>JALAZF010000122.1:662500-1888750 GCA_022829125.1 Lathyrus tuberosus | reverse complement strand
AGAGGTTAATACTCTTAAAGTCAAATTGGAAAAAGCTTTACAACCCAAGGTGACTTACGCCGTTGATACTAGATTGTTTAAGAAGTCATTGAATCCTCCATATGCAAAATACTCTTTTACTCCAAAGGATTCAATGAACAAAACTAAACAATTGCATCATCATGGTTTATGTCATTATTGTTGTCGTGCTGGCCACACCATTGAGAAATGCAAGTTTAGGAGGTTTCTTGTTCCTAAAGGCATCTATCAATGGAAGCCAAAAGGCAACCATGTTACCACTTACCCTTTTGGACCCAATGAAAATTGGGTACCAACCACTCTCTTTTGATATTGTAGGAAGAGTGCCTTGCATCCGAAGATAGGAGATGGTTCCTAGATAGCGGCTGCTCAAGGCACATGACCGGTGACATATCGCTTTTTATAGACTTCAAAGCAAAGAAAAAGGGATATGTTACTTATGGAGACAATAACAAAGGAGCTATACTTGGCAAAGGTAGTATAGGTAACCCCTCTACCACTACCATTTCTGATGTCAATCTTGTAGAGGGACTTAAACACAATCTGTTAAGCATAAGTCAATTGTGTGACAAGGGTTACAAAGTTTCTTTTACAAAAACTTGTTGCATAATTGTACATGATGAAAATAATGTTGTGTTTAAGGGTGTTAGAGTAAACAATATCTATATGCTTGATCTTTGTGATGTATCTTTAACAAGCACTAAATGTCTAGTTACCTTGAATGATGATTCTTGGCTTTGGCATAGACGTTTAGCGCATGTTAATTTCGATTTGCTTAACAAGGTTGTATCTAAGGATCTAGTAGTCGGTCTTCCAAAAATAAAGTTTTCAAAAGACCACCTATGTGATGCATGCCAAATGGGAAAGCAAACAAGGGTCTCTTTTAAATCCAAAAATGTAATTTCAACTTCACGACCTCTTGAGCTTCTCCATATGGATCTCTTTGGTCCGTCTAGGACAAAGAGCTTAGGTGGAAACTATTATGGTTTTGTAATTGTTGATGACTACTCTAGATTTACTTGGACTATATTCCTTCATAGCAAAGATGAAACTTTTTCTGCTTTTAAGAATTTTGCAAAACTGTCCCAAAATAAAATGAATTCTAAAATAGTTACAATTCGAAGCGATCATGGAGGAGAATTTCAAAACTATCTCTTTGATAAGTACTGTGATAAGTATGGTATTGAGCATAACTTTTCAGCTCCTCGAACTCCACAACAGAATGGCGTTGTGGAGCGCAAAAATCGCGTTTTAGAAGAGCTGGCAAGAACAATGCTAAATGAGGGTGGATTGCCAAAATATTTTTGGGCTGATGCTGTTAGCACAGCCTGTTATGTTCTAAACAGGATTCTAATTCGCCCTATGTTAAATAAAACCCCTTATGAGCTTTTAAAAGGAAGAAAGCCAAACTTATCACATCTTCACGTATTCGGTTGTAAGTGTTTCGTTTTGAATAATGGTAAGGAAAAACTTGGGAAGTTTGATGCAAAAGCGGATGAAGGTATTTTTCTTGGTTATTCACAATCAAGTAAAGCATATAGAGTGTATAATAAGCGTTTACTTACTGTTGAAGAATCTGTCCATGTTTCCTTTGATGAGTCTTATCCGAAAAATGTCGGCAAAGGTATTTCTTTTGATGACGCAGGTGTATCTACAGAAGACATACTCAAGGAAGCTGTTGCGGAAACTGATCAATCCAAGACAGCTCCCATTGAGAAGGAGGAAGATACTAGTCATGAAAAAGATAAGGAAGAAAGGACAGCTGATGTGAATGACCTTCCACCAGCTTGGAAGTCTTCAAAAGACCATCCCATTGACAACATCTTGGGAGACATTTCAAAGGGAGTCATGACTCGTTCTAAGATAAGTAATTTTTGTTCTCACTTCGCCTTTGTTTCACAAGTGGAACCTAAAAATGCCAAAGAAGCCTTGATTGATGAATTTTGGCTAATGGCCATGCAAGAAGAGCTTAATCAATTTAAAAGAAATGACGTTTGGGAACTTGTCCCGCGTCCGCGAGAACATCATATCATAGGTACTAAGTGGGTTTTTAGGAATAAGCTTGATGAAAGTGGAGTGATAACTCGGAACAAGGCACGTTTAGTAGCACAAGGCTATAACCAAGAGGAGGGCATAGACTATGAGGAAACTTATGCTCCAGTTGCTCGCCTTGAGGCTATACGTCTCTTGCTCGCTTATGCGTGTTCTAGAGATTTTAAGCTTTACCAAATGGACGTAAAGAGTGCGTTTCTAAATGGTGTCCTAAATGAAGAGGTATACGTCTCACAACCTCCTGGTTTTGAGAATGCTGAATATCCAGATTATGTTTACAAATTAAAACGAGCTTTGTACGGTCTTAAGCAAGCCCCCCGGGTGTGGTATGAAAGACTTAGCAAATTTCTACTTGATCATGGATATTCAAGAGGTAAAGTGGATACCACCCTCTTCATTAAGCACAAAGGAAAACACATTCTTTTAGTTCAAGTTTATGTAGACGATATAATTTTTGGTTCAACTAACATACACTTGGTCGAAGAGTTTTCAAAAGTTATGCAGGGTGAATTTGAAATGAGCCTTATGGGGGAGCTTAATTTCTTCCTCGGTCTCCAAATAAAGCAGCTTGATGAGGGAACAGCTGTGAGTCAAACAAAATACTGCAGAGAGCTGCTCAAGCGCTTTGGAATGAACGACTCAAAATCAATAGACACACCTATGCCTACCAACGGATATCTAGATAAAGATGAACACGGTAAGAGTGTAGATGTCAAACAGTATAGAGGTATGATTGGGTCTCTCTTGTATCTTACTGCGTCTAGACCTGACATCATGTTTAGTGTCTGCATGTGTGCACGATATCAATCGAATCCTAAAGAGTCACACTTGAAAGCTGTCAAGCGCATATTTAGATATCTTCATGGAACATCTAAGTATGGGCTCTGGTATTCAAAAGGAAGCGATTGTAGCTTAGTAGGTTACTCCGATTCTGATTTTGCTGGCTGCAAATCAGATAGGAAAAGTACTAGTGGTACATGTCACTTATTTTCAAACTCTCTGGTCAGTTGGCATAGCAAGAAACAGGTGTCTGTCGCATTGTCAACTGCTGAGGCTGAGTACGTTGCAGCCGGTAGCTGTTGCGCTCAGATCTTGTGGCTGAAGCAACAACTACAAGATTTCGATATTCAACTCAAACGCATTCCAATAAAGTGTGACAACACCAGTGCTATAAATCTTACTAAGAATCCTGTTTTACACTCACGCACTAAACACATAGAGATTAGGCATCGCTTTCTTCGCGACCATGTTGAGAAAGAGGACGTTGTGTTTGAGCATGTTGATACTAAGAATCAACTCGCTGATATTTTCACTAAACCACTAGCAACGGAACCTTTCTTTAACATTCGTCGTGAATTAGGGATTCTTGATCTTTCTTCATTACTATCTTAAGCTTGTTAGATTCTATTTTTGCCTCACCTTGGTTGATAAGTTGTGTTTTAGAAGTTGTGAGCTTATACTTCACAAAGGCACATCAACAAAGGTAATATCAATCCTCTTTACTACTCTTTGGATCTATGTGTTTGTGTATGTTAGAACAAATTCTCTATGTTCGTTTATGTATATTCTTTTGCATTTATTGTTTGAATATTAATATCTGATTTGAGACCTATTCTTAAGCATCACTTTCATAACATGTTTCATAAGCATTGCATTTCATGTTGCTTGAGTTGTTGTTTCATTTTTCGAATATTCTGACTATATTTGTTTGGCTTATATAATTTTAAATACTTTCCTAGTATTTCAATGCTTATTTCCGTTTGCTTGTTTATGGTTTCCTTGCCCTTTATTGGTCATTCTTTGTGAGTGATTTTATTCTTCTAAGCTTTCTTTCTTTGTGATTGTTAGCTTTGTTATCAATTTATGCTGCGGTTTGCTACTTTGTTCTTCTCTTTGTTGTTTCTTTCTTCTTTTTGATGTTGACAAAGGGGGAGAAGTATAGAAGATGTTGACATGACAGAATGGTATGCACAAACTCAGGGGGAGTATCACACATCAATTTGCCATCATCAAAAAGGGGGAGTTTGTGAGACAATCCTTTATTTTGGTTTTGTTTTGTATGATTGCAAATTGCGCGTATGATTTGTTGTGCTTCATTCTACATGTGAATATGTGTGATTTTTGCCTTTGCGTTTGTCTTTATTCAATACTAGATGATTGGAATTGATATTCATCTTAAAATGATTGTTAGAAACACTTTTATAAGGTTTGAATCAAAAGAATTAAATTTTTTCAGTTGGCATCGATCCATACGTGCCTGGTATCGATCCCTGATTTAATGGAAATTCTGTTTTTCAGTTCACCTTCAGTAGGGATCGATTCATGGATTTTGGGATCAATCCCTAACAGTTAAAAACTGTCTGGCATCGATCCATACGTGTCTGGCATCGATCCCTGATTTAATGGAAATTCTGTTTTTCAGTTCACCTTCAGTAGGGATCGATTCATAGATTTTGGGATCAATCCCTAACAGTTAAAAACTGTCTGGCATCGATCCATACGTGTCTGGCATCGATCCCAAAGTCTGTTTTTCTGCATAATTTTTATTCTAACAGTTCTGTCTTGTTTAGTATAAATACAAAGTGGCAGGTATTGGCTTAAGGATGAATTCACAAGTGAAAATTGCAAAATACACAAGTCATAGAGGTCTTTGTAGCAGCAATTGATTGAGCATTAAGAAACCTGAAAGATACTTCGTCTTCATCATCTTCTCAATCTCTTCAATTCAAGAACAATTACACACAATCATTCTTGTTCTTCGGATTGAAGGATCAACGAGATAACGTTCAGTGGTACGATCAACGATCTAGCTGTGGAGTCAGTGGAACGATCAAGGATCTAGCTGGGTTGAAGAGTGAAGGGGGTTTCGAGGAAAAACCTACTGGTTTGTCCTTCAAGAACGGGACTGTTCTTGCGGGTTTGTTAGTCACGATTGCAGAACGGATTCAGCCGCAGCGTAGGGTTTGGAAACGGGGTTGTTTCGCAAACAGGTCGTGGAACCGGTGAATCGTTTGCAAGTCTTGCGGGGAATTCTTGATCCAGCTCTGATCAAGTCGAGGTTCTATACGAGAAGAAGAAGTTCTAGGGATTTAGAATTCTGTCTTGGTATTGTAACCTTTGTAAGAACGAATTCAGCAACTATTGATAAGAAAAGGTCTCAATTTCTTTTGAAATTGAGAGGGAGACGTACCCACACGCGAGGACGACAGTGGGGAACTTCCTTAACAAATCTCTGCGTATCGTATTCTATCTCTATCTCCCTTTACGTTTTCGTTAACTGTTTTGTGATACAAATTGGCGCAGTACGTTTTACGTGTCGTGATACAATAGTGGCAAGAAAACCTTTTATTGAAACATCACTATTGTTTATCATAGAACACATACACGCCAAGTGTTTGACAAAACGGTTTGTTGTGATTTACTCATTGGAATCAGAATTTGTGATAAGTGCATTTAGTGCGAGAAAATTCTGTGTTAACGTTTTCTATCAATCAATTCAAATCCAGCATCATACTTGCGTGTCTGGTCTTTTTGGTAGCGGTTCAGAATAGACGGAAGTCGATTCGGGACCAAAACTTTCCGCTATATTTCAAAAACTCTGTTAAGGTTTTTAAAACCGTATTTTACAAGTGGTGATCTATTCACCCCCCCTCTCGATCACTAGCCACACCGTTTAACAAGATAAACCTAACGAGTTGAACCGAGATATTCGTGAACTTCTAACAAGTCGAGTTTGACCTGAAAAAAAAGTTCGTGATGAACTCGAACTCGGCCAATTCCTAACGAGTCGAGTTTGAGCTGAAAAAAAAGTTCGTGATGAACTCGAACTCGAACTCGAACTCGAACTCAGCTAATTCTTAACGAGTCGAACTGAGCTAAGGCGAATTCGACTCGACTCGATTCATTTCCAGCCCTAGATACATGAGAAGAATATTCATTATTATAGTAACAAAGAAAAAAAATGCAATAAAGTACTCCCTTCGTCCCACAATGAGTGACCCAGTTGATTTTTCACACAAATTAAGAAAAAAGGAATAAATGAAGGAGAGAGAATGATATTTTTACTAAAATACCCTTATGATATATTGGGAACGATAAAAGTAATATTAATTAGAGGATAAAATAGGAAAAATTGCATTAGAAATTAAAATAGGTCATATATTTTGGAACACCATTTTATTCTAAATGGGTCATAAAAATGGAATAAAAACGGCAAGTGATAATAGAAAAATAATAAAAGAAAGTTTCACATAAATCCTTCATGCTAGTATTTAATAATGATAAATTAGATCTAGATCTTATCTGCATTTAATGTTTCTTATGCATTTCTTTGATTTCTGTTTGCTTTGCATTTATATCTTAACTAGAATAGGACTTGCGTGGTATAGAAGATCCAGCGGATAGTAAATAAAAGTTGCTGAAATAATATAAAAATTTATTTATGGTAGATATTATTTGTTATAAAAACTCTATAATATAGATAATAAAATTACCATAACAAAAAAAAAATAGTTTAATTTTAATTAAAAATAATACATTTATAAATAATGGAAAAGCAAGGTGAGACATAAAATTAAATGATAAAACATGAAAGATGTCTTCAAAATAAAATCGATTTTTATGGTTTATGGTTAGTTTTTTCTTAGATGAGGCTTTGTTCCTTTGTTTTCCTTTAATGGACTTTCGAGTCTTTAATTTGTGTATGAGAAGTGACTCGTCGTCAGAGGATAATATCATGAAGCACTCCAACTATATCTGAAAAGAAATATAAATATAGTTATATAATATAATTTATATTGTTGCAGAGTAACTTGTGTATAACACTACCGGAAAGAACATCGTTGTTTCCAATTCTTTCTAAAATTGTTTTTATGGTAACAAATTCAAAATAATGGTGTGGAATTGTGGATCCTGAGTCTTGAATATTTGTTACAACAGTCGTTCGAATGTGGAATTGTAGATCCTGAGTCTTGAATATTTGTTACAACAGTCGTTCGCAAAAACCATGCATTTTTTAAGCCTTTGACTGGTTTGTATGTTTCATTAGCGGGAACTATTTTTATATTTTGTATGGTATATAAATTACCCTCTTTTATCAATTCTCTAAATTGTGGTATAAGATATTTGTTTATCGTTGCATGTAAAGGAGTTCTATGAAGAAAAAAAATATAGCAATAAAATATTAAAATCAATAATTTTTTAAAGAAAAAATAATAATGTTGAACATTTAGAATATAAATGTATATTTGTTAACAACAAATTCAAAATTTTGGATAAAAAATTAATACATTCTCATCTAACAAAATCATTTCTACGAATGTTTGTTATTCATCATTTCGCAGATTATAAATGTCCCAAAATCATAATTGAATTTAATTTTAAACAGCTTTAAATATAATTTATAGTCTTACAAACAAATTATTTTTTATGGAGACTAAATTAATTTTTTATGTTTCAAATTAATTTTATTTGAATATTTTAATTACTGGATTGCAATATTCATATAACTATAATATATATTAAATGGTGATAGATGAACTTTAACAAAATTGATTATGAATATTTTTTATAGTAATATTTATTTTTATTTATATCTATATAAATGAAAATATTTAATCTTATTAATATTTTACATAATGATTAATATATAATACATTATACATATTTTTTATGCCTGAGATTTTTAATGTTGTAAAAATAATTCTCCTAATAATAAAAAATATATATTTTTGATTGAATACAATTTAATTATTCATTTAATATCTATATTTATTATTTAAAATATTTATAATAATATTAATAATAGTAATAATAATATATAAGTAAATCATGTATATTGATTATTTTAAAAAAATTAATATGAAGATTTATAATAATAATAATAATAAGTTTCATAATAATAAATGAATATTAATTTTAAATTATAATACAATTAAATGCCAATTAATTCGTAACTATAATAAAATTGAATTATTCAGTTATTTAGTACTCCCTCCGTCTCACAATAGATGTTCTTTTTGAGATTTTCACACTTTTTAAGATAATGATTAATTGTGTTGATTTCAATGATAAAACGAGTGTCATTTACTAAAATAACCTTATTAATAATAGATAGTGGAGTAGTTAAATGAATTAAAATACAAAAAATAAGGGTAAGTTAGTGGAAAGAAATAATAAATATTACATTGATATTCTAAAGGGGCAAATAATTTGAGACAAATAAAAAAATAAAAGAGAACATCTATTGTGAGACGGAGGGAGTATGTAAGTAAACAATCATATCTATTAGTTATAAATTGTATGTATTATAAGTTATAATGAAACTTAAAGTAATATTGAATATTATTATTATTATATTCAAAACAATGTGTAAGTCATCTCCATTCATTTCTCGGTTTTCTTTCCTAATCTAAAAAATAGTCTATTATATTTTTTAAATAATATAAATGTTTCAATTTTATGCACAGATGAAATTGAATTTTTTTTAACTTTCATTATAAAATAAATAGTTATAAATTTGATGTAATTATATTGTTCAGTAATAAAATTAAAAATTAATATAATTGAATTCAATTAGTTTAATTCAATTTTCAGTAATAATGTGATAATATAAATTTTAAATATTTATTATAATCATTATTGCATTTAATCGGGAATATCTTAAAATATACTTTAGGGTTAATACCCCTTTTGGACCCTGCCATATAGGCCAAATCCCAAAAACAACCCTGTAAAAAAAAAACACAGATTCCATCCCTGCCATTTATAGATTCCCTCGTTTTGCCCCCTGAGTGGATTTGGTCAACCATATTGATGACATGGCGCTGCTTAGTTGGAATTTTATTTATTTTTTATTTATTTAATTACACGCGTGGCATTTTTATTAATATTTTAATATTTAATATTTTTTTATTTTATTTTTATTTTATTTATTTATTTTATTTATTTTTATTTATTTTTATTTATTTATTTTATTTATTTTTTATTTTTTTTAATTTTTTTTTTTAATTTTTTAAATTTTATTTTAATTTTTTGTTTTATTTTGTTTTATTTTTTTAATTTGTTTTTATTATAATTTTTTTAATTTTATTCTTTTTTTAATATTTTTTTTCGTTTTTATTTATATATATTTTTTTTTTCGTTTTTGGACCTAATTTTTATTTTTAATTCTATTTTAAACAAATTGTTCTTTTAAAAATTAGTTTCATTATACTAATCCATTTATTTCAATTTATTACCATACTAATCCATTTATTCTTATACTAATTTCAATTCAACAATACTTATGAGTGATTTATTACCATTATAACTTCACTCATCAACCATCTTTATAACCTCTCTCCACTTCTTTTTTTTTTTCGTTACAATATTGTTTCATTTCTTCTCCATTGTTTTCAATACTCATCAACCATCCAAAACTCAATACAAAGCATACTCACAACACAACAATACCACACACCCTAATAAACAGAATCTCAAGCTCTCATCACTCTCCACATCCTCATGAAAATGGTAACTTGCTACTGCCATGTTCACACCATAAGTTGGTAACTTACTATATCATTATCCTTTGGTATGAACAATTTTTTGTACAAAGAACATATGAATGTGCATGTAAGGGGAGGATAAGGATGTTGTATCTATAAACAGTTATATGATTGACAAGTAACATATATAAGTACATATGAATGTAATGTAAGGTAATAGCAGACTGTGTGTGTGCCCTATTATCTCGTCGGTAATAGCAGGCTGTGTGTGTGTGCCCTATTATCGCGCCGGTAATAGCAACCCTAACTGGGAAGTGACCTGGTGGTGCGCGCGTTCGATGGTTCTAAGAGGTCCGTTTTTGGAGAAATTGTATTGCCGATCAAAGTTGGTCCTGAAATTTTTGAAGCCACTTTCTATATCATGGACATTCAGCCTGCCTATAGTTGTTTATTGGATAGTCTGTGGAACCATAGTGCTGGGGCAGTGACGTCCACTCCAAGAGTGATCAGTCAGCCTGAGGTGGTTAATCAACCCGAGGTGGTAAATCAGCCAGAAGTTTCAATGTCTTCTTTCAAAGATGCACGCGCTGTAGTTGAAGTTGGTGATTCCCAGAAGTGGGGCCAAGTCATTAATGTTCAGGTGAAGCAGAATACTTATGGACCTTACATTACATTCATATGTACTTATATATGTTACTTGTCAATCATATAACTGTTTATAGATACAACATCCTTATCCTCCCCTTACATGCACATTCATATGTTCTTTGTACAAAAAATTGTTCATACCAAAGGATAATGATATAGTAAGTTACCAACTTATGGTGTGAACATGGCAGTAGCAAGTTACCATTTTCATGAGGATGTGGAGAGTGATGAGAGCTTGAGATTCTTGTTTATTAGGGTGTGTGGTATTGTTGTGTTGTGAGTATGCTTTGTATTGAGTTTTGGATGGTTGATGAGTATTGAAAACAATGGAGAAGAAATGAAACAATATTGTAACGAAAAAAAAAAGAAGTGGAGAGAGGTTATAAAGATGGTTGATGAGTGAAGTTATAATGGTAATAAATCACTCATAAGTATTGTTGAATTGAAATTAGTATGAGAATAAATGGATTAGTATGGTAATAAATTGAAATAAATGGATTAGTATAATGAAACTAATTTTTAAAAGAACAATTTGTTTAAAATAGAATTAAAAATAAAAATTAGGTCCAAAAACGAAAAAAAAAAAATATATAAATAAAAACGAAAAAAAAAAAAAAGAATAAAATTAAAAAAATTATAATAAAAACAAATTAAAAAAATAAAACAAAATAAAACAAAAAATTAAAATAAAATTTAAAAAATTAAAAAAAAAATAAAAAAAAAAAATAAAAAAAAATTAAAAAAAATAAAAAAATAAAAAAAAAATAAAAAAAATAAAAAAATAAAAAAATATTAAATATTAAAATATTAATAAAAATGCCACGGGTGTAATTAAATAAATAATAAATAAATAAAATTCCAACTAAGCAGCGCCATGTCATCAATATGGTTGACCAAATCCACTCAGGGGGCAAAACGAGGGAATCTACAAATGGCAGGGATGGAATCTGTGTTTTTTTTTACAGGGTTGTTTTTGGGATTTGGCCTATATGGCAGGGTCCAAAAGGGGTATTAACCCTATACTTTATTAGAAATATTATACCAACATATGTTTTTTTAATCATGGCATTTTTTAGAAAATAAAGTTAATTTTTTTTAAAATTTTATTTTGTGTTTTTAATATTTGGAATAAAATATTATATGACTTTTTTTTTACAATAGCATATTATATTGTATTTTTTAATTTTCAGAAATAATATAAATTTTAAATTTTTATTATTTTCATTATCGAATTTAATTGTGAACAGCTTTAATTATAGTTAATTATAAATATTTTATTAAGATTTGATTTCTTTTATTAGTATCACAAATAAATTTTTTTATTGTATACAATTTAATTAGTAATTTAATATTTATATTTATTATATTTAATTTAACAACAATATAAAGAATATTATTTTGATTATTTGTTTTGAACCAAAAAGATTATTATTTTGTTTATTAAAAATAATAAATATAACTAATGATAACGATGAATAAAATGATGCACAAAACGATCTCTTTTATATTGATTGTTTCCTATGTTATATGAGATTAATTGGAATACATTGTCAGTGTAAAACTACTTTACACTGTCATTCAATTAGAATTAGTTATTTTGACACATATTTATAGAATTAAAAATAAAAGAAATTAAATTATAAATAAATCATTTTAATAACTATTTTTTTCCATGTTTCTCTCTTTTCATATGTCAAAATAACTAATTCTAATTGAATGACAGTGTAAAGTAGTTTTACACTGACAATGTATTCCAATTAATCTCATGTTATATTTATAAAAAATTGATTTGAATATTTATAATAATAATAATAATAATAATAATAATAATAATAATAATAATAATAATTATTATTATTATAATAATAATAATAATATATAAGTAAACCATGTATATATATTATTAATTATAAATTGTAATGCAATTAGAATTCAATTAATTGTTAATCGTCATAATAATAAATGAATATTATTTCTATATTATAATTTAATTAGAATCCAATTATACTTAATTATAATAAAATTGAACTAAATAACTTTAAATATTTATTATAGTGTTAATAATACAAATTTTAAATATTTATCATAGTCATTATTGCATTTATTTGGGAACAATTTTAAATATAATTTATTATAAACATTTTATCAACATTTGATTTTTTTTTAATGATGCCATTAATTGTTATAACATTAAGGTTTTTAATAACTTTTTACTATAATGTTTTGTCTTAAAAATAATTGACCCTCTTTTATTATTAGTAACAAATAAATATATAACATTTTGTCTTAAAAATAATTGACCCTCTTTTATTATTAGTAACAAATAAACATTAATTTTTTATAGAGAATACAATTTTTATTTTTTTATCTAATAAAATTATTTTTTCATGATTCAAATTAAATGATAATAGAATAATTATATATATATATATATATATATATATATATATATATATATATATATATATATATATATATATATATATATATATTAAATAGGAAAACAAATATTTGAATATTCTTTTTAAAATATAATTATTAATTATAAATGTGGTTATGTGTTATAAAATTTAAATTCAAATATTAAATCTCATTAAAATGCTAAAAAAATATCAATTAATTATTTCAAATTTAATTTAGAATTTTTAAATAGTATAAAACATATTTTAAATTATTTCTAATATATTATTTTGACTAACAATTGCAAATACTTATTACAAAACTAAACCATATTTTTTAAGCTATAATTTATAATTCATTACGTAACATTATCCTATAATGTATTGTTAAATTATAAATAAAATATTAATAATATTATTTAATAATATAAATTCTAAATTTTATAATATTATATAAAAAACTCATGTAAGCCTCATGCATCGCTGATTTGTCGAAAATTATAACCAACTATTGGAGATTTAGGGAAAGAGAAATCAAACCAGAATCGGAGATATTCAAAATTGAATTCTGCAAGAACAGCTGCACACCTAATTTGATTTGTTGGAAATTGTAGGCAGGGGAAATTCGTGTACGCATAATGATTGTGGAAAATTGTAGGAAGGGGAAACTCAAAGCTTTGTGAGATATTGGAAAGATGAGTAGCTATTTTAAATTATTTTTAAATTATTTCTAATATATTATTTTGACTAACAATTGCAAATACGTATTACAAAACTAAACCATATTTTTTCAACTATAATTTATAATTCATTACTTAACATTATCCTATAATGTATTGTTAAATTATAAATAAAATATTAATAATATTATTTAATAATATAAATTCTAAATTTTATAATATTACATCAAAAAATTCATCTAAGCCTCATGCATCGCTGATTTGTCGGAAATTATAACCAACTATTGGAGATTTAGGGAAAGAGAAATCAAACTAGAATGGGAGATATTCAAAATTGAATTCTGCAAGAACAGCTGCACACCTAATTTGATTTGTCGGAAATTGTAGGCAGGGGAAATTCGTGTACGCATAATGATTGTGGAAAATTGTAGGATGGGGAAACTCAAAGCTTTGTGAGATATTAGAAAGATGAGTAGATATTGGAGAATTGGGGAAGGTGAAAAGGGTGAGATATTGGAAATATATTAGATATTAGAGAATTAGGGAAGGTGGAAAGAGAGTTTTGGTAGGGAAAGAACCCAATAATGTGTTGGCAGATAAAAGTGTTTTGATTGGTATCTTAATAGAAGATGTACACATAAGCAATTAGGATGATGTGGATCATTTTTAAAGAAGTTAGTGTTAGGTGTTGCAAAATTATGTGATGCATTGAATTTAATATATATAAATAGATGCTTTTGAGTCAGGCTCTTATTTTTCTACTTACGGATAATGGGTTAGGTGCATTAATAAGGTGTTCACCCCATCCCGGTCTTAACTTCACATTTAACATATAATAATAATAATAATAATAATAATAATAATAATAATAATAATAAAATATAACATTCCTTTTACTATTTTTTTTACCATATAATTATACTGAACTGAAAAAAAAAATTAATATTCAACATAATAATAAAATGGTTTTCTTTTTTTTTTGAAAGGCCAAAGAAAAGAGGATATATTAGAGCAGGCATAAGAAATGCCAAGAGAACAACAAGTTCAAATGATACAACATCCCAAACAACCGAATTTTCACCCCAGAAACCCCACCCATCGGAGCAGATAACTGATACAAATGAGCAGGGCTAATGCATACGAAAGATATCTGCTAATTTTATTAGCAGATAATTGATAAAATAGTTTAATGGTAGTGCACTGTCGGTGTAAGACAGTTTTACATATACAACCAATCAAAATGTTTACAATTGCAAGGTAATATCAGTATTTTTTAAATAAAAATATATTTTATTCTGATATATGGTTGTCATTGGTTGACAGTGTAAAATATTTTACACAATGCATTTCCTTTTTTCTCATAATTAAAAAATAATAATTGACATAATAATAATAATAATAATAATAATAACAATAATAATAATAATAATAATAATAATAATAATAATAATAGTTTTAAATTAAAAAAATATTTTTGATAATTAGTAACGAATACGGATATTCAGAGGTACGGGTACCATTAAATTCATATCCGTGTTGTTAAGTAACGAGTAATTAAATACCTGCTAATTTTATTCGTGGATATCCAATAAATCATCAAACTCGTATCCGTAATAGGATTTACTCGCGGAAATTGATGTGTACGATTTCTTTTTGCCAGCCATAAGCACGAACACACATCTCCTTCAATCAAATACGTTAATCTTAACTCAAGGGTCATCCACGCTTCACGCCGAACAATCCTGAACAACTCAAAGACAGATACAACAATCTCTCTTATATAAGTGTAACATTGAGTCACACAGATACGATTCAACTTATATTTATAAAATTTTTCCTTAATTCCTTTCACAAAGTGCTAATTTTTTTTTGCAGGCATTCTCTCCGGTCACTAAAGAACCATCACAACCGGACACATCTTCACATTGGTTTTCATCAGTATACCAATCATTTTTTATTCTAGAATAAAATATTTGTGTCGATTATGGAAATCAACTTTCTTTGATTCTCTCAAATCTCTTCAATTTTACGAGTGTATTACTACTTTCAATCTCATCTCCAGTGCCTGTCCAAAGTTAACTTGCACCCAAACATCACCTCTGATCAACCATTGAGATCTTTCAAGACAATACTACAACAATTCTTTCTCTACGTGGCGACCCCATGCTTTAATGATAATTTCTATACCATCACTCCAAGAAGCTTGCCCTCTCTCACTTCAACCTCAAGTTCCTCCACTGCAAAGTTAATTCCTTTCACTTCGTGTTTTGCTCCACCCACGTCATGTTTCTGTTGGTGTACAAGGTGAATAATGGATGAAAACGAGTAGAATATATTATAATAGGATGACGGCTATAAAGGATTACAAAATCACCAACTACCACTAGTCTATTTATAAGCTAAAACTAGGGTTACAAAAGCAACAAATAAAATACTAAAATACCCTCTAACAAACTTAATGACTAAGTTTGGGAATATAAATTAAAATATAAATTATTATTTCTAATACCATCCCTTAATTTATATTTCCTCAAAACTAACAACACCAATTCCATCCCTTAAGCGAAGAAATTGATCAGTCTTGATAGCTTTCGTCAGAACATCTGCCAACTGTTTCTGGGTCCTACAGTGCACAACTTCTAACACTCCATTCTGAACCTGATTTCTCAGAAAGTGATACTTGGTCTCAATATGCTTGCTTCTCCCATGCAACACTGAGTTTCTGGCAAGATTGATTGCAGACTTGTTATCAATCATCAGCTTCAGAGGCTTCTCAACTTTGATCTTCAGATCCTCCAGCAAGTTCAGAATCCACACAGCTTGGCATGCAATAACAGCACCTGCAATATATTCAGCTTCACAGGTTGACAACGCAACAACAGGTTGCTTCTTAGAACACCAAGAAATAGGGCCTCCCAGAAACTTGAACAAGTATCCAGAAGTACTTCTTCTGTCAACTCTGTCTCCACACCAATCAGAATCTGAATAACTCAGAAGTTCTGATTCAATATTTCTTCCAGAAGGAAATAACACTCCATACTTCAGAGTTCCCTTGATATACCTCAGAATCCTGACAGCAACTTGGTAATGGGACCACTTGGGTTTACTCATGAATCTGCTAACCATTCCAACTGCATAGCAAATACCAGGTCTGGTATTACACAAATACCTCAGAGAACCAACCAACTGTTTGAAGGTTGTAGCGTCCACATCCTCACCATCAGAATCATAATCTAGTTTCTGATTTGTATCTGCAGGTGTGATAGCAGCCTTACAATTCTGCAACTTAAATCTCTTCAGAAGTTCTCGTTCATACTTCAGCTGATGCAAAATGATACCTTTCTCAGAATATCTGAACTCCATCCCTAGAAAGTATGTCATTTTCCCGAGATCAGTCATTTCAAACTCATTCATCAGCACCTTCTTGAACTTAGCTAGTTCTTGTTCAGAACTTCCGGTCAGCAGTATGTCATCAACGTACAAACACACCAGAATCATATTGCCTTCAGAAATATGCTGAACATAAACACCGTATTCCATCTCACATTTCTGAAAACCCTGCTTCTTGAAAAATGAATCAATCTTCTGATTCCAAGCTCTGGGCGCTTGCTTCAATCCATACAAAGCTTTATGTAATTTGTACACCATCCCTTCCTGATTCTTTTTCACAAATCCAGGAGGTTGTGACACGTAAACTTCTTCTTCTAATGGACCGTTCAGAAATGCAGATTTCACATCTAAATGCATCAGAGGCCAATTCCTGTTAGCAGCTATTGCAATCACCAGTCTGATTGTTTCATGTCTTGCTACAGGTGCAAACACTTCAGAATAATCCAGCCCAGGTTTCTACAGAAATTCTCTTGCTACTAACCTCGCTTTATGTTTGCCAATTGATCCATCTGGCTTTAGATTCTGCTTGAAAACCCATCTGACGCTGATGGATTTCTTGTCCTTTGGAAGTTCTGTCAGCTTCCAGGTCTTGTTTCTCTCTATGGCATCAAGTTCTTCTTTCATGGCCTTCAGCCAGATCTTCTTCTTGAGAGCCTCTTCTGTACTCACAGGTTCAGAGTCTACTAGCATGGCACACTGAATAATTTCTCCTTCAGAATCTACTTCAGTGTCTTGCAACATGTCAAACTCTTAGAAATCTTCTTGAAATGTTTCTGATTCTCTGTGGCCTCTGACCTTGGTCAGAATATCGTTCGGATGCTTGAACCCCAGAAGTTTTTCCTTCAGAAGTTTCTCCTTCAGAAGTTCTTGCTTCAGAAGGTTGACTTCCTCCAGAACCTTGACCATCTTCAGAGTCTGGCATATTCCCAGAGTCTGAATCACCACCAGAATCTGGATCATCATCAGAATCTGGATCATCAGAGTCACCTTCATCTTCTGAGTCTCCTTCAGAGTCAGAATCACCATCAGTTTCAGAAACTCTTATTTCTGACCTTCCTTCAGAAGTTCTCACATCAGAATCAGATTGAGACTTGTCCCAATTCCAAACTTCTGATTCCTTCACAATAACGTCTCTGCTGAATTCAACTTTATTAGTTTCTGGACAATAAAGCTTGTACGCACCTGTACTATGGTACCCCACCAGTAACATTACTTTGCTTCTATCATCCAGCTTCTGTCTTCTGGCTTCTGGAACATGTTTGTAACAAACAGAACCAAACACCTTCAAATGACTAACACTTTGCTTTTCTCCAGTCCACTTCTGAATAGGAACTATTTCCTTCAGCTTCTTCGTTGGACATCTGTTGAGCACATATGTTGCGGTGGCAACAACTTCTCCCCACAATTTGTGAGGAAGCTTCTTCTCCTTCAGCATGCTTCTCGTCATATCAAGCAAAGTACGATTTCTTCTTTCAGCAAGACCATTGTGTTGAGGAGTATAAGGAGCAGTAACCTCATACTCAATTCCATTCTCCTCACAGAACTTATGAACCTCTTTGGAGTTATACCCACCCCCACCATCGGTTCTGAGAATCTTCAGAGTCTGACCACTTTGATTCTGAACCTTCATTCGGAACTTCTTGAATTCAGCAAACACCTCGTGTTTGAACTTAATAAGGGATACCTATGTCATTCTTGTGAACTCATCAACAAATGACACAAAGTATTTGTTCCCTCCAATCGATGCTACTGGAAATGGACCGCACACATCAGAATGCACTACTCCCAAGGCGTGTTTTGCTCTTGGAGCTACTTCTGACGCAAATGGCAATCTTGGTTGCTTTCCTTCCATGCACACTTTGCATGACTTCTCAGGCTTCTTAATTGTAGGAATTCCACGTACCAGCTTCTTCGAATTCAGATGTTCTAAGCTTCTGAAATTCAGATGACCAAATCTTCTGTGCCACAACTCACTTTCCTCCACAACACTTGTTGCACTGAGGCATTCAGAGTCAGAAGTTCTGACATTCACCTTGAATGTTCTATTCCTTCCCTGTTCTGACTCCATAATCAGCTTCTGATTACAGTCATACAGCTTCAGAAGATTGTCCTTCATGGTAACTGAAAAACCTTTCTCAATTAATTGTCCCACACTCATCAGATTGCTTTTTATGCCAGGTACATACCACACTTTCTGAATCAATGCTGTTTTCCCACTGTTCAGAACAACTCTGACATTTCTCATACCTTCAGCGTTAAGATATTTGTCATCAGCACATCTGATCTTAGTCCTCTTCTCAGAGTCAAAATCAACCAGCCATTTCTTATTTCCAGTAAGATGATTTGAGCAGCCAGTGTCCATATACCACCAGTCTGTCAAATTCGTATCATCAGATTCAGAAGCCATCAGTAGCACAGATTCATCATCAGAACTTCTGGCTATATTTGCTTCTTCTGACTTCCTTTCTTTGGTTGACCAACAATCTCTAGCAAAGTGACCAAACTTCTTGCAACAGTAACATTGGATCTTCTTCTTGTCATAATTCTCTTTTCCCTTCTGAGCATTCTTTTGCCTATCAGAAGTTGAGGTTTCTGACTTCTGACCACCATCAGATCTTCTCCTGGCTTCTGATGCTTCTTATCAGAAACTGCTTTCAGAGCCTGCTGCTCTACTTCCCTTTCAGAAGTTCTCTCAGTCAGACGCAACTCTTGCGCCTCTAGACTGCTTTGCAACTCTTCAATTCTCATGGTGCTCAGATCCTTAGAATGTTCTATTGCTACCACAATGTAATCAAACTGAGGGGTAAGGGATCTCAATACCTTCTCAATGATTACTTGTTCAGAAAGAGTTTCTCCACACGCCTTCATCTCATTAGTGATCAGAATCACTCTGGAGATGTACTCCGAAACTTTCTCATTGTTCTTCATGTTGAGATTCTCATACTGCTTACGTAGAGACTGAAGCTTCACCTTCTTCACTGATGCGTCACCACCGTAACATCTGACCAGTGTGTCCCACACAGCCTTTGCCGTCGTTGAATCAACAATTTTCTCAAACACATTTGCATCCACACACTGATGGATGTAGAACAATGCTTTCTGATCTTTCTTTCTTGTATTCTTCTGCGCGTTCTTTTGTTCCTCCGTTGCATCTGCTGCTACTGGAACATAACCTTCAGTGACAAGATCCAGAACATCTTGAGCACCGAACAGTACACGCATCTGAATCATCCAACGAGTCCAGTTTTTGCCATCAAATACTGGAAGCTTGGTGTTCATGTCGCCGTTTCCGTTCATCTTCAACCTTGTACAGTATACTCAGATCTCACCACACAGTGTTTCCCAACCCCACAGAATCAGAAATTATGATTCTGATCAGATTTTTGTTTAAGATTCAACACGAATCCAAGAACCAAAAATCAATCACACAAAGCCTCACGTTTCACTCGTGTTTCTCGTGTTTCTCCGTAGATCCGAACCGGAGCTCTAGATACCAATTGTTGGTGTACAAGGTGAATAATAGATGAAAAAGAGTAGAATATAGTATAATAGGATGACGGCTATAAAGGATTACAAAATCACCAACTACCACTAGTCTATTTATAAGCTAAAACTAGAGTTACAAAAATAACAAATAAAATACTAAAATACCCTCTAACAAATTTAATAACTAAGTTTGAGAATATAAATTAAAATATAAATTATTATTTCTAATAGTTTCAACTCCCCCACCGATACATGTTCTCCATCACCTTCCAGCCTCATTCAATGCACCAAAAGCGAACAATCTTCTGGTGTAACAAAATGCCAACTCCTCTGTATAGAAGATAACTAGGTAAAGATTCCAACTGAGATTGCAATACATGAAAGGTCTTGTAACGCGGTCACTCTAGTCTAGAGCTATCCCAATGATCACTTACCTAGGCGCGTGGAACATGTGGAGGTCGTCACCGTCAAAATGTTTCATCAAATTGATGTGTATTTAATGCACGTGTTCCACATACAACTGTTCCCACTCAGCAAAGAAGCTCCTCTCCAAGAACATTTATAAATAACATTTGGTTAATTAAGAATGAAAGTTGCATATAAAAATTAAAAGAATAAAGAGTTGGAGGGATATACACTCTTGATATAATTTAGTTCTCATGGAAAATAGGAAACTAGAACGTGTCTGAAAAAAAAAAGATATTCATGGTTGTTAAAATCAAATGTTAACTTGTAAAATTGTTGGATTTTACAGTTTAAGTATAGATTTTGAGATAATTTGTTTGTAAAATCAAATATAGGTAAAATAGGAGTTCAAACTGAGTTAACATGTAGAAAAATCTCTTGAATTGAATAAAATCAAAAGCAATTTATTCGGCTTTATTCGAGTTTACTCGACTTTACTTATTTTTAAAGAATTCAACTATTGTTTTATTGAATAGTTTTAACAACTTTATTACATTTTTTTAAGAATATGATAATTTATTTTGATGATTAATATATTTCACTTTAAAAGTATGTTGAGGTTTTAAAATATTAATTAACTTAAGGTGTGTTTGGTTGGGGTAAATGAAGGGGAGGGGAGGGGAGATAACATTTAATAGTTTTTGTGTTTGGTTCAAATTTTAAGAGGGGGAGGGGAGGTAGATGGAGGAGACCAAAGTCGCTCCTAACTCACTTTTTACTTCCACCAATTTGAGGGGATTTGGAGGGGAGGAGAAGTGTTTCACTTTAATCGTAATTATATTTATATTTTTATCCTTATTATTTATTTAAATATAAATTTAACTTATTAAAATGTTAAATATTATATTTTGAACAAATTTTATCTTCCTTTTATATTTCTTATAATTTTTATATATTCATCTTATTATTATTATTATTATTATTATTATTATTATTATTATTATTATTATTATTATTATTATTATTATTATTATTATTATTATTATATGTGTTTAAATTCTTTTATTTAATTTATTATATTTTATTATTACTTTTTAATTATTATAATATTTTTGTTTATAATAATTTTTATTAGATTTTATTATATTTGATAATCTTCTTAAAATTATATATTATAATCGTTATAATTTTTATAAAATTTTTAAAGATGCTCTCTGATTGAATTTTATATTTCATCAATGAATTTGTATTTGAATTATAAATGATAAATATCACGAGTCTTATAATAAAATTAGAAGGATAAAAATGTAAATTAGTTTTAAAATACCTCCCATTGTGAACCAAACATATTTGTAAATAAAATGTCTCCCCTCCCTTTTTCTATTTTGAACCAAACATATATATATTTAAAATTTCTCCCCTCCCTTCTCTTCCCCTCCCCTCCCCTTGATAAAAATCTCTCTCCTCCCCTCGATTGAACCAAACGGATCCTAAAAAATTATATAATGTGAAAATAGAGTGTACACGAATAGAGTAAAATAAATTTATACTCTCAACTAATAAATGATGTGTATCCTATACACATGACGCATGTATTTTTGAAATATTGATATTTTTAAAATACAGATATGATATTGTGAATTAATATTTTTTATTAGATGATTGTATGAAATTATTTTACACTATTGGTTTATATCCATTAAACTTTTATATAAATCAAGTATATAATAATTTACGAATCAGTTACATCTAAAAATTGAATTAACATGAAGCATGAAGAAAACGGCAAGTGATAATAGAAAAATAATCAAAGTAAGCTTCACATTAATTCTTTATGTTATTTAATAATGATAGACTAATTCTAGATCTTAAGCATTTAAGGTTTCTTATACACTTCCTTATTTTTGTTTGTATGCTTATTTATATCTTAATCCTTTTGAGTCAGGCTCTCTGAGAAAAAATAATTAATTTTCTGCTTATGGATAATGGGTTAGGTGCATGAGTAATTCTTTAATATGGGGTTCAAAACGTGTGAATTGTTGCCTAAATTTGGTTTTTGATTCCATGAGAAAATGATCAAAGAAACATGATATCGTCTTTTACTGCTATGTTAGGTTGTTGGTGTGATAGTTTCTGGTAGGAACCAAAATCTGAATGGAAAAGCGAAATTAATATTGACACTCAAATCCGAACTATATTATATGAAGTGACCTTGTTTCAAACTTACAATATTCAACTGAAAAAATATAGAAATAAAATTATGACTGAAACAATATTCAAACTTATATCTAAAAATAACGGAAACTCTTGAGGAGGGACCAAGGTCTTCACTGTATCGCGCCCTCTATTTCCACAAAATTCTAGATGCTAATTCTGTTAAGCTTCCCCTCTTTTATTCAGCATTTACTACCTCCTTCTTTAACTATAGAATCTTCCCCAAAATCACTCCAGCCAACTTGTATATTTCCTCTTCCATAAACTCACAGACTCTTGGAACATCAATGCGATTCTGCAGACTGAAAATGAGACCAGTATTCCTGAACAAGCTGCCTGAACATCGATTCTTCTCTCATCATCAAGCTCATTGGTTCATCATACTCCGCCAGTGTTCCTGTAAACAGAGTTAGTGGCTCGCTTTTCTTTGAAGAAAACAAGTAAATAATCTAGCATATTCTTCACTTTTTCTTTATCACTTTTAAGTGTGAAAATCAAGTGCCACATATTTTGCGTGTTATCTTTTATGTGCTCTACAAGGTCGAAATCTTAAATTAAAAAACCTCATTACCCTCTCACTAGGTGAATGCAATCATATCTTCTACTCAACAATCATATTTGGTGTGTGTCCGATAAACTCTTATTTGTTGCATTACTTTGTTCAAGAATTAGTAAACGGTTATGTTATGTATCATAAACATGATAAATGGTCATGGAGCTATCAATTAGTTTGCAAAGAATTGTTAAATGAGATAGAGGGAGTGAGCGATAGTAACACTCAAAAAACAAAAAAAACTTACCATCACTTATAGCAAGAACCATAGTGCAATCCATCACAGTTGGTATTCTATGTGCTACTGTGATCACTGTACAATCTGCAAACTCAGCTCTAATAGTTTTCTGCACAATCAGGTCAGTAGAATTATCGATTGACGCAGTTGCTTCGTCCAATACTAATATCCTACTTCTTCTCAAAAGAGCACGCCCCAAACAGAATAACTGCCTTTGTCCCATACTCCAGTTTGATCCATCTTCAACAACTGGGCAACCATTTTTCACTTGTCATTAATAACTTGGAAAAAATGCACTTTCAGCATAGCTATAAGCCTATAACAATGAATCTTGAAAATGTACCTGAAGAGTTTAAACCTTCTTTTTTCCCTTGGACAACTTCTCTCAATTGACACTTCCCGAGAACCTTCACAATGATCAAGAATTAGCCAACATTTTCTATTCCAAGGAAAGATAAACAAAATTAAGTTTGTTTTACCTCCCATATATCTTGATCAGTGTGTTGAGATAAAGGGTCCAAGTTAAATCTTACTGTCCCATTAAAAAGAGTAGGATCTTGAGGTATAATCCCAAAACGTGACCTCAAATCATGAAGGCCAATAGATGAGATGTCTATGCCATCAACTACGATTTTTCCTTCGGCTGGTTCCACAAGACGAAATAAAGCCCCAATAAGAGTGGATTTCCCACTGCCTGTTCTGCCAACAATACCAATCTTGTGACCTGCCTTAAATGTGCACGTGATCCCATGAAGAACAAGTGGTCCGCCATATCTGTATCGTATCTGGTATGGACAATATGCTTAACATTTTTAAAAAGTATAAACTAACATATTGATCCCCAAATGTGTGAGGCAATGTCACAGTTGTTTTGGAGTATATCAAAATCACAAAAACATCATTGAGTGCGTTTTTTGTTAGTAATTTCGGAGATCTAACTGACTGATAGAAGAAGCATTAGAAGACCTAACTAACTAACAAAATACACATTCAAGGATCAAACTAAATTCAAGGTTGTTTTTTTAATTCTAATACATTAAAGGACTATAGTAATAATGATTCACACATTCAAAAGCCAGAATTATTTAATCCAATTTTAAAATTAGTACCAATTACCTTCAAGTCATTTATTTCTATTGTGCCCAAAGTTGGCCAATTCAAAGGAGGGCGGTTTCCTTTTACTATTTCTCCGGCTTCACTTTGTATATGCATATATTGATTTAGCCTCTCTACTGATATTATGTGATTAGCAAGAGTGCATTGATTTTGAATTGCAAATACTAATGCACCGTTTAGTGATAACCCATAAGATAGAGCCATGCCAATAATTCCTAGAACGTAGGATGATGAAATTTAGAAACTTGCAATAAGATGTAAAGTTAATTTTAGGATAATTACAATAATAGTAGTAATTACATTTCAAAGATAATTAAGAACAAATTCTCACCTGAGGGGAAAGTTCCAGGGGGCAGCATAATCAGGCAAAGTGTTGTAGCGGCAAGAACAACCGCACTGATTGTTTCTAACCGTTGGATCAACCACTCGTTTGAGGCAAAACTATGAAAAAAAGCACTAGCATTATTATCAATTAGATTAAGGTTCTTCTCAAAAGAACGATCTTCCTCCTCAAAGGCCCTTATTGTTACAGCTCCTGCAACAGTTTCGGCTACATGATTTGCCAAAGAGGATTTTGTTGTGCCATTCAACCGCATTACTTCTTTTGCTGAGGCAAAGTAGTATCTCTGCTTAAAACACAAAAATATACCTTACAGTACTTTCTTTCCATCCAAGAATGGTTTAAATTATATAAAAAAACTATAAAAATGTTTCCTAATAAAGCTACAAATGGTTCGGGGTTTAATTTAACACTTGTGCGTATACTTTAAAAAGAATGTCCATTGGTTACTTAAATTTGATTTCTTTCTTAATATTATTTCACTATTGTGCAATACAATTTAAAAATGAATCTGTTTATTACCTGAATGTGAATGGCAACATAAACCATCGGTATAGCCACTATCAAGACTTGCCATGTGACAACCGCCAAAACTATAAGATTAGAATAAAGAATTATAGTGCCGATAACAGCAAAACTGAGGCTAAATGGAATGTCGAGATCCACAATACTTAGATCAGATGAAACCTAAACACATAAATAACAATTAGAATATTATTTCTTCCAGTATGTTCCATAAGAAGAAACATTATTGTTTATTAAACTTACCCTACTAAGTACCCTTCCCAATGGTGTAAAGTCATAAAATGACATAGGTGCGCGGAAGAGGGAGTTCATCAACTGTGAAAATAAATCTTTTGATGATTGAAGACCCAAAGTAACTACAAGTTGACATCTGATGAACATGAAAACTGATGAAAAAACACCAATTAGGAAATAAACTAAAACCAGTTGCAATGTGCTGACAAGAGGATTGTCAACATTGGCAGCCATCCATGAGTTTTGCAATATCTGACAAACCATATAAATTAGGTAGCAAAGGGAACCCATAGAGAATAATATATAGCCTTTCATCCGATTCAGATATTGTAAGTAAGGCTTCATTCCCATGTCTCCTTTCCCTCTCTCTTCTTTCTGAATTAATTGATTTCCATTTGGTGCTTTATACTGCTTTAACGCTGAAGCTTGCATACTCTTTATGGAAGTTGAATGTCTTTGGGAAAAAGCAGCACTCACATGTTGGTCAGAACCAGCAGTCTCTTTGTGAGCATTAACAAGGTCATTGAATTCCTTGCTTGTGGTCAATAACTGGTGATATGGACCGGCTTGTTGGATTGCCCCATTAGACATCAACTGTAAATAACATAAAATAAATGTTGAACAATAATTTTGTTATAAATCAGTCACATTAGTGAATGCTGCACAAGAGGTTAAATAAATAACCTGAACGCGTTGATTGCTTTTATATGAATGAAATTTAAATGTTATTAGCATATAAAGAGTTCACTAGCAAAAGAAAGGAAGACAAAAGCAAAAAGCCATCAAGAAATATTTCAAGGTAAATAGTCTGCTTTGGACTTAATACATGTTAAGAAATTATGAGATCCTTTGAGCTATATAGTTGGCCCTATCTTGTGAGAACAAGCTTGGATTTTCTTTTTATTGTTCTTCTTGACAGTAGATGAACACTATGATTAATTTATGGGCTCCAAATCATTAGCAGGATAAATTCTTTGATGATCTGTCATACTTTGCTGTCAGAAAAGGTGGCTTAAGAAGTATATGTGATCATTTGAAATGTTTGACACTGTTTAGTGTTATGTAGGTGGATCAATGGTGTGTAGGTGAGAGGGAACATGCATACGCACAGGAAGAAGGATCGTGTCATTGCACATCACTATCAGGTTCAAATTTGTATGATAATATATTTGACAGGGTCATCATTCACATGTGCCAAATATTTCAAAATGAACAATAACATAACTAAAGCCTTAAAATGAGTTTACCAAAATAGAATCAAATGCGGGGAGGAAATCGACTTGATGAGTCACGAGTAACACTGTTTTCGCTTTGAGTCCTTCCATGATGTAGTCCTGCCAAGTTTCAAAGTCATCTTTAGTAAAAAAATAAAAATAAAGGCAGTAGACATGTACAAGTAGTGTGAGAAGAAAATATGTCATTACATTAAACAAACTTTTTGCAGTATGTGCATCAACTGCACTAAACGGATCATCCAATAGATATATATCAGCATTCTGATAAAGAGCACGAGCAAGTTGAATTCGTTGCTTTTGTCCTCCACTTAAATTAACTCCTCTCTCACCTATTTCAGTGAGGTCCCCATAGGGAAACAACTCAACGTCTTTTACCAATGAAGACCTTTGAAGTGTTTCTTGGTACCTTGGATCATCCAACTTAGATCCAAATAAAATATTTTCACGCACCGTGCCTGTTTGTATCCACGCAGTTTGAGAAACATATGCAAACTTCCCATGAACATCAATCTGTAATTTAGAATAGAATTAGACACTGATTTGTATTACAACTAAAATGTTGGGCAGATAAACTTCATTCTAATAAGTTGAATTTATATGATAGGACTTTAGTATATCCATTTAACTGACACCACAGAGTAGGTAGAATTAGAGTATCATATGATTTAGGAGTGTATTGTAGGAGTAAAAGGGAATAAAAACTTACAGTTCCTTTTGTTTTAGAAACTTCTCCAAGAATTGTTGCTAAGAGGGTTGATTTGCCTGAACCAACTTCTCCACAAATAGCCACCTTTTGTCCATGTATAACCTCCAAATTTATGTCCCTTAGTGTTGGCTTTGATGCGTCATCTTCCCATGAAAAGTCTGCACATTTTATTGAAATCGATTCTTTGAGGTTCTCATTGAGGCACCTTTTCCTCAATTTTTCACCCTGCAGTTCTGGTGCATCAAGGAAATTGACGATCCGAGCAAATGCAACTTTTGCCTGAATGATCGATGCAATGACATCCGAGATGTCTGAAACCGGTTCTTGAACAAGGCGCAAAGTTGCCACAAAAGTGAAAATGTTACTTGCATTCAAAGGAATATTCAAGAAGTAACATGCAAAAAAAGAAGCAGCAGACGCCAATATTAACGAGGTCAAAAAGAAAAATATATTGTATGCTCTTCTTAATTGCACTGCAGATAACAATTTGAGCTCCACATTTCTTAAGGAATCTACAACATTTTTAAAATGTGTTTCCCATGCATAGAGCTTCAGGACTTTCATATTCACGAGAGCCTCAGAACTAGCCTTTAATCTCTTATCTTGTGCTTCCATAAGCTTGTTTTGAAACTTGTGTTGTAACTTCGCTATTGGACCGTTGCAAATCATCATAAGAACTATCACTGCCACTGATGCTAGTGTTGCTAGTCCAATTGTGCGGAAAAGAATTACTAAACCAATACCTAACTGGAGGATTGTTGTCCATGTCTGGTGAAACCAGAATGGAAATTCTCCAATTCTATAAGCATCCACGGTCATATAATTCATTATCTCACCATTAGAATGATTCTGTCTAGCAGAATTGGATAGCCTTAAAATTTTCTTA
Organism: Lathyrus tuberosus; assembly: GCA_022829125.1. NCBI lineage: Eukaryota > Viridiplantae > Streptophyta > Magnoliopsida > Fabales > Fabaceae > Lathyrus > Lathyrus tuberosus. The sequence continues at coordinate 1,860,138 of JALAZF010000122.1, read as the reverse complement.
TAAACGGCTGCAGTAAGTAGTGATCTAACTTTCATTCCAACTAGTCTACTGCGGAAATACCATTGTCTTTGGGATAAGGATTCTACGATCTTTATAAAGAAGATTGATATGACTAATACATAGCCTTCATATTTGAAACTTTTATTACCTTCTGCAACCAATATAAATTCATTCAGAAGTAGAGGACCAGAAGATACAGTGAGTACCTTGAGAAAAGCCAAGAATCCCGTTATCCAAATCTCACTCTTGTGGCACAAAATTATTGTCCATAAACTCGACGAGTGTGGTGACGGTTCATGTAGTTTTCGTTTGTTTAACATTCCCACAAATGATGAATAACAACTTTCTGCTCGGTCCAACTCTCTTAACTTTGGGATATCCTCGTCTGTAAGTGTTTTCTCTTGACCCCTTTTCATCAAAGGATTCAGCCACCAAAATGAAATATTACTAAAGAATCCAGCTTTGGAAAATGGGGTTACAGTGCTAACAGGCTCATCTTCATTGAGTTGGTCATTTAAAGGAGCATAAAGACTTTCACCAATTTCCCTATCAGCATCTTCACATTCACATGCTTTGTATGTGTATGTGCATAACAACATTAATGATGCCCCTGGAAAAGCTAGAACGTCTAAAGCTGCCTCAAGAGGCAGTTCACCTCTGCCAATTGAATTAGACACGGATAACACACATAAAATACCAGAAACAATGAATGTGAGAACAGAAAACATCCACAACCATGCTCTTGAGAGTTGTTTTACCTGAAGGCTTACAGTTAAACCTACTGACAACCATGCTAATCCGTGAAAGAGTTCACGAAACCACCCGTTAATTGGAAAGGCACTGTCGGTTTTCCTGAACTTCTCGACTACTTCCCAAATTCCTAAGCATAAATGCAATAGCCCAAGAGAGCCATTGGTTATGGCTGAAACAATCTGCAAATTTGAATATTTTACTCGACTCCCAAAGGGTTTCGAGAAAGACTTCTGGATCATGATAATTGACAACACGATCAGCAGGAACACATCAAAGCAACTTACAAACACATGGTTGATGCATGAAGAAGGATCTCTTAGAAGTTTTATATCATAACAATGCTTTCCTCCATTATCAGAACAACCAGAGTCCCCACAAATCATGCTCCAAAAGTCATTCATCTTTTATCTCCTCTTTGCTGCTCAAAATCTATCAAGTCACACATTAACAGAATATGTGTCATCTTATGTATTTTTTTTTTATGATTGCAGAAAAAATATATAAACTAAATAGAGAAATGATTGCAAAGAAATGTACAATGTAGTTGAAAATTCAAATAGGCTCTTAAGAAAGTTTTATATTAATGGATTTAACACCATGAAATATATAAAAATAAAAAAATAGACATGATACCTTAGAATGTGAATATGAGGAGTACTAGATGATTGCTTCAAGCATCAAACGGGACAAGTGTATGCAACTAGGTTCGTTTTGAGTTCTCACTAATGTTGAAGGATGCAGATGACCCTTAATATAGGTTAATTCTCAATGGGAACAAGAAACTATACGTGGCAGAAAAGAAAATGAAGAAATCAATGCGTAGACTTCAATCATTATAAAGAAAAAATAATTTAAAATATAAGTATGGGATGAACGTGTGATGTGATAATAGAAAAATAATCAAAGCAAAGACCACGTGAATCTTTAAAATTTAAAAAATAATGACAGCACTCCTCATATTTAAATTTTACTTTAACGACGGAGAGAATAGATTAAGTTGAGATAGACAATTTTTTTTTTTTTATTTACATTTGTCCTGTTAAAAAAAATTAAAACTTTAAGTTTGTCTTGTAGTTTGTCAAATATTTATTTTTGTTACTCTCAATTCGGAGGGTCAACATGAGGAAACATTTTATATTCACCATTTTAAGACTTTTATTTTTTTAATAGTAACACATATTTATGAGAGACATTTGTAAGACCCTAATTTTTGACTCCTAAAATTTCACATATCATTCACATCTCATTTTGCATCTTTACCACAAACAAGATCACTCTCTTTGTTTCTCCGAGTATCTGTGTGTTTTTTATTCACTTTATTGCTTTATTTGTTTATATTTTACTAACCTTAACCAAAACCCAAAAATATTTTGTTTTCTCTTTACTGACATTTTCAGGGGAAGAACATGTCAAAAATACCAAAAATAACAGTCCCACAGCTCGAATGAATTTTATCTGAGAAAAGTCAAAGTGGATCTGCAATCAATTCAAAAATCATCTGATCAAGAGTTTCCAAGATTTAATTGATTATTATTCAAGAGACTCCAAGGTTCATGTGTTTATGTCCATGCCTTCTTTAACAAGCAAAATAATCGAGCCAGAACCAAGACAACACATCAAAAAAGCCAATTTTCCCAAATTTTCACTGTGTTAATCGATTAACATATTGGTTAATCGGTTAACGCTTGCGAATTTTAAAAAAATGACAGCAAATTCAAATTCTGCAGCAATTAGCACCAATTGGCATCAATTTTCATCATTTTGGAATATTTCATACCATCTCATTTTATTCCCCTACATCACTTTGATCATTTCCTACCATACACCTTCACTAATCACCACTCTTTTATGAATTTCCCTCCAAATTCAAATTCCAAGCCTAATTTTCATTTCTAAACCAAACTCCAATCCACCAAAATTCCCAAGCCTAAACTCTATAAATAGAGGCTTCATTTCACTCATTCTCTAAGCTTTTGAGAGTCAAATTCACCTTGCTAAAATTTCATTCAAGCTTTTGATAGCCAATAAACCTCTTGCAAATTCTCTTCCCAACTACCAAAATTCACCAAAAGCTCAATTTCTTCTTTCATAAGTTAGTAAGAATTCACATTGATTCTTACTAAATTAGTGCTAAACCTTCATCCATTCTTGTTTTGTTCATAGATTAAGGCTTAGGAGTGTAGATCTTGCTGCAATTTGGAAGGATTTTCTGATTTGGAGTGGTAATCTATTTGCCACCATTGTTAAAGCTTCATATTCATCATTCAAGATGTAGATCCTTGGTGCTTCTTGTTGTTGATCCTTTGGATCATATATTGTTATTTGATTGCAGGTTTCTTTGTCTATTTTTACTGTAAAATTCGTGCAAATTCAGTTCATGATCACAAGGTGTTTGAAAAATGTTTTGAAAGAAGATCATGCTGAATTTTGCACATTTTTTTGCCTTTGGCGCAGTGTTAACCGATTAACCAGATACAATGTAAATTGGTTAACCGATTAACACCCTGTTTTGCGCAGAAATTCAAAATCTGCACTGGTTAACCGATTAACCAATGTGTTAACCGATTAACCGGTATCCAGAATGCTATTTTGGCTATGTTTTGGGACAGTTTTGGTTCTTTTGCCATTTCCTTCCCCTTCCCTTTGTTCTTAGCCTTAGATCACATATTTGTGTGGTTTAATTTGGCTTTTTCTTCATCTATTTCTCTTTTCTTTGGATCGATGAAAGTCTTAAGGATCATAGAATTCCTTTGTTGAATTTTTTATCAAGACGAGATCGTTACTTTCTTTTCTTTTCGTGCGGTATTGCTTTCGGATGACGATCTACATATCATTCATCTAGCATGCATTAGCACAAAGAGCTATTGACCGGCCTCATTGTAGGGTAATTACTCCGTAAATTACTCGGCGATTGCTTAACATAGCGCAATATTTGTCCCGCATCGGAAAGCTATCAAGAATAGTTGATTATTTGTCTTTTGGTTCAAAACTTATGAAACTTGTTGTTAGGAGGCTTTGGTCTTATCAATCCTCTAATGAGTTTTCATTAATCTTGACCTAAGTGCAATTATTCAATTATTATTGATCACTAACTCTAACAACTAATCACAAAATTTCTAACATTACTATTGTACTAATCATTTACAATTCCTTTTCGCTCCATATCTCTTTTACTTTTATGCTTCATTTTTATCATTTCGTATCATGTTTATGCTTCCGCAATTTCTCCTTTGTCCGTTGGACACATGTTTATGCTTCCGCAATTTGCCCTTTGTCCGTTGGACACATGTTTATGCTTCCACCTTTTTCTCTTTGTCCACTTGGACCAAAAACATTAATAAAGGCCAAAACCTCTAAAAAAGTTGTGCTTCGAATCTTGGACTATGGTTACTATCCTTTGCAATGGACATGGAATTTTGCACCTAGACCTTGGACTTCAATGCTATTCTTGAATCCTAGAACTTAGACCTTGGACACCCAATGCAATTCTTGGAACCTTGGACTTAGAACTAGGACCTTTTCCCTTTGCTTTGGAATTATGGTTCGAAGACTTGTGTTTTTGCATGGTTTATGGTGAAGACAACTACATTTGTGGTTAGATCATTCTTATCCTTAGCTTTTACTTTATGCTTTAGGATAGTCACTTCTTCTCCTCCTCATTCTTCAATTTTCAAAACTCTCTCCCTTTTTCAAAACCTTCTTGTTTTCAAACTTTCACCTCTTTCATAATCAAACCTTGACTTTGTGAAGTGATTTTACTCTTTTCCTTTCATTTCTTAACAAATGATAAACTACATAAGCATATTGACGCCTTTTTCAAAAGACTTAAAAACATCAAACTCATCACTCTCTTTTTGTGCCCCCGTGCACTTTCTCCTTTAACTTTTTCATAAGTTTAGACATGATTCATTTCTTTAAGCGGAATTATTCGCTTGGAAATGACGACTTGTCTTTACATTTAAAATCAACCAAAACAAACAATTTTCATTCTTTGTACCACGAACTACGGGGTTTTGATCCTACATTGCACATCATGGGTACGTAGGCATGAGACGACAAGTCTATTCAAACACAAAAATCTTAAAAACAATTTCTCTTCTCATCTCCTCAATCACTTTTCAAGCAAACCTTTTCAGACCAAAAAATGGTAGATATTTCAGAGGGTTCCTATAAAGTACTATAGACATTTTGGGTGCTAACACCTTCCCATTGCGTAACCAACCCCCCTTATCCAGTTTCTATTCACTTGTTTTTGTTGTAGAGCTTGTGTAGGTTTTGTTCGCTATTTTTCCTTTCCTTTTTTGGATAAAATAAAAGTGCGGTGGCGACTCTTGCTTTTCGAGTTAAGTTAATCAATAACTTACACTCACGATTTTGCCGCTACAGAAAAGTGACGACTCTGCTGGGGAAACTTCCCTTGAGGGGTTTAGCCTACTTCGTTTTATTTACTGCTTTTGTCTGATTTGCTTGTTACTTGATTGTTCTGTTTTGGAGTTTCTCTGTGTGTGAGATAGGTCCTATACCCGGACCAGAGTGTACTTTGAGATAGGAGGATGGTATAGTCAAGGGAACTTTGAGGGAGTCGAATCCTGAAAAAGCAGAACTTGAGAATCCATCCACTCGGTGGTTGCCTCTTTGGAATTATTGACGCCGATCGAGCGATCGTGAAGGCATTACTTTTTCCATAGAAGCCTATAACACTGAGAACCGTAGTAACCTTTAACTTATCCTAACCTTTTTAGGATCGTGGCGCGGAAGCTATGAAGATGCAAATCTGACTTAGCTGTCACGCGATGCCACACTCAGGTTAGATTCTCTTGAGGATTACTACCAACCTCCGAGCAAATCGGTGCGCTGGTGTGTCTGATAGTGAATTGTGGACTCAGGGCACTCTGTTAGAACCGCTGTTTTCTGCAGGTACCATGAAGACGAACCTTAGCACATACCTTTTGTGGGTTGGTTCTTAACCTTGACTTCATGCTCGTGACTCGAACCTTTGAACCCGTGTGCTTTGCGTGATCCTGTTTGTGGTTGTTGCATCCATGCACTCTTGCATCCATGAGCATACATATGCATTTATCCGAGTTATCTCAGAAACTCATTTCAACTGTCTCCTTCTTCAGTTATCTGTTCGCCGTCAAGCTGTTTCCTCAACACAACTACGAAACTAGAGCTGCCGTCAGATTGAGAATGGAAAACCAAGAACAATACAACGCCAAAGTCAGAATGGAAATTGATGCGTTGAAGGCCAGTATGACCAAACTCACAAAAATGCTGCAAGTTCTGATTGCTAGAGGTGAACCACCTCAGAGGACTGTGATTGTTGAAACTTCAACTGCTGCTGTTGACCCTCCACTGACTCAGCAACCAACTTCTACTTGGCCAGAATTTGGGTTACCTACGAATTACTCGCCACCCTTTGCAACTACTCCTGTGTTTGTCTCTCCAGTATCTTCAGCTTCATTGTTCACTGAACCTCAACCTGTTGTGCATTCTGTTGCTCAACTTATTCCTGAGAATCCTTTCGTGTACCATGCTGCTGGTCCACAATCTGAAAGTCAGGGAAAACCTGGATACATTGAAGAAGTCAGAGAGCAATGGCAAACTCTAGACAAAAGAATAAGAGCCGTGGAAGGAAGTGATGTCTTTAATGCTGCCGTAATGGACATGTGCTTGGTTTCCGACTTGGTTATACCTGCAAAATTCAAAACTCCTGATTTTGAGAAATACAAGGGGCACACATGTCCTAGAACCTACTTGGTGATGAAAAAATGCTCATTCACTGTTTCCAAGACAGCTTGAGTGGGGCTTCAATGAAATGGTATATGGGACTTGATAAGAACTGTATCCAAAGTTGGAAGGACTTGGGTGATGCTTTCTTAAAACAATATAAGTACAATCTGGACATGGCACCTGACCGTCGCCAATTACAGAACATGTCTCAGAAAGAAAAAGAATCCTTTAAGGAGTACGCTCAACGCTGGAGAGAGCTAGCTACTCAGGTGGAGCCACCCTTGGCTGAAAAAGAATTGACTGGATTGTTCATGGACACTCTTCAGCCACTATTTTGGGAAAAGATGATAGGCAGTGTATCATCTGGTTTTGCTGACCTAGTCACTATTGGAGAAAGACTAGAAGAGGGTATCAAGAAAGGAAGGATTGCTAATGCTGAAGCCTTTAATGGTGCTAAAAAGTATGCTGGGAATTTTCAAAAGAAAAAGGATGGCGATACCCATGCTGTTTCAATTGAAAGTAAACCTCGTCACAGGCACCAACAATATGTAGCTGCAGTTGCTCCTGTTGCCAATGCTCAACCAGTTCAAGCTCCTCGTTAGACTGTTAGACAAAATCAGAATCACAATAGTGTTAACTTTGATCCTATCCCGATGTCTTACACTGAGTTGTATCCATGTCTTGTTCAGAAAGGTTTGATTACAACGTGGGATCTACCTCATCCTCCAAATCCTCTTCCAGCCAGCTATAAGGCTGATCTTCACTGTGAGTTCCATCGAGGTGGGGCAGGCCATAACTTGGAAGGTTGCTATGCATTGAAAGCTAGAGTACAAGAATTGGTGAACTTAAAGATTCTGACTTTTCTTGATGAGAATCCCAATGTTGTCAACAATCCTTTGCCAGAGCATGCCAAGTGAAGTTTGAGTCAGTTCAGACGAATTATCTCCTAAAGCCAGTGTTTCAAACAGGACGGCTCATCCTTGTTGCTGATTAGTTACTAGGCCTTGTTTCTTTCTGTTTGCATTTTTCTTTGATTGTATTATTTGTTTGCTTTCGAACTTTATTTGTACTTTCATGGTAATTTCAATGAAATGAGCATTGCAATGTTTTGATTCAAATTCATTTATATCCACTGTGTGCATCTTTATGCTTTCTTTTTCACAAAACAAAAAAAATATATCTCCTGTTCATTTTCTTTATCAGCTTTTGTTTATGCAAAGATTGGAGGGAGGATGATGAAAACGAAATACCTAAAATTGTTGAACTGTATGCTTTCAATTTGAAACTTGGCTGAGGATGTACAGACATTGTTTCAACTTCCAAACACTGGAGAAATAAGGAAGTTAATCCTTTGTCAACCCCTTCGAGCCTAGAAGTTGGAGTTTCTTTCTATACGAAAAAACCCGCAATCTTAACCTGGGGATGGGTAGTTCTCAGTTAGTTTGACTGTGCATGCAAGACGCCTTCCAATAAAGGTTGCAATCACAAACTTTCCTTCGCACACATCAAAGAAGTGTCGAAGATGTCTTTCAAATAAAAAGCCAATGATGGTTCACCGTAATCATTTAACCAGGCAGTCACTATCTTTAAAAAAAAAAGAATGAAAAAAATCAAAAGAAGAGCCTGCTAAGTCAAAACCTATGAAGGAGACTTAGGCAAAAATTGGGGCATCCCGCTGACTGTAAGCTCAAATGACACAGTTCAGGCAAAAGTTTGGGATAACAAAAGATCAATCAAGAGGTTACCAAAATCCTCAAAGACAAAACGAGTTGACTAAGGTCCTCATCAAAAATAACAAAATGTTGTAAGAAAGAGTGTTTGCCATCTCAAAAATTCCTTGAGCCATCGGCACGACATGTGTTGCAATTCTAAAATCTCCTGGAACTTGAATGCATAGTTTGAATTAACTGAGCATAGGACTGGAGATCATCACGAAGAATGGGTTGGGTACAAATTAACTTTGAGCCTATATCCTTTGTTTCAAAAATCGTGAACCAGACCACGTTACAACCTTCAAAAAGACCTAATTGAAGCCAGATTTCTTTTGAAAGCATAATACAACAAGGTTGTGTAAATTGACTCCTATGTTTGTTGCCAATCATTTGCTTCGATGTTTTACCTTTGCTTTCTCTTTCATCTTTGCATGTTTAAACCGCCGTGTTTTGACAAGTGATTCATTTTTGTTTTACATCAATAATATCATTCCAAAAATGATTTTTGATTTCAAAATTGCATTGAGCTTTGCATTAAAATTACCATGTTTGTTTGAATAATCCTATTTGCAGACAAACTTTCTTCATCAAAAATTTTCAAACAGTTGAGAAACTTGGTCAGTGATCCTATCAGGGGCACATTACTCCCAGAGCTTGTTGTGAATCAATTCAAGATTTGTTGCTCAGTGTAAGTTATTCTCAGAATTGGTTAGCCAAAATATCTCTTTCAAGATTCATACTGAGTTTAGCCTTCTCAACAGTCATTTCTAGAACTGAAGCCATGATCAGTCCATCCCCAACAACTGAAGCCATGATCAGTTTATCCTCAGCATTCATTTCAAGAATTGAAGCCATGATCAGTTCATTTTCCCTTACAGCAGTCAAACTGAAGCCATGATCAGTTTATCCTCATCAGTCAATCAATCTGAGGCAGTATTCTTCAAGAGTCCTCGAGATGTCTTTCCTCAAAAGATCATCAGCCTGATACAATTCATAAGTGATAGAGATGTGTTCAACATCTTCTCTCCAAGTAGAGTGGGCAGTGTTCCCTGTGTTGAGGAATCAGAGTTCCATTCTTTCCTCACAAAAGAGTCTATCTCAGTTGTCCCTATCGTCTGCATTGCATACATAAATCATTCATCTATTATACATAGATAGTTTTTCATAGCTCGAAGCGTGCTTCGCGCTCATATGCATTTTTCCGAGGTCCTGTTGCTTTCAACATCTTACCTTGTGATCAAAGTCCAACTTACTTGGCGCCTACCAAAACTTTTACCTGCCTTCTCATTCAGTGCCGTTCCTGAATGTTGTCGCTTACCTATCTTCTTTCTTTCCAGTGCCATTCTTGGATATTGTTGTTTCCCTGTGCATTTTGTCTTGTTGTTAGATGTTTGTCTTGTTTCTTTCCAGTGCTATTCCTGGATCTTTATTTTCTTTCACTCCAGTGCCATTCCTGGATGTCTATCCCTTTTGATTTCCAGTGCCATTCCTGGATACCTTGTTCCTCTTGTTTCTCCCAGTGCTATTCCTGGAAGTTTTGCCTCTCTTCTATAATCCCCAACAGATTTGCTTGGATATCTTTCAATGTCATTCCTGAAAGTTTTATCTCTTCATTCAGTGCCATTCCTGAATGAGTTTTCTCCTTTGCATTCAGTGTCATTCCTGGATCTCTTTCTCACTATCATTCAATGCCATTCTTGAATATAGTGATTTACCTTTACTTTCAGTGCCATTCCTGAAAGTCCTTCCTTTATCCAATGCCATTCTTGGATATCTTTTCCTCAACAGAGTTCAATGCCATTTTTGGATACTTATGATATATTTTCCAGAACTTTTCTCACTACATTCAATGCCATTCTTGGATGTTGAGATTACTTTTGTCCAATGCCATTCTTGGACATCTTTTCCCCAGCCAAGTCCAATGCTATTCTTGGATATCTTTGATGTTTAACCTTGCCATCCAATGCCATTCTTGGATGTCCCCAGTGAAGTTTTCAAATGGAATTTTGTTTATATCCAATGCTATTCTTGGATGACTCTGATGTTTGTTGTTGCCACATCCAATGCCATTCTTGGATATCTTATCCCCAATATAGATGTTTTCACCTCCATCTACTGCTATTCTTGGATGACGTTGTTGTTTTTACCAGAAACTTTCTTGTTGCTGTCCATTGCTATTCTTGGACATCTTTTGGCATACCTTTTGTCTCGTTCTTAGTTTCCATCCAATGCTATTCTTGGATGTCACTACTTGTCTTCCAGGGTCTTGTCCCTCTCTTTCCAACTATTGATGGATACTTCTTATCACCATGACAGATCTCCAGAAATAGCTTGTGTTCCCCGGCGTGTCTTTTCGCGTCATCTCTCTCCATTTACCATAAATCTCTTGTTTCAAGTTTCCCTACAGTCTGTTTCATCCTTTGCATTCATATCATCATGTGGCATCTTAGGGCTTAAAAATGTAGCTTTTTGTATTTAAGTATCTTCATATCTCCCAATAGAAGAGACTTAAATAGGGGCAGCTGTAAGACCCTAATTTTTGACCCCTAAGATTCCACATATTATTCACATCTCATTTTGCATCTTTACCACAAACAAGATCACTCTCTTTGTTTCTCCGAGCATCTGTGTGTTTCTTATTCACTTTATTGCTTATTTGTTTATATTTTACTAACCTTAACCAAAATCCAAAAATATTTTGTTTTCTCTTTACTGACATTTTCAGGGGAAGAACAAGTCAAAAATACCAAAAATAACAGTCCCACAGCTCGAATGAATTTTATCTGAGAAAAGTCAAAGTGGATCCGCAATCAATTCAAAAATCATCTGATCAAGAGTTTCCAAGATTTAATTGATTATTATTCAAGAGACTCCAAGGTTCATGTGTTTATGTCCATGCCTTCTTTGAAAAGCAAAAGAATCGAGCTAGAACTAAGACAACACATCAAAAATGTCAAATTTCCCAAATTTTCACTGTGTTAATCGATTAACACATTGGTTAATCGGTTAACGCTTGCGAATTTTGAAAAAATGGCAGCAAATTCAAATTCTGCAGCAATTAGCACCAATTGGCATCAATTTTCATCATTTTGGAATATTCCATACCATATCATTTTATTCCCCTACATCACTTTGATCATTTCCTACCATACACCTTCACTAATCACCACTCTTTTATGAATTTCCTTCCAAATTCAAATTCCAAGCCTAATTTTCATTTCCAAACCAAACTCTAATCCACCAAAATTCCCAAGCCTAAACTCTATAAATAGAGGCTTCATTTCACTCATTCTTTAAGCTTTTGGGAGCCAAATTCACCTTGCTAAAATTTCATTCAAGCTTTTGATAGCCAATAAACCTCTTGCAAATTCTCTCCCCAACTACCAAAATTCACCAAAAGCTCAATTTCTTCTTCATAAGTTAGTAAAAATTCACATTGATACTTACTAATTTAGAGCTAAACCTTCATCCATTCTTGTTTTGTTCATAGATCAAGGCTTTGGAGTGTAGATCTTGCTGTAATTTGGAAGGATTTTCTGATTTGGAGTGGTAATATATTTTCCACCATTGTTAAAGCTTCATATTCATCATTCAAGATGTAGATCCTTGGTGCTTCTTGTTGTTGATCCTTTGAATCATATATTGTTGTTTGATTGCAGGTTTTTTTGTTTATTTTTACTGTAAAATTCGTGCAAATTCAGTTCATGATCACAAGGTGTTTGAAAAATGTTTTGAAAGAAGATCATGCTGAATTTTGCACATTTTTTTGCCTCTGGCGCAGTGTTAAACGATTAACCAGATACAGTGTAAATTGGTTAACTGATTAATATTCTGTTTTGCGCAGAAATTCAAAATCTGCACTGGTTAACCGATTAACCAGTGTCCAGAATACTATTTATGCTATGTTATGGGACTGTTTTGGTTCTTTTGCCATTTCCTTCCCCTTCCCTTTGTTTTTAGCCTTAAATCACATATTTGTGTGGTTTAATTTGGCTTTCTCTTCATCTATTTCTCTTTTCTTTGGATCGATGAAAGTCTTAAGGATCATAGAATTCCTTTGTTGAATTTTTGATCAAGACGAGATCGTTACTTTCTTTTCTTTTCGTGCGATATTGCTTTCAGATGACAATCTACATATCGTTCATCTAGCATGCATTAGCACAAAGAGCTATTGACCGGCCTCATTGTAGGGTAATTACTTCGTAAATTACTCGGCGATTTCTTAACATAGCGCAATATTTGTCCCGCATCAGAAAGTTATCAAGAATAGTTGATTATTTGTCTTTTGGTTCAAAACTTATGAAACTTGTTGTTAGGAGGCTTTGGTCTTATCAATCCTCTAATGAGTTTTCATTAATCTTGACCTAAGTGCAATTATTCAATTGTTATTGATCATTAACTCTAACAACTAATCACTAACTTTCTAACATTACTATTGTACTAATCATTTATAATTCCTTCTCGCTCCCTATCTCTTTTACTTTCACGCTTCATTTTTATCATTTCGTATCATGTTTATGCTTCCACAATTTCTTCTTTGTCCGTTGGACACATGTTTATGCTTCCGCAATTTGCCCTTTGTCCGTTGGACACATGTTTATGCTTCCGCCTTTTTCTCTTTGTCCACTTGGACCAAAAACATTAATAAATGCCAAAACCTCTGAAAAACTTGTGCTTCTAATCTTGGACTATAATTACTATCCTTTGTAAGGGACATGGAATTTTGCACCTAGACCTTTGACTTCAATGCTATTCTTGAATCCTTGAACTTAGACCTTGGACATCCAATGCAATTCTTGGAACCTTGGACTTAGAACTAGGACCTTTTCCCTTTGCTTTGGAATTATGGTTCGAAGACTTCGAAGACTTGTGCTTTTGCATGGTTTATGGTGAAGACAACTACATTTGTGGTTAGATCATTCTTATCCTTAGCTTTTACTTTATGCTTTAGGATAGTCACTTCTTCTCCTCCCCATTCTTCAATTTTCAAAACTCTCTCCCTTTTTCAAAACCTTCTTGTTTTCAAATTTTCACCTCTTTCATAATCAAACCTTGACTTTGTCAAGTGATTTTACTCTTTTCCTTTCATTTCTTAACAAGTGCTAAACTACATAAGCATATCGACACCTTTTTCAAAAGACTTAAAAAACATCAAACTCATCACTCTCTTTTTGTGCCCTCGTGCACTTTCTCCTTTAACTTTTTCATAAGTTTAGACATGATTCATTTCTTTAAGCAGAATTATTCGCTTGGAAATGACGACTTGTCTTTACATTTAAAATCAACCAAAACAAACAATTTTCATTCTTTGTACCACGAACTACGGGGTTTTGATCCTACATTGCACATCGTGGGTACGTAGGCATGAGACGACAAGTCTCTTCAAACACAAAAATCTTAAAAACAATTTCTCTTCTCATCTCCTCAATCACTTTTCAAGCAAACCTTTTCAGACCAAAAAGCGGTAGATATTTCAAAGGGTTTCTATATAGTACTATAGAAGTTTTGGGTGCTAACACTTTCCCATTGCGTAACCAACCCCCCTTATCCAGTTTCTCTTCACTTGTTCTTGTTGTAGAGCTTGTGTAGGTTTTGTTAGATATTTTTCCTTTCCTTTTTTGGATAAAATAAAAGTGCGGTGGTGACTCTTGTTTTTCGAGTTAAGTTAATCAATAGCTTACACTCACGATTTTGCCGCTACAACATCATATATTCAACAAAAATCTTAAGGTGATAGGTGTGTGGATTCTCCCACTTATAAATGCTCAAGTATTCACATTTCTAACAAATGTGTGACTTTTCCACACTACTCACACTTGTTATTCTCAACACTTCCCCTCAAATGTGAGTCTACCCATAATGCTCCCTCTCAAGCGGAAGCTCTCATTTTTATCACATACACTTGCACTACCGTTGACACTCTTCAACGAGACATTCTACCCACGACCATGTTGGAATACTTTCAATACAAGTGAGTCGGTCACTTTAGTCGAACTAAAGACTCATGATACCACTGTTGAGGTCAATGCTAGGGGTCAACACGAAGAATCATTTTACATGTTAGGATTTTTCTTTTTTAAGAACACACCTTTGGGAGAGATACACCACATACTCACCCAAAATTTTAAGGTGATAGGTGTGTGAGTTATTCCACTTATAAATGCAAGTCTCCACATTTCTAACCAATGTGAGAGGTCTTAACACCACTCACACTTGTTATTCTCAATAATTTTTAGCGTTGAACCTAGCTTTTTCGAAGGTCTGATATTAACTTACTTAAAAGCCTAATTAATTTGAACATATAAAAATAAACATTCCAATTAATATTTAAATAGACTAACAAATTAAAAGAATAATGAGACTAAGTGTTTACCTACATTGACTTATCAAAGCATATTTTGAGTATTTATAAAAATAATTTATGACATTGTTCGTAAGATTTTTTCAATTTATTTTCATAAGTTTTTTAAAATAGCTAAACTTTATTAATTCAAAATACAAAATATAATATTATAATAATAAATTTATTCATATTTATTTAAATAGATCAATTTGATAGACTTAAAAGACTTTTTTAATGGTTTGCGACCTAACCTTTTTAATTAAATAGGTTTTTAATAAAGCCTATATCTTTTCTATTTAAAAAAATATGGTCTGATATGGATGTGTGTAGTGTCGTACCTCGAAAAATACGATTCTTCGCGATGCTCGCGAAAAAATTAGTTTGAATAGAGTCACCACTGAACTTAATTTGTTCCAATAGAAAAATAGAAATATATCGATAAAACCTTTTACAAATAGAATAATGGTTGTCGCAATCATATCTGGGTTCAGGAGTCGATTACGCAATAGGAAGGTATTAACACCCCTCACGTCTGTTGCACTCAACGAGAAAATCTTAGCCAAATTTGCGATTTAAATGTTTACTTATTCTAATTGTTTTCTTCGAATAGTAAAAGGTTAAAAGGAAAATAAAAGGGGTCGCAAAAGTGTTTTTATTAGGGTGTTTGACGAGATTGCGGGTCTTGCTCCTACGTATCTTTAGGCGCAATAGAGAATTCAAAGCTACGTAGTTCTGGGTAGAAAATGTTTGTTGGTTGGTCGATTTTAGCGAAAGATATTTAGTCGCATTCGACAGAAAACATTGTTTTACCCAAAACAGGTGAGGAGCGGACGTTTGCATCGTATTGAATGGATTTCCACATATTAACAATCAAGGGAAAAACGCCACTTATCTAAACTCAAATAGTTGTGGACGAAGTAATGTTTTGCGTCGTCTCAAGACACAATATCTTACGTTTATGAAAATGTTTGACATCATATTAAAGCGGAAAAAAGGTTTGATGTGTTTGAATATTTTAGGTGATTGACAAATATTCAAACGCAGGCTAAGTGTGACCATCACATGAATATTCGGGAAAAGAGAGGAAAATTGCTTCCACCCCATCTTTTTCAATCGATTAGTTATGAAATTTGTGTGGCGAATTGCTGATGCGGTATAGTGGTAAGCAAAAATTATTGAGTACCCAGTTTTGTCGTCTTCACAAGGATTGGTGCGAGGGAAAGAACGTCGTTCAACGGTCTCTACGGTTCTAAGCTTGTTGTGAAATATTTGGTTGAAAGATTCAAGGTATAATAAATTAAAGCGGAAAATATAAAGATAGAAAATATAAAGTAAAGACTTAATATAAACAGAGCCTTGTTGGGATTGAAATTTCATCAATCGATAACACATGCAATCTTCTGACCACTTAAACATAAATCAATAATTCGTCTAATACCCTCACATATACCCACAACCGAGGTTATGTCTAATGCAAAATCGAGAGAACAACCGTATTGTCTCATTGGTGATGTCCCATGCAACTCATAACACAGGGCATTAAGAACTGATACTCACGCGAATGTTAAATCTATGTCTAGAGTCTAGAATCTAACAAGTATTCATCCCAGATCTATATCTGAAGAGTAGGAGTGACAAAATGGATGGATTAGATTACTAATGGATGGATCAAAACAATTCATTAATCCATTAACAATCCACTAAAATTACCTTTAAAAAATCCAATCCAATCCATCCATTAAAGATATAATTCATCCAATCCATCCATCAACAACTTTTCAATGGATGGATATCCATCCATCCATAAAATTAATTTAATTAATTTTTTAATTTATTAAAAGAAATATTTTTTATTATATTTTCATAAAATAAAATTTTCAACATTAATTTTTTAAAAATGACATAATTCTCTCTCTTTATATACATATTTCTCTCTTTAAAAATGTCATTTTATTAGAAAATTTTGTAATTATGTGTTAAAATATATTTGTACTGTAACCACCTATTTGTTATTTTGAATGAGTTACAAAATGTAACCACCCATTTATTATTGTGAATGACTTACAAAATGTTATATTGGATACTTATGCAATTTTCACTTTTCGTGATATATTTTTATATATAAGGGTAAGGTAATTTAAATTCAAAATACGTTTCATATCAAAAACTGAGACCAGTTCCTTGGTACAAAGACCAGGATCGAGGGGAAGTTTTTACCTTTTCTAAGCATCATTGCTTAGCAAAAGAAGAAGGATGCGTAAACTGCCATTCTTAACCGCTATCAAAATTTCGGGTATTCCGATATTTAATCCTCTTGCACCCCGAATGGCCGAATACCTTCGCCATTCACACCTTAGGGTCCAAGAAGATTAAATAGGGGCATCTGTCATACCCCAAATTTTGACCACTAAGATTTTCCATCATTATGAAAATCATCAACACAATATGGATGAACCATTGGTCTCCCCAAAGATGGGTGAGCCTTCACTACAATCAAAATTAGGGTTTCAAGCCCTCTCTGAGCTTTAGACAAAGGACCAATCAAGGAATAAAATGATATTCAACTTGTATAAACCTCTCAAACATCCCCAATGGATCAAGAGGACTCCCACCTCAAGGATTAAGCACAAGGCTGCAACAGTCCCAGTGGATCAAGCCTCAAGATCGCCAGTGTCACCAAATTAGGGTTTGGTCGACCAGGGCCTCCAGATGGAAATATTCCTCTGGGAATGAGCCAATGCTTCAAAACATAACCTAATATGCTCCATGGGACATCATGGACCCAATCATCAAGTCAATTTGGCCTAAGGGGTGCATTCATTAAAAATCAGGGATTAGGGTTTCTTGAACTAATTCACCCCTAAGTTGAATTTTGGGACAAAACATGAGCCAAGACCTCAAAGGAGGATTTGAGGGTCTCTAATTCACCACATTGATCTATTTGCAATAATGGATTGATCAAAGAAGCTTGATCAACAAGTTTCAAATTCATCAAAACCACAATTAGGGTTTTGAGGAAAAAGTCAATAGTGCCTTTGACTTTTGACCAAGACATGCTCCCAAACCTTGGGACATGATTTAATACACCCTATAACACCTATGAAATCAATCCATCAAGTTTGATTTAGTTCAAGGACTTAATTTCATAGAGGATCGCACAGTTTGGAATTCATCTGACAAAAAGTCAACTGTGCACAAAAGTCAACTTTGACTTTTTGAGATTTTTCACAATTATGGTTCCTTAACCCTAAAATGATGTTAATGTGTGATTGGAATCATCATTCATCAAGAAAAATCAAGAAAAGTGGGATAACTTGTAAAAGGGGTAACCATAAAAACTTAGAAAATTTTCTAAGTTATGGAACAAAGTGGCTAGGATACCAACTTTAGAGGATCATAACTCCTAAACCACAAGGTCATTTTTCCCCAGCCAAAGCTGGATCTGTAGCTCTCATGGCACTCTACAAAAGCTTCAAACATAACTCATACCAATTCCTCATGGATTTTAAGTTATGGAATGATCAAAATCACAAAAAGTGAAAATGTCACTTTTTTCCAACACTTGGTGAAATTTTCACTAAGTCAGAATCTGTCTTACTTTTTTTCCAAATGTAAGGGCATTTTTCACTTGGATCCAAAAAGTATCAAAACCAATTATGATCAAACAGTTGTTGTATCATATGAGGGCTTTCCAAAATGGCCAAGAACTCCATCAAATTCCACTTGAGCCATGAGATATGACAATGGCAACATGCCTTGCTGAAAACTGTCAAAGCAAGGCAGATTTGTGCATTTTGCTCGATTTGCCAAATTTGTGCAAATGACAAACACACTTATCCATCTGCACACCTCAAGGGGAGACCAAGGAGGAACCAACTCTGATCCCAAGCCTCCCAAGTCCTTGGAACTAAAAATAGCATGCCAAACCTAGAAATCCCTAAAGAGGGGACAAGACTCCAATTTTGTTTTGGAGCATTCAATGGATGCACCAAGGTGGCATGGACTGAGCCATTTCCAACTGAATTCAGTCAAGACTTATCCAAGACCAAGGGAACCAGTAGCCTGTGCCCTAACCTCTAGTCAATGGCTAAAGGAGACTTGGATTCCCATTGATCAACATTGGCCAAACCTATGCAACAGTTGCCATTCACTATTCCTTGCAAAAAAAACTTGCTCTACTATAAATAAAGCTCATTTGTGATCAGTTTGAGTACACCAAAGCCATCAAACAGATGCTTTCCTCAAAATCTCCTTCTTCACTCCAAAATTGCCTTCCAAAGCAAGTCACTATCGGGTTTTGAGTTTGAGAGCTATTCCAACCAAACCAATCACATACACACCTCATAAACATCATATAGAAGTGATCCAAACACTTAAACAACATCTGGAAGACTGATTTCTCAGAATCACCAGCCAACTGCTCAAGGTTTTAACCAAGTTGCAATTGAGATGCCATCTTCAGTTCCAGCTTGTTTCAAACCATTCCAAGCACCCAGACACACTCCATAGCACCTAGGGAAGTTGTTCATATCCTTGGAACCAAGCTGTAACACCTGTAACACAAAACACGATCACCAGCTGCAAGAGGTAAGCATGAGCTCTTCTAACTCTATGATCCATGCAATTTTTGCTGCACAATAATTTGACCATATGTTCATAATCTTGCATAGAGTGTTTACCCTCAATCAATTGTTTTGTTTGAATCATGTATGAAATTTTTTAGCCTTCATGCAAGTTTTAGGGTTCTTGAGGTTTCTCTTTGATTTCTTGTTCCATGCTTAAAATAAATGAAATTAAAGACCATAGACATGATCGTGAGGTGAAAACGAGTAGATTGATATGTAGATTGCATGTTATCATCAAGTATTCAGTAAGATTGGATAGAAAACGCAAATCTGCAGAAACAGAGGGTGGCGCATGTTTTTGCCATGTTCTTGGCGCCCTTTTTGAAAAATCAAATATTTGAATTTTGTGATTTTATTTAATTGATTCAAAAATTAATTTCTCTCTGAAGTTTAATGATTTTGAGTTGATTCTTTTTTTAATAATTCACAAAAATGTTAAAATATTTTATTTTCCCAAAAAATCCCAAAAATATTATTTATTTCATATACTTGATATTTTTGTAAAGAATTAATATTTTAATTATTTTTTACATTTAAAATATTTTCTCCCTCTTGATTTTTCAAATTTTAGTGATTTCCAATCATTTTGTGGATAAAAACATAATTTTTGAAACATTAATCCAAGATCACAATTTGTTTCCACACATGTTTAACAATTTTGATCATTTTAATTGAATTTTTATTCAATTAAAATACATTTTGAAAACAAATTAGGGTTTTTGATTAATTCAACACTCATCAAACTTTTTCAAACATTTTGGGCCTCTAATAGAGTGTAAGACCTAACCCATTTTTGAAACCAAAATATTTGGGCCTCAGTCATTGTATAAGACCCACTGTGCTTTCAAAAACCTCGGCGCGATCGCCATTTTCAAAACAAATAACCCTGGGCCTCTCCTTGAATTGTAAGCCCCATCATTTGTACACAAAACATTTTGGGCCTCTATTAGAGTGTTAAACCCAACCCTTTGTAAATACAGACCTTTTTGGGCCTCAGTCACTTGTATAAGTCCCTGTACAAAATAAACAGTGCAATCACTGATAAAACCTTGGGCCTCTCCTTGAGCTGTAATCCCCAACAATCTTTTCAAAGCACTTTCTCCTTTGATTTTGAATATAATATTGTTATCAAAGCTTTCTTTGTTGAACAAACTAACCAAATAGCATTATAGCTCTACAACCGAGTAAGTGTTTACCCGCTTTCTTTATCCGCTTTCATATATATAACTGTATTGTGAGGCTGCTCACTGTAAGTCTTCTTTCACAAACTTTTATATACTTGTCAAATATCAACTGTGTAATACTAGTATAGTTATTTAGAGTTTTCCCCGGCAACTACGTCTAGCACTAGGTAAAGCCCTGTTGGTCACTCTTAAATACAAACAAAACTAGATCCCCATAGGATTACCAGACATAGTCTTCCCTCCTCTTGGGGTTAAACAATATGGAGACGTAAAAGGCAGCATTCTCAGTGAACCCTTTCTCAGACTGTCACCCTTAGAAATCGTCAAAGAGACTCTACTCCCCAGGGATGATCTTTTCTCCGTGAATGGCATCTCTTGAGTTTCTTCCAAATTCTCGGACTTTCCTGGCTTGATCTATTCTCGGTGAATGGCATGTCTTGAACTTCTCGGGGTTTGGGGACCCACAGGCTTCTTAAAAGCATCCCCGCCTCCTCTTGGGCGTTGTACAAGGACCCTTCGGCTTCTTAAAAGCTCTCATGCCTTCTCTTGGGCTTAGTATAAGGACCCAGAGACCTCTACAGGTATAGGAACATAACCTAGTCATCAATTTGCTAGAGCTATCTTTCTGAGTGAAGTGTCAGACCTGTTAATGGGTTGACCTTCATCCCTTAACATACCAGCCTTCTCTTGGGCATTATACAAAGATCATTCACTACCTGAAAATCGATTTCTCAAAACACCAGTAGACTTGGACAGTCTCAATACCCTTTGGATTTCCTGTTTCCTTGAAGAACAAGAAATAACCCTGATCCTCTGATCAATTCCAAAGCACAACAATACCTTTAATCGTTCCCTTCATAAGAGCTGATTTTCTCTTTTATCCAACATACTGGACCTGTCACTAAACTGAAACAGTTACCAGCACAATAGCCTCCTCTTGGGCTTTGTACAAATGATTCTCCCCAGCAGAGCTAACCTTTTCACACTCTCTTGTTGAGTATAAAAGACTCTCTTGTTGGGTCAAACCGGTTTAGCCTCCATCTCGGGCTTTGTACGAGATAAAAATCACTCTCTTGTTGAGTATAAAAGACTCTCTTGTTGGGTCAAACATGTTTAGCCTCCTTCTCGGGCTTCGTACGAGATACAAAAACACTCTCTTGTTGAGTATAAAAGACTCTCTTGTTGAGTCACCCACTTTTAGCCTCCACCTCGGACTTCGTACGAGATACAAAACCACTCTCTTGTTGAGTATAAAAGACCCTCATGTAGAGTCAATCACCTTATAGCCTCCGTCTTAGGCTTCGTATAAGACACATATAAAAGCACTCTCTTGTTGAGTCAACCCATTTTAGCCTCTCTCTCGGGCTTCGTACGAGACACATAAAAACACCCTCTTGTTGGGTCAATAGCCTCCTCTTAGGCTTTGTATAAGAAAACCCCGGTTGAGTCAATCAACCTGTTAGCATCAAAATCTGTGCCTTGCTCACAGGATACAAACATCAACAACTCCTTTTCCTTCATCTAATTGCTGTAAGTGGCATGCCTCTGGATTATTTACATCCACGCCACTGTCCCTCTTTTAGCATGAGAAATTCCTAAGGAAAGATGGCATTGCTCTAAACTGAGTTAAAGTCTTCTCCTTCAGGTTAAAAATCCCCTATAAAGGAAATTATGGCATTGCTGGATTCACATATCCCAGTTAAAGTAATTCTCCTTTATAATCAGTCACCCAACAGTTGTGACAAACATACCAAATATCCCCCTTTAGAGATGACAAATTCTTTCTAAAGTCAAAACCCTTTAGCTTCATATCTTGGGCTTCGAACAAGATACAAATAGACCCTTCAGCTTCACATCTTAGGCTTTGAACAAGATACAAACCACATTTAGCTTCACGTCTTGGGCTTTAAACAAGACATCAAAACAACTTTTTTTCCTCCCATAGAATAGGAGGAACTACGATCGCTCTGATTTCCCTGTTTCGTTAAACGGGAATACGTAGGCATAAGATTAAAAAATCTTAGCGAGCATACTAATCAAAAACCCAAAATCCCGTACCTTCATACATCAATCGAAAAGCATCAGTACTAACATCCTACCAATAGCCTAGCACTATTTTTTTTAACAAAATAACCTAAGAGAGACCCACAATCTTAATAGCATCTGTAAGCCAATAGTCATCTGTTTAAACTCAGTTTGCAAGCAGGGTTAATTGGAGACATCTATTTCCCTTCCTTCATCAGCTTCAATAGGATAAAAAATGAATCGAACTGTAGTACCCCAAAGCAATAGTACTTCGCAACCACGCAAAAACTCGCGCTACAGTACTGTTCCTTCGGGGGGAAAGGAAACAATTTCTTAATTGAGAATTGAATTAGGCTTTCACAATGTACCAAAACCGGCTTACGCTTCAATGCATGTTTGAATTTTTCTATGGCGTAATGCTCCATATCAAATGGAAATGCTACGCGTTTTGAGGATGCAATGTTGTGATGATTACTATATGCTAGAATGCTAAGAGATAACTCTTTGTTGGGGAAGTGCTCTGGAAATAGGCAGCTCTGCTGAGGAGCAGATTGTCAAGATCCAATCTTCTGTGGAGAGATAAAAACTCTATTGTCAACAACCGTTAGTTCCACAGATGCTATTGTAAGAACTGTAGGGGGAACATGACTCTTGACTAGAAGACATGCCAATAACGATTGGGATTTAGATGCTAGGAATATGAATAACCATTGGGTTTCAATCTGCTGAAGGTGTTGATAACTGCTGAGGTGACTGAATCTGCCGGGAAATAAATAACACTGATGCTACTGGAGATGCCAATAACCATTGGGCTTAAAACCTGAAAGGAATTGTAGTTAAACCTCATCTGCTGGATGATGATTCTTTGCGGTTTGAGGAAAACCCTTTGCATTTGTTGGGGATGGGCTATATTGTCTCGAGCGCCATCTTGGGGCTCTTGATTTTGCGCAAACAACCGGATACTCGTCAATGAATGACAGTTTCTTGTATCATATCGATCTGAGATATTCTGCCCCAGTATTCTGAACCTTGGAGAGGTAATTCCGATTAATCATCTTATGAAGATAATAACTTCTCATGCTCTTGAGGTAGCCTGCCTCAGTACGAGCCTTGAAGTGACTTTGGACCTGACTGATTGATCTTTGAGTGCATGCTCTAGACTGGCTGATCTTGGAGAGACTTGTTAAATATCGACGTGATTGACCCAGATTGGGTGAACTTTGAAGATATTTCTCAACGCGACTCCCCCAGATTGGCTACATCTTAACACATTTTGTTGGGAAATCTGCTACTTAACGAAGTCCCTTGGCCACATGCCCCTTGACATGACTGTCCTACGAAATTTTCAGGCCTTTCATTTTGGCAGGATCAAGCTTCTCGACTGATGTTTGTCATACCCTAAATTTTGACCACAAGATTTCCCATCATTATGCAAATCATCACCACAATATGGATATACCTTCATACCTCATTAATCTTCTTAAAGATTGTTGAGTATTCATCTCAATCAAGAATTAGGGTTTTGGGCCTTCTCAAAGCACTCCGGCAAAAGATCAATCAAGAATTAACATGATATTCAACTTGGCAAGCCTCTCAAACATCCATGAAGGATCAAGAGGTCTCCCACATCAAGAATCAAGCATAAGAATGAAACATTTCAAGATGATCAAGCCTCAAGATCACCAGTGTCACGAAATTAGGGTTTTGGTCGACCAAGGCCTCCAGAGGGAAATTTTCATCTGGGCATGAGCCAATACTTCAAAACATGATTCAAGAAGCTCAAAGGGAACTGATGGATCCAATCAAAGGTTTAAAATAGCCTCAGGGGATGCATTCATAAAAAAATCAGGAATTAGGGTTTTGACCTAATTCACCCCTAAGTTTACTTTTTGAGCAAGACATGACCTAAGACCTCAATAAATGTTTTGAAGACCTTAAATATTTAATATTGATCCTCTTACAAGTTTAAATTGGCACAAAGAACTTGGTTCATGAGCAATATAAAGATTCAAATTTATCTGGACCACAAACTAGGGTCTCTGAGAAAAAGTCAACCATACCTTTGACTTTTGACCAAGACATGGTCTCAAACCTTGGGAAATGATATAAGACACTCTAAAACACCTATGGAATCCATCCATTAGGTTTGAGTTATCCCAAGTACTTGATTTCATAAAGGATAACAAAGTTTGAAATTCATCTGATAAAAAGTCAACTGTGCCCAAAACCAAGTTTGACTTTTGAGATTTTTTTGGCAAACATGACTTTTTCATGTAAAAAACAATGTTAACTTATGGTTTGGATCATCATCCATCAAGAAAAATAAAATATAGTGATGTTACTTGCAAAAGGGGCAACCTTAAGAAACTTAAAATTTCACTAAGTTATGGAAAAAAAGTTATTTTTACCCAACTTTACAAGACCATAACTTGTGATCCAAGCAACCTTTTTCTTCCATCCAAAGCTCAAATGAAAGCTCTCATTACATACTACAAGATTGTCAACTACACCATATTCCAAATCTTCATGAATTTTGAGTTATGGATTGATCAAAATCACAAAAATTAAGAAATGGACCATTTTTAAATACTTAGAAAAATTTGAGACAGAATCTGTCTCATGTTTTGTCCAACTTTGGAAGCATTTTTCATCATGATCCAAGATGAATCAAGACCAAAGTTAAACATCAAAGTTGACGTATGATATATGGGCTTTCCAAAAAGTACAAGAACTCATTCTAATTCAACTTGATCAAGAAGTTACAAGCCTTGCAACATGACATAAAATTCTAGTTTTTTAAGACAGCATGGATGCATGACTTGTGCCATACGATTTTCTCATTCAAATGTCATCACTTTGCCAGCTTTGTCATCTTCCAAAAACACAAAACTTCTGATGACTCACTTGTTACTTGATCAAAGGGGCAAGAATTCCACTTAGCATGTGCAAATCCATCATGACACGAACCTTGAATTTCAATTTTGGCAAGGTTACATTAATGCAATGCATTGAGGTGTCATGAACCAAGCCATACCAATCCAAACCAATCAAGATTCAGTCCAATGCTCTGAGTGTTCAAACCTGCAGAAATTGAATTGAGTGAATCTAGAGGAGACTTGGCACTTTGAAACATCCAAGTCAATGGCTACATAGCTACACATAGTGATCAACCTCCATTCACTATTCCTTGCAAAAGAAACTTCCTCTCCTATAAATAGAGGTCATTTGTGACTGATTAACACACACCAAAACATCAGAATCCATGTTTTCCACCATTTCCCTCTTGAACCTCAAAAATCCATTTTCAAAGAAGTGAGAACCGTGTTTTGAAATAGAGAGCAATTCAGCTCAAACAATGGTTCCAACACCTCACATGCATCATATATGAATGATATAAACACTTGAACAACATTTGTAACACTAGATTCATCAAGTTCATACCCTGCCCCAAAGCCATATGCAGTTGGAGTCGTGCCCACCAATCCAAAGGTTTTCAATTCATTCCAAGCTTCTCAACACACTCACTAGGGTCCATTGAAGCTGTCTAGATCATTCAAACACATCTACAACACCTACAACTGATGATTCGAATTCCTCTTGCAGAGGTAAGCCTGAACCTCTCAAACTCTATGATCCATGCATCATAAATGTGTTTTCAAGTTACAAACATGTTTCTGCACTTATGTAGAGTGTTTCCCCTCAATTAATTACTTTGTAGCTATCGTGTATGGAATTTCATAGTGTTCTTGCAAAAATTAGGGTTCATCTCTTCTTCACATGATTTCTCACTCCACACTTACAAGAAATGCAATTAATTGGTATCATTGAAATCCTTGTTAAAAAACGAGCAACTTTCATGTTTACAAAAGTCATTTTCATTACGTATTGAGTGAGATATGTGAGATTTTGCAAATCGTCCATGGCGGACACACACGAGGAAGAAGAAGGAGCATTAACGCCCTTTTTCAAATATTTGAATTTTTAAATAATTTTTAATATTTTTAATTAATTTCAAAAATTCATATCTCTCTCATTTTTAATATTTTTCAAATGATTTTTTTAAACATAAATCATTTATACATTTTAATAATTAGTTCCACAAAAAAATCAAAAAAATATTTTATATTTGATATATTTTTGAATTTTTCAAAGAATTTCTTTTTATTTGTGTTAAACATTTTTAAATAAATTCTTTTTCTTGATTTTTCAAAATCAATTGAGTTCAAATCATCTTGTGGATTAAAACATATATTTTCAAACATTTTTCAAAGTTTACAACATGTTTTTTAATATATTTGATATTTTATATCATTTTTTATTTTATTTTTCTTTGAAAAAATGTATTTTTGATTAAAATTAGGGTTTTCCCGTGATTTTAAATTTTCAAACTTCATTTGAAACACTTTTGGGCCTATAATAGAGTGTAAGACCCAGCCCCTTTTGTAAATAAATAGCTTGGGCCTCTGTCATAGTATAAGTCCCGATACGATTTTCAAAATAACGGTGCGTCTACTGTTTTTTCATCTGGGTCTCTCCTTGAGTATAATCCCCACTTTTCTTTCTTTACAAACATTTTTGGGTCTCTAATAGAGTGTAAGACCCAAACCCTTTTGTACATAAATAAGAAGACCTCTCAAACTGTACATTAGCAAAGGTCTTGGGTAGTAATTTCTAGTATGGTTTCTTGGAGGTCTTCCTAATTTATTTATTAGATTATCAATTTTTTCTTCTCTGGATAACATATTAACCTTGGGGGTCAGGTTTTAGGTCTAGAACCTTTAGTCTTTCTACTAATTCTTCTATTTTGTCATTAGTTGAGTTTCCTAATCTTATTTTTTTTTTAAATTCTGAGGATGAAGGGATGTCATAATGATATATAGGTCTAGTAGGATCTGCCTGGTCTAAAGGATCTGTCAATTTAAAACCAAAAATTTCTATCCTATCTAGTTGTTGTGACATCGTATGTAATATTTGATTTGAATAATTTAGTTGGTTGTGCAAGTTATTTAAATATTTCCTGTCTGTTGTAGGTGCAACAATTGCCTTAAAAGGGGTAGCATCTATTTCTACATTTTTTTTCTGGGGTAATTTTAATGGCTTCTAAAGGTGGATGAATAGATTTTACTATTTCTCTTTTTAGTGTTTTCCACTTAATACTAATTCTCTTATTGACATCGATAAATAACTCAGTAGCAAAAGGATTCTTAATTTTCTCATCTAAACAGAGTAATTCAAACCAAACGAAGAAGTAAATGTTAATCTCATGGGTTTCTAAAATTTTTTAAAATTGTTTTAAATAATCATGAGTTTGGGTTGTAGAGAAAGTTGAGAAATACCAATTTCTTTTTTCTCTATTATAATCTGCTTCAAAGTCTTTTCTAATCCAGTCTTTGTCTATGACGAAGGGTTCTTCTTTAGTGATAACATGTAATATCTGTGATTCGATTGGAGAAGGGGACCTGGAGGTCCTTTCTTCGTATAAACATTGGGGTACCGTAGGGTTAAAGTTTACCCCTGCTAGGTTTACCCTAATAGTTGAGTCAACTGAGTGTCTAGCACTCTGACTAACACTAGGCGAGTTGTGATACCTGTAAGATTGACTTCTGTTCATTCTAATTGTTACCGTTCTGTAAGCATCTTGTATAACGTTTCTAATTGACCTAGACTCAATTTTTTCAGGTTTAACAACTTCTTGTAATATCCATTCTTCAGGTATTTTATCAATAATTTCTGATCCAGTTAATATTTTAGGAGTAATTACATTAGAACGACTTAAGTTAGCTTCTAGAAGGCAAACTTGATTTCTAGGAGTACTTCTTATGGATTTGAAATCGTAATTAACTGTCGAAACTTTATAAGTTATTCTACTAATAATACTTAGGTTTGAGGCACCTTGAACGGAGGTATCTCCTAACCCAAGAACCATAATAACTAATGAACTTGTTGTTAGTACTTCTGAAATTAATAACGAATTAGACCAAGATACTTTTCAAAATAGAGAATTAGAAATCCAAGAGATGGAAAACAAATTAAAAAATTGGTCCATGCCTGAGATTAAATTAAAAGAAATTTACAAAGTAGGAACTTTTGACTACATGCAAAGAAAATTATACACACTGTTGAAAATGCTAAAACTATAAGTAATAAACAAGAAACAATAGAGTTATTAGATAAAAAATTACTAGAAACTCATTATCGTGAGAAATTTAAGTATATTCACCTAGGATTAATCCAAATTGTTGTTAAACCCTTACACAAGTTGGGATATATATAAAAGAAATTCATTTCCCCAGAGAGGATTAATTCCCGGTGAAACCTCTTTTGAATTTCTTCAAACCTTAGAACTGTTCAACATAGAAAGGATTATTCCCGGTGAAACCTTTCTTGAACTTTTCTTAGGCTTGGACTAACAGGCTTCTTAAAAGTTCCCCAGCCTCCTCTTGGGCTTAGTACAAGGACTAACAGGCTTCTTAGCAGTTCCCTTGCCTCCTCTTGGGCTTAGTATAAGGACCAACAGGCTTTTTAGAAGTTCCCCATCCTCCTGTTGGGCTTAGTACAAGGACCCAAAGGCTTCCTAAAAGCATAGGATAAGAATTTAGACATCTCTGTTAGATCAATCCTCAGGAAAGTTAAAAACTCCAGAATATCCAATCATTCCAGGGTTGATCTTCACCCCTTAAACCAAAAACCTCCTCTTGGGCATCATACAATGATCTCTCTCCAACCAGAGTCTACCTCTTCTTAAGAGACTTGGATAGTCTTAACCTCCTCTTGGACTTTATACAAGTAGACTTGGAAAACCTCATTATCATAGTCTCATCTTAGACTTAACACAAGGACCCACAGGCTTCCTAAAAGCATAGGATAGATCCTGATCACTTTGCCAATACATCAATTCCCAGGGGAGTGAAACCTCCAAGGTTTTCAAACTCACCTCTAAACTTCTTTTACCCCCAACCAAGCTTAACTTTCACCT
The DNA here is from genome assembly GCA_022829125.1 of Lathyrus tuberosus. Lineage (NCBI taxonomy): Eukaryota > Viridiplantae > Streptophyta > Magnoliopsida > Fabales > Fabaceae > Lathyrus > Lathyrus tuberosus. The sequence goes on along the minus strand of JALAZF010000122.1, from coordinate 1,830,787 downwards.
TGAACATCCCAGCCAGGATTAATTTACAATCAACAAATCCTTAACAGAATCAGAACCTCATGGCATCTGGTACTTCAACTCTTCCCTGATTCCCCAGCAAGAGTCAGTTTCCCTTTGGATTCCCCCTAATACAATTTAGACCTTCTCTTGGATTTCAATGATCCTCAGCAAGAGTCAGTTTCCTGTTAGGATTCATATAATGATTTCCCCAGTCAGCCTCAATCTTGGGCTTTGTACAAGATAGATATAACACTCCCCAGAGGAGTCATTTTTATTCAACCTTCAACCTTGAGCTTTGTACAAGGCACGCAAAAAACAACATCCCCTCAGATGAGACCATGAGTCTTCTCTGTAGGAAGATACCTCTTCTATGCATCACATGTCAAAACAAACAATCAAAACCCTTTTCCCAGATAAACTGCTGTAAGTGGCACACTTGTTGATTCAAAATCTAAGCTGGAGTCCCTCATTTATCCTGACTAAAATCTCTCTTTCATCTAACAGTTATAAGTGGCAAGCCTCGGGATTCTACATATCCAAGCCAATGTCCCTCTTTTAGCTTGAAGGATTCATAAAGGAAAAAGTGGCATTGCTCTACACTGAGTTAAAGCTTCTTCCTTCATGACATCTCTCTTATAAAGGAAATTATGGCATTGCTGGATTCCACACATCCCAGTTAAAGTAATTTCCCTTATAACCAATTATTCAACATTTGTGATGAATAGGTGAGTTTTCTCCCTTTAGAGATGACAAATTCTCTATCTCAGTCAACTTTTAGCTTCAAATCTTGGGCTTTGAACACGATACAAATACTCTACTAGCTTCAATTTTAGGCTTTGAATAAGACACCAAATATCTTTCCTCCCATAGAAATAGGAGGAACTATGATTGCTCTGATTTCTCAAATCTCTTTAAGGGAATACGTAGGTATAAGATTACGAAATCTTAGCGAGCACACAAATCAAAAATCTTAGGTCCAGTACCTTCCCAAAAACAATAGAAAACCCAAAAACAACAAAAACATTCTCTTAACCTTCTCAAAGGAGAAACTTTCCCAATCCATAACAGATAAACACAAGAAAGCATTTCAAAATAGTAGAAATACATGTAAAAGAAGGTTCCTATAGATTACTATAGATACTCTGGGTGTTAATAGCTTCCCTTTGTATAACCAGACCTCGATACCCGATCTCTTAGCATTTGTTAAAGAAAACACTTGCTTGCAGACTTAGTTTAATATATCTTCCCCTTCCTTTCAAGTTTCATAGGATAAATACAAAAATCAGAAAGTAGCACCAGATATGCGGTAGGTGGTCTCGTCACCAAAAAATCGACGCTACAATGTTCATTATGTAAACTTCCTTGAGGCTTAAGCACATGTATGCAAGCAGAAAATGTTTATTCTGAGAATGATAATTCTAATGCAACACACATGTTAATCTTGAAGTTTTTTTTTAAAAGATGTCGCAAAACCTTGTGAATGAACCACTGGCTAAGATGCGACACTGATTTTTGAATGAAGGATAACATACACATAGACTACCAACAAAGGATTTATTAGCACAACTCGTGGAAGTCAGGAACGCAATCTCGTCGAAGTACGCCTTCAGAATAAACCCTGCTTCAATTAGGACTTTTGAGGGTTGTACTGTGGCCTGGTTCACGGTTTGAGAAAAAAAGGATTTATGGCTCAAAGTTTAATTGTAACCCACCACCTTCTTTATGATGACCTCCAGTCCTATGTTCAGTTAAATTGACACGCGCATCTAGTGTTTGAAGGTGTAAGAGTGAGGATGATGATTCAAGACTCGCTTGAAATGACAGTCACCTTATTTGTCAGTGGATGTCAGCGACCCTTTAATGGTGATCACTGAATATTGTTTTGCTTTGAGGATTTGAAGACCTTTTTTGTTTTTTATTTATTTGTTGATCCCTAACTTTTTCCTAAGTCGTCTCTTTAGGTGGTGGACTTAGCGGGCTTTTTTTTTCTCTTTTTTTTTTGTTTTTAGAAAAGCTTGTGACTGCCAAGTCTTTGATCATTGAAGAACAACCTCCATAACATGATGTTTCATCTTGAAATTCGAATGTGTAATCAGGATAGCTGAACACTACCCATGCCCCAGGTTAAGTGTAAGAGTTTGGAAATCCGAAGGAAACTCCTACTTCTAGGCTCAAAGTGGTTGACTAGGGATTAACTCCTTATCTTTCAAGTGTTTAGGGGATTTTAAATAATGCCTGTACATCATCAGCATGATTTTATCCGGAAGTTTTGCGTTTTTACTTCGTCATCCTCCCTCTAAGAGTTTAAATAAGAAGTTGATATTGCAATGCATATAAATAATTTTATGAGTGAACACGAATGGATTGCTTCAAGAAAAACATACTCATTGTATTATGATTTTCATTCAAAAACAAACAAGGTCATACGTGTAAACAATGTTTTAGCAAACAAAAAGATTACAAATGAAAATGTAGTAAAAAAGCTGTTGATTGCCACTGCCGAGGAGGCCTGACACCATCTGGTCTTAATGCTTCTGACGACTTCTTTGCAGTCTGAGTCCTCACTTGAGAAAGGAGGCTTCAATTTATGTGCAGACCGTCTGGCGTGACTGTGATGACCTTCGAGTCAATCAGATCTTGCACTTTGTGCTTAAACACATTGCAATTTTCAATTGAATGACCCGGTGTTTCGGAGTGATACTCGCATCTAGCATTCATGTCGTAACCTGGAGGAATAGGGTCTGGAACAGGCTTGGCCTCTCTTAGTTGAACCAAAGAACCTTGGACCAGACGAGCAAGTAGCTGATTATGAGAAATAATAATTAGATCGAACCTTCTCTCAGGCCTTCATGATCTCTGTTGTCTCTGTTGTTGATAGTTCTGTTGCTGAGGAGCATAAGGTTGTTGGTATGGAACAGGCTGTTGAACAACAACTGGAATACTTACAACATTAGTTTCTCTCTCCTTCCTTTTGCAGAACCTTGAAATTTTGGCATAGCAGATAGCAAATGTCCTAACTCATGTCAAGACATTGTTCTCTGAATCACATAAACAAGGACATAAACAAACCATACCGATACACAAAATATCAACACAGAGTCACAACAGATGTTCCAACATCTGTTACGACATGTTAATCAACAGCAAATGCAGAACTTATAAATTTGAAGAAAGATAAATAACACAATGAATTGTTAACTCAGTTCAATATACAACAACACCTACATCTGGGGGCTACCAAGCCAGGAAGGAAATCCACTATCAGTAGTATCAATTTAGAGCTAAACTCCCTCGTTTACAATCCCTCACTTAATCTCTACCCAGTGCAACTTCTGCCTAGGACACTATTAGATATAAGAAATCACCATCTCACTCCCAATCACCGCAGTGATAAACAAACACTCAATTCTTAAAATCTTAAGAGTGAACAATTTACAACAACCTATGTCGACCACATAGTATCAAAAGATACATGGGTGACTTACACACTACACAAGAGACTCTCAAAACCCCAAACCCTTATGTTGCACCGACGACTTGTTGTTGTTGTTGTTGTTGTTGTGAATGCTTGCTATTTTAGGTCTAGCAAGTCCTTATTTATAGGCTCCTGTAGTATGGGCTTGGACTCTTCAAATCCAATATTTCAGTTGCAAAATTGCTGCAGAATCTTTTCCACAAAAATAGGAACAAATCTTTTATAGTTTCCTAAAAAGTCTCAAGGATCCTTTTTATGAAATCCAATTAAATCTGTACTTTGTTCCTAATAAATCTCCTTGACCTGCGCACAATGATGAGGTATATCCAAAAAGATCTCATCAAATCAAATCAAAATTTTCAAGAGATATAAACAGCAGCGCCTGCTGTACCAGACCAAGATGTCATGACATCTGTCTTCAACATCTGTCTGAAACACATGACAGTAGTATTGTCATGACAGTTGATGAAGATGTTACAACATCTTGCTCAACATCAATATAGAACCATGTTTTAGCAATATTTAGCCAATCATAAAACCATGGAACTAGCAATCTCCCCCTTTGGCAAGTTTTGGCTAAAACAACCAAAGCATGATAAACCTGGAGTTTCGTCCACAATAGCAGTTTCCTCCAGTACATCCAGCCTCACAGACTATCATGCTCCCCCTTAATAGTTACGTTCAGCAATCAGAATAGAACACTACTTTTTCCTTAGTAGTAGAAAAGTGCTATCACAATGTTGGTCATCACGCAATACACGTGACATAACATCAGGACACTTTACTCCCCCTTTTTAGCCAAAAATTGACAAAAATTGGGGTAAATGTACACTTCTGATTCAATCCATTGACACCCCAATCGATAGAACCAGGTCTAAACTGTCAAGTCCACCATGAACTTCACCAGTAACACAATGTCACGACATCTTGTCTGACATTACACCCTCACCAGAGGAATTCTATCACAGACTGCTTGAAACCACAAAAAATCTTGATAGACCACTGCACTACTGCAACAATATATCCAAAACAGAAGTCTAACTCCCCCTGTTGTAGATAACCAGTGCTCCTTTGCAAGAAGAACACCTTAAATGAAAGGAAAACATAAGACGCATCTTCATGTCTTCAAGAGCGTACCCTCTGTTCAACACACCTGTTGAGTGCATCTTCATGTCTTCAAGAGCGCACCCTCTGTTCAACACACCTACTGAACGCATTCACCTAATGCTTGATCCTTAAGCAATCCATGTACCACACTAGTACATTTAACAGACATAAGTTCTCCCCATATCTTTCTAAAAAGATGCTTCTTCAGCAAGAAACACCTAAAATCACCACATGATATCTCATGACAACTTCATGATCTTATATTGAGAGTGCCAGGAACGCATCCTTGTACCACAACCAACAAACTCTTGGATTGAGACCAAAACACCATTGATCACTCTCGTCAAAAAACCATCCATAGACCATACGAATTCCTCCTGAATTCTCATGTATAGATATCCTTGTTCCCTGAGATACAACCCAATTGAATCTAGAATGCTTCACATTCCTCAAAGAGACATACAGAGCCCCTTAGTTTGCTAGCTCGCCCAAATGTTCTTCACACTTGAAGGACATCAAACACATGCTCCATAAATCCTCAGCTTATTTGCTCCACAAGCACCAAACTGACCCACTTCTCTCTAGCATGACTTGTAGCAGAAGAAATAAACTCTCCACAAGTATTCTGACTTCAGCAAGAGTCAGTCTTCTAGATAAACACCCCATGATCCAAGACAATCTTCAATCTATCATTCTCCCATATGATAAGATAGAACACTTCTGATTCATCTGGTGAATATCCACTTCTATATTCTGAACACATCAGAATCCATACCTTCATGCAATCAACCCATGATCCACTTCAGTTTGATACCACATTCACATCAGACTTCCAAGACAGTCCTTTACTCATCATTCTCCCGTATGACAAAATAAAATTCTTCATAGACAAGATGTGAGTGTCAAGTTCCACACATAGAACTTAGAATCCTACTTCAAGGATAACTAACCCAGATGATGTTTTAACATCAGTTAGGACATCCTTCACATATCACAAACACCATACACCATGGTTCTTGATATGCTCCACCACTGGACTTACTTCATAGTAATCCAACTGAAGATCTTCAGACAACACTACGCCACCAGCTTAATGAATAAGAACTTCAGACCACCACAGAGAGAAATAAACTCTCATCCATCAAACGAAGGTAATCTTCCATAATCAACTTAGAAATTCTACCACAAGCTCCAAGATAGAACAGAACCAGAACCTCCTTTGATTTTTCAACCAACTACCCTTCTTCACAAGAGTAATTAGTTCCAAGCATCCTTCTTAAATGCACGATAAAGATCAAATAAAATGCCACTATTTGGTTAATCTTAGCTTTCCTTCAGAGTTTCAGACAATCTTCTGATCCACCAATGAAACCTAATCTTCAAGTTACATAATCTACTTACTCTATAGCAAGCTATTTTGGATACACCATGCCTTAGATATGTAACATTTTCTCCTTCTCACAGCTCTCGCAAAATGCATGAGATAGACTTTTTGAAGCATTAATTAGACTTTTTGAAGCATTAATTCCATTTATTTCTGAGAAGATCAACTTATCTTATAATGATGCCACAACATCACCTAGAACCCTGAAGTTTCTGCTTGATGTCACAACATCTGTTCAGACATCCAGCTGAAGAATTCAGCTCTTCCTTTTGTAAATTAGAAAAACCTCCTCCCTTTAATAGAACAAGAGTTCCATGTTCTCATAGACTTTATTCAATAACCAGGTTTGAGTAGACAACCTCCATCCTGCTTAATCATATCATAGGTATTCAATTCAAGCTCACACCTTGATGAATATCTGCTTCACAACTCCAAAGAACTCAAACGTGCCATGTATGATTCTTCAGAAAAGAAGTAGTCATAGACTACACCACAACTATACCAAAGGAATGCCACTTTCCTTAAGTAAAGCCTTAGTCAGAGATAACTGCCACTTATCCTTGACCTCCAAGATGAGCAAGATCACATGCTCCTATGTTCCTAGATCAAAAATAAATTGACCCAAGATGTGCCATCACCAGCACCATATTCTGGACAAGTCTCTTGCCAGGACACTTTCCCGATAAACATCAGATGCTTCTAGTAACAACTGGAACACACATGCTGCACTCCAATACTCCTAGATCAGAAATAAACTGATCCAAGAAATATTCATCAAGATTATGATGTATTCTTTTTCATCTTCAACAGCACCATCGTCTAGACCAGATTCTTGCCAGGAAACTCTCCAGAGATCAGATGCTTCTTCCACACTAAACTGAAGCAGATTCTTAGGTCAACACCCAAGAGAAATAGATCCAAAAGCGTATGCAGTACCCCTTCCATGATTCTGCACAAACTGTGATGAAGAGATGTTTCAACATCTTGTTGAACATCAGCAATCTTGAACTTCAAATACAAGAATAATCAATTAAATACTTGTGAATTTCACAAATAGCAATTGATCTTAAATCCTTGTTCAATAAACCTGTTTCACTGTTGAAGCCATACTCCAACAGGTCACTTCATGAACACTTATCAAGTATTCAATCTTTACAAGTATCTTCAAAGTGTTGAGATACCAAGGCTGCCACCCTTGACTCAAGAAACTAAGATTCTCTCTGACGAACCCTATTTACCTCAACAGTTCTGAAATCTCCATTTAGATTAGATTCATCCTTAGGATTTAGAAAGATGAATCCTTCCTTTCACTTTTGGATGGTGAAAATAAATTACCTCCACTTTCTCTAGGTTTATATTTCACAGAAACACCCTCTAGTCAGAAGAGTAACTAGAAGAATCCAGATGCACGGCTGAGATGCCTTTATGAGTGGACTTGAGAGAATTCTCAAGTATCTTTGACAACTTAGCCGAAAAATAATTTATCAAATTCCTAGAGCAAGAACTTGATAAACCTAATCTCAACTCACCTTCTCTTCAACTGACTACAAGATACACAGTGGAACCAAGCTTCCAAGTACCAAGTCACCATGATAGACATCAACTAATAACTCTCTCCATTCCATCGCTCCTGACTTTGGAATGAAAAGATGCAGATATCTGCAAATGTAGAGGCCAACAATTGAGATCTTCCACCATCTTTCTTCAGTCACAACTCCAGAATCCCATAAATACCAGAGTTCTTCCATCAGAAACATATGCAACGGAACCACCAAGGAACATCTTCAACATGCCCTAATAAGATGTCAGAACATCTTATAAGACACCCCAACAAGAGAACTAGCCACTTCTCCTGCAGTTGTTGTAGCAGCTCCTCAGAAAACATGAACAACCAACAATAGTTGTTACCTTTGATCCAGAACATCTATCCCATCCATTAATACCTTTGAGTATGTCTGAGTTAATGATCTGATCTTCAAAACCCCTCCTTGTTTAAAGCTCCAGAAAGTATATCCCAAAGATCTCATCCAAAAATAGACAAGATGTCTGCTCTAATACCAATTGAAATTCTGGCATAACAGATAGCAAATGTCCTAACACATGTCAAGACATTGTTCTCTGCATTACATAAACAAGGACAAAGACAAACCAGACTGATACACTGAATATCAGCACAGAGTCACAACAGATGTTCCAACATCTGTTACGACATGCTAATCAATAGCAAATGAAGAACTTATAAATTTGCAGAAAGATAAATAACACAATGAATTGTTAACACAGTTCGGCGTACAACAACACCTACATCTAGGGGCTACCAAGCCAGAAAGGAAATCCACTATCAGTAGTATCAATTCAGATCTAAACTCCCCCGTTTACAACCCCTCACTTAATCCTTACCCAGTGCAACTTCTACCTAGGACACTCCTAGATATGAGAAATCACCATCTCACTCCCAATAGCTGCATTGATAAACAAACACTCAATTCTTAAAAGCTTAAGAGTGAACAATTTACAACAACCTATGTCAACCACATAGTATCAAAAGATACATGGGTGGCTTACAAACTACACAAGAGACTCTCAAAACCCTAAACCCTTATGTTGCACCGATGACTTGTTGTTGTTGTGAATGCTTGTTATTTTAGGTCTAGCAAGTCCTTATTTATAGACTACTACAGTATGGACTTGACTCTTCAAATCTAATCTTTCAGTTGCAAAATTTTTGCAGAATCTTTTCCGCAAAAATAGGAACAAATCTTTTTTAGTTTCCTAAAAAGTCTCAAGGATCCTTTTTATGAAATCCAATTAAATCTGCACTTTGTTCCTAATAAATATCCTTGACCTGCACACAATGATGATGTATATCCAAAAAGATCTCATCAAATCAAATCAAATTTGTCAAGAGATATAAAACAGCAGCGCCTGCTGTACCAGACCAAGATGTCATGACATCTATCTTCGACATCTGTCTGAAACATATGACAGTAGTATTGTCATGACAGTTGATGAAGATGTTACAATATCTTACTCAAGATCAGTAAATAACCATGTTTTAGCAAAATTGATCCAATCATAAAACCATGGAACTAACAAACCCAACATAAGGTTTCTTTGTATCTTTAGAGGGATTAGCAGCGACTTGAATTTTCCCCATCCTAATACCACTTTCAATTCTCTCTCCATCCTTTACTAAATCAGGAAAACCCATGGTGGTCCTTCCGACCATCCTATCGTAATAGGGTCCCTGAAGCGTTCCCATGAACATATCCACAAGTTCTCTCTCTATTACCGGAGGTTAAACTCTGGCAGCTAGCTCCCACCACCTCTGAGCGTATTCTTTGAAGCTCTTATTCAGTTTCTGCGTGAGACTCTGTAGCTGAGTTCGGTTTGGCGCCATGTCAGTGTTATATTGATAATGCTTCAAGAAGGCCTCCGCCAATTCCCTCCAACTATGAATAGATGTCCTTTCGAGTTGCATATACCACTCCAAAGATGTCTCAGCTAGGCTATCTTAGGAGAAGTGCATCAGCAACTTTTCATCGTCAGAATACGCCACCATCTTTCTATAGTAGGCTCTGATGTGGGTCTTAGAGCAAGTGGTTCCCTTGTATTTGTCAAAGTCGGGTACTTTGAATTTTGGGGGAATTTTCATGCCAGACACCAAGCCTAGATCAGCAACATCCATTCCTAGAGTATTCTGATTCTCCCATGCCTTCATCCTTTCTTCGAGCATACGAAACTTTCTTTCCGCTTCAGTTGGAAAATCCATGTCAGCATCATACATAGAGAACACATCATCATGATCATCAACTTCCAAATGACGAGTATGAATCTTAATGGTCCTCTTTCTCTGTTGCGCCAGCAATTCTTCGGGGGTAGGAATTGTACCAACATTGTTCCAAGGAAGTTCAACAACGCGTGGTGGGTTCACACCTCCAACCGGAGGATTACCAGCAGTAGATTAACCTGGGTCTTCAATCCCATGTTCATTAACAGCAACAACGGGTCTTTGCACAAGCACTCTTAACTCCTCCTGACCACGAGCCATGTTTTGCATTTCATCCATAAATTTCCCCATCTGGTCCCTCATCTGAGCTTGCATCTCCACCAAATTCGCTTACAATTACACCATATTTAGCCTTTGATTGTTGCGAGTGTAGTAGGGGTGTCGGGAAGTCAACTAGCTGGTTAGAAATAGAAGGTGGTATGAATTTCTTGTTGGATTTGGGAAGATGGTATGCATGCATGCTGATGAGATGCAGATGCAATAGAATGGATGCAACAAGTTTTTTTTTCATGATATGCAAGGAAATGAAGTGCAATGCTCAAGATCACAGGTATAACTCTGAAGTTGAAACAATAACAACAGGTATCTCTGATAATTGGAACCCCATGGGTAGGCTCTAAAATAGGTGGGTGCCTAGAGTCATGGATCTTCTTAAAGATATCATCGCCATGACGAAGGCTTATCAAGACAACAACATCCTCAAAATGATCTCCTCTAGGTGAGGTTTTCGTATTGTCTGAATGAGGAAGCCTCTTCACGAGTCTCTACTACACAACCATCGAGTCCAAGGTTTTCTAAAAGGTATCTCAGAGTCATAGATCGAGGTTGAAAATATCATTGTCAAAATAACGATATGTTCAAAAGATCTCATCTGATTAGGGCGTTCGTGTCAACCCAAAAGGAGTGACCCTCATGAGTTAACACTACCAACCACCGTGGAAATGGATTAAAAGGTCCTTAGAGTTATCGATTCAGGCATGATAACATTACTGCCACGATGAAGGCTCACCACGACAATAACATTTTCAAGGGAATCAACTCTAAGCAGGGTTTTCGTATCGTCCTCACGAGGAAGATTCCTCGTGGGCCTCCACTACACAACCACCATCCTAATCCTATGTTTTTCTCAGACTCGGGTAGGGAGCCATCTCACAAAGCCAATAACCAGAGGATCCCAACAATATCACAAGCAAATAATAATATGATACAATAATGTAAGCAAGCAAGTAGATAATAAACAATCACACAAGCAAGAAAATAACAAACAAGAAGTAAACAAACAAATGAAACTAACACTCACGATTCGAATCAAGTTAGGCTTGACTCTCTTTTACATGGAGCAATGAAATCCCCAGTAGAGTCGCCAGCTGTCGCACCTAAAAAAATGATACGACCTTCGCGATGGACGCGAAAAACACAGAGTCGCCACCGAATTTTATTCATCCTAGAGAGGGAAAGGAAAATATCGATAAAACCTTTAGGAAATGAACATGGTCATCGCAACCACATTCTGGGTTCAGGAGTTGGTTACGTGAGAGGAAGGTATTAGCACCCGCTCACGTCCGTTGTACTCAACGGGAACCTCTTAATTAGATTCGTGAGAAAAGTTAGCTAAGTTTGTTTGTTTTCTTCTAAAGGAATAATGATAAAAGGTAAGGTAAAAAGGTTTTTTTTTTCTAAGGGGAAAATGGGTGGATTTTTATTAAGGTGCTCGCCAAGGATTGGGGCCCTTGTGCCTACGTATATTCACTTGTAAGGAGTGAAGAATCAGAGCGGCTGTAGTTCGGAGGACTACGGTGAAAAATGGGAAGTTTGCTCGCTAGGATCTCGCAATCCTATGCCTACGTATCCTCAACAGGTATGAGAAATCAGAGCATCCGTAGTTCGGACTATGGTTTATTGGTGTTTTTTATGGACAGTCTTAACATTCGCGTTCTAATAGTTAGGTGTATTGCCGCTCGCTCATGGAGTCTTATGTGTTACCTGTGTTGCGGTAGAGCGGAAATAACACATCTTTTTAAGAAAGAGTTTTGATCACACGGAGGTGAAAAGTTGATTTAATGTGTTCATATTTTATTTGGATGACGATTACTTGACTGCTTAAGAAAGGCTCCTCGGGCACAAATAATCCGGAGAGTGAATCGAAGACTCGACTCTCTCTCTTTTTCAACCTTAATTGTGAAATTATTTTGACATAGTTTAAGTATTTTAAGAGGACGACGATTACTCGAAGCTTAAGAAAGGCTCCTTGGGCCCATGTAATCGGGAGAGTGAATCGAAGACTCGACTCTCTCTCTTTTTCAACTAAGTGATTGAGAAAATATATTTGATTTAGTTTATTATAAAAAGTTTGATGTGAAGCGTACTATAAATCTTTTAGGGATGATGATTATTCGGGTGTGAAGAAGACTCCTCACACTTAAACAATCAAAGAGAGAACTCGAAGATATCAGTCCAGCCCTCTTTTCATCGTTTAATAAGGTATTCCATAATTATTAAGTGTTTTAATTTGATTTGAAGAAAATACTCGATATGGATCGAGGTTTGAGTTTGGGTGCGAAATGATTAAGGGTTTGAACTAAATGGGATAGAGGACCTAATTGTGCTAGGGTAAGGTCGATAGTGATGCACAAGGCAATCGACTTACAGGGTGAAAATGGCTCGATGTGAATCGAGAATTTATTTTGAAAACGGTTTGAGAAATAAAATTCAAAAATTGTATTATCAACATATAGGAACGAAATATGAGCAAGACATCATCAAGATAGTCGGTTAGAGATCACGTACTAAATCACACAAAATTATATAAAAAAATTATTAATTAAATTAAACATGGATATTTAATAAAAGGAATTAATATTAAATAAATATATTTAATATAAGTAATTATAAAATTTGTTTTTTTTAATATTTATTATTTTTGTTATACTAAAAAAAAGGTAGAATTAAAACTAGATCTAAAAATTAAACTAGTTCTAAAATCATTCTAAAGTTAAAAATGAAACTAATTCTTTTTGGTTATTTTTTATATTAATAAAAAAGGTATAATTAAAAACTAATCCTAAAAATTAAAAACTAAATCTAAAATTAATTAAAAGTTAAAAAAATAAAAGAGAATAATTCTTCTTTTGGGTAATCCTTGTCTTCAGCATGGGCCAGACAAGAGGGTTTAAAAAGAGACAAGAGGGTTTAAAAAGAAACAGGGTGCTAAAGCCCAACAAAAGTAAGGTGGGTCGCGGGTTCCCCAATTCATGACCCGGTTTTGGCTGAAGCTATAGATGGATTTAGGGTTAACATGCTAGAAAACACGGTTTGCATAAAGAAAGGAAAAAAGCTCTCTTGAAGGGCACTGCAGAAAACAACGATACGACAATTGAATCCTTAACCCTCTCACGATTCACTTTCTCAAATCTGTCTCAATCTCTCAATTCCGCACTGTTCTTCGAATCAAACCCCACTCGTGGATCACTTCTCCCCCTATTCCCTCAAGTCTCTAATCATTATCATTCTCCGCTCGCGATTCGCACGCTCGTGGGTTTAAGGGAATAGCTCAAAATGGTGTTTTCCACATGAACACCCTGAAGAACGAGATGAAAGTTCGACAAAATTTATTTCCCTTTCAAATATCAACAACGCACGCTCAGAAAAAAACAGGAAACAAGAACACGACACAAGCTCAAGAATCCCAGTCGATTCAAGATCAAAGAAACCCTGTTCCAAACTCAAACCCCCAACCGCTCATGTTTCTCTTCTCTCAATCTATCTGTGAAAAACCTATTCCTAAAAATCTTAAATTATGAATGAAACAGGCCGTGCTTTCGACCTCATACGTGACAAACCACGTGAAACAAAGTGGAAAAAATGCAAAAGAAATGCGAAAAATGGAACTATCTCGATGGCGGTTATGGTAAAAATGTGAATCAAAATATGCTTTTCGTTTGGCAAAATACCCTTTTTGGTCCTTTAACTTTACCTCGGGGTTCATTTTGGTCTCTTAACTTTAAAAAGTGTCATTTTGGTCCCTTAACTCTTCAAAACGTTCCATATTAGTCCTTTTGTCTTATTAGCGACGAATTTAGCGACTGATTTTTGAATTTTTCCGTCGCTAATAAGACGAAAAGGACTAATATGGAACGTTTTGAAGAGTTAAGGGATCAATATGACACTTTTTAAAGTTAAGGGACCAAAATGAACCCCGAGATAAAGTTAAAGGACCAAAAAGAGTATTTTACCTTTTCGTTTTGTTCTGATCTCCTTCTCCTTCTTGTTAGAGTTTCTAAGGCATCAAACACATATGCCTAGCATGCTTAGGATTTTAGGGTTTGGTGTTGTTTTCTCTCTGGTTTTCTATGTGTTTGAAGTTTTAACACTGTGATAAAAACTTCCTTTCCTTTTTTCTATTAAGGTTTCCTCGCCTCCTTTTTAACTTGTTTCCCTAAACCAATCCCCAGTTAGTTATGTTTAAATTTCTGGTTTTCTATTCGTTGAGCAGTGCTATGATGTAGGTTCTGCTTTGTTGTGTTGCAGAGGCTTACAGAATATCCTTGTACAGTTACTGTTGCTTGCTCGGTATAAGGTTTTGGAGCAGATGGTCTGTCATGGTATATCATGGTGTAGCAGAGTCTTTGGAGTTTAGTGCATAAGCTTGTATGATTTTATAAGTCATGGCAATTTTGTTGACAAGTCATCGTTGTTGGGTCATTTTCATGTTGCAGGTGGTCGTACGGTTCTGTAATTGTATTGTTGCTATGGATGCGCAGGTAGCAGCAGTTTTTGTTGGAGTGGCAGCGTGCAGAATTTTGTCTCGTGGTAGGTGTTTCACGCGTGGCTTGGCTTCAAGTTGGAGATAGTTTTTTTTGAAATTTGCTTTTGGATTATAGCTCATAGCATGCTAGAATTGGAAACAAAAAAAGGGCCAAGACTTGCCTTTGTAATGGACCTTGTTTCTATTTTAAAAAAAATTGATGAGCTTTAAAACAAGTGGGCTTTGTAACTTTGATGATTCACATATTTTTAGAAACTTTTGTATGAATGGACCTTTGAGACGTTTGAGATAAGTTTGACACTTGAATATGAAACTTGAAATGGATTGAAATGAAAATGGGGCTTGAATTAAATCGAAATAGAGTTGAAACTTGACTGTTTTGAATGGAAGTAGAACTTGATAACGTAGCATTATGTTCACTTTGTAAACCTTGGATCTTAGATTAATTTGAGAATTATTATCTTTGATCAATGAATTCTTGTGGTACTCCTTGAATTCTTTTGCAACTTTTGAAAAGGTTTGGCAACAAAATTGACTTGAATCACTTGAAGCATTTCTTGAAAAGAAAACTTGAATCATAGTCTGAAATCACTTAGAATCATTCTTGAGATATGACTTGAAACCAGATGATTACGCCTTTGAACTTCAAGTAATTTGCTTGCTAAAAAGTCCATTTAAGTGCATTCTTCCAACCAATCCTTGGCAAACTTGATTATAATAGATTCAAAAGACTCGCTATTCTTTAAGGAATCCAAACCAAACTTCACTCTCAAGCCCAAATCAACTTGTACTTTGCAATGAAAACTCAATTGAACGACACTTATCAAGCTCAAATACCAAAGTTGAGAAACCATAACCTTCCTGCCTTGAATATCCACAGATGAAACAATAGCTTGCCAAATTTAATTCACAGCCTTCTTGGTTAATCTAATTATGAAACCCGGACCACTTGGCGACATTGAAGACCTTGAAGCAAGTGATATTGAAGGGTACAGGATCATATAAACCCTAAATTCGATTAATTCCAATCGCATAGTTTAAACCAGGGAAAACTCTAATCTAATTGTTCTTGGTGAGTTTTGATAACAGAGAAACTTGCAGCTTGAGGAACAGTGAGCTCTCCTTGACCAAGAATCCAAACCCTAGTTTTCACACTTGACTGATGAGGAAACAACCTGAGTCATCCCTGAATGAGGAAGAGGGTTTCACAAGAATAGAGAAACATCAGCTTGTACAGAATACTTTGATCCTTTGCCTTAAAAGCCTAATGAAATGCATGATTATGATTGTTAGGACCTAATGGAGATGCATATGAATGAGAAGCATAAGCCAATTAGGGTCAGGAATAAGAGGGAAAATTTTGGGGTGCAACGGAGAGAAAGTGCCAAATTCAAGCAACAAGTTTCAAACACAATTTTAATTCAGTCTTCTTCCTCACATACTGACTTGAGCGTTGAAGTGCTAACCTTGGAAGTCCCCCTCTCTACCGTGTTAGACGCTCAATCATTTCTGATTCTCGAATGGAACAAAACTCAATCAATCAAAATTAGCGTCCTCATAAACTGTGTTGCTCAAGAAAAGTGAGTGTTTTTCTTAATCCAAACATTTTATTTTACAACAAATCAAATTTGATTTTCATTTGCACTATATTAACAACAACATATTAATCATGAATCACTTAGATCTTTCTTAAATAGTAATATGGCCAATTTTAAAAAAAAATAAGCTTTTTCAAAGATTCAAAAGTTTAAGATTAAAAAACATTAATTCTAAAAATAAGTTAGCTATTCCCTATCTCTTTTATTTTCCTTTTCATTTTTGTCACAATTTTCATTTCTTTTCATTTTCTAATCTCGTACTTAACTTTTCTTTCTTTTTCTTTTTCATTATCAAGATAAAAACATTTTCTTTTTTTTACCAATTTTCTTGACTTTTTTCCTCACACCATACAAGTTTTCCTTTTTCTCATACAAGTTTTGCATTCTTACATAATACTCTCCAGGCGGTCAATAGTGGAAACAAGAAACTATAACGTCTCTGAAAAGAAAAAGATAGAAATCAATGTGTATAAAGAAAAAAATTAATTCAATAAACTATAAGTATGAGATGAACGTGTGTGTCATAATAGATAAATAATCTGAAATTCTGGTAGCAGCTCTCAGATTTCCTGAGAGATGTCGAGACACTTGATCTCTGCTTCACACACAAGGACAATAAGGAGCATAATACAAAATGCAGAAAATAAAGCAACCCACAAGGATTGTTAACCCAGTTTGGTGAACAACAACACCTACGTCTGGGGGCTATCAAGCCAGGAATGAAACCCACTAGATAGTATTAATTCTAAGCTAAAAACCTCTGGTATACAACATATCACTTAATCACTACCCGTGCTTAATTTCTACCTAAGACACTTCCTAGGTATGAGACCCTTCTCAATTCCCTTTCAATCACAACAGTGAGAGAAATTACAACTCAATGTAAATAGTCCAGCTCTAGTATCAACACGACACAAGAGAGGCTCATAAAATACAAACCCTAAACGCACTAGGCAACAATGTATTTTTTCCACACTTTTCCTAGGTTAAATCCATCCTATTTATAACAATAAACACGATTGAATTTAGGCTTCAGAAACGCAGCAATTCTGCTCCACAGAATCTGCAACTAATTCTCCTCTAGAATAGTTTCTTCAATCCTAAGTTTCCTAAAGTGTCTCCACACTTAGAAATAACATAAAATTATAATCAAAATCTCTGATTCATCAATCTTGGACGCCACCTAGGAAAAACAAATAATTCCATAATAATCTGAAATATGGAATAACATAATTAAAAACTGAAAAGTAATAGACAAAGATGTCGAATCATCATGATAAGACTTCTTGTCCAACATCTTGATCTTTAGTTAGTTCTTCATGTTAGGACATCTTGTCCAATATCTTGTTGTCAAGTTAGATTTACCAAAATTGATGCCAACCTCAAAGGCTTAGACTCATCAATCTCCCCATTTGGCAGATTTTGGCTAAAACTAACTAAATGAAACTTGCAGACAGAAAACCACAGTCCGAGGCCAAGAAATAGAACATCGGAACATCAGCTGCCGAAAAACATCAAACATCTTGCCTCCCCCTCAATCAGTTCCTTCTTCTGCAAGCAACATATTAGCATACTCCCTCTCAATGTTAGCAGCAGCAGAATTCAGTGGTTAGCAGTTAGTGGTTAGTAAAGTTAGTATTACTTCCCCTTTTTAGCCATAATATGACAAAGGTAGTTAACACAAGGGAAATTGAAATTCTGGCATGCAGATAAAAAATGTCCTAACATCATGTCACGACATTGTTTTCTGCATAACTTTAAAACAAGGGCAAAATAATCAAGCTGATACTCTGAATATCAGCAACAGAATCACAACAGATGTTTCAACATCTGTCATGTTAATCAACAAGAAAATACTGAACTGTAAATTTGCATAATGATAAATAACACAAGATATGTTAACCCAGTTCGGTGCAATTCACCTACATCTGGGGGCTACCAAGCCAGGAAGGAGAATCCACAATCAGTAGTATAGTTTTATGTAAACAACCTCTAGTTTACAGTAAACAACCTCTGGTTTACCTATGACTACCCAATGAAAACTTTATCTAAGAGCTCCATCCTAGATAAGAGAAACCTATCTCACTCCCTTAATTACATCCAGTGATATCTAACAGTTATAGTCACAATAATTGTATCATTCTACTTGAAAGACGCCTATTTCAATGTAAAGTTCAGCCAAGCAACCTTAACTAACAATCCTACTTGGATTCTGTTGGATTTGCTTCAAAGCTTCATCCAAGAACAATACACAATTCATTACCTCAAGGCTTCTGAATCAGTATAAACATCTATGTCTACCACAATGTATCCAACCGATACAGAGGGAGACTTACAACACAAGAAAACCCTACGACTCTCAAAACCCTAAACCCTTATTTTCTACTTTACAAGTATTACACAAGGATTCCTCTCTCTCTCTCTCTCTCCCCCTCTCTCTCTCTCTCTCTCTCCATACCATGATTCAGTTGACAAGTAATGCTAAATCTGAGAGTTATCTTTGAAGACCTCTCTCTATTTGGTGGGAACACATATGCACTTACTTGAGTAGCATTCCCACACCAAGTTTACTGCTACAAATTTTCAGTCAGGTAAACTCCAAGCTTGCATCTCAACACTTTAAAATGATTAGCATCCAAGGCGTTAGTGAAGATGTCAGCTAACTGATTCTCTGTGGCAACATGCTCCAAGGTTATAACTTTTTCTTCCACAAGATTTCTAATAAACTGATGCATGATGTCAATTTGTTTGGTTCTGCTATGCTAAATAGGATTCTTTGAAATATTAATGGCACTTAAGTTGTCACAGAAAAGTGTCATGACATCTTGGTTGACATTATATTCAGTCAACATCTGCTTCATCCACATCATTTGAGAATAACTGCTACATGCAGCTATGTATTCAGCCTTAGCAGTAGACAAAGAAACACAATTTTGTTTCTTACTAAACCATGAAATCAAGTTGTTTCCCAGAAAGAAACATCCACCAGAGGTGCTCTTCCTATCATTAACACTCTCGGCCCAATCAGCATCACAATATCCTATTAACATGGAATTAGAGCTATGAGAATACAGCAGACCATAGTCGCATGTAACATTCACATACTTCAGAATTCTTTTGACTTGATTAATATGACTAACTTTAGGTTCAGCCTGATATCTAGCACAGACTCCTACCGCAAAAGTTATGTCAGGTCTGCTAGCAGTAAGGTATAGAAGACTGCCAATCGTGCTTCTATACAAACTCTGATTAACACTAACACCCTTTTCATCTTTAGACAACTTCAAGTGTGTAGGAGCATGAGTTCTATTGTGGTTAGAATTCTCCAAGCCAAACTTCTTCACAATACTTTTAGCATATTTCCCTTGACAAAGGAATATGGAGTCTTCCATTTGTTTGACTTGGAGACCAAGAAAGTAGGTTAATTCACCCACTAAACTCACCTCAAACTCATATTGCATTTTCTTGATGAAGTGTTGAACCATCTAATCCGACATCCCTCCAAACACAATATCATCAACATAGATTTGAGCTATCATGAGTTTTCCATCCCTCTCTTTAACAAAGAGGGTTTTGTCAATTCCACCTTTTCTGTAACCATGGTTGACGAGAAACTCAGTTATCCTCTCATACCAAGCCCTTGGAGCTTGTTTCAACCCATACAAAGCCTTCTTCAATTTGAACACATTATTAGGAAATGTAGGATTAACAAATCCTTTAGGTTGTTCCACATATACTTCTTCATTCTAGTGTCTATTCACAAAGGCACTCTTAACATCCATTTGAAATAGCTTGAATTTCAACAGACAAGCTACTCCAAGTAACAGTCTAACAGACTCCAATCTAGCAACAGGAGCAAAATTTTCATCAAAGTCCACTCCTTCAATCTGAGTGTACCCTTGAGCAACAAGTCTAGACTTGTTTCTAGTGACTACACCTTGCTCATCAGACTTTTTTTAAACACCCATCTTGTACCAATCACATTTGACCCTTCAAGTCTTGGCACAAGATCCCATACCTCATGCCTTTTGAACTGCCCTAGTTCTTCTTGCATGGTATTGATACAGAATTCATCATTCAAGGCCTCCTTGACATTCTTGGGTTCCAACTTTGAGACAAAGCAAGTGCCAGCAACCACATCTTGTGACCTGGTCATTCTTCCACCATTTGGATATCTTATTATAAGCTCCTTAGGATGATCTTTTTGAACTCTGGTGGAGGGTCCCTTGTCAACCTTTCCAGTCTCTACAGATTCAGGATTAACATCATTTGAGTCTGCAGCACCTTCAGGAGCATCATGTGATGTTCCAAAATCCTCTGTGACATCTCCATCACCCATGGGAAAGAATGCTCCCATATCATCAGTGACACCAGCTTTTGTAGTTGAGTCATCAACCATAACATTTATGGATTCCAGCATAACCTTAGTTCTGGAGTTGAAAACTCTGCAGGCTCTGCTATTTGTAGAGTATCCCAGAAAGATTCCTTAATCACTTTTGGGATCCATCTTCCTTCTTTGCTCACGATCAGCCAAAATGTAACATTTGCTTCGAAAAACATGGAAGTATTTCACAATTGGCTTCCTTCCTTTCCATATCTCATATGATGTGGCAGATGTGGCAGATCTGATGGTTACTCTGTTTAGAATGTAACAAGCTGTGTTCATGGCTTCAGCCTAAAAATGATATGGAAGTTTCTTGGCATGAAGCATGACCCTTGCACATTCTTGAATTGTCATATTCTTTCTCTTAACCATACCATTCTGTTGAGGAGTGATGGGTGAAGAAAACTCGTGACTAATTCCTTTAGAGGAACAGAAACCATTAAACTTGTTGCTTTCAAATTCCTTCCCATGGTCACTTCTGATTCTAACTATGCCATAATCCTTCTCCCTTTGAAGTTTTTGACACAAACCTTTGAATACTTCAAATACTTCTGACTTCTCCTTGATGAAATGCACCCATGTGTATCTAGAGAAGTCATCCACCACAACATAAGCATACCTCTTCCCGCCAAGACATTCAACCTGCATAGGTCCCATCAAGTCCATATGAAGTAACTCCAAGATTTTTGAAGTGGCCAGATGTTGAAGCTTCTTATGTTACACCCTTGCCTGTTTTCCAATTTGACATTTGCCACATACTCTTCCTTCATCTATTTTTAGATTAGGGATACCTATGACAGCCTCCTTAGACAAGGCTTCTTTCATTCCCTTCAAGTGCAAGTGGCCAAGTTTCTGATGCTACATCTCCAACTCATCTTCTTTTGATATCAAGTAGGTGGAGGGCCAATTTGTTTCAAGGGGGAGTCCACAAGTAACAACTATCCTTGGATCTGGAACCCTTCATGATAACTTCCTCTTTATCATTTGTTACCAGACACTCAGATTTTGAGAAGTTAACCTTGAGACCCTGGTCACACAATTGGCTAATACTTATCAGATTAGCAGTCAATCCTTTGACCCATAATTCAGCTAGACTGACCAACATAATTCAGCTTCCCAACACCTTTTATCTCTCATTTTGATCCATCTCCAAAGGTGACATAGCTAGTGGAATGAGGTTTAATATCAACTAAGAACTTCTTGACACCAGTCATGTGTCTAGAACAACTACTATCAAAATACTAGTCTTCTCTGGAAGAGGCTCTCAGAGAGGTATGAGCTACGAGGGTAACAATTTCATTCTTAGTAGTCCACTTCTTTTTTGCTTTAGCTGCCTCCTTTCTCCTTCTGGGTCGACTTGATGATTTGGGATAACCATGCAACTTGTAGCAGTAAGGCTTTATGTGACCATACTTACCATAGTAATGACACTTCTTTTCTTGATTCTTTGTTACTGAGGAGTTCTTCTGAGGTCTTTGACCATGTTGGGACATCTTACTTGACACCGTTTGGTCCTGCTTTCTTTTTCGTTGAACAAAGTTCACACCAGGCCTTTGTCATTTATTACTAACTTGATCATTGTAACCAAGTCCTCTACCATTTCCAGCATTTCTTCCTGATTTAAGAATTTCATCCAGCACATCTGAGCTTTTATTGAGCATTCTTATGTATTTAGTCATATTATTAAGTTTTGAATTGAGCAACACAACTTCATCCTCCAGATCATAAATGGTGGCCAAGTGCTTTAGTCTTTCATCACAAAGTTGTGTAATAAGATTCTGCTGATCCTGCCCTAATTGACAAACTTCAGCACTTCTGATGCACAACTCCTTATAAGAGGAAGCCAGTTCATCAGCAGTGAGATCTTCAACATCTGATTCCTTGTCAGAATCATATACTCTAGTAAGTGCAGAGATATGTTTAGCAGTTTCTCTGTCGCTTGAGGAGTCATCTTCAGATCAAGAAGTAGACAACCCTTTCTTCTCCTTTTTAAGAAAGGTAGGACACTCTGCACTTGTGTGTCCAAACCTCTCGCACTCATAACATTGGATTCCCTTTCCCTTGTTGGATTTCTTATCATTATTAGTTCTTCTTCCAAAATCTTTCCTTCTGTTGATGTCAGAAGACTGAGCCTTGACATTAGATCTTGAATTCTCATCCAGTTTCTTCAATAGTTGGTTATACTATTTTTCAAGAAATCCTATAGCCTTGGACAATTCCTCATTGGAATTAGGATCACATCCTTCTTGATTAGAAACCAAGGCTATACTTTTCTTCTTCTCATATTTCTCACTGATTACCATCTCAAAAGTTTGAAGAGATCTCACGAGCTCATCCACCTTCATAGTGTTTATATCCTGGGCTTCTTCAATAGCAGTCACCTTCATATCAAATTTCTTTGGTGACCTTAGAATCTTTTGAACTAACTTGGCTTTAAGAATTTTTTCTCCAAGATCACTTGAAGTGTTGGCAATATCAACAATGTTTATATGAAAGTCCTGAATACTTTCATCCTCCTTCATCCTCAAGTTCTTAAACTTGGTGGTGAGAAGTTGAAGTGTTGAAGACTTTACCCTAGAAGTTCCTTCATGCACAGTCTTCAGAATCTCCCAAGCATCCTTGGCAACAGTACATGTTTTGATCAACCTGAAGATGTTCTTGTCAACACCATTGAATAATGAATTCAAAGCTTTGGAGTTACCTTGAGCAAGCTTGTAATCTTCATCATCCCAGTCTTCCTCAGGTTTCAACTCATAGTGATCTTCCCATCCTTATCTTTGGTCTTTGGTGGGTCCCGCCCTTTGACCACAGACTTCCAAGCTTTACCATCCATATACTTGATGAATGCCACAATGCACGCTTTCCAATATTCATAATTGGAACCATCAAGAATGGGTGGTCTATTTAATATTCCTCCTTCTTTATCCATTGAACCAGAAAGTATCGTCCCAGAATCTCACCCAGATGCAGAGTAGGATACATGCTCTGATACCAATTGAAATTCTGGTAGCAGATCTCAGATGTTCTGAGAGATGTCGAGACACTTGATCTCTGCTTCACACACAAGGACAATAAAGAGCAGAATACAAAATGCAGAAAATAAAACAAAACACAAGGATTGTTAACTCAATTCGGTGAACAACAACCCCTATGTTTGGGGGCTACCAAGCCAGGAATGAAATCCACTAGATAGTATGAATTCTAAGCTAAACACCTCCGATTTACAACTTATCACTTAATCACTACCCGTGCTTAATTTCTACCTAAGACACTTCCTAGGTATGGGACCCTTCTCAATTCCCTATCAATCACAACAATGAGAGAAATTACAACTCAATGTAAACATTCAGCTCTAGTATCAACACGACACAAGAGAGGCTTACAAAATACAAACCCTAAACGCACTAGGCAACAATGTATTTTTTCCACACTTTTCCTAGGTTAAATCCATCCTATTTATAACAATAAACACTACTGGATTTGGGCTTCAAAAACGCAGCAATTCTGCTCCACATAATCAACAACTAATTCTCCTCTAGAATAGTTTCTTCAATCCTAAGTTTCCTAAAGTGTCTCCACACTTAGAAACAACATCTTCAAATTATAATCAGAATATCTGATTCCTTAATCTTGGATGTCACCTAGGAAAAATAAATAATTCCATAATAATCTGAAATCTGGAATAACATAAATAAAAACTGAAAAATAACAGACAAAGATGTCGAATCATCGTGATAGGACATCTTGTCCAACATCTTGATCTTCAATTAGTTCTTCATGTTAGGACATCTTGTCCAACATCTTGTTGTCAAGTTAGTTTTACCAAAATTGATGCTAACCTCAAAGGCTTGGACTCATCAATCTCCCCCTTTGGCAGATTTTGGCTAAAACTAGCTAAATGAAACTTGCAGACAGAAAACCCCAGTCCGAGGCCAAGAAACAAAACATCAGAACATAAGCAGTTGAAAAACATCAAACATCTTGCCTCCCCCTCAATCAGTTCCTTCTTCTGCAAGCAACAGATTAACATACTCCCCCTCAATGGTTAGCAGCAGTAGAATTTAGTGGTTAGCAGTCAGTGGTTAGTAAAGTTAATATTACTCCCACTTTTTAGCCAAAATATGACAAAGGTAGTTAACACAAGGGCAATTGAAATTCTAGCATGCAGATCACAAATGTCCTAATTTCATGTCACGACATTGTTCTCTGCATAACTTTAAAACAGGGGCAAAATAATCAAGCTGATACTCTGAATATCAGCAACCGAATCACAAAAGATGTTTCAACATCTGTTACAACATGTTAATCAACAAGCAAACAATGAACTGTAAATTTGCAGAATGATAAATAACACAAGATATGTTAACCTAGTTCGGTGCAATTCACCTACATCTGGGGTCTACTAAGCCAGGAAGAAGAATCCATTATCAGTAGTATAGTTTTATGTAAACAACCTCTGGTTTACCTATCACTACCCAATGAAAACTTTATCTAAGAACTCCATCCTAGATAAGAGAAACTTATCTCACTCCTTTAATCACAATCATTGATATCTAACAGTTATAGTCACAATAACTGTATCATTCTACTTGAAAGACGCCTCTTTCAATGTAAAGTTCAACCAAGCAACCTTGACTAACAATCCTACTTGGATTCTATTGGATTTGCTTCAAAGTTTCATCCAAGAACAATATATAATTCATTACCTCAAGGCTTCTGAATCTGTATAAACATCTATGTCTACCACAATGTATCAAAATTTAAATGTTGACCCGCAATACATGGGTAAATCTTTTATTGAGTTAATATCTGATAAACTTTTGTAACAATATTTTTTCACAAATTTTTAATCGCTGGCCGGGAGCCTTCACATACCATGAAACCATCCCCCTAATTAGTATCCGTCGAGCATGAAATTTCAAACCATCTCTGCCAACCCTTGTGGACTTACTAGGTTCGGCCTAAGATACATAACCAGAGATATCATATCATAGTAGGAAGGACCGTAGCAAGGATCATTGATCAGAGGATTTCTGTTACACAAGATCCTCAAAGAGGCAAGTGTAGAGCATACTTTCATCTCTATGGGGTACCTATTGATAGAACATAAGAATTTAAGCTTTCAGAGAGAAGAGAAATGTTTAGAACATGTTTAGACTGAAAACACACATTTTATTGTATTTCAACTTGTGAAAATATGATACAAGAGCTTCCCTTATATAGGAAAGAGAAGCGTAGCAAGCAAGTAAGCACTCAGCAAACATTGACACGTTAGAAGACTAGTGGCCGACACACTAATGCCACTTTTGACTAAAACGGAAAAAGATAAATACAGTACTAGTGGCAGACATACTTTTGCCACCTTTTGACTAAAAAAAGATAAGATAAGCTTATCCGGTCCCGCCACTAAGCATGATGAAGCATCTTTCAGTAGTGGAAGACAAACTTTTGACTTATCACAGATTGTGATAAGATTTTGGTCCCACACGTCACATTATTTTTTGATAATTGGCTTATGTGATGGTGACATGTTTGGATCAAAGTATTCTCCTTTTGAGAGTTTGTTTGTCGTGTAGTGTGACTCATACTCACAGCTGTACCTTATCATATCTTCGTACCGATTTTGTGCATAGTATTCTGGATCATAACGGGCTGAGTATAGCGCTATGTCTTCAAGAGTATCTTCGTCAAGATTATGTGGGAGTGGAGGATAGAGTGATGACTCATCCTGCTTGCTGTCTTCAGTCGTATCTTGATCGTTGATTCTTTGATCATCCCTTTGAACAAATTCTCGAAAACTCATTTCTGCAAGTTGTTCCTCAATGTTCATCTGGGATGCTTCATTGTTGACCCCTGAGCTTTCTCCAACTTCAAGTGTTGACCAAGTGGTCCATGGAGGTTTCCAACAGTCTGGATCGGGATCGTCTGGTAGTTTCACAGCTTGCCATTGCGAAGGAAGGTTTCCATGACTAATACAAGTTGTATTGACTGGACTCTTAACAGGATCATAAAGATTAATTAAATTAACATAATCCATTAAAGCTTTTAATCCTTCCAGGCTTGTGGGATAATCATTAATGGTTTCCCAAGCATTAACGTAACTCTTGCAAACTAGAAGCTGGGTTCTAGGATCAGTCTGATAAGGACGATGGAGGATGTACACTATTTTGCAGTTACTTTGAGCTTCTACAGTTGGGCACCATTCTTTAAGATCGTTAACAGCTAGGCTGAGATTTTCTCTCCACCAGTTTAATGGAGAGAACCATTCTAGGGCAGTCCATATCAAAGATCTGTGCTTTCTAGGGTTCATCAGATGTTCATACATAGCAATGGTAGGAATGAGGACTGGCATAGCGTATAAGCTAGTAGCACACCAAAGATACCATAGTTGATTTTTTGTAAATCTGAAAGCAGGGTTTATAAAAAATGGTAAATGGAAAGGAGTATCTGGGAATAAAGATGTATGGTCAGGAAGAGGCTTCTTTCTAATGATTTTGAACAGAAAGTAAAAAAGGTTATTCCTGGCATATTCTTTCAGCTGAGATACGGAGAAGGAGTGGTTGACTCCTGGAGGAAGGTTCCTGGTGACCGAGGCATTGGTTGGAATGGGACGGACCATTAAGATCAATGGGAAGGTATGCCTGGTGGTGATGACTTGGATGGGTTTCATGGGTCTGGATAATAGATCCGGGATCACGTTCTGGGTTCCTTTGATGTGTTTCACCGTGAAATCATATTTGGAAAACCAATCTTTAAGTCTCAATGTCTGTGGATCCGGAGGCATCTTGTTCTTGAATTCCAGAATTTTGGGAAAGGACGAATTGTCCATCTGGACTTCAAAGTGGTAACCTCTGAGGTGGAAATCAAACTTCTGAATTCCCATCTTTACTGCAAGTGCTTCCTTGTAGGTGGTGTGGTAATGCTACTATGCATCTTTGAATTGACCACTGGCGTGGCCACAATAATATTTCTTGCCACCTATCTCTTCAATCAAAAATGCTCCCCAGTAGTGGTCACTTGCATCAGTCTGGAGGACTCGTTTCCCTTCTCTAGGGATTTTGAGAGCAGGAGGAGATTGGGCTATTTCTTTCAAAGCTTTTACAGCTTTGGTTTGTTCTTCTCCCCATGGTGGTGGTTTCTTCTTCAGCAATAGAGACAGAGCACTGGAGTATCTGGCTAGTCTGGGAATAAAGTCTCTAATATAATTAATTATACCGAGAAATTGCTGAATTTGCTTGACTGTGAGATTCTCGTCTGGGAAGTTTAACAACTCTTGAGCGATGTGAGGTTGAGGATGATACTTTCCCTTAGAGAAATTCATTCCTAAGAAGTCAATCTCAGTCTGGCCCAATTGACTCTTCTTATCAGAAAGCATTATTCCATGTTGTTGGGCTATCTTATGGAACTGGCCCAATAACTGTTTGTGAGCCTTCTCGTCTTTGGAGAACAGTAACACATCATCAATGTAGATGAGAGCACTATGGAGAATGGGCTCAAATATCTTGGTCAAGGCCTTTTGGAATAGTGATGGGGTAACCTTAAGCCCAAAAGGTAGAACAGTCCATTGGTATTGGGCATTAGGTATGCAGAAGGCTGTTTTTGGACGATCCTTTGGGTCGATACCCAATTGCCAAAAACCTGACTTCAAGTCAAACTTTGAATAGATCTGGGCGTCCTTGATGAACACGTTCAGAGACGCGGCCTTAGGAATAGGGAACTTGTCATCTTGAAGGAAGTGGTTCAGAGGCTTGTAATCGATCACAAGTCTTTTCTTTCCTCTGATTTTTTCAAATCTTCTTTCAACATAGAAGGCTTAGCAAGCCCACTCAGATTTTGTGGGTTCTATCAGCCCTTGTTTGAGCAGCTGGCTGCATTCTTCTCTTGCCAAGGCATAATCAGAAGGACTCATTCCAGGATGAGTGGCCTTTGTTGGATTGATATCTTCATTAAGCTTGAATAGAAGTTGGACAAAGAAGTCCTTGTTCTTCCATAAGGGTTCTGGATGAAGAAACTTCTCGTGGCTATCTGCGCAAAGCTTGAGAAGCTTTGACTTAATCTTTTCATATCCCGTAGGAACATTTGACAAGGAATATAACTTCATGATTTGAGAGAATGGTCTGAATTGTCTCTTGTACTTGATTCCAGTGGCAAGGATTTGGAGTTTCTCGGCTGCCACATAAACATCCATTCCAATGATAATGTCTTTGGCTGGAAGCTTCATTCCTATGACCTGTGTCCAGATAATGCAGTCTGGGAAGAACTTGATTCCTATCTTGTTTTTTGTTATCAAGTTCGTTATAAAGGTCTCTCCATCTGCCGCCATAAAATAAGCTTTATGAGTTTTCCATAACTCCGTTGGCAAGATGTCGGGATTCATCATTGTAATTTGTGCTCCAGTGTCCATGTATGCCATGACCTTCTTAGGTCGTGATAATTTTGTAGCTAGGACATGGATTTCTACACAGGGTAGAGGAGGAGTAGGAAGAGAGCTTCCTATTTCCTTGTAAGAGTAAAGTGGGACAAAATCTTCACCTCCTGAATCAGAGAGAGAGAGGTTCCTTCAGATGAGTAGTCTTGAAGGGCGAAGACTGTTTCTTCGTCAGCTGAGCTTTGTTCAGAGTAAACTGATTCCAGGTCTCCTTTGATAGGATGAAGGGAGTTGATCAGTTTAGCAGCCTTGTGTTTATTGTTAGGACATTCTTTGGAATAATGTCCCTTTTGTCCGCAGATAAAACATCTTTGGGATTTTCCCTTTCCACGAAAGGGTTTCTTCTTGAAGAACTTAACCCATTTTTTCTTCTTTCTTTTGTAATCCTTGAAGGATTTGTATTTCTGTTTATGATGTTTCTTTCTGGTGGACAGCTACACTTCTTGTCTTTACATTTGATCTCCAGATAAGACTTCTTTCAAGCCTTGTTGTACTTGGACTTTTGACTAAGGACTTCTGAGAATTGTTGATGAAGTCTGCATAGTTTATCTAGGGCTTCTAGAGTCATCTGATGGATTTGTCCAAGACTCATGGAGGGAATGTCTTTCTGTGCTGCAGCTATCATTTTGTGGAGTTCAGGTTGAATCTCCTGGGGCAAAGATGCTACGTAAGTGTTCTTGAGGCTGGTATCATTAAAACCATTTAGAGCATAGAATCTCTGAAGCATCCTATGATAATGCTTGTCTATGTCCTTGGGTTTGAGAGAACAATATTTCATCTCAAAGAACTCTTGTCTGTATTTTTTATTGTGAATGTCAACATCTCCAATAAATACTTGATGTATAACACCGAGGAGATTGGATGAAGTGCGCAAATGATGTAACTCATCCTGTTTGACAATTCCAAGATTAATGTACCACTCTTTCATTGTTCCCGTCATGTAGCAACAGAACTCTTCAATTACTTTGTAGGGATCAGCAGTGGTTTTCATCAATTGCGTGTCGAGCCAAGCACCAAAGTCTAGGATCCTTTTTCTCTATTTACTGGGTGGTATATCGTCAATGGTGAACCAAGGTCCACCTGTGGATTTGGTCTTTTCAGCTTCTGGAGTTTCCTGAGAGGATTCTTCAAAGAAGGTATCTTCCTCCTTTATGTTAGCCATGAAGAGCTTCAGAATAAGATCCTTTTATGGTTCAGTTCCTAGAGATTCGTTTTCTAGGGACAACGTCTGCTGTGTCTCATCAGAGCCCGAGCTTTGGTATGACTTGTCTTCATTTTCTGGGAACCAGTTGTCAACTCTAGGCGTAGGGTATGATGTCTGAGTGTTTTGGCTATGGAAAGATGTTTGGGCGTTATGGCTAGGGTATGATGTACCCTCATTTTGGCTATATCATGATGTTGTGTTGCAGGCATAGCCATATTGGGTTTCTTGATAATAATCATTTTGTTGGAGATGGTATGGGGGACGCTCTTGATATTGTGGTTGTGTGTTTGGCATGTTTGGATGATGGGTTTGTGTGTTAGGGGGTTGGTAATTCTGTTGGGTAGGAGGTTGTGAGTAACATGGCCGATAATTTCCCGGTGGGTTAGACGTTGAAGCTTCTTATGTGTAGGTGGTTTGTCGTGGGTTGTATAGATACCTCTCTTCGGAGACAAACCCAGTTGCAACCAATTTGAACCAAGCCATATAAGTATTAGTTGGTATAGACGGGGTTTCCATCACTGGGTCACGTAAGACATGGGCGCGGTGGTTCCCTCGCATCCTTGTCAGTCTTAACGCAAATTCACCAACGCAGACGATCATGTCTCTCGATACTTCAAATTTTTTCCCCTTCAGGAATGTCTCCTTCTAACCACCGATGCAACTCTCTCTTTAGTTGGTTGAAACTTTGAATGTTCCAAAACAACATGTCCATCAGAGGCTTCTCTCTCGAATATATGACTTTCTCGTAGCGGCGACGATACATGTTATCAGTAATACAAAGATATGAGATGAGCTGTGGAAATAAATGATCAGAACGCCTCTATTTAGAGAAAAAATTTCACTTTCAAGGTTGTCTCTAGTTGAATTGACGACACCCTTGTAGCCTTTACATTGTGTCGCCAATTGGATTGGCAACACCATGTGTTATCTCCAATCCAATTGGCGAATACACATAACCTTTGTGAAGGGTCGCCAATTCATTTGGCACTTGCACTTAATTAGTACCCCAAAGTGGGATACTTTGGGAAATAGTTTGAAAATTGGATTATTTTGCGAATTTTTTTTTTGAAAAGGTGGGATATTTTGGTTAAAATTTCGTTTTATTTAGCTAATGTCATGTAGCTTACTCTTATATGTATTAATAATCAGTAGTAGTAATAATAATTAAACTAAGACTTAGATTAATTTTTTTTCACCATAATTCAATTAAAATAGCTTGTTGTTTTTCTATAGTGTCTAACATATTATATGAAATCAAATTCTTTTATTCTACAGTATTCTGAGCACGACGATAAAATGTTGAGTGTAACATTAAAAATTCATTCATTTTCTATCCAAATCATGTACTAGTAGTACCTAGTAATAATAGTATATAGATATACTAGATTTTTTTTTTTAAAATAATCCATTTTTTCAATTTAAATACTATGTAAATCATATTTTCAAGTTATTTACCAAAATAACCATGTTTCATTAAAATAGAAAGCATTGACGCCATTTGATTTAGAGGGTGCTCATAAAACAACACCCATGCGTCATTTTAATTGGAGTATGCATGTATGTGAAGTCATTTCAAATAGTACATACATGTGTGTATGGAGTGCATGCGCCATTTGAAATGGTGCATCCTCGGGCCATTTGAAATTGCGCATCCTCCTTATATAAATTTTGTTTTTTTTTAAGAAATGTAATTAAAAATATGATAAAAAATAGAAAAAAATAAAAATAAATAGAAAATAAATAAAACTATTATTTATATACATTAAAGGTTACAACAATTGATTAAAAAATCAATGTCCCACCCGATCGAAACGTCCCCCGGTTTCACATTCCGGCAGATTAGCCTGCCTCTGAGGTCTACCACGATTTTGTTGTGGTGTTTGTGGTCTTTACGTATTGGCTTGTGGAAAAGGTATTTGGTGCGAGGGTCCCGACGAATTTGATATATTTTCAATCATTTATCCCCAATAGCCGGGGGTTTGCTGCCAACAACGTTGCCGTAATTCAGTTTCGTGCACATGTTTTTGAAGTTGGGTCGTAGTGGTTGGGTTAGGTGAGGACGGTATGGTTGGCCGAATTGGTACATTGAATCGTTTTGAAAATGATGCAATGGTTTTTATGGGGTAAGGAAGTCAAATAGTGGTTGGGTGTTTTGGTGGTGGGATGTGAGTGTGTTCATTTGTGGGGGCTATGGTGGGTTGGGGTGGAGTCGAATGAGTCACCGGGGCTATAGGAAGATGTGGTGTCGGTGTATGGATGTTGACGGTAAGGATCAGGCTCTTGTTGTTGTGTTTGGGTGGGTGGCATGAATGGGTATCGGGTTTGAATGTTTGATAGTTTGGTGTACATGGCATGTTGATGGTGTGAGGTGGGTAGTTAGGATTGTGTGGGTAGATATTGTTGTTGGGTGTGGTGTGAGGTTTGTTGTTGGGCAGGTGTTTTTTGTTGGTTGTATGACGTCAAAGCACGTTGGCGTGGGTCGATCAAATATGTCGGCTCAAACACAAATTATTGCACTGTAAGTGACCTAAACCAAATCATATAGTGATGACTTGGTATAGCCCCTTCCATGACAGGCTCGTTTAAGATGTGGAAACATCGATTCTTCCAATTTCGACACATCTCTTTAGCAAAGTATCTCCAATCTTCATAACCCCACTGTACATCTACTCTTAATTAATGCCAGTCTCCCAAACACGTCGGGGGACTGGAATATCTTGTTGCATGCCGAACTGCAGTTTCACTCGATCACTTTGGTGCATCTCCATTGTAGTGAACCGAATGATTGGTGTTTCTTTTTGTCCAGACTGCAAGATCATCAGGGTTAGGCTGATGGTCGAGACCCAGATACGGCCTCCAGACAAACTGCATAATAAAAATACATAATGAGAAGAATTGCAGTATGTTAATTATATAGCCAAATTTATAGTAGTTTAGAATAAATTATATCGTTCGGTCCAATGTGGTCTAAAATATTGCGGTACACAATTATTACGTTTCTGGGACATCGGTTGTAATTGATCATCAGGACTGACCACCTAAAACAAAAAGTGAGAAAAGTAATTAGTTACAAATATACTCAGTGGATTCGTCGTCTAATGTTAAACTGGAATAATGTTCTATAAGGTATTTTAAATTAATACCTTGACCCCTGGGTCGACCTGAAGATTGTGTCGAATGAGTCATCGGGGCTATAGGCAGATGTGGTGTCAGTGTGTGGATGTTGGTAGTAAGGGTCAGGCTCTTGTTGTTGTGTTTGGGTGGGTGTCATGAATGGGTTACGGGTTTGGATGTTTGATGGTTCAGTGTACATGGCATGTCGACGGTGTGAGGTGGGTAGTTAGGATAAGGTAGGTAGATATTATTGTTGGGTGTGGTGTGGGGTTGGTTGTTGGGCAGGTGTTTGTTGTTGGGTGTATGACGACAAAGCACGTTGGCGTGGGTCGATCAAATATGTCGGCTCAAACATTAATTGTTGCACTGTAAGCGACCTAAACCAAAGCATATATTGATGACTTGGTATAGCCCCCTCCACGACAGGCTCGTCTAAGATGTGGCAACATCTATTCTTCCAATGTCGACACATCTCTTTAGCAAAGTATCTCCAATCTTCATAACCCCGTTGTGCATCTACTCTTAATTAATGCCAGTCTCCCAAACACGTCGGGGGGACTGGAATATCTTGTTGCATGCCGAACTGCAGTTTCACTCGATCACTTTGGTGCATCTCCACTGTAGTGAACCGAATGATTGGTGATTTTTCTCTCCAGACTGCAAGATCATCAGGGTTAGGCTGATGGTCGAGACCTAGATACGGCCTCCAGACAAACTGCATAAAAATACATAATGAGAAGAATTGCACTATGTTAATTATATAGCCAAATTTATAGTAGTTTAGAATAAATTACATCGTTCAGTCCAATGTGGTCTAAAAGATTGCGGTACACAATTATTGTGTTTCTGGGACATCAGTTGTAATTGATCCTCGGGACTGACCACCTAAAACAAAAAGTGAGAAAAGTAATTAGTTACAAATAAACTTTTTATTACACTAGACATTTGAAAATTTAAAATAAACTTACTTGTTTGCATAGGGGAATGTGAATGGATTCGGGTTGACCGGGGTGAGTGTCGGCATTCTTGACCAACCACATGCTTGTAGTAAAAAGGCGCAAGCATAAAACGTACAAGTAAATTTTTTTTGCATTTTTACACAAGGAACTATATAGATGGGCCAAAACAGTTGAACCCCAACTATATGTGCATACTTTATTAATATTTTGTAACAACGACAAATACATAATATTTACTGTATTTCCAATACTTTCAGGAAATAAAAAATGACCAAATAAAATAATAATATAACACAGAGTTTTAATTATCTTTTCATACTCGGTGGATTTGTCGTCTAATGTTAAAGTGGAATAATGTTCTCTAAGGTATTTTAAATTAATACTTTAACCCCTGGGGCGACCTGAAAATTGTGTCGAATTTGTGTCTTCACAAAGAGGGGCACCAAATAAATATTCGTATATTTTGTTATTCAGGTTAACTTTACCGTTAACAGCCTTACCATCGATACGTAGGCCCAACAACATATACCCATATTCTAGTGTGATAGTGCATTCACCGAATGGAAGGTGAAATGTGTGGGTCTCGGGTCTCCATCGTTCTAGCAAAGCGAGAATAAATTTGCAATCAATCGAGTACGAGACTATGTTTAACACATGACTGAAACTGCATAATCGTTGGTATGGTTCTATGATTGGGTCCTGTGGTACATAGTCATGCACACGTCATCGAAATATCTTTACATTCTGATATAAGATGTAAAGAAATTAAGTTAGCAAGAATAATAAACCTTACTCTTAAAAAAACTATATCTTTAAGTAAATAAGTAAGCAAAACTACTTAAAAACTTACAAATGTTGCAATATTGTCAATTGTTCCTCTGTGTTCATTACTCATAGTAAGGAGAGACATTTTTTTATGAAAGTTGAGAGATTGAGTGTTGAGAAACTGAGTGTTGAGAGATGGCACATATGTTGATGAAAATTGTGTGAAAGACATGGCTATTTATAGAATGAATAGAGCTTGTTCACGTGAATTCTATTTTGCATGGCAATGTGAATACAAACGCCATATGAAATGACGCATATGCATGAATGATAAAGCACACACCATTTCATACGGTGCATTTGTATTGCTTCAAAAGGATTCACCATTTGGTTTGGCGTCTTCTTTAATGGAGGAAGAGAATCGTGTAAGGCATCTTACGTGCATGCGATGACAAGAGAATCATGTAGTGTAAGGCATCTTGTAAGGCATGCCATTAAAAAACAAAATTGAAGACAAGCCATAAAGTGAAGGATTCGTGGAATGCATGCCAAATGAAGACAAGAATAGAGTTTAGTAGAAAAGCATGCATTAAGAATACAAAAATAGGGTCTTGGTAGGCATAAAAATTTAAGAAGATAAAAAGATATAATTGAGATAAGACTAATGCATGTATAGTCTGAACAAGCATGCATGTATAATTGAGACAAGACTAATGCATGTATAGTCTAAATAATAATATATAAAAAATTATTTTAGATGAAACTAGAGTTCTATTAATACGCATGAAACTAAAGTTTTATTTCACCTCAATTCTATCAAACACCAGTACACTAAAATATTTCACTTATGGCTCAAACACCATAATATATGATCAATGCACATATCAATGGTGAGATATTTGATTGTACCATAACTGGTTTTGATTTTCGTAATTCCGATGTTACTCGATTTTCAATTAACAGACGATCAAAATTTTCCCACTTGAAAGAGAGATTAGAAAAGAAATTGCAGTGTGGTCCAGTGGGCTAGATCATCTAGAAGAATCCTATGTTTTTTGACGAAAACCAAGTCAAATTTTTAGAATTAAAGGTTCAAGATGATGAAGATGTTCATAATATGTTTCTCAGTCATGAGTATTCCGGTTTCAATGATATTGAGCTTTATATTATACTACAAAAACATCAAATGTCTCAACTCGTTAATCCTTCTCAAGTTTTTTTGCGAATTCGACGACGAACAAGCTGAAATCGATGTTGTTGACGACGAAGAAGAAGAAAATGAGGTCTTGGTTGATGAAATGGTAAACGATTCCACTACCGACCATGAGGAAGACCCATTACCGGCCAGTCATGTTTATTGTCCACCTCAACACATGGCAAACTTGAACTTGGGTGCAGATGAACCATCTTCAGATATTTTATACAATCCATACATAAATGCAAACACAAGGAGTATTAAAAAAGGGAGACAATTTTCTAACAAAAGAAGAATGTGTCCGAGCTATAAAATAGTATCACATGGAATTATTAGCTAATTATAGGTTCGATCAAACGAATGTGACTCTGTATAAGGTCTATTGTTGTAATGAGGTCTGCCCGTTTCGATTGATAACATCTTACTAGAAGAGAAGCGATTCTTGGAAGATATGGTGTATGGGTCTAGAGAACACTTGTATAATCACCAATCTGATGCAGGATCATAGCAAACTAAGCTCTAAGTTAATATGCAATGAAATTCTGTATGTCATTAGCGATAATCTGACATTGAAGCTGAGTACAATAATCTCGCATATCATTCAAAGATACAATTATACCCTATCGTACATTTGAAACAGTGTTTGGAAATTAGGAGGAGTCGTACAAAGAACTTCCAAAATATTTTGTGGCACTTAAACAATATGCTCCAAGGAATGTTACCATTTTGGAGACCTTGCCGGCATATACCCCGGACAAGACTTGTGTTAGTGGAAATGGCATATTCCACCGACTCTTCTAGGCGTTTGAACTATGTATCAAAGGTTTTTCCTACTGTAAACCTATTATACAAATTGATGGAACATGGTTATACGGGAAATATAAAGGAACGTTACTCATGGCAGTGGCACAAGATGGTAACAACAACATTTTTCCAATAGCCTTCGCTCTAGTTGAAGGGGAGACTGCTGAGGGTTGGAGTTTTTTTCTAAAAAATCTCCGATTACACATGGCTCCTCAATCTAACTTATGTTTGATTTTGGAGAGACATGCATCAATTGAGAGTGCATATAAGAATCTTGATAATGGCTGGCAGGATCCTCCTTCAACGTATGTCTATTGCATTAAACACGTCGCTCAAAATTTCACGCGGGAGATCAAAGACAAGACGCTGCGGAAGAAGGTTGTGAACGCATGGTATGCATTAACATAACCTTTCTTCAAACACTACCATGAAGAAATCAGATTAACAAATGTAGATGCATTAAGGTGGATCGACAATATTTAATTGGAGAAGTGGACCAGGGCATACGACAATGGACAACGATGGGGCCACATGACAAAAAATCTTGTGGAATAAATGAATGATGTGTTTAAAGGTATCTGAAACCTACCGATAACCTCTTTGTTAAGGGCGACCTATTTTAGGCTCGGGGCACATTTTGATATCAGACGTTCAAAATGGAGTTCTGTCTTACAATCTGGGTAGTTGTTCAGTAATAGTTCAATGAAATTCATTAAGGAGGAAGCTGCCAAAGCTAGCACACATGTGGTCACAGTGTTTGATCACAATAAAGGTTGGTTCAGTGTTGATGACTCAATGGATCACAATGAAGGGAGGCCGAAGGGATCATATCAAGTGGAACTTGATATAAGTTGGTGCGACTGCAGAAAGTTTCAAGCCTTTCGTATGCCTTGCTCTCATGTCATAGCGGCATGTGCAAAGGCACACCAGGACCCTTCCAACTTACTGTCTATTGTTTACCAAGTCATAAATCTATGCAATGTCTACCACACTAGCTTTCCGGTGGTAGTAAAAGAGGACTATTGGCCTGCATATGAAGGGGAAATAGTCAGGAACAATGAAATTATGCGAAGAAAGAAAAAGGGTTGCCCTAATAGCATGCATTTTTTATGGGAAATGGATACGGCGAACAAAATGGTGAGATTATGTAGTTCATGTCGTCAGCTCGTGCACAATCGTACAAAATATCCCAATGTTGGACCAAACACAACAACATGATTTTAAATGTAACCGTTTCTCTTTATATCAACAACAACTTTCATTTCATAAATATCATAACATTCAATAACAACAATTTAAAAACAACAAGGAACAATAATTTAAACAATTAAACAACAAAATAAACAAATATAATGACTAAATAACATAACTATGCAATTACAACCATCAGGACAATTTTCTGAGAACTATAAATCAACATCTGAACATCTCTGTCAGTTGTAACATTCTCCCAGAAATGAACTTCTCCATTTTGGTTGAACATGTAAGCCTTTCAATTCTTCTGATCTTTTCACTCTCTGTAATGTCTCCATCTAACCAACGGTTCAGGCTCCTGTTAAGATGTTCGAACATCATTGTATTCCAGAGGCAGATCTTCATCGAAGGTTTGATTGGCGAGAAAATTAAATCGACATTTCTCTTGTGGATATAGAGAACCTTATAATGATATGAAGAGGAAGAAGATGAAGCTATTTTGAAAGAAAAATGGAAAGAGATTATTAGAAATGGAAGGAGAAAATTGCGAGAAATGAAGAGAAGGTGATGTAGTATTTAAAGGATGGTATAGTGTAGTAGCCATATGAAATGGCGCATACAAACATGATTTAAAAAAAATAAAAAAAATAAAAAAAATAAAAAAGAGGATGCACCATATGAAATGGTGCATGATTTATGAGAGAAAGTGGAAGCTCCATTTCATATGGCTTGATCCACATGCACAAGCCAATTCAAATGGCGCATGAGTTTAAAAATAGGAGCATGCACCATTCATTTAGCGTATCCTATTTGTCTCCCTCTGAAACATGATTATTTAGGTAAATAATTTGAAAATATGATTTATTTGGTATTTTATTTGAAAATACAGGTTTTTTTTTATAAAAAAAAATCGATATATTAATCCACGTTGGAAACATTTGAGAGATAAGTTTCAGTATTAATATATAACATTTGAGAGATAAGTTTCAGTCTTAATATATAGTGAACCAAGTTTTAAGCATATATAGCATTGTATAAGCATTGTAAAAGCAACGAACGTATTTCTTAAATAGTGAAGTAAATTATTTTGCGACCCATTATTTATGAGAATTTCTTATAGTGCTCTATATTATTTAAGAGAATTTCTTATAGCACTATATGTATTTCTACCGTATCATGTGAAATTTCACAAATGCTCCTTGATTTCGGAGTTATATCTCCGGACGCACCCAAAATTTAGTGAACATTGAAATATTCTGGAGATATATCTCCGAAACATTTTGGAGCATAAGTCGCGTCCGACTTTCCTCCTTCATCATTTCACACTTTTACTTAAACTCAACTCTTCTCCTTCTAAATACATTTCAATTTCACCAAATCAATTATCATCTAGCAAGACTCAAAGGAACTCAAGGGAACATCAAACATCATCTATAACATCATTCAACATCATCAAAACCATAAATTTCAAGTATGTTTTTCGAGTTTTCGGTAAATATTCGAGTTTTATTGTAAATGTGTAGAAATCAATGATTATGGTTAGAAATAAGTAGGAATAGCATGTAACATAGTTTAGACTTAGTGCATGACTTGTTTGTTGGCTCACAATGGCAATCAAATCATTTTTTTTTAAATTTCAAGAAGTACATTCACCATTGACGCAACTTCTGTGTTGCAGAACATTCTGGAGATCCATCTCCGGAATTGTTCAACGTTTCATATACTTTGGGAAATTCCGGAGATGCATCTCTAGAACTCTTCAAAGTTAATAGTTTTATGGTGTTTCCGAAGATGCATTTTCGGAATTGTTCAACGTTGTTGTTTTATGGTGTTTCTGGAGATGCACCTCCTGAATTTCTGCATTATATTTTTTAAAATTTTTTTGTTTGTGTGTTTTGTTTGCGTGCACTAATGATATTACTTTACCTTACATGCATAATGGCTATCAGAATCAACATACTGAGACATGACAGAGCTTTCCAAGACACATCCGTTCGGTGGGAACGAAGCCAGCAGGTTCTGGAGGCAGTAGGTACCTCTAGTCAGGAAGAAGCGTCGAATTCTGGGGCGCTGTCTACTTTTGGGGATCATGCTTCACCTCAGGTCACTCCATCTTAGGCCATATTCCACCTTCTTCTTCTTCCCGTAGGAGACATGATTCACCATTTGACGCATCACTTCCCCGATTCTCTCGCAGACGTCAGGATTCACCAGTACCACCTCCTACGGATCTAGTGCCACCTCCCGCTGATGATCCTACTGATCCAGCGCCACCTCCAGAGGGTGAGGTTTCCGCGGATGATGAGCCAGAGGGTTTTGGAGGAGGACCATCTGATTTGTCCTTACTTCCTCAGTATCCAGACCATATTTCCAGACATATCTGGGATGGAGAGGTAGCATTAGTTAGATTTTTGATTTATTTTTTACGTTAATTTTAATTTCTAACATTGATTATTTTTGACACTGATTATTACTAACATTGATTATTTCTGGAAAATTTCAGGAGCGTGATCCCTATAAGTTTTTTAACCATGGGAGGAAGATTGTTGCATTTCCTCAGCAGGAAGATAATTGGTTTCAGCCGGTTCCATTATTATCTAGCCTGAAGGACCTATGCATGACCGGGTACAGCCTGGTCAACCACAAGATACTTAATGCATTCGTGGAGAGATGGCATTCTGAGACCTCTTTGTTTCATCTCCTGCATGGTGAGATGTCTATCACACTAGACGATGTCTCGTGTTTTTTTACATCCTCCGATCTGGGGGAGATTCCTCGAACAAGGGAGGATGATGAAACGGTCGATAGAATTTGGTTGCTGAGGACATGCACTTCAACAACTACGTGGATCACCGTCAAACATGGTCATTTGAATAGTTGTGGGCGACAAGGATTCCTCCATAAGGATCCAACATTTTAATATCATCATGGGCGACAAAGTCTCCTCCATTAGGATCAAACATAAGTCATTGTCACTTGGGCCACAAGGATTCCTCTGTGAGAATCTAACATAACTTATTACCACTTGGGAGAAAAGGATTATCCCGTGAGGATCCAACATACGTCATTGCACTTGGGCGGAAAGGATTCCTCTGTGAGGATCCAACATAAGTTATTGCCACTTGGAGGACTTTGTTAAGACTTCATCCTCCAGTCATCACATCGAGCAAAATTAGAACAAAAGTCTACCAAAATATAAAGATACAGGAGGTACCTCATTAAAACCCATGATCCCGTAGGGGAAATGATTTCCAACCTCATTAAATGAACAATGTTTTTGAAATAGGTTATACAATCGACGGTGATAATACCTCGCTATAACTAATCTAACTAATAACTTAACCAAATATAACACATCGCCAAGCCTAACAAAGTATCTAAATTCACCCTAACTTCTTTACCTAATACTTTCATGCTCCTCTGAAATAGTGTGGCCAAATCTTCATCTTCTAGAGATGTTATCTCTTCCTCTTGAGGATCCACTTCTGGCTTCAAGTCCATAAAATTCACTTCTTAGGTATTTGGCTATTTGGAGTGAGCCACAACCATTGTCGCCCTCTTCAACTTTATGTTATTCATATATGACCTTCTAGAAGTATGCTAATCACCTTAGATAACCCTGAAATTCCCATTAGGGAGCGCGTACTTCATGCACAAATATAACATAGATAGAGAGGATCCCAAAAGGCTAAAAGTAGACCACCCTATGATCATGTTGTACGAGAAAGGGGTGTATATATCGAGGTATATTACCTTTATCATCCTCGCACTTTCCTCCATCCCCGAACACGGTCTTCAAAGTGATGTTACTCTTTACTTGCACATGTTTTCCCGAGAATCGCACCAGCGAGCCTTGGAAAGCTTTGAGACTGTCCAGGTCTAGGCCGAGTTTCTCAAAGGCGTCCCAATAGAAGGTGCATGTATAACTTCCCTGAGGAATCAACACTCGCTTAATTTTCTAGTCATCACATGTCAAGGTTAGGACCATGGGGTACTTGTCATGGGAATGGATCCAAACAACATCCTTCTTAGAGAAGGTGATCTCAGACTCTAGAGCTTACTTCTCTCAAAGACAAAAGTTTCTAGGTGAGCCTTCTTACCAGAACTTGGCGTGCATATCCTCTATGGACAAAACTAGCCTCTTCATCACCGACAAATCTTTCTACTATGCTATTGAAGGTATGATGTACGAGCATGTCTTTATCTCCTCTGCTTGGCTCCTTTCCCTTCTGGGATCTAGGGTGTCTAGAGATATCTCGCCCTTGAGATTTGGAGCCACCCGATGAGTGGGTGGATCCACCTCATACTTATTTGATTACGTGACCTTCCTAGATGAAGCTCTCAATATTCTCTTTGAGTTGGTAGTAGTCTTGTGTAGGGTGACCCTTGACCTTATGAAATTTACACCACCTGTTGGGTTCAGGCGCTATGATGTCAGACTTAGGGCTGGTGAAAAATGGATATCATATGTGTGGAAGACTTCACACCATATGTATTCACGAGAGGTATTTAGGGGCAGGAAGTTTTCTATAGGCTTCTTATTCCATTTGAATGTCGCCTTATCTCTAACGGGGGAGGTATAATGTATTCTCACTAGTGCTGCAAAGAATTAAGGTTGTCGGATGTCAGTTTCTTGGCATCCCTAGACTTATTTTCTTCATTACTTTCCCCTTCTTTTATGAAACATTTGGCACATGTCACCACTTTCTCCATGGAAATGACAAGTCACTTTACGAGGGATTCATTAAAATTTTTGGCCCTTAATCCTTTCTAGAAGGCTTCCACGAACATCTCCTTGAAAGATACTCCTTCAAGGATTCTGAAAGGCCCTGTAAAATATTAAACAGGGTGGCAGTTGACCATGAGGTAGTTGTCATGGGGATGGATCCAAATAACATCCTTCTTGGATAAGGTGATCTCAAACTCTAGAGCTTCATTCTCTCAAAGACAAATGTTTGTAGGCGAGCCTAATGTGTCTGCTTGCTGAGAGTTGGTGGACTAGCCTCTTTACCATGTCCTGGTAGGCAGTGATTGAGATTCATGGCAGGGTCATGTACCACCTTAGTGTGACATCCCTAAAGGTGATGGAGATGATTTTTCATTTTAGAGAGATTGAAGCTTTGATAATCACCATATTCATGTTAATGCTGGCAACCAGTGACATTAGCTTCCTTAAGATGGATAACAAAACTAAAGAAAAAGAGTTTACGATCATACATCGATCATTTCCCGCAAGTAGTTGTGGAAGTAAAAGGAGCTGAATATGGCCTAAAATGCTGGATATTTGAAAATCGCTTGTTACAGGATAGTTCCTTCTGGCAAAAGATGGGGCACAAGGAAGCCCTTAGTATGAAAGACAATTTGAATATAACATAGCCCTTCTTCAACAGAGAAGAGAAACTTAATGCCCAATTCAACAACTCAACTGCGACAGATACAAATTTCGGTGGATCATTCTGGAAAGACTCCAATAGGAGGAGAGATGAATCCAACCGTGAAACTTATGGCCGATATGATAAGTACACCTCTATAAACACTTATAGAATGAAGATATTCCAGAAGCGCATGAACACATAATTCTGGAAGGTCGGGATCAAAAACCCCTTTCCTGTCAGGGAAATTTCCATAATTGATAAAAAAATACTATTGCTTTCACAAGGGCCATGGCCATACCACCAAATAATTTATCCAGTTGAAGGAGTAATCAATAGGTGAATTTTATCCGAGTATACCAAGGGAGACAAAAGAGAAAGGAAATAATCATCGAAGAGCAGGTCCCCATCCAAGACTGTGGACACTATGGCTAATGGTCAAGGGGCTGGTGGCAAAGATAAAGGGGCTAATAAGGGGAAGCACCAACATATTGCAGCCATCACTGATGGATCACCCCGGGTGAACAACCCGTTGAAGGGGACGATGAAGAGGAAGATTGATGAACATATGGTCATCCATAAGAAACACAGTAGCACCCCAACCGAAACTCCAAATAGACCAATGCTTGGATTCAGGGATGACAAAAATATCAGAGGCACCCTGAATGAAATATTCCCTCTAGTCATAACCGCCACGGTTGAGCACTTCGACGTGTCACAAATACTTTTTTATGGCACTAGCTCCTGCAATATCATGTATTCAGAGTTGTTTAAGAAGATGGGCCTCAAGAAAGAAAACTTATGGTCATATAAATGCTCAGGATTGCAAGCATTCAACGACACAACCACCTGCCCATGGAGGTACAAAAGGCTCATGATATCCGAGGAGGAAGGAAAGGACTCCAGGTTGGTAGGCCCACTGTTCCTTGTAGTCCCTTGCCAGAGCGTCGATAAGTGAAAATGTTTAATATCAAAATACTCAAATGTTGTTGGAAGTTTGGGTGTGCTCATGTACTCGATACAAAATGACCAACACACCCAAGTGCATTGTGCATGGAAATTTGTTAGTAACATCATACAACAAAATAACAAATACAAATATTTCAATACACAAATAAATTAAATCAGTAAATTTTCACAATGATAAGGTTGAAGCTTCAATCATCAAATTCATACTCCTCAGGACCTTCTTCCTCCTCTTCAATATCTTGATATGTATTATTCCATCCACTACCACATGCA
The DNA here is from genome assembly GCA_022829125.1 of Lathyrus tuberosus. Lineage (NCBI taxonomy): Eukaryota > Viridiplantae > Streptophyta > Magnoliopsida > Fabales > Fabaceae > Lathyrus > Lathyrus tuberosus. Next base: position 1,786,007 of record JALAZF010000122.1, on the reverse strand, counting down.
CCATTATGCATATTCCCTGGTCCCATTTTTTCAGGATATAATGGCCTATTTTGAAGCCATTGAAGTTCATGGACAAATTCTTCTCGGGATGGTATATGACCAAAGATAGAGTTTTGATTTTGGATTCTTAGTTCTAATATACTCACAGATTCTTTAAAAGAAAGAAAAAATCTATGATATGCATCACTAATATCCTACTCATGAGTAAAATAAGTTTGCAAGTTACAATTCATACTGTCTAATCTCAAAGGCTCTTGTTGGTTTTGTTGGTGTTGGAGGTTGTATTAAACGATTGTTTTCTCTATATTGTCTTGCCATAGAATGAAGGCAAAATAATCATCATCCATTGCACTATTGATGTGACAGTGATGGTAATAAGGGAAATCTACTTCATGAACTTGGCATAGCCTTGTTATTAGCCCTGGAAATGTAAGAGGAGTTTTAAAGATGGAGTGCACAATTGCCCAAATTTTATATGAAATTATCTTGGCTACATCTATCTTTTGTTGAGTTAGAATGAACAAAATAAGTTGTGCAATTGGTAGTCTAGATAAAGAGGTGTTTACTTTTGGGGTAACACTGTGTAGGAGAAAGATCAACCATATTTGTGCTTCTGTCGTGAGGTTGGACTTTTTGAATTGAATTGGTTTACCAAATCGACCTATTTTGTATGCTTTATTTTCTCTGCAAATGTGAATGACAATCCTATCATAATCCCAATTATTCCTTTCAACCTCTCTTGAAAAAACGTCTATCTCGACTGGAGATACGTCAAAGGCATCTTCAAGATAACCATGAATTCCATCTCTATCATATAGTATGGATCTTCCTCTCATCCAACATGTTCTCAAGAATATTTCATCATCGTCCGTGAGTTTTGCATTAGTATAAAATTCCCTTAGGGTTAAACATGTTTGTGGTCCTCCTAAATATCTCATATTTCATTTTTAGTCCCTCAAAAAAATTTCTTTAAAGAATGGTCCTCCTAAAACTGTTCATCCATACTTTTGGTCCCTCCTAAAACTTAGTGATGATCTTTACAACTTAGCAACGATTTACTACTTAGCGGCGATTTTAGCAAGAGGGACCAAAAGTTTTGATGAAAACTTTAGGAGGACCATTCTTTGAAGGAAATTTTTTATGGACTAAAAGTAAAATATGAGATATTTAGGAGGACCACCAACATATTTATCCAATTCCCTTATTATGTTTACGTTAATTTCATCTAGGGGATTTTCCAACACATACCATCCTGTGTTGTCAATTTCTTGTACAAATATCGATAATTCTCCCGGGTCTTCCAGGTGTACTCTTCTTTCAGTGATTATTTATCTATTTATTAACTGGTGGTTGACATCTGCTGTGGTGAGAATCAGATAACAAGCTATTAATTAACTTGGATCACAAATCTTGAAATTCACCACCGAGCTTTGATTTATCCAAAGGAAAGGGTAAAGATTGAAGAAAACCCTAAGAGGATCTAGGTTCGGGGGTTGGTTATACTAAGGGAAGGTATTAGCACCCTAAGTATCTGTAGTACTCTATAGGAACCTCTTGTTAATGTTTGTGTTAAGTTATGTTTGCTTGCTAAAGAAATCTACTAAAGTTAAAGGTAAAGACCTAAGGGTATGTACACTAAGTTTGCTCGCCAAGACGTCGCATCTTGTGCCTACGTATCTGACCAAAGAATATGAGCAACCGTAGTTCACCTAACTAAGGGTGAAGGAGGAACCATTGGCTATGGCCAAAGTTCCAAGGGGGAATGAGTATGAGCTCATGTAGAGTTTAAGAAACTCTCTAAGTCTAAGTTGTAATGGGGTGAAGTGAATACTCAAGATGATGAGTTCACATAGAGTCCAAGAACTGTAACTTAGTTCTAAGTTGTAAGAGGTGAATGGCTATGAGGCCAAGGGAGAATGGCTATGACTATGAGGTCAAAGCTTTACCTATGACTATGAGGTTAAGGTTGAAGAGATGGCTCTATGACTATGAGGTCAAGAGGTAATCCTATGACTATGAGGTCAAGGAGGGATATATTGAGCTTTCTACGACTTTGAGGTCAATAGAGAGACTTTCCTTTGGAAGGAAGGGGAAATAGCTTATAAACAAGAGTTGAATGAACAATACGACTTCAAATCATTCAAAGACAGGAAACGATTAATCAAATATATGCAATCAACTTCCAAGTATGAACATGGCAAACATGGATAAGTGAACACAAGTAAGGCAGAGATAACATCATCAAAGTTTGAAAACAGAGACATGTTAAAGCTATGAAACTCAACAACCGAAGCCTGGACATACAAACAGCAGAAACGATTTTATTTAAGTCAAGGAACAAACATCTCACATGCCAGGACATTCAAAAGATTTAAAAATCTTCAAGAAACAATTGGTGGTTTTCCAAAAAAAGTCTAAGAATCGAAAATAAAGTAAAGCATATCTTTTGTTTTTTTTCTTGAAATTTTAGTCTATGAGAAGTTAAGTGAAAAAAAAAATAAAAAAAAAGGTTATAGTTGTAATATGGCTGTCGCCATAGAAAATGCCATAGAAGGTATGGCAGGCACCATATTTTAATGGCTAGGGCCATGGAAAGGGTGGCAGGCGCCACCAAAGAAAGCCAATGCTTTCTTTAAGCATGGCAGGCCCTACATTTTAATGGCCAGTGCCATGGAAAATGTGGCAGGCGCCACCAAACATGCTTTCAAAGCATGGCAGTCGCCATGCATTCATGGCAAGTGCCATCAAATGTGCACAATGCCTTTAAAAAAAGGCGAGCGTCATGACTCTTTTTTTTTTAGTTTTTTAAATAACAACCATAACCCAGTTCATGATAAAATAAAGAAAAATTCACACATCAATACTTGCAATATATATTCTAGAATCAAACATTAACATGAACTTGATAATACATATGATAACCGTGTGGAACAATGATCGTGGCATCTGAAAACAAAATAAAAAAAAGGAGTGAGTGTTACCTAGTGGAGATGGTCCACTGCCTCTTCACAGGTACGTGTTCTGGAAAAAAATATAGATGAGCTTTTCTCCTTCAAAGTGCCAGTAAATTTACAAGAATAATTGAGGGAGAAAAAGAGAGTATTCAGCCTCTGTTTGGGGTGAATACTAGTGTAATTTTCACTGAGGAGCAATGCCTTATTTATAGGAAAAAGTGGAGAGCTTGAAGTATGGTCAGATATCTCATTTTGCCAAGTTTACCCTTTTTCCATATTTCCTTCGTGCAAGCTGGCACCTGAACAGAGTATTCAAGAACTCTAGTCATAGGCCTGTGGAGTTTATGTACTGATGAGACTGGAGCAGAGGTGCATGCTTCAAGGAGAAAAAAGGAGCCATGCTTTTGAAAAGTTTCTCTTTCTTCACGTGTTGGATCCACTTGTATTTGCATTGATTATTTAAAACATAATATTTTAAATGTGCAGATTGTAGGAATTGTGGGATCAACATGGAAAGTGCCGCATTCACATGGCAAGTGCCACAAAAACTCATGGCAGGCACCATGCATTTTCTTCATGGAAAACGCCATGCTTCCTTTATGGCAGGCGCCATGTTTTTTCATGGTGGCCGCCATACTCTTCATGTGGCAAGTGCCATGCATTTCATGGCCAGTGCCACCAAAGTGTGGCCAGTGCCATGACTTGCTTTTTCTTTTTTTTTTTTTTTTCTTTTCCTCTTTTAAAAAAAAACAACATTCACAAATGCCTTGGTGATCTCTCATGCTCTAAGTCAAAGATTGAACATGTTAAGATGGGACATGACTTGAATACTTCATTTTGGGCCAATAACATCAAAGTCAGAGGCTTGACTTTGTCAGTCAAAACCCTAATTTTCACAGGAATTCCACTGGACGATCTTTGAGGATATTGCTTCTTCAATCTCTTCCAAGGTCCATAGATGGCCTCTAAGGATGTCTATTATCATGTGGAATCATGTCTCAAAGCTTGGAAACATGTCTTGATCAAAATCAAAGGCCATGGTTGACTGGTGCTGATAAAACCCTAGTTTGGCATGGTGAATCTTGTGGCTCAAGGTACTTGTAATAGGAACCAAACACACTTGATTTCTTGTTGAATAAGACCTCTTGAAAGTATGCGGGCTCAAATGGTTAGTGGACCCTTTAAGATACTGCATGATCACAACAAAGTTCTTCAATGATTCTTCAGGTTAAAACCCTAATTCCACAACTCTTGACCAGATGATCTCTTCTTGATTTCTCTTGACCCAATCTCATTAAGATCATGGCATATGATTTGAGGACTTCATAATTATCCTCCAAGACCAAATGCTTGCACCTTGGAGCCTCAGTTATCTTTCTTGAACAAATGGCTTCTCTCACCACTCTCAATCAATTAGGGGACACTTGTGATGGTTGTATGGAGCCAAAGAATGTCTTAGGAGACCTTGAAACATATGAGAGTCTGGTTTATTGACTTGTGTTCTCTTACCTGTGTAAACCCTGGCTTTCACACAAAAGAACAAATTAACAAGATATGGTGGTTATTTAACAATGCATAGGTGATTGAAACCTAAATGTAAGTGTAAAATGTTATGACATCTAAGGGGTAAAATTTGGGGTACAACAGTTGCCCCTATTTAAATAGCTTTATCGGATGGCACGGGGAAAGAAGGTCCTCGAGACATCCAGGTGAAAGGTATTTAAATATAGCAAACCGAATTTTTTTTCCCTTAGATGGAATGTAGATGCTAAGGACAAAAAACAGACATGCATATGTTGACATGCCACGAACTTCTAGTATGATGACATGATGCCATAATAGGGTAAGAATGCAGACAAACAAAACACCAGAGATAAAGAGAAAACCACCATAGGTGAGCTTACGGGGAAGGATAAGGTTAGCATCCACAAGGAAGACTCACTGGGGAGACAGACTATCCAACAGAAAAGACTCAACTGGGGAGACTCCAAGGCAATATTGGGGATAGAAAAATAAGAGGAAAACCCTACAGATCCTTACTGGGGATAGGAGCCAGAGAGGTGTTCTCCACTGGGGAAAGGTTCAAGGAGATGGACGATAGGTTCATATGTGACCAGACAACACTGGGGGAAAAGAGACACACTCTTACTGGGCATGAAACCAGAAAGAAGACATGATCTCCACTGGGGACTAGTTTGAAATGAAAGGATAGACATCAACAAAAGATTTTCTGGGATTTTCTTATACTGAAGAGTTCAAACGGGATCTTCAAGAAAAGCCAGAAAAGACAGAGATAAGCTTTTGCGCGCCAAATGATGAAAGATAATGACTGAACTTTAGCTGGGAATGAGGTTAATGAGCCATTAATGACTGGACTCGAGTACCAATATGAGTTGGTTAAGATAATAATATGAGTTGGACTTTGGGTACCAGTATGACCTGGATTTGAAGTGCCAGTATGAGCAGGACTTTGAATACCAGTATGAGCTGGACTTTGAAATGCCAATGTGAGTTAGACTTCGAATACCAGTATGGGCTGGATTTTGAATGCCAATATGAGTTGGACTTTGAATACCAGTATGAGCTGGATTTTGAATGCCAATATGAGTTGGACTTTGGGTACCAGTATGAGCTCGATTTGAAGTGCCGGTATGAGCTGGACTTTGAATACCAGTATGAGCTAGATTTTAAATGCCAATATGAGTTGGACTTTGGGATACCAGTATGAGCAGGATTTTGGGAACCAGTATGAGCTGGATTTGAAGTTCCAGTATGAGATGGACTTTGAAATGCTAATATGAGTTAGACTTTGAATACCAGTATGAGCTGGATTTGAAGTTCCAGTATGAGATGGACTTTGAAATGCTAATATTAGTTAGACTTTGAATACCAGTATGAGCTGGATTTTGAATGCCAATATTAGTTGGACTTTGGGTACCAGTATGAGCTGGATTTGAAGTACCAGTAAGAGCTGGACTTTGAATACCAGTATGAGTTGGATTTTAAATGCCAATATGAGTTGGACTTTGGGATACCAGTATGAGCTGGATTTTGGGTACCAGTATGAGCTGGATTTGAAGTGCCAGTATGAGCTGGACTTTGAATACCAGTATGAGCTAGACTTTGAATGCCAGTATGAGCTGGACTTTGAATACCAGTATGAGCTGGATTTTGAATGCCAATATGAGTTGGACTTTGAATACCAGTATGAGCTGGATTTTGAATGCCAATATGAGTTGGACTTTTGAATGCCAATATGAGTTGGACTTTGAATACCAGTATGAGCTGGATTTTGGGTACCAATGTGAGTTGGATTTTGAATACCAGTATGAGCTGGATTTTGAACACCAGTATGAGCTGGATTTTTGAATACCAGTATGAGCTGGATTTTTTGAATGCCAATATGAGTTGGACTTTGGACACCAATATGAGTTAGATTTTTGAATGCCAATATGAGTTGGACTTTTGAATGCCAATATGAGTTGGACTTGGACATACCAATATGAGTTGGTTTGCCAGCAAAGACTAGACTTTGGACACCAATATGAGTTGGGCCTAAAAATACCAATATGAGTTGGTTTGGAAATACCAATATGAGTTGGTTTGCCAGTAAAAACTGGACTTTGGACACCATGTCGTAACCCGAAATTTGACCCCCCTCTTTTGCCTTTTGCATGAGCATGCGCATTCGCATCGTTAGCATACGTATTCGCACTTTTCTCTGTGTGTTTCTTGTTGCAGGTTATTCAGGTTTTCCAAGCCCGATTAATCGCATCCTCTCAAGATTATTTCATCGTCAAAACAAGCTTAAAATAAAGGTTTCCATGCTCACTCATCAAATCAAGAGGTAGAAAATAGGAACCGAGACTCCAGTATCACTTCCTAAGCAATTTGGGAAAAAATTGACTGAAGTAACCGGTTAACGCCTGGTGAGTAACCGGTTACTCAGTGCAAATTTGTAGTTCCTACTGCCTTTGTGGGACAGCAGCCATGCACTCTCTTTGGTCATTGATTCTACTTGATTCTAGCAGTGTGTGGAATATTCTAGACATCTCTAGACATTTCAAGATAGTCCAAGTGCATTTATTCCAATGCTTTACTCTAATTCAAGTGCACCATGTTCCTTGTTTTCCAAGTAATGTGAATCCTTGGATGTTGGAGTTCACCTTGAGATTGGCACCGATTTGGGTCTAACTAACCGAGTTAATCACCTTGACTCAGTGAGTCAAGTGTAACTAACTCCAACCCTAACTCCAAACCTCCCAAAGCTAAGTTCAAAGCTACCTCCAAACCTCTCATATTCCAAACCTAAAGTCTATATAAACTCACCTTCACACATTTTCAAGGACCTTCAACCATTTTTGCACAATTCACTCTCAATTCTCTCACATTCTCTCTGATTTTTTTCAGCTACATCTTCATCTTCATCCCAATTCTCTTCCAAAACCTCACCAAAGCTCATTTCTACTTTGAAGGATAATCACTTTCACATCAAAAGTGATTATTTCCTGAGCTCAACCTTCATCAATTTTGCAATTCTACTTGGATTTCTGGAGTTATTTCAGCTTGTGGAATTATCTCAAGTATTTGCTTCAACATTCAACGGTTCGAATTCGCATTTTGGAGCTTTATCGCATTTTGCTCGATTTCGACACGTTTCGTCACCAAATTGAAGATTCCTCTGGTTTTCTTTAATTTTCTGCATCGAGAATACTTTGCAACAATTACCAAGGCACATCTCCGCCTTGTAGGTTGGTAGATCTATCTTTGTAACTATTTCGATCGTTTTCTCGCATTTACGATGTAATTTCAATCGTTTTCGGTTCGATTTGTTACGCATTTTCTTGATCTTTAATCATCATGGTTGTTGCTTGTGATGTGTGTTAATTGCACTTACATGATATAATTTTCGTGCACAAATTCTTGATCTAGCATGGATTGGTTGGTATAAGTGATTAAGTGCTGAAAATCACTTTTGGAAAGCTGTTTTTCTGTTATTTTTGCCACTGTCACAGTGGTAACCGGTTAACACATGGTGAGTAACCGGTTACTCAGTGCAATTTTCATCAAAATACGCAAGTTTCAAATAAGTAACCGGTTAACGCGTGGTGAGTAACCGGTTACCATTGTACATAATGGCCATTTTCTTGCATTTTCAAGCTTGTTTGCCATGCTTTCTTCATTTTAACTTCCATTGATTGTCATGCTTGATTTTATGGATGTTTTAAATGTCATTTAACTTCTGGTTGAGGCATATTCATGAACTTTTGTTGCACACTTTCAATTATTCAAATTGTTCATGTTTTGGCATCATGTGAATATAATCATTCTTGCATTTCTCTTTGATCACCATAACATGACTTTGTGTTACATATTTGTTGATCATTTGGTACTGTTTTGTACTCCCTTCCTTGGTTTTGCATTAAGTTTCATTCTTCATGGATGAGCTTAATTTTGTATAATCAATAATCCCCCCTTTTTCCTTAATGTTTTTTCATCCCCTTTGGAAAATTATTGGCATGGCTTTCCCCCTTGATTAATTGATCGAAACCATGTTTCTATTAGTTGATCCTCCCCTTTCCTCTCTTTAGGCCTCCTTTAGAGCTTTCTCTCTCGATTCCCCGTGGAGTTGGAGTTTCGCGTTGCGCCTTGCATCGGAGCACTGTACAATTGAAGCTGTCATGTTGTCCGCATGAGCACTGTACCAAATTGGAGCTGTTACGCTGTCCGTTTCAATTTCCGCACTATACTTTGAGTGCTAGAGAATGAATGAGGAGGGAGTTTTCCTACCCTCATTCTGACTTTTTCTTGGGGAAGGGTGTTGGCCCTCTCGCTGAGAATAGTCACCTCTATCCTTAAACTGAAGTGTTCCTCCATCCCCGGTTGAGTTGATCCCTGATCACTTTTATCTTTTTCAATCTCTCTTTTGATCAATCACCATTTCTCTTGGTTAAACATCATTGTATCTTGGGTTAGCACCCAACTCTTACCCTACTCTTTTCTTGCAATCATTGTTCTTTTGATTCCTCTGGAGAGTCTATTTCCTCTTTCTTCGATTAAACACAGTTTTCCTATTAAATACCGAAACCCCTGCGGAGTTCGTGACCTTCTTTTGGTTCTTCTCCCTTTGTTTGGTTAATCACTTCCTGTCAGTAAAAACACCAATGTTTGCACTCCTTCTCAGTTAACCACAACCTGTCTGTTAAAATACTTAGTTTCCTCGGGTTAATCACCTTCTTTAGGTTAATCACCCTTTTCTTCAGTTAACCACAGTCTGTATATTAAAATACTGAGTTTACCTGGGTTAATCACCTTCTCTTAGTTAATCACCCTTTTCTTCAGTTAACAACAGTCCGTCTGTTAAAATACTGAATCCTTTTTTTTAGTTAATCACCTCCCTTTAGTTAATCACTCATTTTTCTCGGTTAATCATAGTTCTCCTGTTAAAACCGAAACTCGCAGTTGGCAACCTTTATTGGTTCAAATACTTGCACCCTTGGGCTAGTAACCTCTTTTGGTTCAATTCCCTTTCTTCGTTGGTCAAGTGTTGTTTGTTCAGTCAATACCAACACCCCTTTTGGGTTACGACCTTCGATCGGTCTTACACCCGATCTTTTGGTTGATCACAGTTTTCTTTGTTAAAACCAACGCTTCTCTATCCCCATAGAGTTGCAATCCTTGTTTCTTCGGTTCACCACTATTTATCAGTTAACATACCGATGTCCCCTTCGATTCAAACACCTTCTCTTGGTTCAGCACTCTCTCTCTTGATTTATCACAGTCCGTCTGTTGACACCAACCTCTTTTCCCCGCCAGGGTCTTACTTTCTTTCTTCGGTTAACCACTTCCGACCAGTTAATACACCGAGTCTCCCTTTTCTCTTGGTTTTCACCACTATCCCTTTATTTGGATCTCTAGCGGATTCTTTTCTATACCCTTTGCTCTTACTTTCTTGGTTTCGACACCAATTTCATTTTGTTATCCCCAACGGAGTTTCTTTCCTTCTTGGTTTTGACACCATTCTTCTCCTAGTCTCTTGTGCAATCGCTCTTACTGTGTGGTCTTCCCCAGTAGAGTTGTTCTTTCACTCTTGCTCTTGGTTTTGACACCACTTCTTTTGTTTTCCTGTTTCTTTCTTATTTTGTTTTCCGTTCAGTTCCCCAAACTACAGAAGCTCTGATTCTGCATTCATTCGAATGTTAGATACGTAGGCACGAGACGCGATGTCTTGGCGAGCACACTTCCACCCTTCTTTCCTTCTCCCTTTCTTCCTTCTTTTCTGTCCCCTGGTTCCATGAACTACGACGCTCTGATTTCCTCATTGCACTATGAGGGTACGTAGGCACGAGGGCCACAATCCTCCGCAAGCACTTTCTTTCTTTTTCCCCCTCTCTCTCTCTCTCTCTCTCTCTCTCCTCCTTCTCTTAGCTAGAAGCATTTAGATAGATAACGCTTCCATGCCTAAAAGCAAGCGAAATGGTTCCCATCGAGTACGATGGATGTGTTAGGTGCTAATACATTCCTTTCGCATAACTAACCCCCCGTTCCCATTTCTCTTCTCCTTGGGTTTTATCGATATTTTCCCTGTCCTTTGGGACTAAATAAAGTTCGGTGGCGACTCTGTTGTTATCTTTGAGTGTGCGATTCACTCAGGATGTAAACCAGCCATCTTCAGCTGGCGACTCTGCTGGGGACAGATTGACCTCTTACTGGTCTAACCCTTGAGGGGTTTAGCCTAGTTTTGTTTGCTTTCTTGCTCGTTTGGGTGTTTTTCTTTTGCGCTTTACTCGCTTTATTTTACTTGCGTTAGCTTTCTGGTTATTTAATGCATTTCTTTACTGCTTTAAATATTCATATGCTGTATATTCTGGATGTTTGCAATTTTCTTTGCTGTTGTCGGTTGGGTTGCTACTTGAGAGATAAGCCCACTACCCAGGCTTGAGCATACACATAGGTATTAATGTGGGCAGACGTGACGCTCCCGTGGTGTTGGCTACGTCGGGTGTTCACGAGACCTACAGCCAGATGAGGTTCTATCGGGAGATATCTGCTACTATATGTTGATACAGGCCAGTAGTTATTCTCCTGAGGAACTGTCGACTCTGGTGACCATTCCCGAGGACTCAGTTGAGGCACTCCTCCCAAGGAGCGATAATGGAAGACCAGAAATGGCAAACCTATTACGCTTCTTGATCCGAGGACCCAAAGCTGGGAACTTGCCATAGGACCTTTTTTTGGGGGGAATCAGTGGACGACCTCTTTGTTTGGCGATAGTATTGTACCCCGAGGGATGAATGTACTATTGCTTCTCAAATCGAGAATCCGAAACTGAGAATCCCGCTTTCTATATCATACCTGTGAGGGGGATATTGGGTTTTTTGCAGGAAACTAAGACTCTTCCCACCTTTGTTCTCTCATTGCATCAGATCTCGCACCAACACAGCACTACCTTTGCAGATGTTCAGTTTTGACTATTCAGACTATGCTGGCTTGTTGATTCTGGTGTTGCATATCATCTCATCATGTCAAATTAATTTTTGCATAAGCATTTTAAAACTTTATTTTTGCATGCATGTCATACATTCACTTGCACGCATATGCACGTCCCTTCATCCAAACCGTTGCTCATCCTTGTCCGCATTCCTTGTAGCAAGACGACGACTCGACATCGGTATTTCACTCGCTCAAGCAAATCCAGGATCATGGCTGACTTTGAAGCTGAGAAAGCTGCTTATAAGGAAACTCTGACTCAATTTCAAGGTTAGATGGATCAGTTCCAGACGAACATGGATGTCATTATGGAACTTCTTTATGCTCAGAGGGACGCCGCTGCTACTGCCACTGTTGTTGCAACCCCTACTGATGCAACTGTTGTCACTCCTATCGTGACGGTTCCTCCTATTGTTACTGCTACTCCTGCTGTTGTTGTTCCTTCTCCCTCTATGGTTGAGGTACCAGTTGAGCCTCTGAATCAGCCTGTTGTTCAACCTGGTTTAAACCAGATGCCCGCAAGTTTTCCTTGGGGCATGCCTCCGAATTACACTCCTCAGATTGCAAATAATGGTAGTGCCTTCATGCCATATCAGCCTTTTGTTGCGCCCATGCCTAATGGGAATGTTGCCGCATATCCATGGGTCATGCCTACTCCCGTCCCACCTCCAGTGTTGAATGATGATCCTGAGAATCTTCAGGTTCAAACTCATCAAACTTCTGGGTTGGCTGACACTGAAACTCCTGACGAAGAAGAGCATGTGTATAGAGGTCCTCCTATTCATGTTCCGGTTTCATCTCAAGATGCTCAAACTGCTATTCAGAATGTTCATCCTGGGATGTTCAACCCTTGGGCATCTTCCTCAGCTACTGGGGTACCTCCTCCAAATTATCTGTATGGTGTTTCGATGGGTTAGTGGGTTTAGTATATCCTTCTCAGTTTGCTACTCCGCAAGTGAATGCTCCTGCCGCTTCTCAGTTGCCAAATCCTCAGGTTCTTGTCAGGCCTGTTAATCAAAGTAGATCTGTTGACTACAAGTTGTTGGAAGACCGTATCAAAGCTATTGAAGGGTTTTCTGCTTTTGGCTTGGAGGCCAAAGATTTGTGTCTGGTTCCAAATGTTGTGCTGCTGCAGAAATTCAAGATACCTGATTTGCCAAAGTATAAAGGTTTAAGTTGCCCGCGTAGTCACATCACTATGTACTGCAGGAAGATGGCATCCCATATTGATAATGATGAATTGCTCGTTCATTGTTTCCAAGATAGTTTGTCTGGGGCTTCATTGGATTGGTACATGGGCCTGGAGCACAGTAAAATTCGTAATTGGAGGGATCTATCTGAAGCGTTCGTGAAACAATACAAATATAACCTTGATCTGGCGCCAACTAGATTGTAATTGCAGAACCAGTCTCAGCGCTCAGCTGCAACATTCAAGGAGTATGGACAAAGGTGGCGTGAGATGGCATCTCGTGTGTGACCGGCTCTCTCTGACAATAAGTTAGTTGACATCTTTATGGGTACCTTACAAGGATCTTACTACGAGAAAATGGTGGGTAGTTCTTTGTCGAACTTCGCTGATGTTGTAACGATTGGTGAACGGATTGAAAACGGTTTGAAGACTGGAAAGAATCCTGGACCTGCTTCCCAGCAGCCGACCACTCGGAAATCTCATAATAGTCAGTCCAAGAAAAAGGATGGTGAAGCCAACGCTGTGACAGCTCAAGTTTCTCCTCAGTATCAAGCTCCCATGGCTCCCATGCCATATTATCCATACCCGTACATTACTGCTGCACAGTATCAACAACCTCCATATCAGTATCATCCACAACAACCAGTTCAGAATGCTCAAAATCAGCAACACACTCAACAAAACAAAAATCAGTAGAATCATAACCGTAAGAACAACAATAATCAAGGAAACCGTAAGCGTCTAAATTTCGACAGAATTCCGGTGTCATACACAGAATTGTTTCCTTACTTGGTTCACCAAGGGGAAATTGTCCCCAAGCAGATTGCGCCTGCAATTGCTCCATTTGGCCCGAAGCATAATCCAAATGCGTCCTGTGCTTTTCATGCTGGATACATAGGACATGCAACAGAGGACTGTTTTGTTTTCAAAACCAAAGTTCAGGAACTCATCGATAAGAAGGTTCTTACTTTCACCGAGGAAGGACCTAACATTCAGAATAATCCGTTGCCGAATCATGGTGGACCTGCAGTTAACATGATTGGGGATAGTTCAAGGGCTGAATTGATCACGGATGTCGACGAAGTAAAGACTCTGATGGCTGTGGTTTTCAAGAGGTTAAATGAACACGGGATATTGAAAGGATTTCATTGTAAGTGTCAGATTTGTGACAATAATCCTAACCAGTGTCGAAGGCTGAAGGGCTGTGTTTAGATTCTGATGAACCGTGGTGAAGTGCAATTTGCCAGATCTAAACCTGTTTAGGAAGTTGCTGTCGTTGAGCCGTTCACCATTGTCTATAGGAAGGTTCCAGTTGAATTCCCTAAGCAGAAAAAGGTGCAACCCATCGTTGGTTGTCCGCCGAAGCCGTTTCCGTATCAGAATTCTAAGGAGGTACCTTGGAAGTACGGGTCTACCATATTTTCTGGAGGTCAAGAGATAAGGTGCGCCAAATCTGAGATCGTAAATGTTACAGCCGGTGGAGGTATGACTCGCAGTGGACGAGTGTTCGCTCCGAAGGTCACTATGAAGCCTGTGCAAATTCCAACCGTTGTTCCTCCCAAGGAGACACCTGCATCTGCAACCCCTGTTGTTCAACAAGGGGAGTTATCTACTGCCATTCTAGTACCGACTATCCCGTCCGAGGATGTTTCAAAGAACAAAGAGACCCTTGATGATCAAGAGTTCCTTAAGTTGATCAAGAAAAGCGACTTTAAGATTGTGGATCAGCTGGGTCAGACTCCCTCGAGGATCTCTATTTTATCCTTACCCATGAGTTCGCCTGCGCACAGATCAGCTTTGTTGAAAGTCCTGAATAATGCTCACGTTATGCATGATATATCTGTCATCGAGTTTGATGATGTAGTGGCCAACATAACTGCAAGTCGGTATTTGGGCTTTAATGAATCAGAATTTCCTCTTGAAGGAACTGCCCACAATAAAGCGCTGTACATATCTGTAACCTGCACTGACATCCTACTATCTCGTGTTCTAGTGGATACCGGTTCTTCCCTCAATGTGATTCCTAAGGGCACATTGAGTCAATTACTGGTGGAAAGAAATGAGATGAGACCAAGTGCCTTAGTTGTCAGAGCCTTTGTCGGGTCTCAAAGGCAAGTTATTGGAGAAGTGGACTTACCCATCAATATTGGGCCGCATTTGTTCACCATTACCTTCCAGGTGATAGATATCAATCCGGCATACAGTTGTCTATTGGGTCGTCCATGGATTCATGCCGCAGGGGCAGTTACCTCCACCTTGCATCAGAAGTTGAAGTTCATGTTTGATGATCAGCTTGTCATCGTCTGTGGTGAAGAAGATTTGATTGTAAGCAAGTTATCATCTTTTCGATATGTCGAAACCGAAGAAGGCATAACTGAGGTGTTGTTGCAGTGTCTCGAGTTCGAAGATGTTAGCTCTGCTTCAACTAGTCAAAGTAGATCACCAAAATTGACTTTAGCGTCTGCTAAAAGTGCTAAGGAGACTATCCAGAAAGGTGTTTTGTTCGACGTGAGGCATGTGATTGATGTGATTGAGAAGCATAATCGGTTCGGATTAGGTTATTGTCCCGGTCGTCAATCTGGTTCCTCTGGTCAAAAGCAGTGCAACTTAATCAAGTTCAATAGCGCGGATTTCCAGCAAGGTGACATCGTGGCAGCTACTGATGATGCTGGTCCCAGTAATCAGACTTCAAGCTTTGTGCGCAAGTGTCCACCAGGTTTCAAGCTCAACAATTAGACATCTACCGTGATTCCTGTGGTTTTCCCATATAGCATGTAATGCATTTTGCTTTCTCCCTCCCTCGTCCTCGCCCGAGACGAGTGGATAGCTTGTAAAGGGCCTCACGTTTTTACAATATTATGTGATCAATAAATAAAAGTTTTTTTTTTGCATTCAAAATCATGCTCTATTTTCTTTCTTTATTTTACTTTTTCACAAACAAATGGCAAAAGTTTCTTTTTCTTTTCACTTTACAAAATATCTCATTCTAAACATATTCATAAACATGCAGAAATAATAAAAGCATTGATAACAACATGGCAAACATCCATTGTAATTCTGGAATTCCAACTAACCAAGCCGAAGAGGATGGTGAGAAAGATTGTGAATTACCGACTAAACTAGCAAGGCTCCTTGAGCATGAGCGTAGAGAGATTCAGCCACACATGGAGCCAGTGGAAGTTGTCAATCTTGGTACTGATGAGGTCAGAAGAGAAGTCAAGGTTGTCGCATCCCTCGTAAAGCTTATACACTCCAAGTTGGTCAAGTTGTTGAAAGAGTATGTTGATATCTTCGCCTGGTCCTATCAAGATATGCCTGGGTTGGATACCAACATCGTTGAACATCACTTACCACTTAAGCCCGAATGTCTTCCTGTCAATCAGAAACTCAGAAGAACCAGACCCGACATGGTACTCAAAATCAGAGAAGAGGTAAAGAAACAGTTTGATGCTGGGTTTCTAGCCACTTTTGAATATCCTGAATGGATTACCAACATCGTCCTGGTTCCTAAAAAGATGGTAAAGTCAGAATGTGTGTGGATTATCGAGATCTCAACAAGGCAAGCCCGAAGGATGATTTTCCTTTGCCTCATATTGATGTCTTGGTAGACAACACAACACAGTTCTCTGTCTTTTCCTTTATGGACGATTTCTCAGGATATAATCAGATCAAGATGTCCCCAGCTGATATGGAGAAGACTACTTTCATCATGCTGTGGGGTACATATTGCTACAAGGTCATGACATTCGGTCTAAAGAATGCAGGGGCAACATACCAACGTGCCATGACAACCCTCTTTCACGATATGATTCATAAAGAGATTGAGGTTTATGTGGATAATATGATTGCCAAGTCCAAAACTGAGAATGATCACCTGGTTCATCTGAAGAAACTGTTTGACAGACTCTGGAAGTTTAGATTGCAGTTGAATCCTGCGAAGTGCACCTTTGGAGTCCGATCTGCTAAACTGTTGGGCTTTATCGTGAGTCAGAAGGGCATTGAAGTTAATCCTGATAAGGTTCGGGCAATTCAGAACATGCCGCCTCCCAAAACAGAAAAAGAAGTCAGTGGCTTTCTGGGCAGACTCAATTACATTTCAAGGTTCATTTCCCATTTGACGGCTACCTGTGAACCAATGTTTAAATTACTAAGAAAAAATCAATCGGTTGAATGGAACAATGATTGTCAAGAAGCATTTAACAAAATAAAACAATACTTGCAAGAACCACCGATCTTAGTACCAACGATTCCTGGTAGGCCTTTAATCATGTATCTCACCGTTCTCGATGAATCAATGGGATGTGTATTGGGTCAACATGATGACATTGGCAGAAAAGAGCATGCAATATACTATCGGAGCAAGAAGTTCATTGATTGTGAGACCAGATACTCACTCTTAGAGAAAACTTGTTGTGCTCTGGTCTGGGCTGCTCGACGCCTACGACAATACATGATTTGCCATACTACTTTGTTAATATCCAAAATGGATCCGATAAAGTATATATTTGAAAAGCCTGCTGTCTCTGGAAGGATTGCTCGGTGGCAGATGCTGTTAACCGAATATGATATCCAACATGTTACCCAGAAAGCAATAAAAGGGAGTGTCTTGTCTGACTACCTTGCCCATCAACCTGTAGAGGGTTATCAACATATGAAGTTTGACTTTCCCGATGAGGATGTTCTGTTCATCAGAGATTATGAGACTCCAGACCCTGACATAGGACCCGAACCAGGGGCGCGATGAACGCTCGTGTTCGATGGTGCCTCCAATTCTAAAGGTCGTGGAATCAGTGCTATCCTCATCTCTCCAACAGGTTTTCACATTCCCTTCACTGCCAGATTATGCTTCGCATGCACCAATAATATGGCTGAATACGAAGCATGCATCTACGGTATTGAAGCGGCTATTGACAAGAGAATCAAGATTCTTGAGGTCTATGGAGATTCTGCCTTGGTTATTGGTCAAGTCAGGGGGAATTTTTTGACTCAGGATTCCAAGCTGGTTCCATACCAACAACACATTGCGAAGTTGATTCCTTACTTTGATGAGATTTCTTTTCATCATATCCCTAAAGAGGAAAATCAACTAGCTGATGCTCTTGCCACTCTAACATCCATGTTCAAGGTCAAGTGGAAGAATGAAGCTCCTCATATTCGCATTGATCACTTAAATAAATCAGCACACTGTTTAGCAATCGAGGAAGAGTCTGATGACAAGCCTTGGTTCTACGACATTAAAAGATATCTGGAAAAACAGGAATATCCCGAGGGTATCACTATCACTGATAAGAAAGCTCTTAGGCGGCTTTGCGCCAAATTCTTCTTAAGTGGTGGTATACTGTACAAGAGGAATCATGATTCCGTGTTGCTCAGATGCGTAGATAGACACGAAGCAAACATGATCATAAGGTCCATACATGAGGGCTGCGAGGGTGTACATGCTAAAGGTCCTGCTATGGCCAAGAAGATCCTTCGGGTTGGGTATTACTGGACAACAATGGAGGTAGATTGTTACAACTTTTCCAAAAGGTGCCACAAGTGCCAAATCTACGGAGACAAGATCCATGTGTCTCCAACTCCATTGAATGTTTTGACTTCACCTTGGCCATTCTTCATGATCGAGCTGAAGGCTTCCAACAGTCATCGATTCATTATGGTTGCTATCGACTACTTCACCAAGTGGGTTGAAGCTGCTTCTTATGCAAACGTTACACGACAAGTGGTTGCCAAATTCATCAAGAAAGAGATAATCTGTCGTTATAGCATTCCTAGCAGCATTATCACGGACAATGCAAGCAACTTGAACAACAATATGATGAAGGAGTTGTCTCAAGAATTTAAGATCGAGCATCACAACTCTTTGCCATATCGGCCCAGGATGAATGGCACCGTTGAAGCAACAAACAAAAACATTAAGAGGATTGTCCAAAAAATGGTAAAGACTTACAAGGATTGGCATGAAATACTTCCCCTTGCACTGCATGGCTACCGAACTTCAGTTCGCACTTCTACTGGGGCAACTCTGTATTCGCTAGTGTATGGTATGGAGGCAGTTCTACCCATTGAAGTCAAAATTCCTTCGCCCAGAGTCATCATGGAAGCGGGTCTTGACGAAGCTGAATGGGTTCAATCCAGATACGACCAACTGAATCTCATTGAAGAGAAGCGCCTTACAGCCGTTTGTCATGGTCAATTGTATCAAAGACGCCTCAAACGAGCTTTTGAAAAGAAAGTTCTTCCTCGAACATTCTGTGAAGGCAAACTCGTGCTCAAGAGATATTCACCTGTTCACTTAGATCCACGAGGCAAATGGACTCCCAATTATGAAGGACCCTTTGTTGCCAGGAAGGCCTTCTCAGGCGGAGCCCTGATCCTCACCACCATGGATGGGGAGGAGTTACCGTTGCCCGTGAACTCCGATACAGTCAAAAAATATTATGCCTGAAAAAAATGGATAAGAATCCGCTAGATTGACATCCGCAAGGACAATCTAGGCAAAAATGGACGTCCCGATGGACCAAAAAAAGAGATGTCCATGTAAAAGTTAGGGACAGTAGAAAAAAAATAGCCCGCTAAGTTGAAAACCCGAAAGGGTGACTTAGGCAAAAATGGGTATCCCGGTGGACGAAAATAATAATAATAATATAAAAACATGTCCAGGAAAAAATTAGGGATAAAGGCATTGAATGTGAACACTTGAGCCTCTCTTCATCACAGCTAGACCTCAGACGGTAATAGAACATTCCAATCATCATCAACAGGTGCAAGGCATTGGAACCTAGACTTACAGGGGATGGTGGCCAATGTTGTAATCAATGCAAAGCATGATTTCCCTTTGCCATTTACACTTGTTTTTCAATTTTATTGCAAAATTCCTCATCAAGGATTTTGCATCCTTGTACACACTTTATGTACAAAATTTTACATTCAATAAAATGCATTCTTTGTTATCTCAATTTGTTTTCATTCCAGTATTTTGTTTGCAAAATAAACAATTATTTGCAATCACATAATACTATAAAGCATTGAGAACAATAAAAAGCTGAATCAATCGAGAAAGCATTATGCATTGCATGTGTTACTGGTAATTCCTGCAGGATAATCGGTAATATCCATTGGTAAGCCTAACGCCTGGTCGGCAGTGTGATGGTTCTATGAAGAAGTTGTTGTTGCCTCGGCAGTTCCTTAGCAGGGTCATCATTCTCCCCATCAAGCACCATTACGATTTGTCTAAAAGCTTGTTTGCTTACATATCTTTTCTCCGACAGATTTGTAATGCTTCTAGGCAGGTTGCCGAAGTGTTCCCAACAAAGACACTTTGCTCTCTTTTCCCCAGCAAGGGTTGTACATCCTCTCCAGTCATTTGAAACTATCTGTCTCTAGCAGCAGTGGGTTATCCTCAGCAAAGTCAACATGATTTGGAAAGATGTTTTTCCCCACACAGAGCCAGTCTTGGTAGAAAGGATCAAATTTGATCCCCAACAGGGACAGCCATGGTGACTTAGAAACCTGAGGCGTTCTCGATTTCTTTCCCTAGCGGAATCATCATCCTTTGTGAACTCTCTTCTCCTACAGAGTTTGTCTTCATCTGCGGGTCTTCTCCCCAACCGAGGGCGTCGAAGTCGTTTTGCTACGATTTCTGCCTAACCACTTCACATTATGCCTTACCTTGCGCATTTGCATTGCATTGTATCAAGCATCATATAGAAATGCATACATAGCATATGCATCGATCATAATCCCTCTCTTTTTGCCTGACTTATCTCCCAGCAGATTTTTCAGCCAACTTTGCACTTATCTATTCTTTCTTAACACTCTTCTTTTGTCGTCGTCGGCCAAATTCTTGAGCTACTCTTTTATTTAATCCCCTTTTACCTCGAATTATCGAAAAGCTGACGCAATTCGTACATTCAGGTCCAAGCGAATTAAATAGGGGCAGCTGTCGCAACCCGAAATTTGACCTCCCTCTTTTGCCTTTTGTATGAGCATGCGCATTCACATCGTTAGCATACGCATTCACACTTTTCTCTGTGCGTTTCTTGTTGCAGGTTATTCAGGTTTTCCAAGCCCGATTAATCGCATCCTCTCAAGATTATTTCATCGTCAAAACAACCTTAAAATAAAGGTTTCCATGCTCACACATCAAATCAAGAGGTAGAAAATCAGAACCGAGACTCCAGTATCACTTCCTAAGCAATTTGGGTAAAAATTGACTGAAGTAACCGATTAACACCTGGTGAGTAACCGGTTACTCAGTGCAAATGTGCAGTTCCTGCTGCATTTTTGGGACAGCCGCCATGCACTCTCTTTGGTCATTGATTCTACTTGATTCTAGCAGTGAGTGTAATATTCTAGACATCTCAAGACATTTCAAGAAAGTCCAAGTCCATTTATTCCAATGCTTCACTCTAATTCAAGTGCACCATGTTCCTTATTTTCCAAGTAATGTGAATCCTTGGATGTTGGATTTCACCTTGAGATTGGCACCGAGTTGGGTCTAACTAACTGAGTTAACCACCTTGACTCAGTGAGTCAAGTGTAACTAACTCTAACCCTAACTCCAAACCTCCCAAAGCTAAGTCCAAAGCTACCTCCAAACCTCTCATATTCCAAACCTAAAGTCTATATAAACTCACATTCTCTCATTTTCAAGGACCTTCAACCATTTTTGCACAATTCACTCTCAATTCTCTCACATTCTCTCTGATTTTTTTCTACTACATCTTCATCTTCATCCCAATTCTCTTCCAAAACCTCACCAAAGCTCATTTCTACTTTGAAGGATAATCACTTTCACATCAAAAGTGATTATTTCTTGAGCTCAACCTTCATCAATTTTGCAATTCTACTTGGATTTCTGGAGTTATTTCAGCTTGTGGAATTATCTCAAGCATTTGCTTCAACATTCAACGGTTCGAATTCGCATTTTGGAGCTTTATCGTATTTTGCTCGATTTCGACACATTTCGTCACCAAATTGAAGATTCCTCTGGTTTTCTTTAATTTTCTGCATCGAGAATACTTTGCAACAATTACCAAGGCACATCTCCGCCTTGTAGGTTGGTAGATCTATCTTTGCTAACTGTTTCGATCATTTTCGCGCATTTACGATGTAATTTCAATCGTTTTCGGTTCAATTTATTACGTATTTGCTTGATCTTTAATCTCCATGGTTATTGCTTGTAATGTGTGTTAATTGCACTTACATGATATAATTTTCATGCACAAATTCTTGATCTAGCATGGATTGGTTGGTATAAGTGATTAAGTGCTGAAAATCACTTTTGGAAAGCTGTTTTTTCTGTTATTTTTGCCACTGCCACAGTGGTAACCGGTTAACACATGGTGAGTAACCGATTACTCAGTGCAATTTTCATCAAAATACGCAAGTTTCAAATAAGTAACCGGTTAACGCGTGGTGAGTAACCGGTTACCACTGTACAGAATGGCCATTTTCTTGCATTTTCAAGCTTGTTTGCCATGCTTTCTTCATTTTAACTTCCATTGATTGCCATGCTTGATTTAATAGATGTTTTAAATGTCATTTAACTTCTGGTTGAGGCATATTCATGAACTTTTGTTGCACACTTTCAATTATTCAAATTGTTCATGTTTTGGCATCATGTGAATATAATCATTCTTGCATTTCTCTTTGATCACCATAACATGACTTTGTGTTACACATTTGTTGATCATTTGGTACTGTTTTGTACTCCCTTCCTTGGTTTTGCATTAAGTTTCATTCTTCATGGATGAGCTTAATTTTGTACAATCAATAATTCCCCCTTTTGCCTTAATGATTTTTCATCCCCTTTTGAAAATTATTGGCAGGGCTTTCCCCTTGATTAATTGATCGAAACCATGTTTCGATTAGTTGATCCTCCCCTTTCCTCTCTTTAGGCCTCCTTTAGAGCTTTCTCTCTCGATTCCCCTTGGAGTTGGAGTTTCGCGCTGCGCCTTGCATCGGAGCACTGTACAATTGAAGTTGTCACGCTGTCCGCAGGAGCACTGTACCAAATTGGAGCTATTACGCAGTCCGTTTCAATTTCCGCACTATACTTTAAGTGCTAGAGAATGAATGAGGAGTGAGTTATCCTACCCTCATTCTGACTTTTTCTTGGGGAAGGGTGTTGGCCCTCTCGCTGAGAATAGTCACCTCTATCCTTAAACTATAGTGTTTCTCCATCCCCGGTTGAGTTGATCCATGATCACTTTTATCTTTTTCAATCTCTCTTTTGATCAATCACCATTTCTCTTGGTTAAAGATCATTGTCTCGTGGGTTAGCACCCAACTCTTACCCTACTCTTTTCTTGCAATCATTGTTCTTTTGATTCCCCTGGAGAGTCTCTTTCCTATTTCTTCGGTTAAACGCAATTTTCCTGTTAAATACTGAAACCCCTGCGGAGTTCGCGACCTTCTTTTGGCTCTTCTCCCTTTGTTTCGTTAATCACTGCCTGTCAGTTAAAACACCAATGTTTGCACTCCTTCTCAGTTAACCACATCCTGTCTGTTAAAATACTGAGTTTCCTCGGGTTAATCACCTTCTTTCGGTTAATCACCATTTTCTTCAGTTAACCACAGTCTGTCTGTTAAAATACTGAGTTTCCCCGGGTTAATCACCTTCTCTCGGTTAATCACCCTTTTCTTCAGTTAACCACAGTCCGTCTGTTAAAATACTGAATCCTTTTTTTTGAGTTAATCACCTCCCTTTGGTTAATCACTCATTTTTCTCGGTTAATCACAGTTCTCCTGTTAAAACCGAAACCCGCAGTTGACAACCTTTATTGGTTCGAATACTTTCACCCTTGGGCTAGTAACCTCTTTTGGTTCAATACCCTTTCTTCGTTGGTCAAGTGCTGTTAGTTCAGTCAATACCAACACCCCTTTTGGGTTACGACCTTCGATCGGTCCTACACCTGCTCTTCTGGTTGATCACAGTTTTCTCTGTTAAAACCAATGCTTCTCTATCCCTACAGAGTTGCAATCCTTGTTTCTTTGGTTAACCACAGTTTATCAGTTAACATACCGATGTCCCCTCCAAGTCAAACACCTTCTCTTGGTTCAGTACTCTCTCTCTTGGTTTATCACAGTCCCTCTGTTGACACCAGCCTCTTTTCCCCGCCAGGGTCTTACTTTCTTTCTTCGGTTAACCACTTCCTGCCAATTAATACACCGAGTCTCCATTTTCTCTTAGTTTTCACCACTATCCCTTTATTTGGATCCCCAGCGGATTCTTTTCTATACCCTTTGCTCTTACTTTCTTGGTTTCGACATCAATTTCTTTTTGTTATCCCCAGCGGAGTTTCTCTCCTTCTTGGTTTTGACACCATTCTTCTCCTAGTCTCTTGTGCAATCGCTCTTACTGTGTGGTCTTCCCCAGTAGAGTTGTTCTTTCACTCTTGCTCTTGGTTTTGACACCACGTCTTTTGTTTTCCTATTTCTTTCTTGTTTTGTTTTCCGTTCAGTTCCCCGAACTACGGAAGCTCTGATTCTGCATTCGTTCGAATGTCAGATACGTAGGCACGAGACACGATGTCTTGGAGAGCACACTTCCACCCTTATTTCCTTCTCCCTTTCTTCCTTCTTTTCTATCCCCTGGTTCCATGAACTATGACGCTCTGATTTCCTCATTGCACTATGAGGGTACGTAGGCACGAGGGCCACAATCCTCCGCGAGCACTTTCTTTCTTTTCTTTCTTTTTTCCCTTTCTCTCTTTCTCCTCCTTCTCTTAGCTAGAAGCCTTTAGATAGATAACCCATCCAAGCCTAGAAGCAAGCGAAATGGTTCCCGTCGAGTACAACGGATGCGTTAGGTGCTAATACCTTCCTTTTAAATAACCAACCCCCCGTTCCTGTTTCTCTTCCCCTTGGGTTTTATTGATATTTTTCATGTCCTTTGGGACTAAATAAAGTTCGGTGGTGACTCTGTTGTTATCTTTGAGTGTGCGATTCACTCAGGATGTAAACTAGCCATCTTCACACCAATATGAGTTGGGCCTGAAAATACCAATATGAGTTGGGTTTCCATCAAAAACTGGACTTTAGGTTCATAGTTGACCAGAGGTTTAGGTTTATATCTGACCAAGGTTCATAGCTGACCTGAGGTTTTAGGTTCATATCTGACCAAGGTTCATAACTGATCTGAGGTTTTAGGTTCATATCTGACCAAGGTTCATAACTGACCTGAGGTTTAGGTTTATATCTGACCAAGGTTCATAACTGACCTGAGGTTTTAGGTTCATATCTGACCAAGGTTAATAATTGACCTGAGGTTTTAGGTTCATATCTGACCAAGGTTTATAACTGACCTGAACTTTAGGTTTATATCTGGCCAAGGTTCATAACTGACCTGAGGTTTTAAGTTCATATCTGACCAAGGTTCATAACTTACCTGAGGTTTTAGGTTCATATCTGACCAAGGTTCATAACTGACCTGAAACAAACAATGCCAGAAATCACTGGACTTTAGGTTCCCATATGAGGAGATTAAGTATCAGATAGATCAGTACCGGGGTTGCATAAATGAAGATTAGACTTCCTGGGGAATACCAATTATGGTTGCAAAAAGGTTCAATAGCACCAGAGATAGATAAGCTTCTCATAAGAGACTGCCACTTATCGCCATAGAAGAACAAGCTTCTCCAAGAGGTTGCCACTTGTTGCTGGGTATAAATTCCAAAGAGATGTTGATATCACAACACTGCTGGAGAATAAATTTTGTCTTCAACAAGGATTTGTAAAAGATTCTTCCGTAGGAAACAATGCAAAATAAATACACGTTCAAAATATGTTCGAAAACAACATTTGTCAGGGACCAAAGTTCAATCTATGAACAAGCTAGAAGAGAACAGTCAAACAAGACTCCAACCATTGAGGAATGAGCTCAAATGGGGACTTTATCTTATCCAAGCATGGAAAAGATAACTGAACCAACCATCATCCACAAGGATAAAACTCTGTGGGGAATTTAGAAAGGATGGACACTTTATGCCTATGGCTGATGACCCTATTGGAGAGAATAGATAGACCCAGCCACTTGGGGAGATAAACGCCAAAGTGAACAAAGCAGGTAGACACCAGAAAGGGGTAGCAGAGAGCTAAAATGTTATGCATATGAGTGCAAATGCCACGCTTATGCTTATGCTGACAAAATAGGCAAAAGGAAGCAAGACCAGAGATGAAATAAACATCTCGACAAGGATACCCAGTCAAACTCATCAGATTGGACCATTACTGGGGATGAACATGTGGAAACATCAGTTCTACTTCAAGATTACAAATTTCTCTAGTGAGAAGAGTACTCCACTTGGTATAGCATCATGACTTCACTAGGATTGCCATCATGAGCTTAATTTCTTTGTTGGAGGAAAATCCATGGAGAATTGCCAAGATTTGCCGAAGTAACAACTTACTAGGGAGCTAGCAAAAGATATCACAAAAGCTGAGTAGTTCTGCATAACTCATCTGCCCCAGAGTACATGGTCTGTCAGAAGAAAATGTTAAGAGGATTTTACAGAAGAATTGGCATACAAGGTGTTTTAATATCTTCAAACTCTTGGAGCGGTTCATGAATCTCGGCATAATTGTCCCAGATTAACTACATTTGCATAACAAAGTCCTTGAATTTGTTCTTCAGACTGGTTGTTGACAATTGGGGAATAGACTTGCCCCTGTTAGCGGTTGATCTGTGAAGGAGATGTTTGACTAAAAGGAATTGATACACAGGGGTAAGAGTCGATACCCAATGTAAATGAGTTGACTCATTCGTGTTTAGAGTCGACTCCAACTAAAAGTGTCTTAAGCAAAATGGCCCTGCCCTCGATATATCGATACATTGTGGTTGTTGGTCGATACATAGCAAGTTTGAGTCGACTCTCCCATCTTTAGAGTCGACTCCTACTGAGGAATTTTTTCAAGTAAACTTTCCTTCCTTCAATGTATCGACTCCCAGGCTTATGTATTAACTTATTCTAATTTGAAGTCAATAAATTCTGTTCTAATTTTCAAAACTTGCATTTTTGGCTAAAAATCTATTTTGCTTGTTATTTTTCTACACACAATCACATACATATAAATATACATTGATGCATCAATTCTAAAAAGTTGAAACCAAGAACACACTTAGAATTTTCTCACCATCTTCAACGTTTCTTTGCATACATTCAATAACTACACCTAATCATTTCTGTCGAGTGTCTTGAAGAATAGATTGATAAGGTCCAATTTAGGTTGCTGTAATCAAACTGGATTGAGTTTTCTTTGGGGGGTTTATTGATAAAACCTTTAGGGTTTTTCCTCCAAGATCAAGGATTGATTTGGGGGGTTTTTGCACAAGTCTTTGAAACTTGAATTCAGTCGAGTGAAAGCTTTGAAGAACGAGAGTTTTGTCAAAGGAGTAGCGGTAACCGGAGGATCAATCGAAAGACTTGGGATAAGATTTCACAATTTGGATTCAGCCGAGTGAAAGCTTTGAAGAACAAAATTTCTATCAAAGGAGTAACAGTAACCGAAGGATCAATTGGAAGTCTTAGTGACTTGATCTAGCTTAAGATCAAGGGAAGAGATTAAGTTGGAATCAACATCAAACATAGGGTTTGGGGGTTCAGATTTCTACTTTTTCTCTTATATACAACGCTTGCAAAGGTTAATTAGATATCTCAATTATATTTGGAATTGGGGGCAGACGTACCCATAGTGAGGACAATTGGGGAACTGCCTAGACAAATTTTGGTGCTCTCTCTCTCTCTCTCTCACACACACACAAAATTTCTTTGCAATTTGATAACACACTTAGTGAGTAATTTGTTTAGCTGAAAAATATAGTTGTGTTGAAGTATCTTAAACTATTTTTGTAAGATCATTGCAATATAAACAATTGAAATTGAATTATTATACTTTCAACACAAAAATAATTAAGCTCGGTGTATTGTACATAAGTGTTTGATAAATTGAATGCACAATAAGTGTTTGATATATTTCCCGAGTCAAGTTTATTCTTATATTTCATTGGAAATCGTTTATCATTGTGTGATTTAATTTACATATATTGTGTAAAACATATTGATATTTTCTCATCATTCGTATACTTTCGTTAGGTTTATACGCATATCTGATTCTACCAATAATGGTTGGGATAGACGAGTGTTGATCCAGATTTACTCTCTCTTGCCATAGAAAGTATTTTTCAAACCAGCATTTTTAATTGATTAAAATTTTTATTGGCGATCTATTCAACCCCCATTCAAGATCGTTGCACTCGTCTAACAATCCCATCTTTGCCTAGAGGAACTACTTTCTTCCCTTTTAAGTAATGCTAACTCATCATACAACTAGACCTAGCCTCCCTAGCTCGCTTGGAACACCGCCCATCTTTGACTAGAAAATAAACACTTCCTTTAACATGAAGTAACTTAACCTTAAAGTATCCTCTCGCATGTGCTTGCCTACTACGCCCAAGGACATGATTTAAGGATCCTTGCTTATAGGAAAATGCTCTTGATAAGGTGTTTGTGTGTTGCTTGATGTTTTTTCAGTCGTTTTCACCTATTTTGATAAATGTGCGAGTAAAAAGTCCAAACATGTGTTTTATCACTTTTCATTGATAAATCATGGGGTTTTATTTTGATTACATGCAAAATAAGTTAATGAGTGCCTATGTATTTTATGTAATTTTGTCACTTATCTACTTCGTATGCCAAATTTTGGAAGTAAATTCTATCTTATAGTGCAAGCTTGATAAGAGTGGAATAATGGCGCTCATTGACGAGTGTCCGAGAAGATGTTCAATTCACTATGCCTTAGGAAACACCGTCATAGACAGAGCCATGTGTGCTCTTGGAGAAAGCTCCGGATAGATGACCTTATCTATCTTTGAAAGACTAGATCTTGGTGAGATTAAACCTACAAAAATGTCCTTAGAGTTGGTTGATAGATCCATAAAAAACCTGGTAGGAATACAAGAAGATGTCCTAATTCAGATCGGTCAATTTTACATACCCACCTACTTCATAGTCATGGACATATAGGAAGATGCTCATATCCCAATCCTCTTAGAAAGACCCTTTTTGGCCATTCTGTTAGAACAAGATTTGGTTCTGCATCTGGCCTCATGTTTTGATGATAACAATACATAGTGTTTTAGATAACAATTTTGTTCCCTAATAATGTTGCTCAGTGTGCAGATTTTATATTCAAATTCTAATTCTGACTAAATGACGTGTGACATCATCAAACTCTGAAACTAGTGCACTCTGACTCTGGGTTCTGCATTTACAAAATTGATCAAGCTCTAGATTCTGTACACAATGCTTCTAACAACTACTTATCAAAGCCATTGATACTCTGAATCTTTTGAATCTGTTACACTCTGAAGCCCTGCACCCAAAGCAACTCTGAACTTTGTCAACAGACTCTGAAGACCAGGTTCTGAGGAACTGGATCAAGACTTTGAAGATCAAGTTTATGAAGATTCTATCAACCATATTTTTATTATTCTCTTATGCATGCTTCATCACCAACTTATCAGAAACCTCTGAATATTGAAGATAAGATCAACAGGTTTTACGTGAGAAAAATAGTACATGGTACAAGATTGAATATTCCTTCCACTACACTGATTTTGTGGGCTAAAGATTGTACTATTGTACTATTGTGAGTGTTTCTTTTCTCTCTTTATTCACAATAGCATTTTATCTCCCATTATGCACTTGAATGATTCTTACTACGCTATCATCTTACGTGAATAATGCTATTGTGAATATTTTGAGAGAAAAGAAACACACACAAGAACTTTTGTTCATACTATTCATTGTAAATCTTTTGTGTGACATTTTGTATTTCACTTGTGTATTATGCTTTCTTAGAAGCAACTTGTAAACACACCTTTGTATCAATCATTTGATTGTATTCTTTGTTCCTTGAGTGACAAGGGTTTAGTTAGTAGACGCAAGAAGACATTGACAGTTGGTCTTTGTGTTGTAATCAAGTTTGATTATAGTGGATTAAGTCCTTTTGGATAAGGCAAAATCACCTTGATGGGTGGACTGGAGGTAGCTTGTATTATAGTGAACCAGTATAAAAATAATTATGTTATTTTTTGTTCTTCATTCACTATTTCTTGTGTTGGGTTAAAGGCTTTCATTTTTATAAATCCAATTTAAACCCCCCATTTCTTGTGTTTCCCTTCACCTTCACATTGATGGTTCCATAATTAATGCGAAGAAGGGGAAACTTAATTTTGAGGTTGTGACAAAAAAATAGAATTGATCTTGTCCAAATTCTTGAAAAACTCGTCTATTGGAGATTCTTGTTGTCAAGTAGTTAGACGAGGAGTTAAACCATCTAATCATCATAAACACTAAATTACGAAAAAATTGAGATTAAACGATTGTTATCTGTTCTAAAAAGATACCTGAAAGCAATAGGATACACTATCGAGGATCTGAAAGGAATAAGCTCTTCTGTTTATGTGCACAAAATTCTTCTAGAAGAGGATTATAAGCCCTCTAGTGAGCATCAGAGGAGGATAAATCCCAACATTATAAATGTGGTTAAGAAGGAGGTGCTAAAACTTCTAGATGTTGGGTTAATATACCCAATCTCAAATAGCAAATGGGCCAATCTCATGTAGGTAGTACTTAAGAAGAGGGGATTAAATGTGATTAAAAATGATAAGGATGAGTTAATTACCTCAAGAACTGTAACAGGTTGAAGGATGTATATTGATTATTGAAAGATAAATAAAGATAGAAGGAAAGATCACTTGTCACTCCCATTTATTGACTAGATGCTAGAAGGCTTAGCAAAGCATGCCTATTTTTGCTATTTGGATGGATATTCAAGGATTTTCCAAATCCTTGTTCGTCCAAGTGATCAAGAGAAGATGACTTTAACCTGTCCTTATGGAATGTTTTTCTAAAGGCGGATTTCTTTTGGATTGTATAATGCGTCTACTACTTTCTAGCGCTGCATGATGTCAATCTTTTATGATTTCCTAAAGGACATTATGAAAGTCTTCATGGACCACTTTTCTATTTATGGATCCAATTTTGAAAATTGTTTAGAAAATTTAGAGATATTTCTTGAAAGATGCGATGAGGTCAACCTAGCTTTGAATTGGGAGAAATGTCACTTCATGGTGAAGGAAGGCATAGTACTTGGACATCTAGTGTCCGAAAGAGAGATAGTGGTAGATAAGGCTAAAATAGAAGTTATAGAAAAATCGATGCCTCCCACCTTTGTTAGAGAAATAAGAAACTACTTGGGTCGTGCTGGTTTTTACTGCTTGTTTATAAAAGATTTCTCAAAAATTTAAAAACCCCTAATTGGACTACTCATGAAAGATGTTAAATTTAACTTTGACAAGAATTACTTAGAATCCTTCCAAAAACTCAAGGAATCACTAATATTTGTACTGATAATGCAACCTCAAGATTGTAGTATCCAGTTTAAGATCATGCGTGAGGCCAACGACTACATTGTAGGCCTGATATTATGACAAAAAGATGATAAAAAGATGCATACCATCTACTATGCGAGCATGACTCTAGATGAGGTGCAAGTAAATTAAGCAACAATGAAAAAGGAGCTTTATTTGTATTTTTTTAGATTGACAAGTTTGGTTCTTACTTGGTAAGTTAAAATATAATTGTTTACATCGATCATGTGGCTAGGAAGATACTGATAATTTGGTTCTTAAAGAGTTTGATCTTGAAGTTAGGGACAAGAAAGATACTGATAATTTGATTGCATATCACTTATCTAGGTTGATCCATGTGAGGAAAGAGGAGTTGCCTCTAAATGACTTTTTTCTTGATGACAAGTTGTTTGCTCTAATTTAAAATGAAATGCATTGGTATGCTAACTTTGTTAATTACCTTGCAGTCGGATTCTTACTTCCGGATATGAATTATCAGCAAAATAAAAAGTTCTTTTCAAATCTTAAACACTATTGTTGGGACGAGCGTCTGATTTTTAAGAGGGACGTAGACGGAATCTTTTGAAGATATACCTTTGAAGAAAGATGGAAAGTGTCATGACCCATTTCCACGCTTCTGCCAATGGCGGGCATGCCAGTGCATCTAAGACATATGCAAAAATACTCTAAGTTGGTTTATATCAGCTAAGCCTCTTCAAGGATATGCAATCATTTATTAAAAAGTGTGACCACTATCAACACACTTGCAATATTTCAAAATGGAATGAAATGCCATTGAATAACATCCTAGAGGTAGATATATTCAATGTATGGGGAATTGACTTCATGGGACCCTTTCCTTTCTCATTGGAAAACTAATACTTTCTTGTGGCAGCTAATTATATTACAAAATGGATTGAGGCGATTACCTCTCTTACCAATGATGCTCAAGTAGTTATTAAGCTGTTCAAGAAGATAATTTTCCCAAGATTTAGGGTACATAGATTGGTCATAAGTGATGGGGGATCTCACTTCATTGCGAAAAAATTCGAAAGCCTACTAAAAAAGAAGGAGGTTAAGCTAGTGTGGCAACACCCTATCATCCACAGACAAGTGGTCAGGTTCAAGTCTCCAATAGAGATGAAAACCTCCTTGGAAAAGACAATCTCCCTCTCTAGGAAAGACTAAGCCACTAAACTTGATGATGCCATATGGGTGTACCTAACAAATTATAAAACACCAAGTGGGATAGCTCTAATCAGGCTTATGTATGTAAACCCTTGCTATTTTTAGTAGAGTTAGAGCACAAGGTCTACTGGGGTATCAAAACCCTCAACTTATATTTTAAGACAACTAGTACGATAGGGAACTTGCACCTAAGAGATTTAGAACAGTTGAGCCTGGATGCGTATGAAAACTTAGGCTATATAAAGAAAGGACTAAGAAATGGCACGACAAGCAAATTGTAAAGTGTACTTTCAAAGAAGAAGAGAATGCCCTGCTATTCAATTTAATACTGAATTTATTTCCTATAAATGGCACTCACAATGGTTTGGACCCTTTGAAGTGAGGAAGGCGACGCCGTATGAAGCAGTCGAAGTGTGGAACGAACCCACTTATCAGTTCTTGGTGAATGTGAAAAGACTTAAGCACCTTGTGAATAAGGGGAAATTGAAAGGGGGCATGCACTATCCTAAAAGAACTCCCTTGAAGGATTCATGAAATTAAAATTGAGCTAACAACTTTAAATAAGTCTTGCATGGGAGGTAACCCACGATGTTTTTGTTTGATAATTTGTTCTTTTTATTTGTTTTGTAGGAAAAATAAAATAGGTCACCAAGAATCGTGAGGAAGTGTGCGTAAACATAGCCATCATATGTAGAACCAAATGGCCTTGAAACCACAACAGAAGATAACATTTTATCCAAAAACACAACCAAGATTATGAACATCTCGTAACAAAGTGTTACGATCATAATTCTTGCCCATATGAAAATACTAAAAACCCGGAATAGTTACGAACTGCACGTATCAGGATGTTACACTTGTAATATCCAACATCTCAAAACACTATTCCAAATCAGAAGGAATTATAGTCTGCCCATAATTATGGGTTATAGCCATAAGTCTCTAATAGTCAAATATTTTTCAAATCGCTCGCTCATTAGTGGTGGGACCCATTCAATAACCACCAATAAACTCCTATCAACTCGACTTTCCTCACTGTAAACTCAATTTTTCTTTCACTTGTAACCTCTCATTATCTCACTGTTCTCACTTAACTCTTCAAAAATCTCATAATCTTCCCCATTCTCTCACTACAAACCATTAATCCACCATTACCAAACCATCACCCTCCATTAACCCACCACTAAAATAACCTTAAATAACTTCATTTCTATCTTCACTCTCACTTCAAATCCTAAAATCCTCAAAAATACACAACACCCCAAAAACCCCAAATTATCTCATTTGCATTCCTATGAAAATCAATGGCACCAAAGAGGATAATCGGAAAAGTGTCGGACACATCCCAAGCTATAGGGCCAAGAAGAAGAAGAGTTGCAACTTATGGAGTAGAAAATCCATTGGGGATAATCGTCAGAGATTCAGATCAACAAGCTCTCTAAGATGCCCTGGTTCGTCAGAGAACACTGCCCACTAGGTATATTCATAAGCGTACTTTAAAATACCTTGGGTTACTGACTGATGTATAATGGATGTTTGAGTAAGTTGGATGGAGACACTTTATGTATTTTAAAAGTCCCAACTACTCCATAGTCACTATACAACTCCTCAGTTCCATGAAGTAGAATTAGGAGTTAAACTGAGAGGATACTACAGTACATTGAGCTTTAGAATGTTTAATGAAGAGCATAACTTATGTATTGGTGAATTGGTTGATTTATTTGAGTTTCCTCAGAAAGGGGAGGAAAGGGTACCTACAAGGTTAATAGACTTAGGTTTTGATTAGAAGTATTTTTGGTTTTGATTAATAGATAAAAAATTACAGACCTGGGAGAAGAAAATGTTGAGGATAGAAATTAGCACGTAGTGCTAATTGTTAGTGGGTTTAGTGGGTGGTTTCTTTTGTTGTTAATAAAAGACCTATTCAATTGGTCTGTCAGTTTATTCAAAGTTAGTTTCCACATTTGTATGACTAGTTGCTACGTGGTGTTATTTTTTTCTTTTGAATTCCTGTACCTGATGTAAGGCTATATAATAGCCATTACTTCCCAATAATAAAAATCCATCTTCTTTGCTTTAAACTTTATTCTATATATGTATTATGTTTCTTAACATATGGTATCTAGAGCCTAGCATTTTTTTTATACAGTGTGTTAGTGAGCCATACTTGCAAGTATGACTTCAGAAAATTATTTTGTACAACCAGCAGTTCCTAAGTTTGATGGGTACTATGATCATTTGGCAATGCTCATGGAAAATTTTCTACGATCGAAAGAGTATTGGGGATTAATAGATGAAGGCATCCCTAAGACTGCAGTCGAAACAGTATTGACAGATGCACAAAACAAGCAGCAAAATGAGTTGCAACTCAAAGAATTGAAGGCCAAGAACTATACTTTTCAAGCATTGGATCGTTCTATCTTGGAGACAATTCTCAAGAAGGATATCGCAAAGGATATTTGGGACTCCATGAGAATAAAGTATCAATGGAGGAATCGAGTCAAGCAAGCTCAATTACAGACCCTACGCAAGGAATATGAAATTCTGCATATGAAGGAAGGAGAAACAATAATGACCCTCTTTGCTCGAATTCTTACAATCGTCAATAAGATGAAAGCCTGCAGTGAAAACAAAGATGACAATGATGTTATGAGTAATATTTTGAGGTCGCTGACTCCAAAGTTCAACTATGTTGCATGTTCTATTGAGGATTCAAATAACACAAATACACTGACCATTGATGAACTTTAAAGCAAGTTGCTTCTACATGAACAACATATGTGTCCTTATATTGAAGAAGAGCATGCTCTGGCTATTACTTTTGGAGGTCGAGGACGTGGTCGTGGAGCCCGAGGTAGAGGTCTTGGTAGACAAAGTCGTGATCGATCGACCGTCGAATGCTACAAATGCCACAAGCTGGGACATTTCTAGTGGGAATGTTTATCCAAGGAGTAGGAGGCTCATTATGCTGAAAGTCAAGAAGAATTGCTACTTATAGCGCAGGTTGATAATACAACACGCTCTTATGAAAATCAATGGTTCCTTGATTTAGGATGCAGCAATCACATGTGTGGTATGAAATCATCTTTCTCTGATCTTGATGAAAATTATTGTGACTCGGTTAAATTGGGGAACAATACTTCTATGGCTGTACTGGGTATGGGCAATATAAGGTTGCAAGTAAATGGTAGGGCACATATCATCACTGGAGTTTTCTTTGTGCCTGAATTGAAGAACAACTTACTAAGCATTGGACAACTGCAAGCCAAAAACCTAACTATCATGTTTCAAGGTGGAAATGCAAAGTATTTCATCCTGAAAAAGGTCTCCTTATGGAAACAGATATGGATGCCAATCGAATGTTCATTCTAAATGTTGTGGCTCAACCTAAGTCTTCCACATGCTTTAACACTGTTGTTGAGGATGAATGGTATCTTTGGCATTGTTGGTACGGACATTTAGGTTTCAAGGGACTCCAAACTCTTGTTCGGAAAAAGATGGTGACTGCACTGCCTCACTTGATGTATTCAACAAAGACATGCAAAGATTGTTTGGTTGGGAGGTAACATAGAGAGTCTTTCCCTTCACATAGTACGTGGAGAGCAGATCACATTCTACAATTGATTCACGCTGACATTTGTGGGCCAATTAAACCAGAGTTCAACAGTGGAAAAAGGTATTTTCTCACTTTAACCGATGATTTCAGCCGCAAAACATGGGTTTATTTTTTTACTGCAAAATCAGAACCTCTAGGTGTTTTCAAAAGTTTCCAGATTCATGTTGAGAAATAAACTAGTCATGCTGTCAAAGGCCTACACACAGATCGAGGAGGTGAGTTTACTTCTCGCTAATTCATGCAACATTATGAAGAGCATGGTATCCAACACCAATTGACAGCTGCATATTCTCCACAACAGAACGGCATTGCCGAAAGAAAGAATTGAACTATAATGAATCTTGCTCGAAGAATGTTGTCCAACAAATAAATTCCTCGCACTTTTTGGCCAGAAGCTGTAAATTGGACTGTGCACATCTTATATCGCAATCCTACTCTTGCTGTAAGAAATAAAACCCCAGAAGAAGCTTGGAGTGGCATCAAACCTTCAGTTGAGTATTTTTGGGTTTTTGGTTGCATTGGCAATGTTCATGTTCCTGATGCTAAGCGAACCAAACTCGATAACAAGAGTTTTCCTTGTGTTTTATTTGGCGTCAGTGATGTATCCAAAGCATACAGACTATATGAACCAATTTCCAAACAAATTATCATTATCAGGGATGTCATCTTTGAAGAAGATAAGGCTTGGAATTGGCACACCAATTCTGAATCATCCACGGCATATGAGTTGGAGTGGGAAGAAGAAAATGATGTTGGCCGCAACAATTCTGATGGTGGCAGCAACAGTTCTGAAAATGCTGATCAATTCGCTGACCGTGATGAGCCTGAGCATCATACATCAGCTTCAGTTGATACATCAACACATTACCCAGTGCGAGACCGCCGCCAACCATCTTGGATGAATGATTAGGTTACTGGTGAAGACCTTTCCAATGAAGAACTTGTTGATTCCTTCTCTAACTTAGCCTTGTTTACATGTGATGGTGACCCTACTTCTTTTGATGAGGCTGTTAAAAGTGTCAAATGGCAGCAGGCAATGGATACTGAAATGAAATCCATAAAAAGGAATGACACGCGGGAATTGGTAGACTTGCCTAGTAGTGGAAAGGTTATTGGTCTCAAGTGGATTTACAAGATCAAATACAATGAAGTTGGTCAAATTGACAAATACAAGGCCCGATTAGTAGCTAAAGGGTATACACAACAACATGGCATTGACTTTAATGAAGTGTTCGCTTCTGTAGCACGAATGGAAACCATTCGTCTAATTCTAGCATCCGCGGCACATTATAATTGGCCTCTCTACCAACTTGATGTCAAATCAGCATTTTTGTATGGCGAACTAGCAGAAGAGGTGTTTATAGAACAACCATGTGGATATGTCAAGAAGGGGAATGAAGAGAAGGTATACCGACTAAAGAAAGCCCTTTACGGCCTGAAGCAAGCCCCGTGGGAATGGTATAGTTGGATAGAGACATATTTTCTGAAGATGGGATTTAAAAAGTGTGATTATAAACATGCTCTATTCATCAAAATAGACCAGGGAGGAAAGATCTTAATTGTGAGTATGTATGTTGATGATCTCATATATACTGGTAATGATCCTTTAATGTTCACCTCTTTTATGAGCTCTATGAAGCAAGAATTTGATATGATAGATCTCGGTAAGATGCGATATTTCCTTGGTATTAAAATTATGCAATTGCACAACAGTATTTTTATATCTCAAAAGAAATATGCTTTGAAGGTATTAAAACGCTTTGGCATGAATGCTCGAATTCTGTGCAAAATCCTATAGTACCAGGAATCAAGACCACAAAAGAAATCGGCAATGATGAAAGGGTGAACAAATCCCACTATAAGCAACTTATTGGATGCCTAATGTATCTAACAACCACTACACGACCTGATTTCTCATACGTTGTCAGTCTCCTTAGCCGTTACATGGAAAATCCTTCGGTGAAACATATGCTGGTAGCAAAACAGGTATTACGCTATTTAAAGGGAACTGCTGATTTTTGAATTCTTTACAAGAAGGGTGGAGTAAATGAACTTGTAGCATACACAGACAGCGATTATGCAGGTGACATAGATGATCAGAAAAGCACGTCTGGCTATGTTTTCATGCTTAGCTCTGGAGCAGTTTCATGGTGCTCAAAGAAACAACCTGTGGTTAGATTATCCACCACAGAAGCTGAATTTATAGTTGCTGCTTCATGTGCTTGTCAAGCAGTGTGGTTACGAAGGATACTAGCAAATTTAAATCAGATTTCTGAGAGTAAAGGCATATCGGTTAACTGCGACAACAGTTCTGCTATTAAGCTGTCTAAAAACCCAGTTCTGCATGATCGCAATAAACATATTGATGCCAGATTTCATTTTCTTCGTGAGATGTCCAAAGAAGGAATTGTAAATTTGATTTATTGTGCTAGTCAAGAACAATTAGCATATCTTATGACAAAATCATTGAAGCTGGGAGTATTCTTGAAGTTGCGAAAGTCTCTTGGTGTTTGCTCTGAAATTGAAGTAAATTGCAAACCAGAAGTTAAGATGAGAAGTTGCAGTTTAAGGGAGGATGTTGAGGATAGAAATTAGCACGTAGTGCTAATTGTTAGTGGGTTTAGTGGGTGATTTTTTTTGCTGTTAATAAAATACCTATTCAATTGGTCTGTCAGTTTATTCAAAGTTAGTTTCCACATTTGTAGGACTAGTTGCTACGTGGTGTTGTTTTTCTCTTTTGAATTCATGTACCTGATGTAAGGCTATATAATAGCCATTACTTCCCAATAATAAAAATCCATCTTCTTTGCTTCAAACCTTATTCTATATATGTATTCTGTTTCTTAACAGAAAAATCCTCGCACATTTACAAACCGTATTTTCCCTATGCACAAAAGGTCATGGCCATTTCGGTCTTCAAAATGGGGGATAATACAAGAAATGCATGGAAAAAATGTTATTTTTTATTCGAAGTATGCTAAACAATACCCCCTTAAACACTGCATATATGGCATATGTGTGTACATTAAATAAAGAATGACTAATCAGAGTAAGTTGGGGATACCATAAAAAACTCTCCCTTCCCAAAAGTTAGTTTGTTCATGTGTCATGAAAAAACTAGAAAAAAAATAATTCTCACTCCAAGCTCACATGTGTGTTATGAAGCATGTTCTTCAAATGCCTTAAATTGATTGCTTGTGTGTTTGAAAGGAGAAAAAAAACGGGTATAAAAATTTATAGTCAAGTCCATAGTGGAATTTATATTTTTGAGGGAGACCCGAGATTGAGTTTTCACACGACCCTTAAGATTAGATGAGTACATGACGAATTGACCTTTAGCCAATCGAATCATGAATTCCCGTATGTGTACCTGGTGTTATACTTTCATTAACTCTTCTCTGAAAACTATGACTTTTGTTCAATTTATTTATGCAAACCAAATTACTTGAGGACAAGCAATGATTTAAGCATAAGGGGATTTGATTAACAATATTTTCATCATTTTTTATAAGGTATTTTTAGTAGTTTTCTTGATCTTTTCTTCTCGCTTTATTTGGTTTACTGCAATTTTTCTCTGTTTTTCAAGTGCTATAAAGATATGGATCTAGTTACTGATGATCAGGAAAAGAAAGCACTAAAGTAGCAAAAAGCAAAGGAAATTACAGTTAGCCCCGTAACAAGGTGTTACGACTGTAATTCCCTCAAGACCAAGACAACTTTTGGAGTTCTTCCATTTTCTTTCGAAGTCTCTTGGTTTTCCCAGGTGTTTTGCTTTATGATTAAGTCGTTTTAGTGCTGATTATTGCTCTAGAGGCCTATAAAAGAGTGTTGTAACATAAAACAAGACACCAAGATTTACCTTATTTCAATTTTAAGCAATTTCCATTTCCTGCATTTTTTGTAAGAGTTTCTAAGTTGTTGTTGCTTTGTACAAGTATTTTCGGAGCATTCTGTTACTCAAATTACATTGCAATTCAGGCTTTGATTTCTTATTTTATAATTCATTACCATGTGAATGCATTTGATCATTTCTATGATGCTTTTAATTTGATTATGTCTGAGTATTTTTCTAAGGGTTTGTTCCAGATTTTTTATTTTTAACGTAGACGTCTCTGCGAAAGTAAAGACAATTTAGATACCAATCACA
Source organism: Lathyrus tuberosus (assembly GCA_022829125.1). Lineage (NCBI taxonomy): Eukaryota > Viridiplantae > Streptophyta > Magnoliopsida > Fabales > Fabaceae > Lathyrus > Lathyrus tuberosus. Next base: position 1,746,008 of record JALAZF010000122.1, on the reverse strand, counting down.
TGCTGAAAGAGTGTGATATGGTATCCGAACTAGAAATGTTCAACAACTAAGTTGAGGCGACGAAAGTGTCTTGAACTTGATTGAGAAAGTCTTATTTTTATAGTCGTGCTTAAAGTCAATTCTAAACAAATATACTCTGCTGAAGAAAATGGGTAGTCTGTTTGTTTAGAACAATACAACACACTGACGAAAGTAGGTGTTGTCCAGTGTTTTCTATTTTTCTACAAACTTAATTATTTTTCTCATAATGAATTGGAGATTGCAGGAGCCTGTTAGAGATACTCATCATTGACCCTAAGTGTTGTTTTCAAGTTTTTTAATTTCTAAAACAAAATCAATATTTCAAATAAAAAAGCACCGATCGTCTTAGATAAACAATAAGACAACAGAACCTGACAATTGAAACTGGTCTATGAGAAACGATACATTTTTTATATTACTCCGATATAGTCGCACGCTTGCAGAGTGTTAGATACTAGAGATATTAGTTGGATATCACAAATACAGAAGATTGTTACGTCATACACTATAGAGGTTGAGTATGTAGTAGTAACAGAAGCCATCAAAGAGTTGATATGACTTTAAAGATTATTTATAGAGTTCAATTTCACACATGAGAGTAATGTTTTGTACAATAATAATCAAAGTTTAATACATTAATTTGATAAAATAATTATGCATTTCATTATAGAACAAAACACATTGGTTTTCGTTATCACTTTTGTGGGAGCGAGCGAGACACTCGTGCTACATGTAAGTCTAAATGAATAAAGCACAAAGTACCTATTTCGTAAATAGAACGGATAGATCTAAATGGATAACGTACATGACCTCGTGTTACATGTACGGGGATGGCTCATCAAACATGTTCTCACCACTATTGAAACTATTCTATGGGAAATTGAATAATTTCAAGTCTCGTTGACTAATTAACTTCACATCTCACATATTAAGTGAGTGAATCACCAACCACACTTTAGGACAATTCAAGTCAAGCTTTACGTAGCCAAGTTTATATTTTATATGCCAAAGACCGACCTACCTACCTCAAGGAAAGACTAAGGAAATATATATGCATCCAAAGAGTTAGGTTAGATATATCCTTTTTACATTTCAAAATCCTAAAACCCTATTGTGCATCTTAAGACAAGCAAGTTAATCTTCATTATACTCATCGCAAGTATAATCACATATTTGTGTGAGATATAAAATTAAAAAAAAAAAGAAAAAAGAAAATATTATTAAAAAAATTATATCAATTTTTTTTTATATTATAATTAAATTTTAAATAAGTTAGTGTAATATGGTATTTTTAAAAATTTATTAAATTGTTTTTTATTTTGTATTTAGTTCTTTCTTCATTCTTCTATAATTTTGTTCTAATCGACCTTAAGTCATGCTACTGTATATACAAAGTATTGTCTTCTTTAGATATGAGAACTCCCATGAATTTATACTTTAAAAAGGACACCTTTTTTTTTAAATGCAGATATATAAAAGAAAAAAGATTGTTACAAAAAGGATAGGGGGACATAAACCAATACCCTATCAAGACTCAAACCTAAAGAAAAACATTCCAAGCCTATTCTTTACAAAATCGGTCCTAACACAAATAGGAACGGAAGAAAAATAAGTAGAATCGGTAATAGTGAGCCTTATGTTAGCCAGACTATCTGCACAACTATTCCCTTCCCAAAATACATGGGAAACCAAAAAATTCCAATTAGCCACTAAATTTATACAATTCACCCATTTATTTCTAATAATCCAAGGAACTAAAGAGGGAGATTTAAAAGCTTTTACCACCGTCGTTGAGTCGGTTTCTAACCAAAGATTTCTCCAATTCTTCTTATAGGCTAACTCAATTGCCATCATTGAACCCGAGAGTTCGGCCATGAGAGCTTTAGAAATCCCCAAAAAAGAGGCAAATGCACCCAAAAAAAATTACCATCGCTAGTTCTCGCAATGCCACCACAAGCTGAATTTTCAGCGGAAGAGATATAAGCTCCATCACAATTGATTTTAACCCAATTCCTCTGAGGAGGTTTCCAAATAAACTCGATAATGTTTGGAGCTTTGGGAGGCCGAATAATAACCTTGAAACTCTTGAGCATCGCAAAGTCATGTATATTCAGAAACTTGGCGGGAGTCGCCGGACTGTTAGCTACGCAAATCGCATCCGTAATAACGAAAATAGAAGAAGAAAGGTTAAAACCGATGTTTTGGAACCTCACCTTATTCCTAGCCGACCAAATGGAGTTAAAAATAAATATGACAACAGCAATAGAAACGGTTTTGCATTGCCCGTCACTGAACATCCTACAAATGTTCTATATAACTTATCCTTAATTTCAATTCTCAAATAATACAAACTATTTTGGTCAATCCAAAATAGTTACCTCTCAGTCGAGGCTACGGAGCACTGTGTAAACTTCAAATTCCTACAAACTAACGCTAATGTTCTGGTCGACCTCATGTACGTGTCATTGCATTTACAAGATATTGTCCTTTTTAGCTGTGAAAACTCTCCGATTTTATTCTTTAAAAAATGTATTTCGTTGAATTAAAATATATAAATGTTATATAGAAATTACCTTTAACGTGCAATATAAAACTATTTTGTCAAACCCAAATATTAACAAAAACACATAGCCTAATAACTACTTTCAAAATATATATATATATATATATATATATATATATATGATTTTAAAATTGTACACACAATATACATGATATCGTTAAGACTTTCAAATATTCAAATCCATATGATTTTAGAATTATTCAAATGATATACATGATATTCATTAAGAGTAATATGTGTTCTACTCTACACTTAAAAGTCATTGTCAACCACGTTTAAAATAATGATTTAATCGTGTTCGGTGAATGGTTAATGTATTGTCGGTTATAATATTTTGGTATAGAAAAACAACGTTAATTCATTCAAATTGATAAAATAAATTAAATAATACAAATTTAAAATTATTATAAATTAAAAATGACGAATCTGCGAACAAACGTACAACATCAATCAACATCAATATTAATAGCATATAATGACAAAATATCGACAAATGTGACAAAGTCTATAAATATCCCAAAATTAAAATGTTCGGAATATTCATATATCTGAGTCTGCAGCGTTGACGACGTCAAAATAGTTGATTGAATATGTACTGAGTTAAAATTAATGTGTCAATTTGAACCGAACAAACACCGCTCCAAAATGAAAAAACACAATAACGTCACAACAAAATGACTACCAACAGAATGTCGCACTAAGACGATGAAATCACGAAAAAAAATTTAAAACTATATGTAAAATTACTTATTTGAATAAAAAAAAGAATTTATGTGGATAAAAATTGACCTTAAAACTACACTCTTTAGTGGACGAAGAAAAAGAAAAAATTAAAGTGGGTCATTATTATCTACTAAGTACAATTATTCATGTATTTAAATTATATTAATTCTCTTAACTTTAACAGAATAAAAATACCTTTTTGTTTTTTTTTTTAATTTAGTTATAATCTCTAACATAGTTATAACTGAAGAATTATAATTAGCTATTGTAATTTGTGTATTGCATAAAAATTTTATTACGAGTCTTGTCCGTACAACTTAATTGGTAATAACAAGAATGTTTGATTAAAAAGTGTGAATTTGAACTGGGTTATGTTTCATTGTTTTCTGTCTTTTTATTATAGGTTCGTTTGGTTGTGTAGTTACTCTAATGTTTTTCTTCTTTGTGTGTTTGACATTAAAAAAATTAACTTATTTAAAACGTAAAATTTTATGCACTAAATGATTGATAAGAAATAAGTTGTAATAATATATATATGAAATAAATTATATTATTATAAAAATCTTAAAAATCAAACATGGAGTACTATCAATCAAGAGTCAAGATGTCATAGGAGTGGGGATAATGAGTTATATATTTAGTTGGAAGTTGGACACCTAACACATTGAAAACTATTTATTGTTATATGTGATCTACACTTAAGTCAATATAAAATTGAATTTGAGAGATTAATAATCACACTCACATACCTAATATTTTGAAAACTATTTATTATGATAATACGTTAAAAACTATTTATTGTGACATGTGATTTGTCTGAGTGTCTTTTTTTTTGTTTTAAATTATTTGTCTTTTTAAAATATCAATATGATATTTTTTTTTCTATTAACTTATCCTTATTTATTATATTTTAAATCATGTAACTACTTCACTACTTATTATTAATAAAATTATTTAAGTAAATGTTATTCATTTTATAATTGAAATCAACACAATTAATCATTATCTTAAAAAATGTGAAAATCTCAAAAAAAATATCTATTGTGAAACGGATGAAGTATATAATTACCTTTGAGAGATTATTCATATCACACACACACACACACGTGACATGTGATCTACACTAATACTTCATCCGTTTTAGAATATGTGTCATCTTTTCTATTTTTATTTGTCTCAAATTATTTGTCCCTTTAAAATAGCAATATGATATTTATTATTTTTTCCACTAACTTATCCTGATTTATTGTATTTTAAATCAGGTAACTACTCCACTACTTTTTATTAATAAGGTTATTTAAATAAATGACATTCGTTTTATCAATGAAATCAACACAATTAATCATTATGTTAAAAAATGTGAAAATCTCCAAGAAGACACCTATTGTGAGACGGAAGGAGTATATAATTAACTTTGAGAGATTATTCATCACACACATGCACGCACACGGTCACGTGCATTGACACACACACACACACACACGCGCGCGCGCGCATATACACACACACACAAAGAGTGGGGATCAACTTACTCCAAGAGTAAGTTTTTTTAGCTTACTCCAAATCATAGTCTTTAAATTGAATCTAATCTAATGGTTAATTATGTAAAAATGCTAATTAATCATTAGATTAGATTCAATTTAAAAGATATAATTTGGAGTAAGCTAAAAATACTTACTCTTGGAGTAAGTTGATCCCTACTTATATATATATATATATATATATATATATATATATATATAGGGAACGTATCATATGAAAATGTGATTTTTATGTGAGAATATGAGAATGAATCTGAACCATTAGGTTTTAAAATAAATGGTGGAAATTATGTGTCAGTTTTTTTTCTCTCTCCTTCTTGGCCATTTCAGTTTGTAACTTAGCTTCTTGATCCAATTTTGTCTGATTTTCGGCAACATAGGCTGTAATCCTGGTCCAAGCGCTGGACTTAGACATAGCAGGCATTGTCGTCAACCCACCCTATTAGGCTTATCTTGTAATACCATGGAATTTGATCAATCTATTTAACCTGATTATTTGTATTTTATTTAATTATGTGGTATGTGGTATGCTTTTAAATGTATATTGAGTTGTATGTGTATGTGGGGGCATTGGTAGATGTAATGAGAGCATTGGTGGGGTGATAGAAGGAATAGAAGGATTAGAGCAATTAAAATAATTGAAGTTAGAAATAATTAGAAATGATAATTGTTTTTAATTAATTAATTAAATAAGAAAATGGGGAAAATTAGTGGAATCGAAGCTGAATTAACATAAAGAAAAGTAGAGGGAATAAGGAGAGAGAAGAGAAAATACGAGGGTAGGAAAATATAATTATTAAGGAATCTAAGGTAAAAGTGAGAAAGGGATCTAAGGTAAGAACAACCATCATCAATTATAAACTTTTGCAAGGAATCTAAGGTAAGGGGAGAAAGGGCTTCCATGTTGGTGTATTACATGAAGGGGTGGAGAATAGATACCCTTACTCTCATTAGGGATTATGTGAAATTATTATGAATTGTTCTGAAAATTGATGAATTAAGGTGTGATTATTCAATTTTTGTGACTGAATTGTATGTGTAATATTTTGTTTATGTATACATAATGTTTATGTCATTGTTGGATTTGTTGAAGGTTTGAACATAAACACGAATTTATTGAAATTTAATGATTACTTTGTGTAATTATGTGATTTGACATGTTATAATGATGTTATAACCTGTTATATAATTTTATGGGAATATTGGGGTGATTGAGGATAAAATTTTGGAGTCAATGGGACTCCCATGGCAGAAAATCACGTTTTTGCCTTCTGGTGCAGGGTGACAAGCATCACCCAGATGACGGGTTACCCTTCATGCACCTTGAGCCACTGACGGGCGTCAACGCTCTGACAGGGAGACCGTCATGGTCTCAAGGCTTGGTTTCTAAGTCGTTTGTCACATTAATGATGGGTTTAGAGTTTGAAGAAGATGGTGGTCACCTGTCATGTTGTTAGAAGAGGCGTTCTTTTCCATGTTGCATGGTCTAAACTGTCAGTTCAGATTTTCGAGGTGTTTCTGCTGTTTGGGTAATGTGTGGCTACTGTTTGGCCATGTTAGTGTAGTTAATTAGTTAATTATCACGAATTTAATTAACTGTGGTGGAATTATATTTATTGATTAGTAATTGCCTTACTTTCCTGTTGTGGTTTATACTTATCAATGGTATGAGATGCATATGATTCTGTTTTGTGTTGTTACCTGAAGGGAATATGATTGACATTGTTGTGAAACACATGATTATATGGCGATGAATTATGTATTTGTTGGAGTGCGTTGTTGTTGTTATTGGTGGATAGTAATTCAGAAGGGTTGATTATTATTGTGTGTCAATGCATGTTGTTTATGGTCAGAAGGGGTGTCGTAAATATTATTAGTCTTGTTGAATTGATTTGTATGGACATGCACTATTGTGTTGTGTTGTTGAAAGAGGCATGTTCGCTAGTTCAGAAGAGGGGACTAGTGGTCTATCCCAAGCTCAAAAGTGAGGGGGCTTGGAGCTCAAAAGGGGGGGCTAATGGGTTCGAAAGGGGGGGACCCGATTCCAAAGAGAACCAAATATTGAGTTGGTACCTCATCATAAGTGTCACATCGTGTCGTGAGACGCATTATGTAACGCCCCGATTCTGATTATTCCCATTTTGTTGAGTCTTTTATTTAAATTGAGTGATAAATTATTTTATTTGTGAAATTGGTGTGTTAATATGCTATGTTGACATGTTATCATATTTTACCGTTTTTGAGAGTTTTCGGGGAAATTAGAATGGAGGGTATTTTGGACATTTCTCAATTAATGATAAGTTAGAAATTTAGTGGAAATAGAATTATGTGAGAAATTTAGTAAAATTGGTAGAAAAGTGATTAAGTGTAGAATTATGTGAGAAAATGAATTAATTGAATTGGAGTAGAAAATAAGAAAAGAAAATGAGAAAAAAAGAAAGTAGGAAAAGAAATAGAAAAGAAAAAGAGATAAGAAGGAGAAATAGGAGAGAAAGAGAAAGAAAAGAGAAATAGAGAGAAAAAGGAGAGAAAGAAGGAGGAAGAAGAGAAAAGAGAAGAAAACTTGGAAAAACCTAGAAAACCATCAAGAACAATCATCTAGCAAGCTTGGAATCCGGGGTAAGGGTGTGAAATCTTATTATCTCATCAATGTATATCATTATGTATGATTGTGTTGTTGTTGTTGTTGATTTTTATGAGTTTTTGTATAAACCCTAAATGTAGAAAATGTTGTGAATGATGATCAAAACATGATTTTGTATGCATAAATGTGTTGTTGATGTTGTTTGAGGTTTGGGTACTGATATGGATGTTATCTATTGGTGTAAAAATGAGTTTGGAGGGATTTTGGGTCATAAAATTCTTGTTTTTCTGCTATTACGCGATGGTTAATCGATTAACCAAATACGTTAACCGATTAACAGTGTAAGTTTTCAGAAAAATATTATTTTCAAAAACCCATAACTTTTGATCCGTAAGTCGGTTTTGGTCCCCGTTCGAAGCGTTGGATAGCTATTGAGCTATAGTTTCTTATGGTGAGGAGTTTGGGGCTGTTAGCCGATTAAATAAGTCGGAAAGTCGGGAATAGTTTTATTTAGCGACTTTTACCGTTTTGAATGTGTGTTTTGGATGTGAATCATACAATAGTGCATTGATGTGAATGTATATAGATTGTATGTGATTGTATGAGATGAATGTATGAATATATTATGAATATGTATGCATTTAAAGAATGTCTTGAGTCATTTTGTATGTGAAGCATAATGATGTACATTCTTGTGTTGAGTGATTCTAATGAGAATCCGTTGTAACGTCGTGTGCCTATGTGAGGTGTGAGCGATGATTACAAACGATTGTGTGCCTAGGTGAGGTGTGAGAAATCGGATTGTGTGCCTATGTGAGGTATGAGCAATCCATAAACATTGTGTGCCTATGTGAGGTGTGAGCAATGGGTGAACATCGTAGGCCCGACGGGGAGTTACATTGGTAACGAGCGATGGTTCCAATAAGTTTCTGAGTGAACTTGAGATGATTGAGTCGGTACCGCATTGCATTTGCATAGAGTCGTGAGTCGGTCTCTATGATTTGCATTTATCATCTTTATAAGTGTGCATTGATGAATAAACATGAATATGTATGTTTATGTGTAATGATAAGAATTGTGAAAGTATGCATGATGAATATGCTTGGTTTTGTATATATATACATTGTGATGTATATGAGGGAGTTGTGATGAATTGTGGTGAGAATGTAGAATATGTGTATTTTTATGCTAAGATATATAATTATATGCATTGTTATTATGATAATATTTCTCACCCTTCTGCTGTTTTATGATGCTCTATGAGGCATTGCAGAGTAGGTATGCTGGTGGTCTTTTTGTGAAGCGTGTCTTCATTCTTTTGGCCGGTTGGCTCTGATATGTAGCACCGGGTAGCTAGGATGATTATGATTCTTTTGTGATACATTTGTACATGTATCTTGTTGATGAATGTTTATGTAAACATGAATTATGTTGGTGGATAATACTTGATGATATATATATATATATATATATATATATATATATATATATATATATATATATGTATATATGTATATATGTTTGATGTTATTCAATGTTTAGATTTTCCGCTTTTATTCTAAATATTGAGATGTGGGTGTAAGGACTAAGTTCCTCTGTTGCAAAGTTACCCCACTGTTGCATATCAATTGTTGAGCAGGTGTTGAATGTTTTAATTTCATGTATAAGGTGACATACCTCTTTTATACTATGTTTATAATTATACTCTGACGGAATTTTTAATATGTGCCTAAATGATTATGTGATTATTTGGGGTTATAGAAAGGGGGTGTTACATTAAGTGGTATCAGAGCCAGTGTTGAGTCAGTTGTGTCTGTCTTGTTGTTGTGACGGTTGAACTGTTGTTTAACCTTGTTGTCATTTTTGGGAATGATCAGAATATGGCTGGTAGAAACGACAATGCGATGGCTGCTGCTTTGGAAGCAATGGCTAGGGCGGTGACGAGTTCAGTAAGAATCAACCACCGGTCTTCAAAGGAAGATTTGATCCCGATGGTGCTCAAATTTGGTTGAAAGAGATTGAAAGGATCTTCAGAGTCATGGGCTGTGCGGAGGAGAATAAGGTGAGGCTTGGGTCTCACATGCTGAAGGAAGAACCCAACGATTGGTGGGTCGGTATGCGTCAAGTTCTTGAGGTGGATGATGAAGAGATAACTTGGGATTTATTTCGTACCGAGTTCTTGAGGAAGTATTACCCTGAAAGTGTGAAAGGGAAGAAGGAGATAGAGTTCCTTGAACTGAAACAAGGTAGTATGTCCGTGGTGGACTATACTGCTAAGTTTGTGGAGTTGGTTCAATTCCATCCTCACTATGCTGCAATTACTGCTGAGTTCTCAAAGTGTATTAAGTATGAGAACGGTTTGTGTCCCGAGATTAAACAAGTTGTGGAATATCAAAGGATAAGAAGGTTTACGGATTTGACGGAATGTTGTAGAATCTTCGAGGAAGATAGCAAGGCTCGTTCTACACATTACAAAAGTTTGAATGAGAGGAAGGGAAAGCAACAAGCTAGAAGTGGACCTTATGTGACACCCGTTGATAAGGGAAAGCATAGGGGAAACTTTGAGAAGAGATCTGGAGGAGGAGGTTCCGGTTCCGTTAAGTGTTACAAGTGTGGTGAAATGGGTCATAAATCATTTGAGTGTGGGAAGACCGTGGTGAAATGTTCTAATTGTGGAGGCCTTGGGCATGCTACTACCGATTGTAGAAGGAATATGGTGAAGTGCTATAATTGTGGAGAAGTGGGTCATATTAGTACTAAGTGTACTAAGCCGAAACAAGCTCAAGCGGGCGGGAAGGTGTTTGCATTAGCGGGGACGGACACTACTAGTGCAAACCGTTTGATTAAAGGTACATGCTTTATTAATAGTACGCCTTTAGTTGCTATTATTGATACGGGAGTGACTCATTCATTCATTTCTCATGAGTGCGCTAAGCGTTTGAATTTGTTTATGACTTCTTGGGGTGGTGAGATGGTTATTGAGACTCCTGCTTCAGGGTCGGTAACTACGTCTTTGGTGTGTGTAAGTTGTCCTTTGACCATGTATGGTAAAGACTTCATTATGGATTTAGTGTGTTTGCCGTTGGAGGGATTGGACGTAATCTTGGGTATGAACTGGTTGCAATTTAATCGAGTTCATATAGATTGCTATCACAAGTTAGTGAGGTTTCCTTCTTTGGAAGATGATGAAGATGAGAGTTTCCTATCCACTAAAGAGTTGAAGAAACTTTTAGCGGACGAAGCTCAATTGTTCGGTTTGTTTGCATCATTGTCGGTGGAGAGTAAAGTTGAGCTCGATGTGTTCCCAGTGGTGTGTGATTTTCCAGAAGTGTTTCCGGAGGATATTACGGATGTACCGCCGGAAAGAGAAGTTGAGTTTTCTATTGATCTAGTTTCGGGTACTAGATTGGTTTCGATGGCACCGTATCGTATGTCGGCATTGGAGTTGGTAGAATTGAAGAAGCAATTGAATGACTTGTTGGACAAGAGATTTGTAAGACCAAGTGTTTCTCCTTGGGGTGCTCCGGTATTGTTGGTAAAGAAGAAGGATGAGAGTATGCGATTATGCATTGATTATCGACAATTGAACAAGGTGACAATTAAGAACAAGTATCCGCTTCCAAGGATCGATGATTTGATGGACCAATTGGTTGGTGCGCGTGTTTTTAGCAAGATTGATTTGAGATCAGGATATCACCAGATTCGTGTGAAAGGAGAGGATATTCAAAAGATGGCCTTTAGGACACGGTATGGCCATTACGAATATTCTGTGATGCCATTCGGGGTTTCTAATGCGCCGGGTGTGTTTATGGAATACATGAATCGTATTTTTCATGAACAGTTAGATCGTTTTGTGGTTGTGTTCATCGACGATATTTTGATTTACTCTAAGTCTCAAGAGGAGCATGAAGAGCATTTGAGGATTGTGTTACAAATTTTGAAAGAGAAACAATTGTGTGCTAAGTTGTCGAAATGTGAATTTTGGTTGTCGGAAGTAAGTTTTCTTGGACATGTTATTTTCGGTAGTGGTATTAGTGTTGATCCATCCAAGATTGATGCGGTGATGCAATGGGAGGCTCCTAGATCGGTTACGGAGATTCGAAGCTTTTTAGGCTTGGCGGGTTATTATCGGAGGTTTATTGAGGGATTTTCGAAGTTGGCACTTCCGTTAACGCAATTGACTTGTAAAGGAAAGGCTTTCATTTGGGATATTCATTGTGAAGAGAGTTTCAATGAGCTAAAAAGAAGGTTGACAACGACTCCGATCTTGATTTTGCCAAATCCGACGGAACCATTTGTTGTGTATTGTGATGCTTCATTGGCTGGTTTAGGTGGTGTTTTGATGCAAGATGGAAAAGTTGTGGCTTATGCTTCAAGACAATTGAGAGTGCATGAAAAGAATTATCCTACACATGACTTGGAGTTAGCGGTCGTGGTGTTTGTTTTGAAAATTTGGAGGCACTATCTTTATGGTGCAAGATTTGAAGTTTTTAGTGATCACAAGAGCTTGAAATATTTATTTGATAAAAAAGAATTGAACATGAGACAAAGAAGGTGGTTAGAGCTTTTGAAGGATTATGATTTTGGTTTGAATTACCATCCGGGTAAGGCAAACGTGGTGGCCGATGCTTTGAGTCAGAAGTCGTTACATATGTCCGCATTGATGATGAGAGAATGGGAACTTTTGGAGAATTTTAGAGACTTGAGTTTGGTTTGTGAAATGACGCCGAGAAGTGTGAGACTTGGTATGCTACATGTTACGAATGATTTTCTTGCAACCGTATGTGAAAAGCAAAAGTTGGATTTGAAGTTTGTTGATTTGATGATGAATGGGAATGAGGATTTCAATGTTGATAATTTTGGAGTTTTGAGATTCCGTGGTCGTATTTGTATTCCCGATGATGCGGAGTTGAAAAAGATGATATTGGAAGAAGGACACCGAAGTAACTTAAGTATTCATCCGGGAGCGAATAAAATGTATCAAGATTTGAAGAAAATCTTTTGGTGGTCCGGATTAAAGAGGGATGTGGCTCAATTTGTGTATGCGTGCTTAACTTGTCAAAAGTCTAAGGTGGAACATCAAAAGCCTAGTGGATTGATGCAACCGTTGGACCTTCCGGAGTGGAAATGGGATAGTATATCGATGGATTTTGTTACGGGATTGCCGAATACGCAAAGAGGTCATAATGCTATTTGGGTAATCGTTGATAGGCTTACTAAATCTTCTCACTTCATTCCAATTGATATTAGTTATCCTTTGGAGAAGTTAGCCAAGATTTATGTTCTTGCGGTTGTGAAGTTACATGGAGTTCCTAAGAGTATTGTATTGGATAGAGATCCTAGATTCACATCGAGGTTTTGGGAGAGTTTACAAAAGGCTTTGGGTTCTAAGCTAAGATTGAGTTCGGCTTATCATCCGCAAACGGATGGTCAAACCGAGAGGACAATTCAATCGTTGGAGGATTTATTGCGTGCTTGTGTGCTCGAGCAAGGCGGTGCTTGGGATAGTTATTTGGCGTTGATTGAGTTCACCTACAATAATAGTTTTCATTCAAGTATAAGTATGGCACCATTTGAGGCTTTGTATGGTCGGAGATTTCGAACACCTTTGTGTTGGCATGAAACCGGTGAGAGGACGATAGTTGGACCGGAGATGGTACAACAAACGACGGAGAAAGTGAAGGTTATTCGTGAGAAGATGAAAGCTTCTCAAAGTAGACAAAAGAGCTATCATGACAAGAGAAGGAAAGATCTTGAGTTTCAAGAAGGCGACCATGTGTTTTTGAGAGTTACGTCGGTTACGGGTGTGGGTCATGCTTTGAAGTCGAAGAAGTTGACTTCTCGTTTTATTGGTCCGTATCAAATTTCTGCACGAGTTTGCATGATGTATTCCATGTTTTGAATTTGCATGATGTATTCCATGTTTTGCAACTTCGGAAGTATATTCCGGATCCGTCACATGTTATTCCTATGGACGAGGTTGAAGTGAGAGATAACCTTATGGTTGAAGCTTTACCGATTAGGATTTTGGACTGTGAAGTTAAGAAGCTAAGAGGCAAGGATATTGCGCTTGTGAAAGTAGTGTGGGGGGCGCTGCAGAAGGCAATATGACTTGGGAACTAGAGAGTAGGATGCGAGAGTCGTATCCGGAGTTATTTGAATCAGGTAATATTTTCGAGGACGAAAATTTCTAAAGTGGGGGAGAGTTGTAACGCCCCGATTCCGATTATTCCCATTTTGTTGAGTCTTTTATTTAAATTGAGTGATAAATTATTTTATTTGTGAAATTGGTGTGTTAATATGCTATGTTGACATGTTATGATATTTTACCGTTTTTTAGAGTTTTCGGGGAAATTAGAATGAAGGGTATTTTGGACATTTCTCAATTAATGATAAGTTAGAAATTTAGTGGAAATAGAATTATGTGAAAAATTTAGTAAAATTGGTAGAAAAGTGATTAAGTGTAGAATTATGTGAGAAAATGAATTAATTGAATTGGAGTAGAAAATAAGAAAAGAAAATGAGAAAAAAAGAAAGTAGGAAAAGAAATAGAAAAGAAAAAGAGATAAGAAGAAGAAATAGGAGAGAAAGAGAAAGAAAAGAGAAATAGAGAGAAAAAGGAGAGAAAGAAGGAGGAAGAAGAGAAAAGAGAAGAAAACTTGGAAAAACCTAGAAAACCATCAAGAACAATCATCTAGCAAGCTTGGAATCTGGGTAAGGGTGTGAAATCTTATTATCTCATCAATGTATATCATTATGTATGATTATGTTGTTGTTGTTGTTGTTGATTTTTATGAGTTTTTGTATAAACCCTAAATGTAGAAAATGTTGTGAATGATGATCAAAACATGATTTTGTATGCATAAATGTGTTGTTGATGTTGTTTGAGGTTTGGGTACTGATATGGATGTTATCTATTGGTGTAAAAATGAGTTTGGAGGGATTTTGGGTCATAAAATTCTTGTTTTTCTGCTGTTACGCGATGGTTAATCGATTAACCAAATACGTTAACCGATTAACAGTGTAAGTTTTTAGAAAAATATTATTTTCAAAAACCCATAACTTTTGATCCGTAAGTCGGTTTTGGTCCCCGTTCGAAGCGTTGGATAACTATTGAGCTGTAGTTTCTTATGGTGAGGAGTTTGGGGCTGTTAGCCAATTAAATAAGTCGGAAAGTCAGGAATAGTTTTATTTAGCGACTTTTACTGTTTTGAATGTGTGTTTTGGATGTGAATCATACAATAGTGCATTGATGTGAATGTATATAGATTGTATGTGATTGTATGAGATGAATGCATGAATATATTGTGAATATGTATGCATTTCAAGAATGTCTTGAGTCATTTTGCATGTGAAGCATAATGATGTACATTCTTGTGTTGAGTGATTCTAATGAGAATCCGTTGTAACGTCGTGTGCCTATGTGAGGTGTGAGCGATGATTACAAATGATTGTGTGCCTAGGTGAGGTGTGAGCAATCGGATTGTATGCCTATGTGAGGTGTGAGCAATCCATAAACATTGTGTGCCTATGTGAGGTGTGAGCAATGGGTGAACATCGTAGGCCCGACGGGGAGTTACATTGGTAACGAGCGATGGTTCCAATAAGTTCCTGAGTGAACTTGAGATGATTGAGTCGGTACCGCATTGCATTTGCATAGAGTCGTGAGTCGGTCTCTATGATTTGCATTTATCATCTTTATAAGTGTGCATTGATGAATAAACATGAATATGTATGTTTATGTGGAATGATAAGAATTGTGAAAGTATGCATGATGAATATGCTTGGTTTTGTATATATATACATTGTGATGTATATGAGGGAGTTGTGATGAATTGTGGTGAGAATGTAGAATATGTGTATTTTTATGCTAAGATATATAATTATATGCATTGTTATTATGATAATATTTCTCACCCTTCTGCTCTTTTATGATGCTCTATGAGGCATTGCAGAGTAGGTATGTTGGTGGTCTTTTTGTGAAGCGTGTCTTCATTCTTTTGGTCGGTCGGCTCTGATATGTAGCACCGGGTAGCTAGGATGATTATGATTCTTTAGTGATACATTTGTACATGTATCTTGTTGATGAATGTTTATGTAAACATGAATTATGTTGGTGGATAATACTTGATGATATATATATATATATATATATATATATATATATATATATATATGTTTGATGTTATTCAATGTTTAGATTTTCCGCTTTTATTCTAAATATTGAGATGTGGGTGTAAGGACTAAGTTCCTCTGTTGCAAAGTTACCCCACTGTTGCATATCAATTGTTGAGCAGGTGTTGAATGTTTTAATTTCATGTATAAGGTGACATACCTCTTTTATACTATGTTTATAATTATACTCTGACGGAATTTTTAATATGTGCCTAAATGATTATGTGATTATTTGGGGGTATAGAAAGGGGGTGTTACACATTACTTTTATATATATATATATATATATATATATATATATGTATATTGTTGCGAATGAGTGTGAGATTATGATAATGTTGATTATGTATTGGATGTATGACATGTTGTGTATTACTCTACCTTCGTATTCTTTACACCGTTCATATTGAAGTTATTTCTCACCTTTTTGCTGAATATTGCCCACCATGGACATCTTGCAAATACTCAATAGTAAAGTTGTTGTTGTGTGTGGAAAGTGGCTCGTTGGAGCTATACTTTGTTTTATTTATTGCTTTAGCGTAATTTAGTGGTTTTAGCGCTCTAATTTTGTAACATTGGGAATAGGGTGTTTGTTATGTTTTCGAGTTAATGTTGATTTTGGTGTTTTAAAAGTTTAATACTTTATTTATGATGTTGTTATAAATGATTTCCCGCTATGTGTTGTCACATGTTTTGACGAGTCTTGAAGGGTTATCGTTAGTGACACCTTAAATTGTCGAGTAATTCTTTTTATATAAGTTTCAAGGTTTAGGGTGTTACATATCACAACTTCCTTTCATGGTTGTTCCCCCCAATTTTCTCTTTCTCACATGAAACCGTGAGTTGGGTGAAGCCTCAGTAAGTAGAATACATTCTCCCGGGGCCTAAATCCTTGATCCTTTCGTGGGCATGGCACAATTTTTGCCAGGTTCCTATCAAAAGTTCTTCTACTAACATGGTTCACTTCTGCCATGTAGTAGCTTTGATCGGCTTCCAGGTTTTCGACAATGTCGTCTTCTCTCCATATTGATATTATTTGATGCACATATTAGAGGATGGCGCCAACCCGTGCATCCATCCCTCCCCAAAAATAAGCTATATTTTGCTTTGGAAGGAACGATCATGAATAAGGTTGGTCAAACTGTGGTTCCTACAACCAAATCTACATGGATTTCCCCTAGAGAATGGCCAGTCATTCCTTCTAATTGAGAACACATGTTATGAAGCTTTAAGTGAGTGTTAAATTTCCTTATCCTTCTTAATACAGATTGTGTCATCAAGTTAACTTCTGCGCCACTATCATCTAGGATTCTGTTGACACCATGATTGTCAACTTTTGCTTTGATGAAAAGAGGTTTTAAATGGCTTTTCATCCCCATATGTGGTTTTTCAAAGGCGACATTCTGCTCTTCGACACAATTGGCATTCATCACAAAACAGCAAACTAAATTGTGTTCAGCTAGATTTTTTGTAGATTATTCCTTTTTTATGCCAGTTACTTCGGTCACCACGTCGTGCTCGATGGGCAGCACCGAAACCACATTGCATCGAACATTAAAAGCTCCCTTTGACCCTGAGAGATTATCTGCTACCATTTCCTAATCTTCATCTTTACCATCTTCCTTGTCAGTTGCTAAGGGTAGGTTCATCCTCTCCTTCACTGGCCTTTTTCCCATCTCGACTTTAGGTTTGATAGGTGATGATGGGGGAAATATTCTTTCTTTAATCAGCCTTTTGGCCATATTGTTCTTTAGCTCTTTTTTTGGTTGCTACTAGAACCCGAAATTTCTTGGAACACATTATTTTGGTGTTGACACCTTCGAGTCACGGGGTTCTTTCCCATGTAATTTAGACTACAAGCATGTTTCTTGGTGGCCTAAGGGTTATTCAGGTGTGTCTAAGGATTGCTTAGATCCAAACCCTCTGTATTCTTTTGGTTGGTGTTTATTCTGTTGTGGGGGTGTACCCACTCCCCAACTAGCACCTTCGACGGAGTCGCGTAGGTCTTATTTCGACCTTCTTTATATCCTGTGGCCACATTTTGTGTCCTATAGGGGAAACCTCTTTTGTTGAAAGAATAATTTAGCCTCGACTAAGGCCATTTGCCCCCTTTAGAAAGTTGGGGCTTAGTTGTAACGCCTTGTATAATATATATCTAGAATCATACCATACAAGTGTTTTATATGGTACTGACACTAATCATAAGTTCCTATTGGCATAATTTACATATACTTGACCATTTCTAAAACATAAAACATAGCCTATGGTACAAGACATGGAAATTATCCCAAAGAAACAAAACTAAGATCTGAGTACAATATCCATCATTGGACAAAATACATAATACACAGTGGAAATACACAAACTAGTTTCTCTTGAAACATCCAAGTACAACTCCACTTGTAAATCAAACCTGCAAACAATACCTTAAAAACAACAACAATAATGGGGTGAGATAATAATCTCAGTGAGTTCCCCTATATTATGGATTCTCTCGGCTTTACAATGTTCTAACCAAAACCTAACTCAAGTCAAAAGGGACGGTATGAGACTTTGAGTTCACAATCTCACACTATGTGGAAATAGGTTACTCGAGTTCCACAACTCACAGTATAACACTAATCAGCAACTTGCCTTTGCTTCCCATGGAACTCAGTGTGATACCCATCTCGAGCCTCTCTATCAATACTTCCTATGGGACTGATTGTAATACCCATTTCAAGCATCTCTATCAATACTTCCTATGGGACTCATTGTAATACATATTTCAAGCATTTCTAAAGTCGCTTATCATTTCTTAGTTACATCACTAGTTCATCTCATTAATTGACATAAGGGCTTCCTCACCATTCCCTATGAATTTCTACTATTATTATCATATGTATACACATACCAACAACAATTCATGGATATAAAATATGCATCACCAACACAACCACAATTCATAGCATATATATCATAATGTGGCTTATAACATCTTTGTTAATATATGTCTACCATTACCCTTAATGGTTATAATTATAAGTTCTAACCTACCATCTTATAGAGCATTGGAAGAGTTTTCCAACGCTTCCGACCTCGCGTCAAACGGAGTTACGGTTCAAAAGTTATGACCAAAATCATTATTTAACATTCTTGAGGCTATGTGTCGATGCATAAAGCGTCCAAGTCGACGCATACTATTGGGAAAAGTCTTGAAATTCGCTGCCTTGCATGCGTCGACCCTGGGTCGACACATAGATTATGCAGGTCGACGCGTACTGCGTGGTTTTAGCCTAAAACTCAGTTTTTCATCGTTGGATGTCTTCAGGACCTCCGATTTCGATTTCGTAAAAAGCCTCGGTCTCAGAATTCAACACACAATAATTATCCAATAATTAAAAAGCATTTTAATATATTTACACAATTATTCCCTCAATCATCAAGTATATCATGTTTATAATCAATACCCCACAAACATATTATTCATCATAATCAAGTTTCCGGAATACATCATCAACTCAAACCCTAACTTCCTCACCATGGATTCTTCCTCCCCAAAGCTAAATCTAACTATGGAACCCACCTTTGATTCAAGAAGAGGATGAAGTTTGGTGAAGAAGATGATGAATAGTGATGATGAACCCATGAGTCTCGTCTCCTTCTTCTTTCTTTCTCTTTTCTCTTTTTCTCCTTCTCTCCCATGATTTCTTTTTCTTCTTTTCTCTGATCTCACTATTTCTCTTCTCCCACCTACTTCTTCTTATCTTTTTCTTTTTCCATTTCTTTAATTCTCCACCACACAATATTATGTAGTGATAGAAAATATTCCAATTGATATTTTATCTTCTAGTATCAGTTGACCCATTATTAATGTTACCAAAAATGTCCCCTCTTTTATTTATTAATAATCGTCAGTCTCTTTATTTCATAATTGACCTCTTCAGAGTCTGCTAGTTACTCTATTGGTCCCAACTGATGACACTTAGAGTACTTAGGAACTTCAATCAATCCAACTGATACACTAAGTGCATTTAAGGGAAATATGGGGTATTACACTCTCCCCCCTTAAATTAAAATTTGTCCCCGAATTTCCTTTTCTCAACTAAAACCACTCTTGCATGATCATCTTGGATCTACACTTTACTTTACTTTAGTTAAAACTGCTGACGTACTCGATCTTTTCTGACTTACCTTCACAGATCAAATTCCTTGTATTCCACAACTTTTGAAACTTATTGGTCTTGACTATACTCTTTTCCAATGCGTAGTTAACTTCTAACTTTGCTTTTCCTTAAATCCTCTGCCACGCCATTCTAAAGCACTTGTTCACATTCTACTTTCGGAATTTACAACTCCATACTCTCCTAATGAATCACAAAACAAAACCCCAATACCTTATCTCGATTTGGGATAGACCACACTCATCGCATGCTCACGAGACGATTCAATGATTCCTTGCCTCCAAGCAAATACTGACGGTCTTACTCTTAATAATCCTTCAACAATTTAGACAACTTCATAATTCATTGATCGATATCCTTATCAAGCCCCCCTCGATCTGATGCTATACACTGCAAGCTTCTACACCTACTGCTTCACTTATCTCGTACTACTTCATTAAAATTACACTTTTGCACGAGATTTGTCTTGTTTTTATTCTTACGAGTAATTATCTCTCTGATTCTTATTAATTCGACTGAACTCTTTCATCTGTCACCTTCCACTGCGCAACTCTGATTCCTACAGTGGAACATCTCAAACTCCTAGGCACTGTTGGTTAGCTAACAATCCACATAGAAACACACTTATCTACCAGCATGCCTACTAACCAAACGGTACAAGAATCTTACTGACGTCCATTAGTAGAATAACTTCCTTACTAACACACAACCATTTAGAATAGGGTCAACATTCTCCAGACGATAGATATATAGGAGTTAAGACTACAACCATGACCATATACAGCCTTCAAATCCAATAAGGCTCGAAGCAATTTATCCAAATTAGCTCAACAACTCCCGGTTCTGGTTACTACGTTCCACATCCATTCTTTTATAGGGGTTCTGACTCTTCCAAGGTCTCTGTTGAGAGGAGGTCTCAATTAATAACACAACATAACCATCTAGGAACTTCAAAATATTCGCAAGTCACCACTCCCAATACTCAAGTCATCCAGAACACAACTACCAGTTCCAACACTACTCACCGATTTACACATAACACCTCACATGCACTTGGAGGTTACATTGCACTTCCTGTCTAAGCTCATTCTTCTCAACGTCTTGCTCTACATATGATCCAAGTTACATGCTTATTCTCATCAATATCTCACTCTAACTTCTGTCTGGAGGTATAACTTACAAATTCGTTCAACTTGGTAAGGTACCACTGCACACATCTGGTATCACTCTCACAGAGTCTAATTCCGATGCCATGATCTTGCGAGAATTAACAATGACACATCTCGACTATCCACTTATACCTTACTAACTCATATGCAAAAATTACCGAACCGTTCTCCAAAGGTCACCACAAGTCTTTTCCAATTTCACTATTAAGGTCCTTAGTAATCATAATAGTAATACATCCAAGATTCAAACACACTGAGTACGGTTCATACGATTATTTTCCCAACGTAGGACTCCTTTGGTATTCATACAGATAATCAACTATGTAATACCTTTTTGAAGGTGATCCAATCTCAAAACACTAATCCGTCTGGTATTAACTTGAAATTCCATCCTTCACTCGCATAATACTCACCAACTATAACCAACACCAGATAACAAAAACAAAACTAAAACGTGCAGATGACACACTCAAACGAGAACAAAGCAAACTCATACTTGATCCACCCACAAACAAACCTCAACACACAACCAATACATGGTACCACATTCGTCATGGACATAACATGTCAAGCACATAACCTCACACTCTTACTAGAATTCCTTGGTGAGAATCAAAACAACAACTCCCTTAGTCCAACAAAAGGTAGATTCAGAATACTTCAATTTTCCACAAACACACTCTTGGCAAACAAGATAGTACTTCCTCCTGAAGAACTTCGACATCTCTCGTATGCTTATGGATTGGGGTTCTCTTCCCATCCAATATCCATTGAATACTTCACTGCACCGAAAGCACTTATTGAGTGACTCACAACTAACACTCTCGCCAATTACTTACAAGATCCTCCATTATCGACTATTCCATGATTACGCCTAATCCGTACTAAATCTTGGTTTTCTCCTTATTGCTTACCACAATCTCACTGCTTAACAAACGTGTGTTACTTTACACCTGTCTCAAGACTAGGAATCATTACATACACTTATGACTACAATGCTACTACCACGTATCTCGTAATGCCGAGGTGTAACTTCTTTGACTCCACTTCACTCTCTAAAGTCTCCACAAGTGAACGGCCATTATTTACACCTTCTTACTTAGTCTCAACAAAACTTAATAATTCCATTGTACCTCCATCCAAAATTACATCACGTTACCTCTTTCGTACTACCACGTTGATATTGTTCTCTATTTTGGGTTTGCTTTCCTTCCCAAGGTATTTCTCATAATTCCAGTTATAAAATCATCCTATCAAAGTTTCCTTAAATCCAAATCACTTGCTCTATCTTTCAACACAAACCTCTCTTGCTCATACCGCTAGATTTCCCGTTACTATAAAATACTTGTCCCTTCTATAACACATTCTCTTATAATTGATCCTTGGGTAACTTATCATTTCCAAATTGGTCTCTCACTGAATACCAAATTCCTAACGCATCGTCTTAAATCCGATCTCCCTTCCAAGACTACACTTCTACCTTAGGTTCCCAACAAAAGTTGAACATCTTTCACTCTTAATCTCTCAACCACTCGAGATACCATTCTAGACATACTCCCTTCTAGACTTTACGTCATACTCTCAACAAAATGTCCTTCTTCCTCACTGAATGGAATTACTTGGAATCCTTTTCCATACCAGTGGTTAATCCACCTCTACTAGCAAATCTGTATATTCCTCAAAGCTCTCATGGTCCACCTGGCAGGACTCCCTTAACTTCTTAATTCCATCGGCACTACCAGATTCCTCGAACCATACATTACTCTTCAATTTCACATTACCAAAAGCACCACTTCTACTAAGACCTCAACTGAGCTAACCAAAACTCCTTACTTTTAATTCTTGGCTTGGGTCTACTTTCAAAGCATAAGTTCCGAAGACACTTCAGAGTCCTTGTGGTCGCTCAACCATGATAATACCTATCACATACATAACATTAGGTTGATTAGGCCCAATACTACATAATATGATATTAAGAATCATGTCGGCAAGACACACTTATGAGGCAGGAATATATCTACTTATGATGTTTCAAGGCTAGGTCGAGGATACGACCTGCTCTGATACCAACTGTAACACCTAGTATAAAATATATCTAGAATCATACCATACAAGTGTTTTATTTGGTACTGACACCAATCATAAGTTCCTATTGGCATAATTTACATATACTTGACCATTTCTAAAACATAAAACAAAGCCTATGGTACAAGACATGGAAATTATCCCAAAGCAACAAAACTAAGATCTGAGTACAATATCCATCATTGTAAAAAATACATAATACACATTAGAAACACACAAACTAGTCTTCTCTTGAAACATCCAAGTACAACTTCACTTGTAAATCAAACGTGCAAACAATACCTGAAAAACAACCACAATAATGGGGTGAAATGATATTCTCAGCGAGTTCCCCTATCTTATGGATTCTCTCGGCTTTACAAGGTTCTAGCCAAAATCTAACTCAAGTCAAAATGGATGGGATGAGACTTTGAGTTCACAATCTCACACTATGTGGAAATAGGTTACTCGAGTTCCAACTCACAGTATAACGCTAATCAGCGACTTACCTTTTCTTTCCACGGGACTCGGTGTGATACCCATCTCAAGCCTCTCTATCATTTCCTATGGGACTCAATATAATACCCATTTCAAGCATTCTACTCATATACTTCCCATGGGACTCATTGTAACACCCATATCAAGCCTCTCTATCACTACATCCTATGGGACTCATTGTAATACCCATTTCAAGCATCTCTATCAATACTTCCTATGGGACTCATTGTAATACCCATTTCAAGCATCTCTATCAATACTTCCTATAGGACTCATTGTAATACCCATTTCAAGAATCTCTATCAATACTTCCTATGGGACTCATTGTAATACCCATTTCAAGCATCTTTATCAATACTTCCTATGGGACTCATTGTAATACCCATTTCAAGCATCTCTATCAATACTTCCTATGGGACTCATTGTAATACCCATTTCAAGTATTTCTAACGCCGCTTATCATATCTTAGTTACATCACTAGCTCATCTCATTAATTGACATAAGGGCTTCCTCACCATTCCCTATGAATTTCTACTATTATTATCACATGTATACACATACCAACAACAATTCATGGATAGAAAATATATATCACCAACACAACCACAATTCATAGCATATATATCATAATGCAGCTTATAACATCTTTGTTAATACATGCGTACCCTTACCCTTAATGGTTATAATTACAAGTTCCAACCTACCATCTTATAGATCATTGGAAGAGCTTTCCAAAGCTTCCGACCGGGCGTCAAACAGAGTTACGGTTCAAAAGTTATGACCGAAATCGTTATTTAACATTTTAGAGGCTATGCAAGGCGAATCAAGCATCCAGGTCGACACATACTATTGGGAAAAGTCTTGAAATTCACTGTCTTGCATACGTCGATCCTGGGTCGATGCATAGATTCTGCAGGTCGATGCATATTGCGTGTTTTTATCCTAAAACTCAGTTTTTCACCGTTGGAGGTCTTCCGGACCTCCGATTTCGATTTTGTAAAAAGGCTCGACCTCAGAATTCAACACACAGAAATTATCCAATAATTAAAAAGCATTTTAATACATTTACACAATTAATCTCTCAATCATAAAGTTTATCATGTTTATAATCAATAACCACAAACATATTATTCATCATAATCAAGTTTCAAGAACACATCAACAACTCAAACCCTAACTTCCCAACCATGGATTCTTCCTCCCCAAAGCTAAATCTAACTATGGAACTCACCTTTGATTTAACAAGAGGAAGAAGTTTGGTGAAGAAGATGATGAGTAGTGATGATGAACCCATGAGTCTCTTCTTCTTCTTCTTCTTTCTTTCTTTCTTTCTCTTTTCTCTTTTCTCTTTTTCTCCTTCGCTCCCATGATTTCTTTTTCTTCTTTTCTCTGACCACACTCTTTCTCTTCTCCCACCTACTTCTTCTTATCTCTTTCTTTTTCTTTTCTTTAATTCTCCACCACACAAATATATATATATATATATATATATATATATATATATATATATATATAGATACTATAGAATATATAATCTATAATATATAATATTATGTAGTGATAGAAAATATCCCAATTGATATTGTATCTTCTAGTATCAATTGACCCATTATCAATGTTACCAAAAATGTCCCCTCTTGTATTTATTAATAATGGTCAGTCTCTTTATTTCATAATTGATATCTCTAGAGTCTGCTAGTTACTCTATTGGTCCCAACTGATGACACTTAGAGTACTTAGGAACGTCAATAAATCCAATTGATATACAAAGTGCATTTAAGGGAAATATGGGGTATTACATTAGTTTTCTCAAGGCCTTGAGTAGCCTTTTTGTCAAACACAACACTGCACCTAGGGCGCGTCATAACCTCTAATCCTTTCAATTTGCATCTATTGAGAAAATCTATGAGTTCCTCCTCAACATCGGGGTATACCGCTATGACGTTCTAAGCATATTCCAACTCACAAACTTTCATTGTCACATCGGGGCTCTAAGTAGCCTCAACCATCAAACATTTAAGTGGTTCAGTATAGTTTTCATCTTTGATTTGCAAAAGGCCAGAGTCCACTTGCATTGGGGATTTAGCCTTATCAATAAATTTCATCCTTCCCTCATTCAGAGCTCCTTGCACCAAATCCCTGAGAAGGATACAATAGGAAGTATTATGACCCATAAAATTATAAAACTTGCAAAATCCTCTTTTCTTTCACTGCTCCAAAGGTGGCGTCTTTAGTCCCTTGAGGACTATGATTTGGCCATCAGCAACTAAGAGGTCAAAAATCTCATTGCACTTAGTCACGTCAAAGGTGTATATTTTGGCAAAAAATTTGTGATCTTTTGGTTCAACCTGATTCTTTCTGCCGAATAATTTCAACAATTTACAAACATAAGGAGGCCCTGGCTTAAGTTCCACCATGTTTACATCGTTCTCTTTGACCTCCTCGTATCTTATATCATGTTCCTAATCTCTCTCGCCTGCCTCTATATAAGCAACCTTTTATTTTTTATGTAACTTGTTCGACCTGACCTTCTCGGGTTTTAACCGTTCGACCTGTCGACCCCTATCAGGCCAACTGATCCATATCTCTCAGATATTGGAAATCTAGTTTCTTTCTAATAGAGTAGTCTAGACTAGAGCTGTCAA
This sequence comes from Lathyrus tuberosus, assembly GCA_022829125.1. Classification (NCBI taxonomy): domain Eukaryota; kingdom Viridiplantae; phylum Streptophyta; class Magnoliopsida; order Fabales; family Fabaceae; genus Lathyrus; species Lathyrus tuberosus. The sequence continues at coordinate 1,719,861 of JALAZF010000122.1, read as the reverse complement.
AATGGGCTATCCCACATGGGCCGACCTGCCAGGCGTAAAAAATCATATGGCTTCGGCCTTAAAATTAGGGCCTATATTTTTCAGGACTTTTTTAGCCCAGCCCTAAAAAGCCTGTTATCCATTAGGGCTAGCCCATATGGATCGTGGGTAGTGTTGCGGTGAGAATCGGATAACAAGCTATTTATTAACTTGCATCACATTTCTTTTGATTCACAACCGACTTTGATTTATCCAAAGGAAAGGTTCAAGATCGAGAAAACCTAAAGGGGGAGATCTAAGGTTCGGGGTTGGTTATATTAAGGGAAGGTATTAGCACCCTTAATATTTATAGTACTCTACAGGAACCTCTTGTTTAGTTTGTGTTATGTTATGTTTGCTTGTTAAGATAAATCTGTTAAAGGTATATACATTGATTTTGCTCGCCAAGACGTCGCTTCTTGTGCCTACGTATCTGATTAAAGAATCAGAGCAATGGTAGTTCACCTAACTAAGGGTGAAAGAGGAACTATTGACTATGGTCAAAGTTCCAAGGGGAATGAGTATGAGCTCATATAGAGTTTAAGAAACTCTCTAAGTCTAAGTTATGATGGGAAAAGTGGATACTCAATGTGATGAGCCCACATAGAGTCCAAGAACTCTAACCTAATTCTAAGTTGTAGGATTGAATGGCTTTGAGGCCAAGGGAAAGTGGCTATGACTATGAGGTCGAAGATTAAAGAGATGGCTCTATGACTATGAGGTCAAGAGGTAATCCTATGACTATGAGGTCACGGAGGGAGGTGGCCCTATGACTATGAGGTCAAAGCTGGAGGTAATGAGCTTTCTATGACTATGAGGTCAATAGAGAGACTTTCTATGACTATGAGGTCAATAGAGAGCAAGGGTTACCTATGACTATGAGGTCTAGGTTGAAGATGGCTCTATGACTATGAGGTCAAAGCCTACCTATGACTATGAGGTCAAGGTTTAAGAGATGGCCCTATGACTATGAGGTCAAGAGGGAATCCTATGGCTATGAGGTTAAGGATATAATGAGCTATCTATGCTTTGAGGTCAATAGAGAGACTTTCCTTTGGAAGGAGGGGAAGACAACAACTTGCAAAAGACAAGTGTTAAAGGGGGAGAAAATATGAGTAGGCAATATGAGTTCAAGACTCAAAGGGGGTGAAAAATTAAATACGAACAATATCAGGATATGATATAAACATCCATGTATGAGCATGGCAAGGTAAAATGAGATAGTTCATGAATAACTGAACAACTGAGCAAGGCAGAATATTCAACAATCATGAAGTTAGGAGTGAGACAAACCTATTATATCAGCACAAAGTTATCTTTACAAGACAACTTCAAGGAGTGTCACAAGTTATAAACAAAAGGTGATAGTATGGTTACATCAATGAGGTGCTCACTATTAAGTAAACAGGCATGCAAACTCAAAACCAAAGTTTAAATCCAAGTTGAAGCAAATGGGTGTGTGAGGTGTTTAGACAAAATTCAAACAAAACCCACTCAACAAGTCCTTGACAAGGTTGGTAATTACACTTAAAATAACCTCTTAAAAATGCTTTAAAACAACTTATAAAATTGTCCCAAAAAGTGGTAAGAAAATAAGTTCATAATTAAGGTTGAAACAATGCTCTAAAAGAAATTCACAAAATTAATAAATATTAAAGTGAAAATTAAAAAAAAAAAAATTAGATGAGGCATTAGAAAAATATTTTTGGGAATTTTTGTGTTTAAAGGAAAATATTTTAAATAATTGAAATTGAAGTGAAAACTAAAAATAAAAAAGTGTGAAACAAAATGAGACAGTGGGTGTGATTCTGAAAACCTAATGAACAAAAATATGCTTGTTTTGCGTTTGGGCCTTCTGGTGGGGGGTGTGGATAGTGATTTGCGCATACCCATGGTCCAGGTGAATTAAAATAGAAACTAGATGAAATAATATGTGTTTCATGTACAACATAACATGTAACATTTAATCAACCGGTCACTTGTGTTTTAAGATACTACACGACAAAGCAATGCCATAATCTATCATGCGCTGCCAACAAATCATCTCTCCCATGCATACATGAACAAATCCCAACAACTATCGTGAAGAACCAGAAACACACCATTGTTGAACTCTCTACTTGCTCTACCATTTTCAACCTTATTTTTCCATATTTTTTCTCAAACTAAAAGCCTAAACTGTTTAACAAAGATCCAGGGGTTCAACTCTGACATTTATTTGCCCTAAAACTAAACACATATCTCAAACGGAAGCCAATAACAATGTCACAACAACAAAGTTCAGAGATTCAAACTTCAAACATACGAGTTATAAGAGGTATACAATGGTTCACACGACTCAAACACAATAATGTACGTAAGCCAGCCTTAAAGAGAAAAACATTATCACAACATGCTCATGAGTTGCAAGGTTTTAGAGACTTATTTCTTGGAGTAGGTCCAAGGCCTCTTCAAGAGGACTTGCAGAGGTGAGCTAACCCTCCCTTTATGTTTATTGATGCTAGGAAATATGACCAGTATGCTTGGAATGATTGGAAACGAGCTCCAACTTCAAACCCGTGCTTACATGTGAGTGAAAGTTTGAACAATGGCTGATGATGAAGGGTTTGTTACAGAACCTATTTGATGATCTGAACCTGCTTCATGGAGTGTTGATGGAAGATTTACAAGGTTTGTTTATGATGGGCACGAGGGAAATGAAGCGGGGCAAAGTTCCTGCAATTTATTGTTAAACTATGGAAGGAGAGATAGAGAGGTTTGAGAGTGATTTCTGGTGTATTCTGATGTCCCTTCCTTTATGTCCTTAACAATGAAGAACGATCCTCCTTTTATAGTAGAAGCAGCTGGATATTATATTGAAAGCACTGTGGATAATGGTCTTGTTCAAGAGGAAAAGATCAATAAAGAAGATTCTGTGCGCATGGTTCTCCTATGCTATCATCTTGAGCCAAGTGAGTTTGTAGTGGTTGCTGTAACACCCCCAATCTATACCCCCAAGCTATTAAAGCGATAAATAAAAATTCAAAATTTCATCAGAGTATATTTAAAAAATTCACGGCATAGACCAGGGGGTCACATCAATTTGAAACAAAATACACATAAACCTGCCCATAAAGATATGCAACAATCAGGTAGCAATTAACAGAGGAACTTAATTCCTACTACCCACAATTCAAATACATAATAAAAGCGGAAAATCTGTACTGAATCTCATATATATATATCATACAAAGTGTATCTGTCATATACAAAGCCACACAAGTACAATCCAAAACATGTGTATACATAATACAAAATAATTCACACTCGATCACCCCGACTACCCGGTGTCACATATCAGAGCCGACCGACAAAAGAATGAAGACCTAAGCTTCACAAAAAGACCTCCAGCAATCTAATCTGCAATTCCTCATAGAGCATTATAAAACAGCAGAAGGGTGAGAAACACAATCATAATATAGTTGCATACAATTATATATAACACCAAAAATACACATATATACTGTTCTCACCACAACTCATACCATATTTCAAACACAAAATAACACAATGTATATTTCATATTTCCATCACCAAGGTATACCAACCATGCACAATACCAGTATCACCAACACATATACATATATCAATTTATCAATTTCATCCACAATTCCACACATAAACAAACCATTAATGATTTATGCAAATGCAAGAGACCGACACAACGACTCTATGCATATGCACATACGGTACCGACTTCCATCAATTATCAACACCAGTTCACTCAGGAACTATTGGAACCATCGCTCGTTACTTAGTGTAACTCCCCGTCGGGCATACGATGTTCCGCGTCGCTTTCGGTCCTCTTTGTATAAGGCTCACGACGTTTATGGATCGCTTCCGGTCCTCTTTGTATAAGGCTAATGATCCGATCGCTCACACCCCACACGGGCACACGATCGTCTATAACCATCACTTTCGGTCCTCTCGGTATAAGGCTCACGATGTTATAGCAGATTCCCTCTGGAATCGATTCGTCGCTCACACCCACTAGGGCACACAACATCACAAGAATACACATCATGATGCTTAGCATACAATGACTCATGACATTCAAATGCACATATATATGTAACCATCTCACTTAACATTAGTCATGCTTTGCAATTCAAGCCCAAAACAATGCATTTATACCATACAACAGCACGCAAATCATACCATATCCATATCAACAACACATTGCATGATACACAACAATTACACACAATTATAACGAAAAAAAGTCGACAAAACGACACTATTCCAAATTCCTGACATAATTAAATCGGCTAACAATCTCAAAATTATTAAATAAGAAAGTACAGTTCAATAGCTACTCAACGATACCAAGAATGTTAAAAATGGATAAACGGAACACAAGTTACGGACTAAACAAGAAAAGACATCGCGAAAAACCACATTTTGCAATTCTCCTGGACATACGCGTATTGCCCTGAGCCATACGCGTATTGCCCTGCTCCCTCGCCCATTCCATACGCGTATTGCCCAAGGTCGTACGCGTATGGGCAGAGACCCATTTTTCCCCAAAATTCCCATTAAAAGTCCAATACGCGTAGTGCCTTGCTTCATACGCGTATTGCCCTCAACATTACGCGTACCATTACGCAAATGGGCAGATGGCCGAGAAAATGAAGCTCCATACGCGTATTGCCCAGTTTTCTTCAATACCATACGCGTATTACCCTGACCAATACACGTATTGCCTTGAGTGATACGCGTATGGGCAGTGGAAAACCAGAATTTTTCTGCAGAATTTCTTCTGCGTTTTCCAACCCAAAATCATCCAATTTTCACCTATACACCAGAAAAATTACCAATACAATGCCTAACAACATGTATCTAACATGTATCAACAATAATGAACCTGAAAACATGATTTCCGACACAATTTAATCGATTTCTAATCAATTTTTACATAATATGGTTTTTACTATATATTTCCATTTCAATCCAATAACAACCAAAAACATACATACATAATCATACACAAGCATATAATAATCGAGTTTCGCACCCTTACCCGATTTAACCGTGTTTAGAAAAATCGGGAGATTGTTTTCTTGATTTCCAAGTTTTCTCTCTTTTTCTTCTCTTCTTCTCTTTTCTTTCCCTTTTCCTTCTTCTCTTTTTCTTTCTCTCTATTTTTCTCTCTTTCTATTTTTATTTTCTTAACTTAAGAAAAAAATAAAGTGAAATGCCCAAAATACCCCTACACTCAAATATCTCGCAAACGTTCCCAAAACCCGATAAAATATCACAACACTGAAAAATAACATATTTCCAAATAAAAGTCGAAAATAAAATAAAATAATAATAAAATAATCAAAACGACTCGATTAAATAAAAACTGACAAAACAGGGGCGTTACAGTTGCTTCTCTTAAGGTTTTTGTCGGCAGAAGAAATGGCAAGGATCAAAAGAGTTCTGGTACAAGAACAAGTTTACATGATGGTCTATGCTTTTAACCTCTTGTATGTCAATTTGGGAAGTACGGAGTGATTGAACTTTGGAGGCTTCTTTCAAGGTTTTTGTGATAAAGTGCAATGTTGGAATTTGATGAGAAAAGTCAGTACAATGTACTTGATAAAAGGTGTTCAGACTTTGGTTCAAGTTGTGATTCAAAGTGAAGCATGGCTTGGCATGAAATGAACAAAGTCATGGACCTCCATCTGACGCACGATAACTCCCTAAACCATGAGCCAAATGAAACAACTTTTGATCCTCTTGAAAAAATGGCATGGAGAGGTGTGGCATTGATGTTATTGATAAGTTAAAATAGGGCTTAGAAACACATGAAAGATCATGGCAAAGTTTGGTGCACATAAAGAACTAAATTCTGAATTTTCTAAGTGTACTCAACATTTCATTGTGACCACTTTGGTGCATGATATCTTGGTGATCATTAATCCAACTTATGAGATTTTTGTTTCTATGTAAAGTAGGCATTTGATAGAGCAACTTTCATGTGGAAGGAAACTTGAGATGAAGATTGGAATTGTGAGAAAAAATTTCATGAAGTCATGCACACCATATTGCCCAAACAAAACTTAGAAAAATTCTAAGTTATTGAACTTTTCCCATTTGAAACATCAAACTTTAAAACACCATAACTTAAGATTGGTTTATCCAAATGAGGAGTTCTACACATGCTTGAAAAGCTTGAAGAACAAGGAACAACTTTCATGTCCAAAGAATTTTGATTTGAAGCTTGGAACTAGGTGAAAAATTGAGTTAAAGTTGGATGAAAATTAAGGTGAAAATGCTGAAAATTTCACTAAGTCCCAAAGGTATCTTATCTTCCAAGTTCCATAACTTAAAAACCATGTAATTTTTGAAGAGAGGTCCTCTAATACACTTTGAAGATCATGGAAAGAGCTTCCATTTGAGCTTTGATTCACTCAATTTGGATTTGTGGTTTGAAAGTTATGGCCTTCCCCGTTTTGTACAAGAAGTGAATTTCCCACACTTAGAAGGTTTCAAGGACCAAACATTGCCCTCTTTGCAAGAAACCTCTCAAAGCTTGTCTTCTCATGCTCTAACTCAACAATTAGACATGTCATGATGAATTGTGGCTCAAGGTATCATTCTCACTTAGTTAGTGAACACCTGTGATGATTGTTTGGAACCAAAGAGTGTCTTAGGAGACCTTGAATCATGTGAGAGATTGGCTTAGGAGACTCTGTGCAAACCCTGTTTTTTTTTTCACATAAAAGAACAAACTAGCAAAGTATGGTGATTAGATAATAGTGCACAGATGATTGAATCTAAATGCAAATGCAAGATGTTATGACATCTAAGAGGGTAAAATTTGGGGTACAATAGTTGCCCCTATTTAAATAGCTTTACCAGATGGCACGAGGAATGAAGATCCTCGGGACATCAAGGTGAAAGGTATTTAAATATAGCAAACCAAAAATTTTGCCCTTAGATGTAATGCAGATGCTAAGGACAAGTGATAGACATGCAAAAGCGGATATGCCATGAACTTCTAGTATGATGATTTGATGCCATGATAGTGCAAAGATGCAGACAAACAAGACACTAAAGGATAAAGCGAAAACAACCACATGTTAGCTTCACTGGGGAAGGATGAAGGTTAATATCCACAAGGAAGACTCACTGGGGATACAGGCTGACCAACAAAAGAGACTCACTGGAGAGACTCTGAGGCAACACTGGGGATGGAAGAATAAAACTGAGGGGGAAACCTCACAGGTACTTACTGGAGATGTGAGCCAAAAAGGCGTTCTCCACTGGGGAGAGATCCAGGACGATGGACGACAGGTTCGTAGGTGACCGGACGACACTGGGGAAATAAGATTCATTCTTACTGGGCATGAAACCAGGAAGAAGACATGATCTCCACTGGGGATCAGTTTGAAATAAAAGGATATACACCCTACCAAGATTTTCTGGGGATTTCTTATATTGAAGAGTTCAAACGGGATTTTCAAGAAAAACCAGAAAATATAGAGACAAACTCTGCGTGCCAGATGATCAATCACAAGGACTTTCAAACAGATATTGATAATGACTGAACCTCTGCTGGGAACCAGATTAAAGTACCAACAATGATTGGACTCAGAAGTAACATGTCAGTATACACCAATTTGAGTTGGATAAGATACCAATTTGAGTTGGTTTGCCAGCAAAGACTAGACTTTAGACACCAATATAAGTTGAACTCCAATATGAGTTGGAAAGGACACCAGTTTGGGGTTATAGTTTGGATACCAGTATGAGCTGGACTTTGAATACCAGTATGAGCTGGATTTTGACTACTAGTATGAGCTGGATTTTGGATACCAGTATGAGCTGGATTTTGATTACCAGTATGAGCTGGATTTTGGATACCAGTATGAGCTGGATTTTGATTACCAGTATGAGCTGGATTTTTAATGCCAGTATGAGCTGGACTTTAGATACCAGTATGAGCTGGATTTTGGATACCAGTATGAGCTGGATTTTGATTACCAGTTTGAGCTGGATTTTGAATGCCAATATGAGTTAGACTTTAGATACCAGTATGAACTGGATTTTGAATGCCAGTATGAGCTGGACTTTAGATACCAGTATGAGCTGGATTTTGAATGCCAGTATGAGCTGGACTTGGACTACCAGTATGAGCTGGATTTTGACTACCAGTATGAGCTGGATTTTGGATACCAGTATGAGCTGGATTTTGATTACTAGTATGAATTGGATTTTGAATGCCAGTATGAGCTGGACTTTAGATACCAGTATAAGCTGGATTTTGAATGCCAGTATGAGCCGGACATTAGATACCAGTATGAGCTAGATTTTGATTACCAGTATGGGCTGGATTTTGAATGCCAGTATGAGCTAGACTTTGGATACCAGTATGAACTGGATTTTGGATACCGGTATGAGCTGGATTTTGATTACCAGTATGAGCTGGATTTTGAATGCCAGTATGAGCTGGATTTTGAATGCCAGTATGAGCTGGACTTTAGATGCCAGTATGAGCTGGACTTTAGATACCAGTATGAGCTGGATTTTGATTACCAGTATGAGATGGATTTTAAATGCCAGTATGAGCTGGACTTTATATACCAGTTTGAGCTGGATTTTGAATGCCAGTATGAGCTAGACTTTAGATACCAGTATGAGCTGGATTTTGATTACCAGTGTGAGCTGGATTTTGAATGCCAGTATGAGCCAGAATTTAGATACCAGTATGAGCTGGACTTTGAATGCCAGTATGAGCTGGACTTTGGATACCAGTATGAGCTGGATTTTGAATGCCAGTATGAGCTGGACTTTAGATACCAGTATGAGCTGGATTTTGAATGCCAGTATGAGCTGGACTTTGGATACCAGTATGAGCTGGATTTTTGGTTACCATATGAGGAGATTAAGTATCAGATATGTCAATACTGGGTTGCATAACTGAAGATTAGGCTTCCTTGGGAATACCAGCTATGGTTGCAAAAAGGGTAGCACCAGGGATAGACAAGTTTCTCAAGAGATTGCTACTTGTTATTGGGTATAAATTTTGAAGAGATGCTGATATCACAACACTGCTGGAGAATGAATTTTGTCTTCAAAGATTTTTTCTTGCGAGTGCAAAATAAATGCACGTTCAAACTAGGTTCAACAACCTAACCTGCCGGGGACCAAAATTCAATCTAGGAACGAGCTAGAAAGAAACGGTCAAACAAGACTCCCACCATTGAGGAATGAGCTCAAATGGGGATTTATCTTATCCTATTGTGGAAAAGATAACTGAACCAACCATCATCCATGAGGATAAAACTCTGTGGGGAATTCAGAAGGATGGGCATTATGCCTAGGGTTGACAACTCTATTTGGAGAGAATAGACAAGCCCAGTCACTTGGGGATATAACGCCAAAGTGAACAAAACAGGTAAACACCATAAGAAGAGGTAGCGGAGAGCTAAAATTCTATGCATATGAGTGCTTATGCCATGCTTATGCTTATGCTGACCAAACAGACAAGAAGCGAAACTGAAGATGGAATAAACATCTCAACAAGGGTACCCAACCATCATCATCAGATTGGACCATTACTGGGGATGATCTTGTAGGATCAGTAGTTCTGCTTCAAGATTACAACTTTATTTGGTGAGAAGAGCACTCCACTTGGTATAGTATCACGACTTCACTAGGATTGTCATCATGAGCATGATTTCCTCACTGGAGGGAAAAGATCTATCCAGTATAGCTGATGTAACAGCTTACTGGGGAGCTAGCAAAAAGATGCTACAAAAGCTGAGTAGTTCTGCATAACTCATCTGCCCAAGGGTATACGGACTGTCAGGAGAAAATGTCAAGAGGATTTTACAGAAGAACTGGCATACAAGAGGCTACAGTATCTTCAAACTCTTGGAGAGATTCATGAATTTCGGCATAACTGCCCCAGATTAACTGCATTACAACAAGGTCCTTGAACTTTGTGCTTCAGACTGACTGATCTGTGAAAGAGATGCCCCAGACTGATTGGCCCTTTAGAGATTTACCGAATCTCGACCTAGACTGCTTCTGATTAATTGCTCTTGTGAGAGCAAGTCGTCAAAAGGGTTTTACAGAAGAATTGGCATACCAGATGCTTCAATATCTTCAAAATTTTGAAGAGAAATGAACCTCGGCGTAACTGCCCCAGTTTAATTGTATTCATAATACAAAGTACTCAGACTACGGTAGAAACCACTGGAGAAACAAACTTGCCTCTGTTGAGGGTTCCTTGGAATCCTTGCCTTGAAACATACTTGTCATAAGATGGCCTCAAGAAGGCTTGCCCCAATATTCTAAACTTTGGAGAAGTTCTGCCCCTGATTCAACAGCACTTGGAATGGTGGATTGGAAAATCCCTCCGCTTGGTTTCCCCTGACTAAGCTTCCTTTATCAAGACAAATTCCTTAGCTGGCTGCATTTGCCGGGATTCCTTTGACATTTAATTGTCTTTGCAAACAAGTATCGTTCATTAAAAATTGGCAATTTTAATACAAAATTCATGCAATCTTTTGAAATCCAGTTTTATTTATGAAACACACGCAACAGAATGAAAAACAAACGGGATTTAGTCATTTACGGAATGACAGATGAAGTGATCAACACACGCAAATAGCAAAGATCATTAGGAGTCAGGTTAATCAACCTTGCTGTAGTATGCTTTCAAAACAACCTTACCTCAATTAGGTCTTTTAAGGGTTGTAACGTGGCCTGGTTCACAGTTCATGAAACAAAAGATAAAGGCTCAAAGTTTATTTGTCCCACCCCATCTTCATGATGAACTCCAATCCTACACTCAGTTAACTTCAAGCTATACATTCAAGTTCCTCTAGGTTAGGAACGAATTGATGATAGTTGACGATGATTTTGACACCTTTGCAGTCATTACTCCCTTGCAGAATTTGATTATTCTTTAATGCTGAGGTTTTGAGACCTCTTCTTGTCTTTGTTTGAGGTTTTGAGACCTTCCTTTTTTTCTTTTTTTTTTCTTCACTGAGGTTTTGAGACCTCTTCCTGTCTTCTGAGGTTTTGAGACCTCGTTTTTTTGATTATCACTTGCATTCGAGTGCATAACCGAGTTAAATTGAGAACTACCCTGCCCCAAGGTTGAGATTTAAGGGTTTTTTTTATGTAAGGAAAGAAAACTCCTACTTCTAGGCTCGAAGGGGTTAACTAGGGGTTAGCTTCCTTATTTCTCCAGTGTTTGGGAATTGAAATAATGCCTTACATCCTCAGCAAGGTTAAATCGAAAGCATATCACAGCAATTATGGATAATATTTTCATCATCCTCCCTAATCTTTGCTTAACAACAATTTGATATGGAGTAAAGCAGGATAAAGGTATTTTTTTTGTTTTCATGAACACAAAAGTAAATGAGTGAAACGAATGGACTTAATCAAAAGATGCAAAAACATTTCATTAATCTTGCCAATTTGAAAGTATAACAAAGCTTATAAGCAAATACAAGTTCAAAGTGCTAAGAAAATACAATTGGAAAGTACTGAAAATGCATAAAATACAACCAGCTTTGGCGAATTGATTTCAAAAGATTTCAGTTTCCGGGCCCAAGCGGAGGAACACCTTCATCACTGATCACTTGTTCCTTGTGATACAGAATCTTGAGAGGCCTCGCAAGTCTCTTACCTTTTGCTTCAGAAATCAAGGTATTGGCATCAGACTCACTTTCTTGAGGTTGCAGCATTTTCAGCAGGTTTAGCAGTCTTGCTTCAAACTCTTTGCATTCTCCAATGGGATGCCCCATTGTACCAGTACGGAATTTGCATACAATCTCCGGGCGATCTTCCTCGAAGACTAAATCTTTGTTGTGGATCAGATTTTGCACAGTAGCCTCTAAGGATCGACAACCATCCAAGTCATGCCCTTCGACTCCCATGTGGAATTCACAAGTTAGGTTTGTATTGTGCCAAGGTCCGGGCACAGAGTTGTGAAGTCGCAGAGTTACCAACTTGTTCTGATCAATAGTGGGAAGAGTTTGCTTAATGGCACCGGAATGGGCTGATAGTGAACCCTGGCCCTTTTGACAGAGTACTTCTTCTTGTTTTGATTTTGGGAACCTCGAGGAGGAACAACCGTTGGAGACTGAAATATCCTTTCGGTAGACACTTGATGAAGATTATATTCTGGCGCAAGACCTAGACCAAAGGTTGGCTGGTATGAAGTTTCCCCAAAGGCAAATCCTTTGTATGGGAGAACCACAGGAGATGATGAACTGATAACTTCTCTAGGAGTGATAGGGTGAGCATACTCCTCTTTCTTCATTAGAGCTTGCAAAGTTTCTAGAACCCAATTCATCTGGCATTTGAGGATTCTGACCTCCTCTTTCAAGTCTTCTTGGTTCTTCAGAATTTCATTCATTGTTGTCATCATCTTGAATAGGGGCTAGGTATCCTTCAGACATAGAGGGAGAGACTCAAGACCGAGAAATGCAAATGAGATGCGAATGCGCACGGAATGCAAATACAAGCCAAGTGGTTTCAAGGAACTCAAAGGCAAGTTGCAAAAAATTTTATGGAAAAACTGAAGAAGTTTTTGTTTTTAAGATCCAAGCTCTGTTGATCTTTTGAAAAGGAAATGAATGTCTGAATTCCTTGAAACCAACAATGGATGCAATGAGATGTATACAATGCACAAAACACATAAGCACACATATTCACAAATGTACAACCACACAGACAAAGGGTCTAGGTTGAGGTCAAGAGCATAGAGTCATGGTTTACCCCCTCATTGGTATGTACTATTGGTTTTCACCTGCCGAACAAGGTTCTAAAAGGTTCCCAGAGTCAACAACCCATCTTTCGGATTTTATCGATTTCCCAAATGACTTGGTGGTCAATAAAATTCTCAAGAGAATCTCGTCTGAGTGTAGTATCGTGTAGCAACCAATTCAGGAATAGACTCCCTCATAGTCCTTGCACTACATCCTAAAAATGCTTAAGTAGGGTTTGGAAATAACTACGGTTCTCAGTATCGATGGCACCTACATTGAGAGTAGCACGTTTTCACGAATGGGATCGTTTAACATGACTAAGCTCTCAAGAGGGCCTAAACTGAGTGATGGTGTCTCAAGTCAACTTTTTCAGGAATCGACTCCCTCAAAGCCTTCTTGAATATACCATCGTCCTATAATAAATGCTCTCATGTCCAGGTTAGGACTTTTCTTACCACTCAACAGTAGTACCCTGCACAAAGAAGAACCCATGCAGACAGATATACAGATATGTACAAATAAGCAAACAAGCATAAATAACACAAACACAACAAGGTGGGCTTACCCCTCAAAAGACATCCCCAGTGAAGTCGTCATTTCTGTTGCAGTGAGAATCGGATAACAAGCTATTTATTAACTTGCATCACATTTCTTTTGATTCACAACCGACTTTGATTTATCCAAAGGAAAGGTTCAAGATCGAGAAAACCTAAACGGGGAGATCTAAGGTTCGGGGGTTGGTTATATTAAGGGAAGGTATTAGCACCCTTAATATCTGTAGTACTCTACAGGAACCTCTTGTTTAGTTTGTGTTATGTTATGTTTGCTTGTTAAGATAAATCTGTTAAAGGTATATACATTGATTTTGCTTGCCAAGACGTTGCATCTTGTGCCTACATATCTGATTAAAGAATCAGAGCAACGGTAGTTCACCTAACTAAGGGTGAAAGAGGAACTATTGACTATGGCCAAAGTTCCAAGGGGAATGAGTATGAGCTCATATAGAGTTTAAGAAACTCTCTAAGTCTAAGTTATGATGGGAAAAGTGGATACTCAATGTGATGAGCCCACATAGAGTCCAAGAACTCTAACCTAATTCTAAGTTGTAGGATTGAATGGCTATGAGGCCAAGGGAAAGTGGCTATGACTATGAGGTCGAAGGTTAAAGAGATGGCTCTATGACTATGAGGTCAAGAGGTAATCCTATGACTATGAGGTCACGGAGGGAGGTGGCCCTATGACTATGAGGTCAAAGCTGGAGATAATGAGCTTTCTATGACTATGAGGTCAATAGAGAGACTTTCTATGACTATGAGGTCAATAGAGAGCAAGGGTTACCTATTACTATGAGGTCTAGGTTGAAGATGGCTCTATGACTATGAGGTCAAAGCCTACCTATGACTATGAGGTCAAGGTTTAAGAGATGGCCCTATGACTATGAGGTCAAGAGGGAATCCTATGGCTATGAGGTCAAGGATATAATGAGCTATCTATGACTTTGAGGTCAATAGAGAGACTTTCCTTTGGAAGGAGGGGAAGACAAAAACTTGCAAAAGACAAGTGTTAAAGGGGGAGAAAATATGAGTAGGCAATATGAGTTCAAGACTCAAAGGGGATGAACAATTAAATACGAACAATATCAGGATATGATATAAACATCCATGTATGAGCATGGCAAGGTAAAATGAGATAGTTCATGAATAAGTGAACAAATGAGCAAGGCAGAATATTCAACAATCATGAAGTTAGGAGTGAAACAAACCTATTATATCAGCACAAAGTTATCTTTACAAGACAACTTCAAGAAGTGTCACAAGTTATAAACAAAAGGTGATAAGTATGGTTACATCAATGAGGTGCTCACTATTAAGTAAACGGGCATGCAAACTCAAAACCAAAGTTTAAACCCAAGTTGAAGCAAATGGGTGTGTGAGGTGTTTAGACAAAATTCAAACAAAACCCACTCAACAAGTCCTTGACAAGGTTGGTAATTACACTTAAAATAACCTCTTAAAAATGCTTTAAAACAACTTAGAAAATTGTCCCAAAAAGTGGTAAGAAAATAAGTTCATAATTAAGGTTGAAACAAAGCTCTAAAAGAAATTCACAAAATTAATAAATATTAAAGTGAAAATTAAAAAAAAAATTAGATGAGGCATTAGAAAAATATTTTTGGGAATTTTTGTGTTTAAAAGAAAATATTTTAAATAATTGAAATTGAAGTGAAAACTAAAAATAAAAAGTGTGAAACAAAATGAGACAGGGGGTGTGATTTTGAAAACCTAATGAACAAAAATATGCTTGTTTTGCGTTTGGGACTTCTAGTGGGGGGTGTGGATAGTGATTTGCGCAGGCCCATGGTCCAGGTGAATTAAAATAGAAACCAGATGAAATAATATGTGTTTCATGTACAACATAACATGTAACATTTAATCAACCGGTCACCTGTGTTTTAAGTTACTACACGACAAAGCAATGCCATAACCTATCATACGCTGCCAGCAAATCATCTCTCCCATGCATACATTACAAATCCCAACAACTATCGTGAAGAACCAGAAACACACCATTGTTGACTCTCTACTTGCTCTACCATTTTCAACCTTATTTTTCCATATTTTTTCTCAAACTAAAAGCCTAAACTGTTTAACAACGATCCAGGGGTTCAACTCTGACATTTATTTGCCCTAAAACTAAACACATATCTCAAACGGAAGCCAATAACAATGTCACAACAACAAAGTTCAGAGATTCAAACTTCAAACATACGAGTTATAAGAGGCATGCAATGGTTCACACGACTCAAACACAATAATGTACGTAAGCCAGCCTTAAAGAGAAAAACATTATCACAACATGCTCATGAGTTGCAAGGTTTTAGAGACTTACCTCTTGGAGTAGGTCCAAGGCCTCTTCAAGAGGACTTGCAGAGGTGAGCTAACCCCCCCTTTATGTTTATTGATGCTAGGAGAGATGACCAATATGCTTGGAATGATTGGAAACGAGCTCTGTAACACCCCAATTCCCATGCGAATAAATAATACATAAATAAATCAGAGTAACTAAAAATTTATTTTTTCGACAGAAACATGGATACCACATTTTAAAATAAGAAAACACAATCCCTGCTCAATTATTTGATACATATCACATAATAGAGAAAATCATTAACGGGAAACTTTTTCCATCTTAAGGGAAAGGTCAATTATGGAATAAAGCGGAAAGATCCATAACCGACTTGTTTTACAAAATAAATCATTTTAGAACATCAGCTATACACACAAAAGTACTACGAAATACATTCAACAAATGTATACATATATATATAATCGTTTCCCGACTCCCGTGCTACGTATCAGAGCAGACACCAAGACCGACAACAGAACGGAGGGATAATCTTCACAAAAAGACCTCCAGTAACTCTAATCTGCAATGCCTCATAGAGCATTATAAAACAGCAGAAGGGTGAGAAATAACAACTAAAATCAAGATTGCATAATAATATGCAATTACATAACAATTCACATGCATAGCTATTCTCACCACAAACACCACATACTAATACATATAACATACCACATATACGTAACATATATCTATTAATCCAACAATATGGCATGTATCAAGTATCCAATATACTCACATATTTGCACATAAGGCATACCAAGTCATAACATTTAGAAACACATCACACATCACATAGCATATGTCTACGCATAATACATATTATCCACAACCAATGCATTTATCACATATGCACATCAAATTACCAATGCTATCACAATCTCAACACATAACAAATCGATGCACAATTTCCACACATAATTAATCAAATCATGATTTTCCACACATAATGCATCCATTCACAATTCTCACACATAATCAATCAAATCATGATTTTCCACACATAATGCATCCATGATTTATGCAAATGCACAGAGACCGACACAACGACTCTATGCAAATGCCATGCGGTACCGACTTCCAATGTTTCTCATCACTAGTTCACTCAAGAACTCTGCTGGAACCATCGCTCGTTACATCACTGTAACTCCGCGTCGGGCATACGATGTTCCCCGTCGCTCACACCCCACACGGGCACACGACGTTTATGGATCGCTCACACCCCACACGGGCACACGACCCGATCGCTCACACCCCACATGGGCACACGATCGTCTATAACCATCACTTTCGGTCCTCTTATTTTTAAGGTGATTCATACCTCTTATTTTTAAGGCGCACGATGTTATAGCAGATTCCCTCTGGAACCAATCCGTCGCTCACGACGTCACAAGAATGCATATCATGATGCTTGGCATACAATGACTCATGACATTCAAAATGCACACATATACACATCCACAATCATGCATATATCATCAACTCATCAATTCCATACGTTTACAATTCAACAATATGAATTATCTCATCATCAATATTCATGCATTGGAAACCAATTCAAACAATGCATTTACTTGCCATAAGGCCACCAAATAACACCCATTGAATTTTACATACACAAAGCATTTCATCACAAACCACAAACCACAACAATCATACAATCACAATTACTTCCACAAGGGATTCACACCATAAAGGCTACCCACAACACATCATAACAACATGCATCAACATCATATAAACCACATAAAAGCTCAATGTTATGCAACAATAGCACAACACACGGTAAAACACCAACCGCACGCATTTATCGCGATAAAAACCCGACAACCCGACTATTTTTCAAAAACACGAATTAATTAAATCATCTTTTACTATCCAAACCATTTTTAATAGAAATAATATTTCATTAGCTTTCCAATGCTTTGAACGGGGACCAAAACGGACTTACGGATCAAAAGTTATGAATTTTTGAAGTTTCTTAAATTTTTCATTTTTGCACAGACCGCGCTGAGCGCGCTACCTGCGGACACTCACCCGTATTTGGCCTTAAAAACACCGCCGGAAGACTTCCGGACATCCGTTTTCGATTCCGTAAAAAGTTGCGATCTCAGAATTCAACATACTACAATATTTTCACTATTAAAAGGCTATCCAACACATTTTCCGCGTTGAAATATTTTGAAACATAGTGTAGCGAGCGATTTTGGACGCGGTTCTTAAGCGCTGGTCGCTCTCTCCGGTTGAGCTTAAAGCTACAGGTCGATTCATTTTTTATCCTATTGTGAGCTGAATAAGGAAGGGAAATAGATGTCTCCAATTAACCCTGCTTGCATACTGAGTTTAAACAGCAGTCTGTTAGGTTACGGATGCTATCAATGTGGGGGGCCTTTGTACTGGTTATTTGTATTTTCGCCAATACGGGTTTCTTTCTTTTTATCTAGGCAGAAGGTTTCTGGCGGGGAACAAGGATTAGGATGCTAGGACTGATGCTTTTGAAATACTGCTTTTAATTGATGGAGATATGAGATTTGGGTTTTTTGTTGATTGCGCTCGCTAAGATCTTTTCTTTCGATCTTATGCCTACGTATTCCCGTTTACCGAAACAGGGAAATCAGAGCGTTCGTAGTTCCTCCTATTCTATGGGAGGAAATGGGTGTTTTTGGTGTCTTGTTCAAAGCCCAAGACGTGAAGCGAAAGGTGATTTGTATCTTGTTCAAAGCCCAAGATGTGAAGCTAAAAGGTCTATTTGTGTCTTGTTCAAAGCCCAAGACGTGAAGCTGAAAGACCTCGGCTTTAGAGAGAATTTGTCATCTCTAAAGAGGGGAGAAGGAGAATTACTTTAACTGGGATACGCGGATCCGAGCAATGCCATAATTTCCGAAGAAAGGGTTTTAACCTGAAGGAGAAGACTTTAACTCAGTGTAGAGCAATGCCATCTTTCCTTAGGAATTTCTCATGCTAAAAGAGGGACAGTGGCATGGATGTAGATGATCCAGAGACTTGCCGCTTACAGCGATTAGATGAAGGGAAAGGAGTTGTTGATGTTTGTGTACTGCGAACGAGGCACATCTTTGATGCTAAAAGGTCGATTGGATCAACCAGTGGTTTTCTTATACAAAGCCTAAGAGGAGGCTAATTTCCGCTAGGAAAATCATTATACAAAGCCTAAGAGGAGGCTATTTTGTGTCTCGTACAAAGCCCGAGAGAGAGGCGAAAAGTTTTTGACCCAGTGGGGCATATCGTTATACAAAGCCTAAGAGGAGGCTAGCAAAGAGTTGACTCAGTTGGAGAATCTTTTATACTCAGTAATAGAGTGTTTTTGTATCTCGTACAAAGCCCGAGAGAGAGGCGAAAAGGTTGTTTTGACTCCACTGGGGAGAATTTTGGTATCTCGTACGAAGCCCGAGATGGAGGCTATTGTAACTGTTTCAGTTGAGTGACAGATCCAATATACTGATTTAAAAGAGAAAATCAGTTCTTATATGAGTAACACTGTACACAGGGATTTAATTTGAGGATCAGGGATATTTCCATCTCTTTGAGGAAACGGGAAATCCAAAGGGTATCGAGACTATCTGAGTCTGCGGGTTTCCTTCCTATTTAACGAAGGGTGCTTGAGAATGTCTTTGAGACTCAAGGAAGTTAGACTGTCCGTGTCAAGAGTTTTATCTTTTGTACTATGCTTCGAGAAACAGTAGTAGACTCTATGAAAGGACTGTTCTATGAGGATGACTAGGTTCTGTTCCTATACCTCTAGGAGGTCGTCGGGACAATTTGTACGAAGCCCAAGAGGAGGCTGGAAACTTTTAAGAAGCCGACGGGTCCTTGTACGAAGCCCAAGAGGAGGCTATCATTCCCGGAGGAAGAGATCATTATACGAAGCCTAAGAGGAGGCTGTGAATACTTCTAAGAAGCCGTAGGGTCCTTGAATAATGCCCAAGAGGAGGTCGATGCTTTTAAGAAGCCCGTGGGTCTATCATCTCCTTTCCATTAGGAGAGATAACTCTTTTAAAGATGAAAACCACTGGTAAACGTGCGAGGTTTACTATCCAGCGACTTTTAACTTTTAAAGAGGGTTCCTTAGTTAAGGTCCAAGATTATGACCGTAGTGGGTACCCAAACCCCGAGACATTCAAGGCAAGCTATCCACAAGGAATAGATCAAGTCAGGAAAGTTCGAGAATTGGGAAGAAACTCAAAGATGCCATTCACGGAGAATACATTCATCTTGGGGAGTAGAGCTTCTTGACGATTCCTAAGGAGGACAACCGAAGAGAAGACTGTATCTGGTGCTCCTATTGGGGATCTAGGCGTCTATTTCTATGAATAAATGAAACGGCGTCACTTAGTTCTAGACGTAGTTGCCGGGGAAACTCGAAATATCTATACTATTATTACACAGTAGATATGAGTTTATGAAAGGAGACTTACAGTGAGCAACCCCACAATACAGTTTATAATATGAAAGCAGTAAATGAAAGCGATAACCACTTACTCGGTTGTAGTGCTTCCATGCTGTTTGGTTAGTTGTTCAACAAAGAAAGATTGAAAACAACAGTATATTCAAAATAAAAGGAGAAAGTGCTTTGAAAAAGAAAGACTTGGGGCTCACAACTCAAGGAGAGGCCCAGGGTTTTATCAGTGAGCACACTGTTTGAATTTGTACAGAGGGACTTATACAAGTGACTGGGGCCCAAAATGGTTTTCTGTACAAAGGGATGGGTCTTACACTCTCTCAAGAGGCCCAAAAAGGTTTAAAGAAAAGAGAGGGGCTTATAACACGAGGGTAGGCCCAAATGATTTTTCGTTTTAAAAATGGCGATCGCGCCGAGGCTTTCTTTTAACGCAGAGGGACTTATACAATAAGTGAGGCCCAAAATGTTTTTGGTTAAAAGGGGGATTGGGTCTTACACTCTAATAGAGGCCTAAAGTGTTTTAAAGAAAAAGAAATGGGTCTTACTACTCGAGGGTAGGCCCAGATGATTTTTATTTTTAAACGGGCGACGGTCGCGCTGTTTACTTGTACAGAGGGACTTATATAATGAGTGAGGCCCAAAAAGTTTTTGTACAAGGGGGGATGGGTCTTACACTCTCTCAAGAGGCCCAAAAAGTTTTGAGATGAATAAATGGGTCTTACTACTCGAGGGTAGGCCCAAATGATTTTTGAAAAGGCGACGATCGCGCCATTTGTTTTTTGACGGTATCGGGACTTATACAATAAGCGAGGCCCAAAAAGTTTTTGGTCAAAAAAAGGATTGGGTCTTACACTCTAATAGAGGCCCAAAGTGTTTTGAAAATGATTTATGAGGGTTGAATTAATCCAAAACCCTAATTTGTTTTCAAAATGTATTTAATTGAATAAAAATTCAATTAAAATGATCAAAAATTGTTTAACACATGGAAAACAAATTGTGATCTTGGATTAATGCTTCAAAAATTAAGTATTGACCTACAAAATAATTAGAAAGCATTAAAAGTTGCAAAATCAATGTAGAAAAAATATTTAAAATGCCAAAAACAATCAAAATATTAATTCTTTACAAAAATATCAATTATATGAAATAAATAATATTTTTGGGATTTTTTGATAAAATAAAATATTTTAACATTTTTGTGAATTATTAAAAAAAAATCAACTCAAAATCATTAAAACTCAGAGAGAAATTAATTTTTGAATCAATTAAACAAAATCACAAAATTCAAATATTTGAATTTGAAAAAAAGGCGCCAAGAACAAGCTGAAGAACACGCGCGTGTTCTTGGTTTCTCAGATTTACGTTTTCTATCCAATCTCCATGAATACGTAATCATATCATGCAATCTACATATCATTATGCTCGTCTCAACTTCACGATCATGTCTATGTACTTTAATTTCATTTAAATTAAACATACAACAAGAAATCACGAAGAAACCTCAAGAACCCTAATTTCTGCATGAAGGCTAGGATTTTTGATACACGATTCAAACAATGCAATTAATTGAGGGAAAACATTCCATGCATGATTATGAACATATGGCCAAATTATTGTGCGAGGAAATATGCATAGATTGAGAGATGACCAAGTATGTGCTTACCTCCAAGCCGTGACAGCAAGTTCAGAGTGATTTTTGATTTGGAGGTGTTACAGATGAGTTGTGATGATCTGGACAACTTCCCTACACCCTATGGATTATGTTTGGATGGTTGGACTTGATTGAAATTGGCTGGATCATTTTGTGGTACCTCAGCTGCACCTTGTTTGAAAATTTGAGCAACCAGCTGGTGATTTCATGAAATTGATGTTTCAGAAGTTATGTGATTGTTTGATCAGCTCATATGTGATGTATGTGAGGTGTGTGAGTGATTGGTTTGTGCAGAATTGCTCTCAAACTCAAAACCCGATAGCTACCTTGCTAAGAAAGGCATTTTTGCCAAGAGAAAGAGATTTTGAGGAAAGCATCTGTTAGATGGCTTTGGTGTACTTAAACTGACCACAATTGAGCTCTATTTATAGTAGAGCAAGTTTGTTTTGCAAGGAATAGTGCATGGCAGCTGGTAAGTAGGTTTGGCCAATGTTGTCCAATGAGAATCCAAGTCTCCTCTAGCCATTGACTAGAGGTTAGGGCACAGAGCCTTGGTCCCCTTGGTCTTGGATAAGTCTTGACTGATTTCAGATGAGAATGGCTCAGTCCATGCCACCTTGATGGTTCCATTGAATGCCTCATTCCAAATTTGAAGTCTTGTCCCTACTTTGGCAACTCTAGGTTCAACATGCTATTCCTTGTTCCTTGGACCTTGGAGGCTTGGCTCAGTGATTGTCCCCTTTGGATTCAATCCTCTGAGGAGTACAAGTGGATTGGAGCAATTGAATTTGGCTGATTTTGGCAAATCGAGCCAAAATGCAAATTCTGCCTTGCTTTGACAGATTTCAGTAAGGCAACTTACCAATGTTGTATCTCATGGTGTAGGTTGAATTTGGCAATGTTCTTGGCCATTTTGGAAAGCTCTTACATGATACAACAACTGTTTGAACAAGTTTGGTTTTGATCTCTTTTGATTCCAAGTGAAAAATCCCCCTACATTTGGCAAAAAGTGAAGACAAATTCTGACTTAGTGAAAATTTCACTAAGTGTTGGAAAAAGTGACATTTTCACTTTTCAGCCACTTTGATCACTCCATAACTCAAAATCCTTAATGAATTGGAATGACTTGTAGTTGAAGTTTTTGTAGTTGATAATGAGGGCTACAAATCCATCTTTGGATGAGAAAAAATGGCCTTGTGGTTTAGGAGTTATGGTCCTCCAAAGTTGGTACCTTTGCCACTTTATTTTTAACTTAGAAAAATTTCTAAGTTTTATGGTTACCCCTTTTACAAGTTATCTCACTTTTCTTGATTTTTCTTGATGAATGATGATTCAAATCATACATTAACATCATTTTAAGGTTAAAAATCCATTTTGGTGAAAACTCTCAAAAAGTCAAAGTTGACTTTTGTGCACAGTTGACTTTTTATCAGATGAATTCCAAACTGTGCAATTCTTTAGGAAATCATGTCCTTGACCTAAATCAAACTTGATGGACATGTTCCATGGGTGTCATAGGGTATATTCAATCATGTATTAGGGTTTGGGAGCATGTCCTGGTCAAAAGTCAAAGTTACAGTTGACTTTTCCCTTAAAACCCTAATTGTGGTGCAGATGAAAATGAGACTTGTTGCTCAAGCTTCTTGGATCAATCCATTGTTCCAAATGGATCAATATGGTGTATTAGAGACCCTCAAATCATCTCTTGAGGTCTTGGCTCATGGTTTGTCCCAAAAGTCAACTTAGGGGTGAATTAGGTCAAGAAACCCTAATTCCTGATTTTTGATGAATGCATCCCCTGAGGCAAAATTGACTTGATGCATGGGTTCATGAGGTTCCATGAAGCATATTAGGTCATGTTTTGGATCATTGCCTTGTGCCCAGATAAAAATTTCCATCTGGAGACCCTGGTCGACCAAAACCCTAATTTGGTGACACTGTCGATCTTGAGACTTGATCCACCTAGAAGGGAGCAGCCCTGTGCTTAATCCTTGAAGTGGGAGTCCTTTTTGATCCATTGTGGATGTTTGAGAGATTAGACAAGTTGAATATCATGTCATTTCTTGATTGATCCTTTGTCTAAGCACTCAAAGAGGGCTTGAAACCCTAATTTTGATTGTATTGGATGCTCACCCATCTTTGGGGAGACTGATGAAGCATGATGGTTCATCCATATTGTGATGATGATTTTCACAATAATGGGAAATCTAAGTGGTCAAAATTTGGGGTATTACAGATGCCCCTATTTAATCTTCTTGGACCCGAAGGTATGAATGACGAAGGGATTCGGGCATTCGGGGTGCAAGAGGATTAAATATCGGAATATCCGAAATTTTGATGGTGGTTATGAATGGTAGCTTACGCATTCATCTTCTTTAGCTAAGCGATGATGCTTAGAAAAGGTAAACTTCCCCTCGATCCTGGTTTCCTACCAAGGAACTGGTCTTAGTTTCTGATTTAAACTTCCCCTCGATCCTGGTTTCCTACCAAGAACTGGTCTTAGTTTCTGATTTAAACTTCCCCTCGATCCTGGTTTCCTACCAAGAACTGGTCTTAGTTTCTGATTTAAACTTCCCCTCGATCCTGGTTTCTTACCAAGAACTGGTCTTAGTTTCTGATTTAAACTTCCCCTCGATCCTGGTTTCCTACCAAGAACTGGTCTTAGTTTCTTTTGTCAATAAACTTTCTTGACAAGGGACGCTATTCATAGCGGCTTTCCTCAAACTTCTCGCCGAATTTTCCTGGGGAGATGCCATTTGAGTGGAAAAAGTTTTGATGTCAGACTTGCTGGGGAACCCAGTCGTCTGAATTGTAGAGTTGTACAAACTTCTCTGTTGGAGACGCCATTTGTCGATTCTACTGGGGAAAGCGAGTCTCTTGAGAGACTGTTTTCATTTGGGATCTTTCATCATACTTTTCTCGGGATCTTCCCGGAGAAATGCCATGTGATGGGGTCCAATTTTGAGGGGCCGATGACCTTTTCATCAGCGGTCCTTTCGGAGCAAAACTGGCATGCTGTCGAATATCTGATCACGAGGCTTTCTCTGTGGATTTTTCTTAATCCGGGAAAGCAAGGATATCATCTTCAATGGCGAAGAGTGATGTTTATTGAGAGTTTTCTCTGGCTTTTCAGAGGTTCAAGTTATCAAAGTGGCCAATTGCCGACTCTGATCTAAAGATACACTGGTGGCGAGATTGTGCAGACGCAACACTTCCTGACGAGGAAAGAACTGACAAACTCGATTGAGAAAACTGTTTATCACTAGGGGACAAGACCGACTCAAGTGATAGTGATGCAATATGAAATGTAAATGCAAATCAAATGCATGAAGTATGTATGTATATGCTGACAAAACAGACGCGACATACAGACTAATGGATGAACACAATTGGATACTCGGCCATCGCGGGGCGAAGAAGTACCGTTGATTCAAAATAACAATTCCACCTTGCTTAGGAGAGATAGTCCCGTTGGGAGCTATGTTGATCGGGCTTAGGAGATGAGAACTCGACCGAGGATGTCCGACGAAACAAGGTCTCTGACACAGTTGATCCCTTCATTCAGGCATACTGGCTTAGAAGGAGTACTTTGATTATGCACTTTGAAGTTCGCTTACTTCGGGAGAAGCGATCGATGTTCTTCTGATGTTCAACAGTCAAAAGAAATTGCCATCTTTATTTTAAAAGCAGAAAAAGTTTTAACAAGTAAATTCATTTTTGTTTTATTTCAAGAATCGCTGATTAAGTTTAAACAACGTCGTTCTGTAAAGCTAAAACAAGCAAGAATTACAAACAAAAGCACAAGGGCTCAAATTTTATTGATAAGATGGAGATCAGCCAAACGCGTGATTCCAAAGAGTATATATAAAGTTAGAAAATGGTAATTTACAGGGAAAAGGGCTACGTTGAAACATAACGACCACTATCCTTCTACCAACTTTGAATTCGGGGCATCCTGAGCTTCTGTCGAAGATGACCTTTGACTGGAGATTTCCTCCAATAGATGATGTAACTACTGCTGAGGGACTTGCCTCTGTTGAACATAGTTACTTGCCATTATCCCTAACTTTTGCCTGGATTGTACTATGAGATTTCCAATCCATCGGGATGATTTTTTTTCATGTCTCTAACTTTTGCCTGGACCGCCCTTTCGGGTTTTCAAGCCACCGAGACATTTTTTTTTTTAGTTTAGGCGAAGTATTTCTTGACTACATCAACATTCGTGGGGTAGGCAAATTCCTCTCCGTCCATGGTTGCAAGTCTCAAGGCGCCGCCTGAGAAAGCTTTCGTGACCACATAGGGGCCATCATAATTTGGGGTCCATTTGCCCCGAGAGTCAGTGAGAAATGATTGTATCTTCTTGAGTACGAGGTCTCCTTTCCTGAAGACACGAGGTCGGACCTTTTTGTCGAACGCCCTCTTCATTCTCTGTTGATATAACTGACCATGGCATAGTGCCGTGATTCGCTTCTCTTCGATCAGGTTCAGTTCATCGTGTCGACTTTGACACCATTCAGCTTCGGTGAGCTTAGCTTCCATCAATACCCTGATTGACGGGATCTCTACTTCTATGGGAAGCACTGCCTCCATGCCATATACTAGAGAGAAAGGGGTAGCCCCTGTTGAAGTGTGGACAGATGTGCGATAACCATGAAGAGCAAAGGGTAGCATCTCGTGCCAATCTTTATAGGTTACAACCATTTTTTGAACGATCTTCTTGATGTTCTTATTAGCCGCTTCTACCGCTCCGTTCATCTTGGGTCGGTAGGGAGATGAGTTATGGTGTTCGATCTTAAACTCTGCGCATAACTCTTTCATCACCTTATTGTTCAAGTTAGATCCATTATCAGTAATGATCTCGCTTGGAACACCATAACGGCAGATGATATTGTTTTTGATAAATCGGACCACCACTTGTCGGGTTACATTGGCGAATGACGCTGCTTCGACCCACTTGGTGAAATAGTCAATGGCTACCAGGATGAACCGATGTCCGTTTGAAGCCTTGGGCTCAATCATGCCAATCATGTCGATTCCCCATATGGAAAAAGGCCACGGGGAAGAAAGAACTTTGAGATGTGATGGCGGTACATGAATTTTGTCGGAGTATATCTGACACTTGTGACACCTCCTCATGTACTTGTAGCAGTCGGATTCCATGGTCAACCAATAATACCCGGCCCTGAGAATTTTTCTCGCCATTGTGTGTACGTTTCCATGAGTGCCAAAGGATCCTTCATGAATTTCTTTCATGAGCATGTCTGCTTCTGGTCTGTCGACACATCGGAGCAAGACCATGTCAAAATTTCTCTTATAAAGAGTGTCACCGCTCAGGAAGAAGTTTCCAGCCAATCTTCTGAGGGTTTTCCTATCTTTTCTGAGTGCCCCAGATGGGTACTCTTGTTTCTGAAGGAAGCATTTGATATCGTGATACCAAGGTCTGTCGTCTATGACTGCTTCAATCGCGAAGATGTAAGCGGGCCGTTCAAGGCGCATTATGTCGATCTTAGGTATGTCATTCCATCGACCTACACTAATCATGGAAGAGAGAGTGGCTAACGCATCAGCCATGTGATTCTCATCACGCGGAATGTGATGAAAGTCAACTCTGTTGAAGAAGGGTAACAACCTTCTTGCATAGTCTTTGTAAGGAATTAGTCCTGATTGGTATGTGTTCCAATCTCCTTTTATCTGGTTAATAACCAGGGCTGAATCGCCGTATACGTCCAAGTTTTTGATCCTTAAATCAATCGCTTCTTCGAGACCCATGATACATGCTTCGTATTCGGCCTCGTTGTTCGTACATTTGAACGTAAGTCTGGCAGTGAAAGGAATGTGGGAACCCTGAGGGGTA
This sequence comes from Lathyrus tuberosus, assembly GCA_022829125.1. Taxonomy (NCBI): domain Eukaryota; kingdom Viridiplantae; phylum Streptophyta; class Magnoliopsida; order Fabales; family Fabaceae; genus Lathyrus; species Lathyrus tuberosus. Next base: position 1,692,256 of record JALAZF010000122.1, on the reverse strand, counting down.
ACAATGATTGCCCCAATTCCGTTTCCATAATGATTGACTGCTCCGTCAAAGATAAGTCCCCACTGGGAACCTGGTTCTGGCCCTTCACTGGGTAGCGGTTCATCGCAATCTTTCATCTTTAGATACATGACATCTTCGTCTGGGAAGTCAAACCCGATTGATTCTTGATCGTCAATCGGTTGATGAGCCAAATGATCGGCTAAAATACTTCCTTTAACGGCTTTCTGAGCATGGTACTCTATGTCATATTCTGATAGTAACATCTGCCAACGGGCAATCCTTCCCGTGAGAGCAGGTTTTTCGAAAACGTACTTGATTGGATCCATTTCGGAGACCAACCAAGTAGTATGACGAATCATGTACTGGCGAAGACGTTTGGCTGCCCAAGCCAAAGCGCAACAAGTTTTCTCAAACATTGTGTACCGAGTTTCGCAGTCGGTGAATTTCTTGCTTAGATAGTAAATGGCAGACTCTTTCCTTTTAGTTTCATCTTGTTGGCCAAGTACACATCCCATTGAGTCCTCTAGGATTGTGAGGTAAATGATCAGTGGTCTTCCTTCCACTGGAGGTGATAGAATTGGAGGATTCAAAAAATATTCCTTAATACTGTCGAAGGCAGTTTGGCAATCTTCTGACCAAACGCAATCCTGGTTCTTTTTCAGTAATTTGAAAATCGGCGCACACGTCGCGGTCATAAGGAATATGAATCTGGAGATGTAGTTCAAACGTCCCAGGAATCCTCTGACTTGTTTTTCAGTTTTCGGAGAAGGCATTTCTTGAATGGCCTTGACCTTGTCAGGATCAACCTCAATCCCTTTCTGGCTGACGATGAACCCTAGTAGTTTCCCTGAACGGACACCGAAGGTGCACTTGTTGGGATTCAAGCGGAGCTTGAATTTTCTTAGACGTTCGAACAATTTTGACAGATGTTCAACGTGCTCATCCTCTGTTCTTGATTTTGCAATCAAATCATTGACATATACCTCGATTTCCTTGTGTATCATGTCATGAAACAGAGTAGTCATGGCCCTTTGATAGGTAGCCCCGGCGTTCTTCAAACCGAACGACATTACCTTGTAACAAAAGGTACCCCATGGGTTAATGAACGAAGTTTTCTCCATGTCTTTCGGCGCCATTTTGATCTGGTTATAGCCCGAGAATCCATCCATGAAGGAGAAAACTTTGAACTTTGCTGTGCTGTCAACCAGCATCTCAATGTGTGGTAAAGGAAAGTCGTCCTTTGGACTTGCCTTGTTCAGATCTCTGTAATCAACACACATTCTGACCCTTCCGTCCTTTTTGGGAACGGGTACGATGTTAGCTAACCATTGAGGATATTCAGATGTAGCGAGGAAACCCGCGTCGATCTGTTTCTGTACCTCCTCTTTGATTTTGATGGCCATGTCCGGGTGAGTGTGTCTCAACCTTTGCTTTACTGGCGGACATTCCGATCTCAACGGTAAGTGTTGTTCCACGATGCTGGTATCCAACCCTGGCATATCCTGATAGGACCAAGCGAACACATCGGGGAATTCTTTGAGAAGCTTTATCAAACCCTCTCTGGCAGTTGGACTGAGCAATGCTCCGATTCTGATTTCTTTTCTCTCTTTTTCTGAACCCAAGTTTACCGTTTCCAACGGCTCTTTGTGAGGTTCAATGGACCTTTCCTCTTGTCTGAGTAGTCGGGAGATCTCTTCTGGAATTTCGTTGTCATTTTCTTCTTCAGCCTCGAATATCGGGAACTCAAAGTTGGAAGAAGGCATCGGATCGTATGTTTCAACGGGGTATAAAACAAGCAATCTGCATGACGTGATGTTTCATGTTTAGAAGAGATAGAGAAAATGCAAGTGTGTGCATTGTTTTGATTTTACTGCTTGTTTTTATTATTGAATGTTTTTTTTTTAGGATTACCATTTTCTGAAAAAGCAAAAAGAGAAAACAGCAATTAATGCGGAAATTACAGAACGACGTTATTTTATTAATGAACAAGTCGAATCTTGAAACTACAGCCCTATAAAACAAAACTCTGTCGCTTTGGGCAAAGCGAAGAGGGAAATTTACAGAAAACGAGCCCTATCAAAACATCCGTTTCACCTGGGCAGGGTGAAAGGTTTAAAGATGGCAATTACTTTGACTGATGAACGACCTTCGGAACCTCGACAGCAACCCATTGGCGGCGAACTCCTCGGTGAATCACAAAGTCTGGCACCTTCCTTGATTTGTCTTCAGAAATGATGCTGATTTCTGGTGGAGCAGGATCGTTGGAATCTGTTGTATTTTGCATAGCATTTGTGCTCTCAGCTGTATCTCCCCATCCAGTTGGCTGGATGTCTTCGAGCCTGATACGAGAGCTTTCGGGAGCGGTGTACTTGACCATGAAGTCGTACTTTCCACTTGGTTGTCCCAAAGTGTCCCAAACTTCTTTGGAACTGGAGGAGTCACTTCTCTCGATGACGTTGACCTCGGGAAAAGCATAGTTGATGAATTCAAGTCCGGCAAACGTTGCGAATTCATCTTCATGTTGAGTAGTTTCCGAATGACCTGAGTGTTGATCCCATGACATGGTGGGGACACAGGTATTCTGTTTAATGACGGTCAGCTGATTTTCATTACTCGGCTGACTTTCTTGCCCCAAGTTTCTTGGGTAAGGCTGCCACATTAGCAGACCATCCATCGGGCCATAGTAATTGTGATCAAAGTTGTCTTTCATCAGAGTGCCTTCCTCTAATGAATTTGGCGGAGCACGGCATCCTTCCGGATCACAATCTCTGTAGATCATTTCGACATCTGATCTTGGTATAAATCTCGGACTTTCTATAGGAAAGTAAAAAGGCATAGGCACCTCTTCCTGAGACATATAGCCGTCCTTGTTAAGGTAGGACTTCCATTCTTCATCTGTGTCAGAGGGATCTTCCTCATTGATAGCATGAACTGTCTGAGACACTGGGTGAAGAAAACCTCCACTGTGGAAGAAGTTTTGAAGGGGATGAAGACTTTCATCGTTGGCGGCTGTCCGGGTACAGGTTGCAGAAAAACCAAGACCCTTCTTTGTTTTATTGTCAATAGGAATGACAAGCCGTTCCCATCCTGTCGTATTGGTACTCTCGACCGCTTTGATGGCATCTTTGTATGAAGAAATTGAAGTTCCTTCTTTGTACTGATCATTTTTGTTCACCGATAGTGCTTGGAACTGAGTTCCAATAACCTCCTCGGGTTCCACACAAGCAGATGATGACAGGTTACTCACAAGCAAGGCTTGTTCCCCACAAACCGTGACAAGTTGATCGTTCTTGACGAACTTTAGCTTTTGGTGGAGGGTTGAAGTAACCGCTCCAGCCTGATGTATCCAAGGTCTTCCTAATAAACAACTGTATGCTGCCCGGATGTCCATGACCTGGAAAGTGATTTGGAAAGTGTGAGGACCAATAGTTATGGGAAGATCCACTTTGCCGATAACTGTTTTTCTGGATCCGTCGAATGCTTTGACGACGACCCCGCTGACTCTCATCGGAGGGCCCTTGAATGATAATTGCATCAAGGTGGACTTCGGCATAACATTCAGGGCTGACCCTGTGTCTACCAGTACGTTGGCTAAAGCATCGCCCTAGCAGTTAACTGTAATTTTGAGCGCCATGTTATGACGCAATCCTCTTCAGGTAATTCCTCATCACTAAATCCCAAATTATTGCAGGAAGTGATGTTAGAGACAATGCTATCGAATTGTCTGATTGTTACATCCTGTTCCACAAAGGCTTGCTCCAAGACTTTCTGTAGAGCCTCTCTGTGTGCTTCTGAACTGAGTAATAGTGATAATACTGAGATCTTTGAAGGAGTCTGTAACAGTTGATCAACAATGTTATATTCACTCCTTTGGATGAGCTTTAGCATCTCATCTTTGTCTTTTGAAAAGTCGGGATCACCAGATTGACCGACTGGTGGATCAGGAATTTCCGCCTGAAGTTCCTTTTCTTTGTTGGATTCTCCAACCCCTCGGTTGAAGATTCGACCGCTCCGTGTTACACGACTGATGTCTGCAATATTCACGACGGAGGGTAATGGAATTTCCTTTCCATTTTCAATTGTTGTTGCACCGTATTTGTAAGGGATAGCCTTAGCTGATTCATACGGTAATGGTCCCGGTAGATAGATGACTATGGGAACCTTCTGATTTTTCTGACCGTCATAAGTAACCTCGATCCGTTCCCGGTTGGGAATTCTAGATTCGTCAAGTAGAGGGATGATGGAAAAAACATCCCTGGTCCTGTGATGACCAGAGATTGTGACAACATCCTCAAATTGCTCGGCAAGGTAGTTCGGCGACCAAATGATGGGTCCTGAACCTGGATATGGACGAATTTCTCCATGATCGATCTGACCCTGAAGAGCTGCTCTCACAAGGTAACACCCTTGGTTACTTTCTGAACAGACGCTACAACTGTCATAGTTGTGTGGTGGCACCTGGCCACGCCCACTTTGAATACAATGTAACCTCACTAGGTTACCTTCCATTGATCGGACATCCTGACTTTGACGACGAGTAGGATTCCTGTTATTGATACTAATCTGCTGAGTATCTTCGTCCATATAGATTGGCATCCACCAGTGATTTAACAAGTGTTGAAGTGCCTCCTGGACAAGGGTACAACCTCGATCGTTTTCGCAACCCGCTTTACAATTTTGATAGTCATGTGATATTAAGAATCCAAGTCGGACCTGCTCAGCATGTAACTCTACCAGGTTGGTATTCATTACGCGGATATCAAAGATCTGAACCATGTTGATTTGATAGGAGTTCCTATCATGGTAGTCTTGGATCCATCCAAGATCCATCTGACGCTGGAGGGCCTCTTGTATGAAAGAGCATCCCTGTTTGTTTACCGAGCAAATCAGACAGGAACTGTAATCGTGCCGTGGCAGATTATGATACTGGCTTTGCCTTGAGTGCATCGCCACCAAGTTGACATTCATCACACGGATGTCGTGGTTTTGAATGACGTTAGAATTCGTAGATACCATGTTAACTCCACGAACTCGGTGCTCCTGGATCCATCCGAGATCCATTTGTTCCTGTAGAGCTGCTTGCACTACAGAACATCCTTGGTTATCTTTAGAGAAGATATCACACTGGTGATAATTATGAGGTGGCACATGGCCATATCCACTCTGTCTACAATGCATCTTGACCAGATTGGTCCCTAATAAGAGTACATCGTGAATTTGATAGACATTGTTAGTCTCTTTCTCAATCAGATTGACTGCAGCCTTCTCATGTTGAGGCAGCGGGTTCGTAAGAATATTAGGGTTTGTATCTTTGAAAGATAAGAGCCCGCTCCTAACAAGCTTTTGCACGTCGGATTTGAAATTGAGGCAAGTCTCAATGTTATGCCCTGAACCTCCTTGATGATAAGGGCATGTTTGATCTGCTTTAAACCAGAAAGGCGGATTTTACGGAACTGAAAGGGGAGACTTAGTCTGAATGTGCCCCTTAGCCAGCAGTAATGGAAACAGCTCTGCGTACGTTACAGGTATAGGATCAAATCCTGGTGGCCGTTTTGTATGGTTGTTGTTATATGGAGGACGAGCCTGCTGAAGAGGCTGTTGTGTCCTTTGTTGGTCAGGTTGGCTCTGCGCAACCTGAGGTTGATACATAGGAACAGGCGCGGGGCCGATAGCAGGAGTAACAGCTGCTACTGGCTGATAACGTCGCCTTTGCTTTCCGAGAGAGATATTCCCAATATCCTGCTCTTTTTTCTTAGGGAGAGCACTACCGTATTTTTTAGTACCGCTCGTTGATCCAGTGTCTTTTACCAAACGTCCTTCTCGGACGGCTTCCTCAAGACGTACACCCATGCCAACCATTTCAGTGAAATCACTGGGCGCACTGGTGATCATTCGATCATAGTAAAATGAGCTTAAGGTCTTTAAGAAGATTTTTGTCATCTCTTTTTCCTCAAGAGGTGGACAAATTTGAGCGGCAATTTCACGCCACCTTTGAGCATACTCCTTAAAGGTTTCCTTGTCCTTTTGCGACATTGATCTGAGTTGATCTCTGTCGGGTGCCATGTCCAAATTGTACTTGTATTGTTGGACGAAGGCAGTACCAAGATCTCTGAATGTACTGATCGTAGTACGGTTTAAACCCATGTACCATTTGAGTGCGGCACCGGTTAAACTATCCTGGAAGTAGTGAATCAGCAGGTCCTGATTCTCCGTATGGGCTGACATCCGCCGAGCGTACATCACCAGATGGCTCTGAGGGCAAGCGTTACCCTTGTATTTTTCAAAGTCGGGCACTTGGAACTTGTGCGGGACTTTCACATTTGGGACCAAGTAGAGGTCTGCGGCGTCCTTTCCAAATAGATCCTGACCGCGAATGGCTTGCAGCTCTTTCTGCATTTCCAAGAACTGTTCCTGGAATTCCTCCATTCTGTCAAACATAGTTTCCTTCTTACCAGAAGGTGTCTGTGGAATCTGTCCTTCTGGGACAGTGTGCACCACAGGGGGTGGTACCGTGACTACGGCAGTAAGTCTTGGCGCCTCCCGAAGTTTGTAACCTTCAGGAGTCTTGAGTATGCCCCTGGCATCTTCGCTTTCCCGAAGTTTGTAACCTTCAGGCCCAGCGGCTTCTGTTGCGATTCCCTGATCTTCAGTGATCGGCGGAACATATCCTTCCGGGATATAGTTAAAAGGCATGCCCCAAGGACGATCTTTCGGCATCTGATACCTAGGATCATACTTTTCTATGATGGGCGTTGAGGTGATCTCTGAGATCACAGTTCTTTGTAGTTGAGCTTCTGCCATGGCTTGCATGTCGTTACGAAGCTTCCTCATATCCTCTCTCAGAGTGTCGATCTCATCTTTCAACTCTCTGTTTTCTTCCTCAAGATCATCCATCTTTTTCTGACGATTGGCCCGAGTATTATACGAATGAGACAGTTTGACTCTAGAATCGAGACATAAACGTGAGATTCGTAGGTAAGAAGAATACGCGATGTGAGAATGATGAATGCAATGATTATATTAATTGTTTTTAGGTTTAATTAAAATAAACTTCGACAATTAGATTGCAAATATCAAACAGTGGGGAAACCCCTTTTTATTGGATTCCAAAGGATTACAGAAATGGAAATACAGTAGATTACAAAGTGCAGAAACAGAAACCTAAACTAATGGGTCCCGAGTCCTCTTCTTTGACCGGGGCGCTTGGGCCGTTGTCGGGTTGTCATTCCTTTGCCAGGTGAAAGGAGCGAGCAAATTCCTTTGGTCATCTTGATTCTCTACAGCATGCTGCTCCAAAATTTCAATCAGAGCATCTTTCTCTTTCAGTAAATGCTGTATTTGGATACACTCTTCGTCGAGGGTGCGGTACTTGTTCTTCCAAGACCTTCTTTCCTTTTGGACTTTGTTGAGAGTAACCTGAAGCCTTTCAGTTTCCGTCATGAAGTACATGACAATTTCCCTCGGTGGAAGAATTCCGTAACGAGGATAAGGCATCTTTAGCTTGAGAGCTCTAGTTTGTACCCAATGGAGATAAGGCTCCACCGAGACACAGTCCGGTTTTCCCAGAGACTCTCGTCCTTTCTTATGAACATGTTTCCAAGCTTGCACTATTTCCATCTTTAGTGCTCTGTCACTTTCTCCTTCTTTGAAGAAAAGACCTTCCAGATGAACACCCAGTGGGATATGTCTCATCGGGTATCCAAATTGACAAAGAACTAATATCGGATGATAGTTGATTCCTCCTTTAGTTCCTATGAGGGGTACGCTGGGGAAGTTTCCACAACGGTCAATGATTCTGATTCCCTCATAAATCCTATTACACCAATCTATATCAGAGTTGGTGAGAGACATGATCTTCTGCGACCAACGTAAGACACTCTTGCAATCCCAAAAAGCAGCAGACTTAGGCAAGTGAGAGATAAACCATTTGTAAAGCAGAGGTACACAGCATGTGATCTCCCCTCCGCTGTACAAATTTCCTAAGTGTACAGAATGATATGCATCTGCGAGCAAAGTCGGCACAGGGTTTCCAATGAGAAAAACCTTAATAGCGTTGATATCGACGAAGTTATTGATGTTGGGAAACAAAAATAACCCGTAGGTGAGCAAGACAAAGATGCTTTCAAAAGCAGTCATGTTCCCTATACTAGCAAAGTACAGAGCTTTCTTGGTCAGGAACTGGGATGGCAAACCTTGGGTGCCACCCTTAGTAGTCATGTGAGTCCTGACCTCAGACTCGTCCAAATGAATTGCTCTTGTAATTGTCTGATTCTTTGGAATTTCTTCCAGTCCAAAAAATGGAGCTCGATCAGTGATATGTAAATCAGTCAGATGAGAATACTCCTCCAGCGTTGGTGCTAGCTGGTAATCCGGGAATGTGAAACAGTGATAAACCGGATCGTAGAACTGAATGAGCGCATCCCTGATTCCCTTAATCACATGGACTCTTAACAGTGGTAGCAAACCACCATGCTTGGCTCTGAAAGCCTCTGGGTTAACGATCATCCTCGCTAACTTTCTCAAATCCCCTAGTTTTGGAACCTTGAAGGTATACTGGTGAGTTCTCCTTCTACCGAAATCCATTAATGCAATCTTTTTCTCTGATATTTGCAATCACAGTTTTAGTTTAATTTGAAAAACAGAGAGACTAGAAGAGAATTTTTTTTGAATGTTTTAATGTTTTATTAAATGAATGCATGAATGCAGCACACAAAAACATAGAAAAAACATGGGGTCAAAGGGTCGTTGTCATGAAGTCAAGGCTCTACCCATCCCCAAAGGTTTATACTAGGGTGATTTTTGTACCTGTACTCATTATCATCAGCTCCTCCCAAGAAGGCAGACAACAAGCGGATCGCCAGCGAGTTGTGTGCAATCTTAGAGTAAGTGCCATTCACCGAGAATAGATCACCAGCCTCAAATGAGGGTATTATCGCGTAACAGCTATTTCCGATAGCTTCCGCACTACGAAAAAAGGTTGGCTTTTCTTAAGTGTATACTCAATCTCATCACATGCGGCATCACACGCATTCCCAGTAGCAGAAAAATAAACACGTATAGCAATTAGGAAAAGCAGTATATATATTTATCCTAAACATCCTAGACCTTTTAAAGCTAAGAATCTTAAGTTCCTGACAGAAAATGGGTTCCCCGGAGGAAGCCCCAATCTGTGGTTCCCTGCCTAAGAGATGGACCAGCATATGTCAATCTTTCTCTTCGGTAGAGTTCCCATTTTCCGTAGAAAACGGGGATGATGCCCTAAGGCAGAAAAGGAGACTCCCCAGCAGAGTCGCCATTTGTGTAATTTTTCACACAAGAGAAGTAGAAAGAAAGGAACGGGCCCCACGGTGGGCGCCACTTTTCTGTAGCGAGCGATTTTGGACGCGGTTCTTAAGCGCTGGTCGCTCTCTGCGGTTGAGCTTAAAACTACAGGTCGATTCATTTTTTATCCTATTGTGAGCTGAATAAGGAAGGGAAATAGATGTCTCCAATTAACCCTGCTTGCATACTGAGTTTGAACAGCGGTCTGTTAGGTTACGGATGCTATCAATGTAGGGGGCCTTTGTACTGGTTATTTGTATTTTCGCCAATACAGTTTTCTTTTTTTTTATCTAGGCAGAAGGTTTCTGGCGGGGAACAAGGATTAGGATGCTAGGACTGATGCTTTTGAAATACTGCTTTTAATTGATGGAGATATGGGATTTGGGTTTTTTGTTGATTGCGCTCGCTAAGATCTTTTCTTTCGATCTTATGCCTACGTATTCCCGTTTACCGAAACAGGGAAATTAAAGCATTCGTAGTTCCTCCTATTCTATGGGAGGAAATGGGTGTTTTTGGTGTCTTGTTCAAAGCCCAAGACATGAAGCGAAAGGTGATTTGTATCTTGTTCAAAGCCCAAGATGTGAAGCTAAAAGGTCTATTTGTGTCTTGTTCATAGCCCAAGACGTGAAGCTGAAAGACCTCGGCTTTAGAGAGAATTTGTCATCTCTAAAGAGGGGAGAAGGAGAATTACTTTAACTGGGATACGCGGATCCGAGCAATGCCATAATTTCTGAAGAAAGGGTTTTAACCTGAAGGAGAAGACTTTAACTCAGTGTAGAGCAATGCCATCTTTCCTTAGGAATTTCTCATGCTAAAAGAGGGACAGTGGCATGGATGTAGATGATCCAGAGGCTTGCCGCTTACAGCGATTAGATAAAGGGAAAGGAGTTGTTGATGTTTGTGTACTGCGAACGAGGCACAACTTTGATGCTAAAAGGTCGATTGGATCAACCAGTGGTTTTCTTATACAAAGCCTAAGAGGAGGCTAATTTCCGCTAGGAAAATCATTATACAAAGCCTAAGAGGAGGCTATTTTGTGTCTCGTACAAAGCCCGAGAGAGAGGCGAAAAGTTTTTGACCCAGTGGGGCATATCGTTATACAAAGCCTAAGAGGAGGCTAGCAAAGAGTTGACTCAGTTGGAGAATCTTTTATACTCAGTAATAGAGTGTTTTTGTATCTCGTACAAAGCCCGAGAGAGAGGCGAAAAGGTTGTTTTGAATCCACTGGGGAGAATTTTGGTATCTCGTACGAAGCCCGAGATGGAGGCTATTGTAACTGTTTCAGTTGAGTGACAGATCCAATATACTGATTTAAAAGAGAAAATCAGTTCTTATATGAGTAACATTGTACACAGGGATTTAATTTGAGGATCAGGGATATTTCCTTCTCTTTGAGGAAACGGGAAATCCAAAGGGTATCGAGACTATCTGAGTCTGCGGGTTTCCTTCCTATTTAACGAAGGGTGCTTGAGAATGTCTTTGAGACTCAAGGAAGTTAGACTGTCCGTGTCTAGAGTTTTATCTTTTGTACTATGCTTCGAGAAACAGTAGTAGACTCTATGAAAGGACTGTTCTATGAGGATGACTAGGTTCTGTTCCTATACCTCTAGGAGGTCGTCGGGACAATTTGTACGAAGCCCAAGAGGAGGCTGGAAACTTTTAAGAAGCCGACGGGTCCTTGTACGAAGCCCAAGAGGAGGCTATCATTCCCGGAGGAAGAGATCATTATACGAAGCCTAAGAGGAGGCTGTGAATACTTCTAAGAAGCCGTAGGGTCCTTGAATAATGCCCAAGAGGAGGCCGATGCTTTTAAGAAGCCCGTGGGTCTATCATCTCCTTTCCATTAGGAGAGATAACTCTTTTAAAGATGAAAACCACTGGTAAACATGCGAGGTTTACTATCGGGTTCCTTAGTTAAGGTCCAAGATTATGACCGTAGTGGGTACCCAAACCCCGAGACATTCAAGGTAAGCTATCCACAAGGAATAGATCAAGTCAGGAAAGTTCGAGAATTGGGAAGAAACTCAAAGATGCCATTCACGGAGAATACATTCATCTTGGGAGTATAGTTTCTTGACGATTCCTAAGGAGGACAACCGAAGAGAAGACTGTATCTGGTGCTCCTATTGGGGATCTAGGCGTCTATTTCTACGAATAAATGAAACGGCGTCACTTAGTTCTAGACGTAGTTGCCGGGGAAACTCGAAATATCTATACTATTATTATACAGTAGATATGAGTTTATGAAAGGAGACTTACAGTGAGCAGCCCCACAATACAGTTTATAATATGAAAGCAGTAAATGAAAGCGATAACCACTTACTCGGTTGTAGTGCTTCCATGCTGTTTGGTTAGTTGTTCAACAAAGAAAGATTGAAAACAACAATATATTCAAAATAAAAGGAGAAAGTGCTTTGAAAAAGAAAGACTTGGGGCTCACAGCTCAAGGAGAGGCCCAGGGTTTTATCAGTGAGCACACTGTTTGAATTTGTACAGAGGGACTTATACAAGTGACTGGGGCCCAAAATGGTTTTCTGTATAAAGTGATGGGTCTTACACTCTCTCAAGAGGCCCAAAAAGGTTTAAAGAAAAGAGAGGGGCTTATAACACGAGGGTAGGCCCAAATGATTTTTCGTTTTAAAAATGGCGATCGCGCCGAGGCTTTCTTTTAACGCAGAGGGACTTATACAATAAGTGAGGCCCAAAATGTTTTTGGTTAAAAGGGGGATTGGGTCTTACACTCTAATAGAGGCCTAAAGTGTTTTAAAGAAAAAGAAATGGGTCTTACTACTCGAGGGTAGGCCCAGATGATTTTTATTTTTAAACGGGCGACGGTCGCGCCGTTTACTTGTACAGAGGGACTTATACAATGAGTGAGGCCCAAAAAGTTTTTGTACAAGGGGGGATGGGTCTTACACTCTCTCAAGAGGCCCAAAAAGTTTTGAGATGAATAAATGGGTCTTACTACTCGAGGGTAGGCCCAAATGATTTTTGAAAAGGCGACGATCGCGCCATTTGTTTTTTGACGGTATCGGGACTTATACAATAAGCGAGGCCCAAAAAGTTTTTGGTCAAAAAAAGGATTGGGTCTTACACTCTAATAGAGGCCCAAAGTGTTTTGAAAATGATTTATGAGGGTTGAATTAATCCAAAACCCTAATTTGTTTTCAAAATGTATTTAATTGAATAAAAATTCAATTAAAATGATCAAAAATTGTTTAACACATGGAAAACAAATTGTGATCTTGGATTAATGCTTCAAAAATTAAGTATTGACCTACAAAATAATTAGAAAGCATTAAAAGTTGCAAAATCAATGTAGAAAAAATATTTAAAATGCCAAAAACAATCAAAATATTAATTCTTTACAAAAATATCAATTATATGAAATAAATAATATTTTTGGGATTTTTTGATAAAATAAAATATTTTAACATTTTTTTGAATTATTAAAAAAAAATCAACTCAAAATCATTAAAACTCAGAGAGAAATTAATTTTTGAATCAATTAAACAAAATCACAAAATTCAAATATTTGAATTTGAAAAAAAGGCGCCAAGAACAAGCTGAAGAACACGCGCGTGTTCTTGGTTTCTCAGATTTACGTTTTCTATCCAATCTCCATGAATACGTAATCATATCATGCAATCCACATATCATTATGCTCGTCTCAACCTCACGATCATGTCTATGTACTTTAATTTCATTTAAATTAAACATACAACAAGAAATCACGAAGAAACCTCAAGAACCCTAATTTCTGCATGAAGGCTAGGATTTTTGATACACGATTCAAACAATGCAATTAATTGAGGGAAAACATTCCATGCATGATTATGAACATATGGCCAAATTATTGTGCGAGGAAATATGCATAGATTGAGAGATGACCAAGTATGTGCTTACCTCCAAGCCGTGACAGCAAGTTCAGAGTGATTTTTGATTTGGAGGTGTTACAGATGAGTTGTGATGATCTGGACAGCTTCCCTACACCCTATGGATTGTGTTTGGATGGTTGGACTTGATTGAAATTGGCTGGATCATTTTGTGGTACCTCAGCTGCACCTTGTTTGAAAATTTGAGCAACCAGCTGGTGATTTCATGAAATTGATGTTTCAGAAGTTATGTGATTGTTTGATCAGCTCATATGTGATGTATGTGAGGTGTGTGAGTGATTGGTTTGTGCAGAATTGCTCTCAAACTCAAAACCCGATAGCTACCTTGCTAAGAAAGGCATTTTTGCCAAGAGAAAGAGATTTTGAGGAAAGCATCTGTTAGATGGCTTTGGTGTACTTAAACTGACCACAATTGATCTCTATTTATAGTAGAGCAAGTTTGTTTTGCAAGGAATAGTGCATGGCAGCTGGTAAGTAGGTTTGGCCAATGTTGTCCAATGAGAATCCAAGTCTCCTCTAGCCATTGACTAGAGGTTAGGGCACAGATCCTTGGTCCCCTTGGTCTTGGATAAGTCTTGACTGATTTCAGATGAGAATGGCTCAGTCCATGCCACCTTGATGGTTCCATTGAATGCCTCATTCCAAATTTGAAGTCTTGTCCCTACTTTGGCAACTCTAGGTTCAACATGCTATTCCTTGTTCCTTGGACCTTGGAGGCTTGGCTCAGTGATTGTCCCCTTTGGATTCAATCCTCTGAGGAGTACAAGTGGATTGGAGCAATTGAATTTGGCTGATTTTGGCAAATCGAGCCAAAATGCAAATTCTGCCTTGCTTTGACAGATTTCAGCAAGGCAACTTGCCAATGTTGTATCTCATGGTGTAGGTTGAATTTGGCAATGTTCTTGGCCATTTTGGAAAGCTCTTACATGATACAACAACTGTTTGAACAAGTTTGGTTTTGATCTCTTTTGATTCCAAGTGAAAAATCCCCCTACATTTGGCAAAAAGTGAAGACAAATTCTGACTTAGTGAAAATTTCACTAAGTGTTGGAAAAAGTGACATTTTCACTTTTCAGCCACTTTGATCACTCCATAACTCAAAATCCTTAATGAATTGGAATGACTTGTAGTTGAAGTTTTTGTAGGTGATAATGAGGGCTACAAATCCATCTTTGGATGAGAAAAAATGGCCTTGTGGTTTAGGAGTTATGGTCCTCCAAAGTTGGTACCTTTGCCACTTTATTTTTAACTTAGAAAAATTTCTAAGTTTTATGGTTACCCCTTTTACAAGTTATCTCACTTTTCTTGATTTTTCTTGATGAATGATGATTCAAATCATACATTAACATCATTTTAGGGTTAACAATCCATTTTGGTGAAAAATCTCAAAAAGTCAAAGTTGACTTTTGTGCACAGTTGACTTTTTATCAGATGAATTCCAAACTGTGCAATTCTTCAGGAAATCATGTCCTTGACCTAAATCAAACTTGATGGACACGTTCCATGGGTGTCATAGGGTATATTCAATCATGTATTAGGGTTTGGGAGCATGTCCTGGTCAAAAGTCAAAGTTACAGTTGACTTTTCCCTTAAAACCCTAATTGTGGTGCAGATGAAAATGAGACTTGTTGCTCAAGCTTATTGGATCAATCCATTGTTCCAAATGGATCAATATGGTGTATTAGAGACCCTCAAATCATCTCTTGAGGTCTTGGCTCATGGTTTGTCCCAAAAGTCAACTTAGGGGTGAATTAGGTCAAGAAACCCTAATTCCTGATTTTTGATGAATGCATCCCCTGAGGCAAAATTGACTTGATGCATGGGTTCATGAGGTTCCATGAAGCATATTAGGTCATGTTTTGGATCATTGCCTTGTGCCCAGATAAAAATTTCCATCTGGAGACCCTGGTCGACCAAAACCCTAATTTGGTGACACTGTCGATCTTGAGACTTGATCCACCTAGAAGGGAGCAACCCTGTGCTTAATCCTTGAAGTGGGAGTCCTTTTTGATCCATTGTGGATGTTTGAGAGATTATACAATTTGAAGATCATGTCATTTCTTGATTGATCCTTTGTTTAAGCACTCAAAGAGGGCTTGAAACCCTAATTTTGATTGTATTGGATGCTCACCCATCTTTGGGGAGACTGATGAAGCATGATGGTTCATCCATATTGTGATGATGATTTTCACAATGATGGGAAATCTAAGTGGTCAAAATTTGGGGTATTACACATAGTTTTATCAATTTAACCCAATTCCAAACTCGATCAAAATCACTCAAAAACACACAAACAACCATTCCCGATTAAATATCAACCTATACCAATGTTACCAGACATATCCAAACACTTTTACTCGGTCACAACATCAATTTGCACAAAAACATCGATATATATCAAAAACGCAAAAGTTACAAATTCAAAACAATTCAATCAAACGATCATACTAAATCACGACCTAACATCACTCGACTCTACTACGCGAGTTATTCCGACTTTCGTCCGTGAAAACATCGATTTTTATTCATTTCTACCATTTCGACCTAAAATGAAAACTATAAGAAAACAACCAAAACAATCCAAGAAAACATACACATATACATATACAAGCAAGATATAATCGAAACTTCTCACCTTTACCCGATTAATCGCGCTTGAAACGGAGTTATGTCGATTTTTCCCACTTTTCCTCTTCTCCCTTTTCTTTCCTCCCTCTTCTCTTCTCTTCTCTTTCTCTTCTTTCTTTTTCTTTTCCTTACTATCTTTTCTCTCTTTTCTTTCTATTTATATAAAAACATAAAACTTACCCAAGCAAAAGACCAAAATACCCCTCAGCTCAAATATCTCCTAAACGCTCTCAAAATACGATAAAACATAAACAACGATGAAAAATAATATATTGTCAAATAAAAGTCAATAATAAAATAATATAAAATGAAAATAATTAAATCGACTCAATTAAGTAAATAAGACAAAATGGGGCGTTACAACTCTCCCCCACTTAGACATTTTCGTCCTCGAAAATTTAACTGATACGAATAACTCCGGATACGACTCTCGCATCCGACTTACCAACTAACATGCCAACACTAGGCACACCACGAATAACACAAACTGACAAACCACCTAGCTAACAGCAGCTACAACAACGACACGACAACGACGACAACTACAACGACAAGATGCAAAGCCCATACAATGCACTTGACGACCAACTCACGACTCAAAGAAAACCAGGTTACGAACACACACAGGAATTAGCTATGCGCACTCGAACCAACACCATGGAAACGAGGCAACAACATAACCAAGAACACAAGTTCCACAACCCAACATTGATTCAACAACCTCCACATAACCATAATACCAACATCATTGTCACACAACATTATTACAACAATGCTACTATTCCCCAATCGAACATATAACCAAAACATCCATCTACATAGTAGCCCATGAATAACATTTAAACCTTTCACCTAACACTTCCATTCAGAAACGTCCAAAGGTCTCATCATTCCTACATGCTTCCAATGTTCAACCTATGAACTCTTACCAGTCACGCACGCATATACGAATTGTGCCACATCACGCTTCCGATGCGCACTCTGATTACTCGTAGCCATCAAAACTACCAATCCCACGTCCAAAGTCTAACTCTTTCTCATATTCGCCAAAAAGCACTGTTCACCTTTAATATACCCAGCCTCACACTCTACTGTGTTATCTCACACACCAGACACAAGTCTCGGAACTGCTCAAATCATTTCAATTCTCTGACCACCAAAACAGACATGCATAACAACTTTCGACTTAACTTTTCAGACACAACCTTAGCTTTTCCCGAAGGATAATCCAAGCCAAATTCATAACTCGTCACGAATTCTAACCATCCTCGTTGTCTCATACTCTGTTCCTTCAAACCAAACAAGTACTCCATATCCTTGTGATTACTAAACACTTCGAATCTAGAACCATAAAGATAATACCTCCAAATACTCCAACCCAATACAACCGTGACCAAATCCAAACCCAAAATAGTATAGATCCTTTTATAAATCCTCAATTGTCGTAAAGCGTAGGCCACGACTTACCCTCTTGCATTAACACACTGACTAAACTCATCAAAGACACATCACAATACCCCACAACCGGTTTATTAGGATCACACATAATCAAAACTAGAGCCGTAGACAAATCCTACTTCAGATCACCAAAACTTACTCACAACGAACATCCAAAACAAACGACTCACCCTTTGCAAGTCAACTGAGATAACAGAAGTACGAACTCAACAAAGTCTTCCATAGCCTGCAGTAATAACCAACTGAGCCCAAAAATTTCCAATCTCCTTAACCAACTTCGGAACCTCTCAATGTAGAACTGCATCTACTTCCGATTGATCCATAATCATACTCTCATCTGAAATAACGTATCCAAGAAAACTAACCTTTTTCAACCCAAATTCTCACTTGGATAACTTAGCATAACACGTTGTCTCTTTTCAACACTTGTAAGTCAATTCTCAGACACTCTACTTGTTCTTCCTCTGAGTTTATAACAGATCCAAATATCCTCAATCAAAGCCCTTACGAACTTATCCAAATAAATATGGAAGATACGATTCCTCTACTCTACAAACATTACAGACACATTACTAACACCAAACAACATCACTGAGCATTGTATTGTCCAACCAACCCAACCCTCATCCAAACTTGTCTAGACTTACATACAAGCTTAATCGAGTAAATAACAGCCTATCCCGATGCTAACAACCATAACCAGTCACCTTAAATCGATCAAAGCCTCAACTCACACAATTCACTATCCTTATCAAACGTGCCAAACAATTGTAATTTCACTCCAACTCAACCAAACCATTCCAATTATCTAACCATGAAAGTGGACACTTATTCTCAATCATTACCTTACTCCACTGTTAGTAATATATACACAAGTCCTTCTCTTAACCGTCCAAATTCCATAAATCCCAACATGTAGCAACAACCAACCAAAAAGAACTCTTAAATATTACATCCATACCTAAAGGTTCTCTCAAAATTTCCATTAATGCTCTAAAACTCCAAAGACTCCAAACCTCACCAGAACTCTAAGTTTCGCTTCCCATAGTCTCGATACCGTCATACACATCATGCATGTTATTCCATACAATCATCCTTCCCTTTGTTACCAACAATACTGGAGCTCTCTAAGACAACACCTTAATGTTCCATCCAAAAACACATATGAAAACTATGCCCAACTGACAGACATCAATGTGACTTCTTGCCAATTTCCAGAATACTATCATCATAAACAAGGCCAACATCTTAGTCCCATCTCCTAAGAGTTTTCTACTTACTTAGCAGATATAAGCCTCAACTATTCACCTTCGTCCAATTAAGTTCAATCTCTACTCTCTGAGAATAACCATTAACGATACCCAATCGTTCTCTCTCAAAGACATTCCAATTTGACCAACATACAAAAATCTCTAATCCGGCTCATCATTCGATATTAGCATCTTCATCGACTCATCAAAATAATCCGTAATCATTTTCTTAATTCCAAACAATTCATTTCACACACTATCAAAGCCGGAAAGACACGTCTATTCCATCAAACATAATTCCCGTCTACTATCAACAAGAGATTAAGGGTGATCAGTTCCTCAATTTGTCAATAGACAGCCGACAATCATGATGGGGCATAAACCGTCTTTACCAACTTATAATAGCCTTTCTTGCATCTCGTGCACAAAACTACCTAAGGCACAAATCCTTAGTTGACATAAACCTTACCTCCGCATCCCCTCCAGAATTCGGGAACCGCACTGTCCAAACAACACTTACAATCTTGCAACCCACGGCACACTGAGCCAACACTCCACCACAGAAGCAACTTGGAGAAGTACAAGCTTCTTCCCCACTTATCTCACTCTCAATCCTGAAGACAAAGGATTAGGAAACCAGAAAGCACTGACAGTGTTTCACACACATATCACGTACTAAGGGACAAACAACAACGACAGTATTCAACTGTCACACCAACTGGCTCAACAACTTGGCCGAACGGACGGACCTGCTCTGATACCACTAATGTACCACCCCAATTCCCATCGCGAATAAATAATACATAAATAAATCAGAGTAACTAAAAATTTATTTTTCTGACAGAAACAAGGATGCCACATTTTAAAATAAGAAAACACAATCCTTGCTCAATTATTTGATACATAGCACATAATAGAGAAAATCATTAACGGGAAACTTTTTCCATCTAAAGGGAAAGGTCAATTATGGAATAAAGCGGAAAGATCCATAACCGACTTGTTTTACAAAATAAATCATTTTAGAACATCAGCTATACACACAAAAGTACTACGAAATACATTCAACAAATGTATACATATATATATAATCGTTTCCCGACTCCCGTGCTACGTATCAGAGCAGACACCAAGACCGACAACAGAACGGAGGGCTAATCTTCACAAAAAGACCTCCAGCAGCTCTAATCTGCAATGCCTCATAGAGCATTATAAAACAGCAGAAGGGTGAGAAATAACAACTAAAATCAAGATTGCATAATAATATGCAATTACATAACAATTCACATGCATAGCTATTCTCACCACAAACACCACATACTAATACATATAACAAACCACATATACGTAACATATATCTATTAATCCAACAATATAGCATATATCAAGTATCCAATATACTCACATATTTGCACATAAGGCATACCAAGTCATAACATTTAGAAACACATCACACATCACATAGCATATGTCTACGCATAATACATATTATCCACAACCAATGCATTTATCACATATGCACATCAAATTACCAATGCTATCACAATCTCAACACATAACAAATCGATGCACAATTTCCACACATAATCAATCAAATCATGATTTTCCACACATAATGCATCCATTCACAATGCTCACACATAATCAATCAAATCATGATTTTCCACACATAATGCATCCATGATTTATGCAAATGCACAGAGACCGACACAGCGACTCTATGCAAATGCCATGCGGTACCGACTTCCAATGTTTCTCATCACTAGTTCACTCAGGAACTCTGCTGGAACCATCACTCGTTACATCACTGTAACTCCCCGTAGGGCATACGATGTTCCCCGTCGCTCACACCCCACACGGGCACACGACTTTTATGGATCGCTCACACCCCACACGGGCACACGACCCGATCGCTCACACCCCACATGGGCACACGATCGTCTATAACCATCACTTTTGGTCCTCTTATTTTTAAGGCGATTCA
The DNA here is from genome assembly GCA_022829125.1 of Lathyrus tuberosus. Classification (NCBI taxonomy): domain Eukaryota; kingdom Viridiplantae; phylum Streptophyta; class Magnoliopsida; order Fabales; family Fabaceae; genus Lathyrus; species Lathyrus tuberosus. The sequence continues at coordinate 1,671,722 of JALAZF010000122.1, read as the reverse complement.
TACCTCTTATTTTTAAGGCGCACGATGTTATAGCAGATTCCCTCTGGAACCAATCCGTCGCTCACGACGTCACAAGAATGCATATCATGATGCTTGGTGTAATACCCCAAATTTTGATCACTTAGATTTCCCATCATTTTTCAAATCATCATAACAATATGGATGTACTTTCATGCCTCATCAATCTCCTCAAGGATTGTTGAGCATTCACTACCATCAAGAATTAGGGTTTCAAGCCCTCTCTGAGTGCTTAGACAAAGGGTCAATCAAGGAATAACATGATATTCAACTTGTTTAACCTCTCAAACATCCACAATGGATCAAAAGGACTCCCACTTCAAGGATTAAGCACAAGGTTGCTCCCTTCTAGGTGGATTAAGTCTCAAGATCGACCGTGTCACCAAATTAGGGTTTTGGTCGACCAGGGCCTCCAGATGGAAATTTTCCTCTGGGCATGAGCCAAGGATCCAAAACATAACCTAATATACTCTGTGGAACCTCATGAACCCAATCATCAAGTCAATTTTGCCTCAGGGGATGCATTCATCAAAAATCAGGAATTAGGGTTTCTTGACCTAATTCACCCCTAAGTTGACTTTTAGGGCAAATCATGAGCCAAAACCTCAAAGGAGGGTTTGAGGGTCTCTAATGAACTATATTGATCCATTTGGAACAATGAATTAATCCAAGAAGCTTGAGCAACAAGTCTCAATTTCATCTGCACCACAATTAGGGTTTTAAGGAAAAAAGTCAACTGTAACTTTGACTTTTGACCAGGACATGCTCCCAAGCCCTATGACATGCATCAATATACCCTATGACACCCATGGAACATGTCCATCAAGTTTGATTTAGGTCAAGGACATGATTTCATGAAGAATTGCACAGTTTGGAATTCATCTGATAAAAAGTCAACTGTGCACAAAAGTCAACTTTGACTTTTTGAGATTTTTAACCAAAATGGATTTTTAACTCTAAAATGTTGTTAATGTATGATTTTAATCACCATTCATCAAGAAAAATCAAGAAAAGTTGGGTAACTTGTAAAAGGGGTAACCATAAAAAACTTAGAAAATTTTCTAAGTTAAAAATAAAGTGGCTAGGGTACTAACTTTGGAGGGTCATAACTCCTAAACCACAAAGCCATTTTCTCCCATCCAAGGCTTGATTTGTAGATCTCATTGCCCTCTACAAAAACTTCAACTAGACCTAATTCCAACTCCTCATGGATTTTGAGTTATGGAGTGATCAAAATCAAGAAAAGTCACTTTGTTCCAACACTTAGTGAAAATTTCACTAAGTCAGATTTTACCCTACTTTTTGCCAAATGTAGGGGGATTTTTCACTTGGATTCAAAAGAGATCAAAACCAAATATGTTCAAATAGTTATTGTATCATGTAAGGGCTTTCCAAAACGACCAAGAACATTACCAAATTCAATTTGAGTCATGAGATATGACATTGGAAAGTTGCCTTGCTGAAATCTGCCAAGGCAAGGCAGAATTTGCATTTTTGCTCGATTTACCAAAATCAGACAAATCCAAATGCTCCTATCCACTTGGACACCTCTGAGGATTGAATCTAAAGGGGACAATCACTGAGCCAAGCCTCCAAAGTCTTTGGAACAAGAAATAACATGTTGAACCTAGAATGGCCAAAATAGGGACAAGACTCCAATTTTGGATTGGAGCATTCAATGGAAGCATCAAGGTGGCATGGACTGAGCCATTTGCAACTGAATTCAGTCAAGACTTATCCAAGACCAAGGGAACCACAGCCCTGTGCCCTAACCTCTTGTCAATGGCTAGAGGAGAATTGGATTTCCATTGGCCAACATTGAACAAACACCTGCTGCAGTTGCCATTCACTGTGGATCCCAAAAAAAAATTGCTCTACTATAAATAGAGCTCAATTGTGATCAGTTTGAGTACACCAAAGCCATCAAACAGATGCTTTCCTCAAAATATCTTCTTTCACTCCAATTTTGCCTTCTAAGGCAAGTCACTATCGGGTTTTGAGTTTGAGAGCTTTTCCAATCAAACCAATCACACTCACACCTCACATACATCATATAGAAGTGATCCAAACACTCACATAACATCTGGAACACATATTTCACAAAATCACCAGTCAATTGCTCAAGGTTTTAACCAAAGTGCAGTTGAGATGCCATGAAGTGATCCAGCCATTCTCAGTCAAGTCCAAGCATTCAAACACACTCCATAGGGTGTAGGGAAGCTGTTCAGATCATCACAATTCATCTGTAATACCTCCTACTCAGAAATCAATTTGCTCTTGCTGTCACGACCTAGAGGTAAGCCTAAACTTGGTCATCTCTCAATCTATGCATATTTCCTCGCACAATACTTTTGCCAAATGTTCATAATCATGCATGGAATGTTTCTCCTCAAGTAATTGCTTTGTTTGAATCATGTATCAAAAATCTTAGCCTTCATGCAGAAATTAGGGTTCTTGAGGATTTTTCATGATTTCTTGTTATATGTTTAATTTAAATGAAATTAAATACCATAGACATGATCGTGAGGTTGAAACGAGTTGATTGGTATGTGGATTACATGATATGATTAAGTATTCAGTGAGATTGGAGAGAAAATGCAAATATGGGCCAAGTTGAAACACGCGCATGTTCTTCAGCTGTTCTTGGCGCCATTTTTCATAAATTCAAATATTTGAATTTTGTGATTTTATTTAATTGATTCAAAAATTAATTTCTCTATGAGTTTTAATGATTTTGAGTTGATTCTTTTTTTAATAATTCACAAAAATGTTAAAATATTTTATTTTCCAAAAAAATCCCAAAAATATTATTTATTGTATATAATTGATATTTTTGCAAAGAATTAATGTTTTAATTGTTTTTGACATTTGAAATATTTTTTCCACCTTGATTTTGCAACTTTTAATGCTTTCTAATTATTTTGTAGGTCAATACTTAATTTTTGAAGCATTAATCCAAGATCACAATTTGTTTTCCATATGTTAAACAATTTAAATCATTTTAATTGAATTTTTATTCAATTAAATACATTTTTGAAAATAAATTAGGATTAATTCAACCCTCATAAATCATTTTCAAAACACTTTGGGCCTCTAATAGAGTGTAAGACCCAATCCTTTTTTGACCAAACCATTTTTGGGCCTCAGTGTATTGTATAAGTCCCGATACCATCAAAAACAAACGGCGCGATCGTCGCCTTTTGAAAAATAGCCTTTTGGGCCTCTCCTTGAGCTATAAGACCCATTCAAAACTTTTGGGCCTCTAAATAGAGTGTAAGACCCAACCCCCTTTTAACCAAAATCACTTTGGGCCTCACTTATTGTATAAGTCCCTCTGCGTTAAAAGAAAACCTAGGCGCGATCGCCATTTTTAACGAAAAATCAATTGGGCCTACCCTCGTGTTATAAGCCCCACTCTTTTTCTTTAAAACATTTTGGGCCTCTATTAGAGTGTAAGCCCCATCCCTTTGTACAGAAAACCTTTTTGGGCCTCAGTCACTTGTATAAGTCCCTCTGTACAAAACAACAGTGCGCTCACTGATAAAACCCTGGGCCTCTCCTTGAGCTGTAAGCCCCAAATATTTCTTTTTCAAAACACTTTCTCCTTTAATTTTGAATATACTGTTGTTTTCAATCTTTCTTTGTTGAACAACTAACCAAACAACATGGAAGCTCTACAATCGAGTAAGTGTTTATACGCTTTCATTTACCGCTTTCATATACATATAATTGTATTGTGGGGCTGTTTCACTATAAGTCTTCTTCCATAAACTCATATCAACTGTGTAATAATAGTATAGATATTTAGAGTTTCCCCGGCAACTACGTCTAGCATTAAGCCCGTTGATCACTCTTAAATAGTCAAAACTAGATCCCCATAGGATTACCAGACACAGTCTTCCCTCCTCTTGGGGTTAAACAATATGGAGATATGAAAGGCAACATTCTCTGTGAACCCTTTCATAGACTGTCACTCATAGAAGTTGTCAAAGAAACTCTATTCCCCAGAGATGATCTTTTCTCCGTGAATGGCATCTCTTGAGTTTCTTCCAAATTCTCGGACTTTCCTGGCTTGATCTATTCCTCGTGAATAGCCTGTCTTGAACTTCTCGGGGTTTGGGGACCCACAGGCTTCTTAAAAGCACTTGTCAAGAAACTCTACTCCCCATAGATGATCTTTTCTCCGTGAATGGCATCTCTTGAGTTTCTTCCAAATTCTCGGACTTTCCTGGCTTGATCTATTCCTCGTGAATAGCATGTCTTGAATTTCTCGGGGTTTGGGGACCCACGGGCTTCTTAAAAGCATCGGCCTCCTCTTGGGCATCGTACAAGGACCCACAGGCTTCCTAAAAGCAACCGTGCCTCCTCTTAGGCTTAGTACAAGGACCCATCAGCTTCTTAGAAGTATTCATAGCCTCCTCTTAGGCTTCATATAATGATCTCTTCCTCCGGGAATGATAGCCTCCTCTTGGGCATCGTACAAGGACCCGTCGGCTTCTTAAAAGTTTCCAGCCTCCTCTTGGGCTTCGTACAAATTGTCCCGACGACCTCCTAGAGGTATAGGAACAAAAATTAGTCATCTGCATAGAACAATCCTTTCAAAGAGTCTACTACTATTTCTCAAAGCATAGTATAAAAGATGACATTCTAAACTTGGACAGTCTAATCTCCTTGAGTCTCAAAGACATTCTCAAGTGACCCCTTCGTTAAATAGGAAGGAAACCCGCAGACTCGGACATTCTCAATACCCGTCGGATTTCCCACTTCCTTAAAGAACAGGAATAACCTGGATCCTCGAACCAAATCCTTGAGTACAGTATTGCTCATATAAGAACTGATTTTCTCTTTAAATCAGTATACTGGACCTGTCACTTAACTGAACAGTCGCCATAGCCTCCTCTTAGGCTTTGTATAAAGATCCTCCTCCCGTGAAGTTAGCCTCTCTCTTGGGCTTTGTACAATGATTCTCCCCAGCGGGATCAAACAACGTTTAGCCTATTTCTCGGGCTTTGTACGAGACACATAAGAGACTCCCTCGTTGAGTCAATCACCCTTTCGCCTCCATCTCGGGCTTCGTACGAGATACAAAAAACTCTCTTGTTGAATCAAATAGCCTCCATCTCGGGCTTCATACGAGATACAAAAAACTCCCTCGTTGAGTCGATCACCCTTTAGCCTCCATCTCGGGCTTTATACGAGATACCAAAAGACTCCATCATCGAGTCAAAAACCTTTTAGCCTCTCTCTCGGGCTTTGTACGAGACACATATTAGCCTCCTCTTAGGCTTTGTATAAGAAAACCACTGGTTGATCCAATCAACCTTTTAGCATCAAAGCTGTGCCTCGTTCACAGTACACAAACATCAACAACTCCTTCCCTTTCATCTAATCGCTGTAAGCGGCAAGCCTCTGGATCATCTACATCCATGCCAATGTCCCTCTTTTAGTATGAGAAATTCCTAAGGAAAGATGGCATTGCTCTACACTAAGTTAAAGTCTTCTCCTTCAGGTTGAAATCCCCTATAAAGGAAATTATGGCATTGTCGGATTCACAAATCCCGGTTAAAGTAATCCTCCTTTACAGTCAGTCACCCAACAGTTGTGACAAACAGACCCTCTTTAGAGATGACAAATTCTCTCTAAGGTCAACACTTTTAGCTTCACAGCTTGGGCTTTGAACAAGATACAAACCACCTTTCGCTTCACGTCTTGGGTTTTGAACAAGACACCAAAACAACCATTTCCTCCCATAGAATAGGAGGAACTACGATCGCTCTGATTTCCCTGTTTCGAAAAAATGGGAATACGTAGGCATAAGATTGAAAGAAAAATCTTAGCGAGCACACTAAACAAAAACTCAAAATCCCATACTTTTATATATATCCGTCCTAACATCTCAGTCGATAGCCTAAAGCACCCCTCGTCAACAAAATAAACCTAGAAAAAACCCTGAATCTTTGTAGCATCTGTAAACCAACAGTTTTGACTGTTTAATCTCAGTATGCAAGCAGGGTTAATTGGAGACATCTATTTCCCTTCCTTCATCAGCTTTAATAGGATAAAAAATGAATCGAACTGTAGTACCAGAGCGATCGTGCTTCTCAACCACATCCAAAAATCACTTGCTACACCTAACCGATAGCCTAAAGCACCCCTCGTCAACAAAATAACCTAGGATAAACCCCGAATCTTTGGAGCATCTGTAAACCAACAGTTTTGACTGTTTAATCTCAGTATGCAAGCAGGGTTAATTGGAGACATCTATTTCCCTTCCTTCATCAGTTTTAATAGGATAAAAAATGAATCGAGCTGTAGTACCAGAGCGATCGTGCTTCGCAACCACATCCAAAAATCACTCGCTACACTTGGCATACAATGACTCATGACATTCAAAATGCACACATATACACATCCACAATCATGCATATATCATCAACTCATCAATTCCATACATTCACAATTCAACAATATGAATTATCTCATCATCAATATTCATGCATTGGAAACCAATTCAAACAATGCATTTACTTGTCATAAGGCCACCAAATAACACCCATTGAATTTCACATACACAAAGCATTTCATCACAAACCACAAACCACAACAATCATACAATCACAATTACTTCCACAAGGGATTCACACCACAAAGGCTACCCACAACACATCATAACAACATGCATCAATATCATATAAACCACATAAAAGCTCAATGTTATGCAACAATAGCACAACACACGGTAAAACACCAACCGCGCGCATTTAACGCGATAAAAACCCGACAACCCGACTATTTTTCAAAAACACGCATTAATTAAATCATCTTTTACCATCCAAACCATTTTTAATAGAAAAAATATTTCATTAGCTTTCCAACGCTTCGAACGGGGACCAAAACGGACTTACGGATCAAAAGTTATGAATTTTTGAAGTTTCTTAAATTTTTCATTTTTGGCCAGACCGCGCTGAGCGCGCAGACTGCGCGCTGAGCGCGCTACCTGCGGACACTCACCCGCATTTGGCCTTAAAAACACCGCCGGAAGACTTCCGGACATCCGTTTTCGATTTCGTAAAAAGCTGCGATCTCATAATTCAACGTACTACAATATTTTCACTATTAAAAGGCCATCCAACACATTTTTTGCGGTTGAAATATTTTGAAACATAGTTTTATCAATTTAACCCAATTCCAAACTCGATCAAAATCACTCGAAAACACACAAACAACCATTCCCGATTAAATATCAACCTATACCAATGTTACCAGACATATCCAAACACTTTTACTCGGTCACAACATCAATTTGCACAAAAACATCGATATATATATCAAAAACGCAAAAGTTACAAATTCAACACAATTCAATCAAACGATCATACTAAATCACGACCCAACATCACTCGACTCTACTACGCGAGTTATTCCGACTTTCGTCCGTGAAAACATCAATTTCTATTCATTTCTACCATTTCGACCTAAAATGAAAACTATAAGAAAACAACCAAAACAATCCAAGAAAACATACACATATACATATACAAGCAAGATATAATCGAAACTTCTCACCCTTACCTGATTAATCGCGCTTGAAACGGAGTTATGTCGATTTTTCCCATTTTTCCTCTTCTCCCTTTTCTTTCCTCCCTCTTCTCTTCTCTTCTATTTCTCTTCTTTCTTTTTCTTTTCCTTACTATCTTTTCTCTCTTTTCTTTCTATTTATATAAAAACATAAAACTTACCCAAGCAAAAGACCAAAATACCCCTCAACTCAAATATCTCCTAAACGCTCTCAAAATGCGATAAAACATAAACAACGATGAAAAATAATATATTGTCAAATAAAAGTCAATAATAAAATAATATAAAACGAAAATAATTAAATCGACTCAATTAAATAAATAAGACAAAATGGGGCGTTACAAGCTCCAACTTCAAACTCGTGCTTACATGTGAGTGAAAGCTTGAACAATAGCTGATGATGAAGGGTTCGTTACAGAACCTATTTGATGATCTGAACCAGCTTCATGGAGTGTTGATGGAAGATTTACAAGGTTTGTTTATGATGGGCACGAGGGAAATGAAGCAGGGCAAAGTTCCTGCAATTTATTGTAAAACTATGGCTTGGCTTGGCATGAAATGAACAAAGTCATGGACCTCCATCTGACACACGATAACTCCCTAAACCTTGAGCCAAATGAAATGACTTTTGATCCTCTTGAAAAAATGGCATGGAGAGGTGTGGCATTGATGTTATTGATAAGTTAAAATTGGGCTTAGAAACACATGAAAGATCATGGCAAAGTTTGGTGCACATAAAGAACTAAATTCTGAATTTTCTAAGTGTACTCAACATTTCATTGTGACCACTTTGGTGCATGATATCTTGGTGATCATTAATCCAACTTATGAGATTTTTGTTTCTATGTAAAGTAGGCATTTGATAGAGCAACTTTCATGTGGAAGGCAACTTGAGATGAAGTTTGGAATTGTGAGAAAAAATTTCATGAAGTCATGCACACCATATTGCCCAAAAGAAACTTAGAAAAATTCTAAGTTATGGATCTTTTCCCATTTGAAACATCAAACTTTAAAACACCATAACTTGAGATTGGTTTATCCAAATGAGGAGTTATACACATGCTTGGAAAGCTTGAAGAACAAGGAACAACTTTCATGTCCAAAGATTTTTTATTTGAAGCTTGGAACTAGGTGAAAAATTGAGTTAAAGTTGGATGAAAATTAAGGTGAAAATGCTGAAAATTTCACTAAGTCCCAAAGGTATCTTATCTTCCAAGTTCCATAACTTAAAAACCATGCAATTTTTGAAGAGAGGTCCTCTAATACACTTTGAAGATCATGGAAAGAGCTTCCATTTGAGCTTTGAGTCACTCAATTTGGATTTGTGGTTTGAAATTTATGGCCTTCCCCATTTTGTACAAGAAGTGAATTTCCCACACTTAGAAGGTTTCAAGGACCAAACATTGCCCTCTTTGCAAGAAACCTCTCAAAGCTTGCCTTCTCATGCTCTAACTCAACAATTAGACATGTCATGATGAATTGTGGCTCAAGGTATCATTCTCACTCAGTTAGTGAACACCTATGATGATTGTTTGGAACCAAAGAGTGTCTTAGGAGACCTTGAATCATGTGAGAGATTGGCTTAGGCGACTCTGTGCAAACCCTTTTTTTTTTCACATAAAAGAACAAACTAGCAAAGTATGGTGATTAGATAATAGTGCACAGATGATTGAATCTAAATGCAAATGCAAGATGTTATGACATCTAAGAGGGTAAAATTTAGAGTACAACAGGTAGCCCATTAGGCCCATATCGCTATAAATTTAAAAAAATTATATTAATATTTATATTGTCTTACTCCAAAATAACACATTTAATTTTCTCACCACATTAAATTTTATGTCTATTCTATTCAATCTTTCTCTTTTAAATATTATACATTAATATAATCATCACTCTTTTCTCGTATTCTATTAGTTTCTCTTATGTTAAATATTCGAGTATTATTTTATACAATTTAGACATGTATTGTATTTAAAAACACATTATAGCATTTATAAAAAATAATATAGTACTTAAAAATGTATTATGTTTAAAATAATATAATTTTTAATTTTATTTATAATAAATATTATGACATTTTTATTTTAATTTTTTATTAAAAAAATATCCGTTTAGGACCGGGTAGCCCGAAGCCCATCTAGGGCCGGGCTTGGGTAGTAATTTTTGAGCCCATATTAGAAATGGGATTTTTTGGCCCAACCCTAAAAAGCCCGAGCCCACCAGGCTCGGCCCGTTTAGGGATGGGTAGCCCATTTTGACAATTCTAGTCTAGACCCCCAACGCCATTTCGACCAATTCGTGTTCAAGAACTTGGGTAAAATACCTTGCTTCAATAGCTTGAACCTATTTAGGTAGTCATCAATTGAATCATGCGTTATGCGCCTGACACTAGCAATTTCTTCGAGGATAATCTTCGATTGCCCCAAATAAAACAGTTCATGAAACACTCTCTCCAATTGGTTCCAATTAGGTATTAAATGAAGAAGAAGTGTTATGAACCATGTAAAGGCATTTTTTGATAGGGAATTTAGGAAAAGTCCCATCTTCAAATTCTCATTATTTTCTATTGAAGGTGAGAAAAATATACAAGAAGGGGCGAGGGGTTAAATTGTGTTTTTCGTTTCTTAACTTTGCCTCTAATCAGAGTTCAGAATCTAAACTGGTGTTCAGATTCTAATTATACGTTGCAGCGGAATGTCAACAGAAGTAAATAAAAGATAAATAACACACAAATATTTATACTAGTTCCTCCCAAAAGAGAGTAGTCCAGTCCTCTTGCATCACAAGATATTTTCACTATAACTAAAACATGATTACAATCGCTTATGCACTTAAGCATAAGACTTTTCTTTGCTCAGACCCTCAGCCCAAGACATCCTGCTTAAACCCCTCAGGTCCAAGACTTCTGCTTAGGTTCGAAAAACCCAAGACTTCCTCGCTTAAGCCTCTCAGACCCAAAACTTCTACTCAAACCCTCGGTCCAAGACTTCCCTGCTTAGATTCCATGAATCCAAGACTTCTGCTCAAGCCCCTCAGGCCCAAGACTTTCTTGCTTAAGTTCCAAGAACTCAAGACTTCCTTGCTCAGGTTCTACGAACCCAAGACTTCTACTCAAGCCCCTCAGGCCCAAGAATTTCTGCTTAAAGTCACAGTCTAAGACTTTCTGCTCAATCAGCTACTGATCAAGACTTTCAATGCTCTAGCACATAGCAGGAGACTTACTTGGCTCAAGCTTCTCAGTAAGACTTTGATGCTCAAACTCATAGCATGAGACTTTATCTAAACTATTAAACAATCATGTTTAGCAGAATAGAGAACAAGGTGTACTTGATACAAAATCAGAGGTACATGGTAATCACCTTAACAGAGACCTTTAAGCACTTAAGATTTCTAATATATTCAATGTTTAAGAAATCTTATGGCTTATTACAATTTACAACATATAACAGAAAATATGCATACTTGATTATGTTGCTTATTGTATAATCTTGTCATTCCTCCATCCAGACAGAAGTGTAGAACACTTCTATCCTTCTTGGCATTCCTTCTATATTTGCCCTTTTGATTGCTCCTTGTTGAAAACTTTAGTTTGAATCTTCAGTAGCTTATATAGCAGTTGTAGAAGACTAGCCGTTGGAAGAGATAACTTGAACAAGTGTCTTTCTTTCTCCATGGTACAAGAGACGTTGAAGATAGATACACCAAAAGATCTTAATCCATTGTGAAACATGTTTCACCATTGCGTCTTCCATGTAATATTGTACTATAGAGCCGTTGAGAGTAGATATCCGTAAAGCATGTCAACTCTTCTTGAGCCTTGTGAAAAATAGACTCTAGCTGATAAGCTGATTTGACAATGTAGCTTGCTTTCGTAGTACAGATAACTCAAGCTTTATTACTAATTCTGGATTTTCACCAGAAGCTGATACATTAACTTAGTGTAAAGACAATATGTTACTCTTCTGATACCGGGGTATTCAGTTCAGAGTCTACGTCAGACATCACTTAGAGAATGTTCTTCATATTCTGATTCATCAGAAGCTAGTAACTCAGCTCCTCTCAAATGCGTCCTTATATCAGATTCTGAATGCCTTCTTTTCAAGCCTTAGAACCTACATACTTGGAATACACATTAGATAACACCACTGTTCTTTTAATACTTTGTTATCGTAAAAACCCTAAGAGATATATGTCATGAACAAATCTTGTTCTAACAGCTATATCGCCTGCTTCAATTTTATATTGAGCGATACTTTTGATAGTCGACTCACAATTAGGATAGCTTGTTCTTCTGAAAAGTATTGGTGTGAGTGCAGGAGTCTTGTGAACTCAAGCATGCATTCACTTTAGATCAATAGCAGGGCTAAGTTGTGCCAATTTTTGACATGGTCCATGAATCTTAAAAATTTGAGTTGTCTTATCATGCTTATGTTCTTATTTTGATTGGTTGTGATTAGTATTTTCTTCTCTGTCATTCCCTGTCGCATCACCCGAGGACAGGTGATAGTTCAAGTTTGGGGGAGTGATAATCCACTTTTAATATGTTATTATTATCCCTTTTTAATTGTGATTTTGTTTTTAAATTTAGAGTTTATTTATTTAATTTTAATGTTTTTAGCTTGTTTTGCTTCGAGCATAATAGGTGCTCCTTTTGTATTTTTCATGTGTGTTTTTATTTTGCAAGGAAGTTTTGAGACAAGCTAAGGCATGCCTGGTCTAGGAAGCATCTGGAAGTGAGTGTGGAACGGAGAATTACAAAGTTGCTAAGGATCACAAGCAGAAAATGGCCAAGAGCTCGAGGGGAGATCATTTCCAGGGCTTACGTGACAGAATTATGCTTGAAAGAATTGGAAAATCAAAAGGATAAGATCAAATACAAAAAAGAACAAAAGTATAGTACGATGGGGACCCCCTCTGCAAAAGCACGCCCTGAACACAAGTATTGCACCGCCTGCACCTCTGCGCCACTACCTGCTACAGAAGCCTGCAACGGACGCCTTGTCCCCCACAAATGTATGTACTAGGAAGCTTGCTTACTAAGAATCAAGAATAGAAAGAGAATATGTTGATTTGATTAGGGCTAAACCTTGTTTGAATCAAAGGCCCATGATCCAAGGCCTACTTCATATCACATCTATCATACCCTAAATTTTGAGCACAAGATTTCACATCATGTGTGCAAATCATCATCACAATATGGATGTGTCTTCATACCTCATCAGTCCTCTCAAAGATTATTGAGCATTCACCTTAACCAAGGATTAGGGTTATTGAGCCATCTCAGAGCATTCAGGCAAATGGTCAATAAAAAATTGACATAATCTTCAACTTGCCAAGCCTTTCAAACATCTACGGGGAATCAAGAGGTCTCCCATATCAAGAATCAGGCACAAGGATGCAACATCTCAAGTTGATCAAGTCTCAAGATCACCAGTGTCACCAAATTAGGGTTTTGGTCGACCAAGGCCTCTAGAGGGAAATTTTCATCATGGCATGAGCCAATTATTCAAAATATGGTTCAAAAAGCACAAAATAACCTTATGGATCCAATCATGAGTTTAAAATAGCCTCAGGGGATGCATTCAACAAAAATCAGGAATTAGGGTTTCTTGACCTAATTCAACCTTAAGTTGACTTTTGGATCAAAGCATGAGTTAAGACCTCAAGAGACGCTTTAAGGGTTTCAAATACCTCATATTGATTCATTCATAAGATTGAATTAATTCAAATAGCTTGGTTCACAAGCAATGCAAGGATTCAAATTCAACTGGACCACAAACTAGGGTTTATGGAAAAAGTCAACCATATCTTTGACTTTTGACCAAGATATGATCTCAAACCTTGGGACATGATTCAAGACCCTCTAAAACACCTATGAAATCCATCCATTAGGTTTGATTTAGCCCAAGGACTTGATTTCATAAAGAATCATAAAGCTTGAAATTCATCTGATAAAAAGTCAATTGTGACCAAAACCAAGTTTGACTTTTGAGATTTTTTGACAAACATGGCTTCTTTAAGTAAAAAACAATGTTAACTTATGGTTTGTGATGAGTCCAAGCCTTTGAGGTTGGCATCAATTTTGGTAAAACTAACTTAGCAGAAAGATGTTGGACAAGATGTCCTGACATGATGAACTAACTGCAGGTTAAAGGGTTAGACAAGATGTCTTATCATGTTGATTCAAAATCTTTGTCTGTTATAGTTTGGAATAAGTGTATCTGCTTTCCAGGTGTGATTGGAATATGATTTGGTCCTAGGTGGCATCTGAGATTGAGGAATCAGAGATTCTGATTCTAAAAGGAATATGCGGTTTCCATGTAAGGAGATATTTTTGGAAACTTAGGATTGAAGAAACTATTCTAAAGAAAGAATAGGTCACAGATTCTGTGGAGTTGAATTGTTGCAATTTTAAAGCCCAAATCCAGTTCTGTTTTGCAATATAAATAGGATGGATTTAACCTAGAATACGTGTGGAATTTACAATTGTTATAGAGTACTAGGGTTTGTACTTTTGTGAGGCTCTCTTGTATTACGTGAATACCTGAGTAGGACAGTTTATTGAGTTGTAATTTTTCATTCACTGCTGTGATTAAAAGGGAATCGAGAAGGGTCTCATACCTAGGAGTGTCTTAGGTAGAAATCTAGGAAGGGTAGTTTCTATGTGCTAAGTTGTAAACGTTGGAGCTTAGCTTAGAACCAATTCTACTTATTTGATTTCATTCCTGGCTTGGTAGCCCCCATATGTAGGTGTTGTTGATCACCGAACTGGGTTAACAATTCTTGTGTGATGTTTTCTTTTTGCTATTTATTCAGTCATTCATTATCCTTGTATGAGAAGCAGAGATCAAGTGTCACGACATCCTGTTCGACATCTTAGTGATCTACTTAACTAGAATTTCAATTGGTATCTGAGCAGGCATCCTGCTCTGTATCTGGGTGAGATTTAGGGACGATAATTTTTGGTTTAATGGATAAAAAAAGAGGAGTTCTAAATAGACCACCCATACTTGATGGTTCCAATTATGAATATTGGAAAGTGCGCATGGTGGCGTTTATCAAGTCCATGGATGGTAAAGCTTGGAAGTCTATGGTTAAAGGGTGGGATCCACCAAAGATCAAAGACAAAGATGGGAAGCTCACTGATGAGCTGAAACCTAAGGAAGACTGGGATGATGAAGACGATAAGCTTTCTCAAGGAAATTCCAAAGCCTTGAATTCCTTGTTCAATGGTGTGAACAAGAACATCTTCAGACTCATCAAGAACTGCATTGTTGCAAAGGATGCTTGGGAAATCCTGAAGACTGCTCATGAAGGTACCTCTCGAGTTAAATCTTCAAGACTTCAGCTTCTGACCACTAAGTTTGAGAACTTGAGGATGAGAGAGGATGAAAGTATACATGACTTTCACATGAACATTGTTGATATTGCCAACACATCTAGTGACCTTGGAGAGAAAATTCCTGAAGCCAAGTTGGTTCAGAAAATTCTAAAGTCTCTTCCCAAGAGGTTTGATATGAAAGTGACAGCGATTGAGGAAGCTGAGGACATAAATAATATGAAAGTTGATGAGCTTATGGGATCACTCCAAACTCTTGAGATGGCTATCAGCAAAAAGGATGAAAAGAAGAAAAGTCTTGCCTTGGTAACCAACCAAGAAGAGGGTGACTCTAATGAGGTCCTGTCCAAAGCTGTAGGGTTTCTTGAAAAACAGTATCATCAACTGGTGAAGAAACTTGATGAGAAGTCTAAGACCAATGTCAAGGCTCAGACTTCCGACATCTATAGATCGAGAAACTTTGGAAGAAGACATAGCTATGATAAAACACCCAACCGTGGAAAGGGAATTCAATGCTTTGAGTGTGGGGGTTTTGGACACACAAGAGGTGAATGTCCCACCTTCCACAAGAAGGAGAAAAAAGGTCTATCTACCTCGTGGTCTAAGGATGATTCCTCAAGCGACGGAGAGTCTGCTAAAAAGGTGTCTGTAATGACTAGAATCTATGATTCTGACAAGGAATCAGATATTAGATATCCCAACCCTGGTGATCTTGCTGAACTGTGTCAATTAGGACAAGATCAGCAGAATCTTATTTCCTAACTTTGTGATGAGAGACTAAATCATTTGGAAACAATCTCTGATCTGGAGGGTTAAGTGTTATTGTTAAACTCCAAACTTAAAAACATGACCTAGTACATAAAGACGATGAACAATAGCTCAGATGTGCTAGATGAAATCCTTATGTCAGGAAGAAATACTAGAAGTGGAAGAGGTCTCGGCTACAATGATCAGGTTGAGATCAAAGGACAGAGGACTGGAGGGAACTCAGCCCACGTGATGTCAAGAAAAATGTCTCAACATCATCAAAGGCCTCAGAACATCTCTCTAGGAAAACAAAAACAGGACAAACAGTGCTATTATTGTGGGAAGTTTGGTCACATAAAGGCTCTCTGCTATAAGTTAAATGGTTATCCTAAATCATCAACACGATCCATAAGAAGAAAGAAGGTTCCTAAAGGGAAGAAGAAGTGGATCCCTAAGGATCAAACTGTAGCCTTCATAGCTCATACCTCCTTGAAAGCCTCTGCCAAAGAAGACTGGTATTTTGACAGTGGCTGCTCCAGACACATGACAGGTGTCAAGAAGTTCTTGGTTGACATCAAACCTCATTCCATTAGTCATGTCACCTTTGGAGATGGTCCAAAGGAGAGATAAAAGGTCTTGGTAAGTTAAAGTATGATGGACAGCCCAGCCTTGATAGGGTCTTGTATATCAAGGATTGACTGCAAATCTAAAAAGCATTAGCCAATTATATGACCAAGGTCTTAAGGTTAACTTTTATGAATTTGAGTGCCTGGTAACAAACGATAAAGAGGAACTTATCATGAAAGGTACCAGATCTAAGGATAACTGTTACTTATGGGCTCCTTATGAAACTAAGTGTCCTTCCACCTGCCTGGTGTCAAGGGAGGATGAAGTGAAGATATGGCATCAGAAACTAGGTCATTTGCACTTGAAAGGAATGAAAGAAGTCATATTCAAGGAGGCTATCAGAGGGATTCCTAATCTGAAGATAGATGAAGTTAAGATATGTGGGGAATGCCAAATTGGCAAACAAACTAGAATTTCACATAAAAGGCTTCAACATCAGACCACCTCAAAAAACTTAGAGCTTCTCCATATGGATTTAATGGGACCTAGGCAAGTTGAAAGCCTTGGTGGAAAAAGGTATGCATATGTTGTTGTAGATGATTTCTCTAGGTACACTTGGGTGCATTTTATCAAAGAGAAGTCAGAGGTATTTGAAGTTTTCAAAGGATTGTGTCAGAAACTTCAAAGAGAGAAGGATTGTGGGATTGTTAGAATCAAAAGCGATTATGGGAAGGAGTTTGAAAACAGTAAGTTTAATGAGTTCTCTTCACCCATCACTCTTCAATAGAATGGTGTGGTTGAGAGAAAGAATAGAACTATTCAAGAATGTGCAAGGGTCATGCTTCATGCAAAAAAACTTCCTTATCACTTTTGGGCTAAAGCAATGAACACAACTTGCTACATCTTAAACAGGGTAACCACCAGGTCTGGAACATCTGCCACACTGTATGAATTATGGAAAGGTAGAAAGCCAACGGTGAAATACTTCCATGTCTTCGGAAGCACATGCTACATCCTTGCAGACCGTGAGCAGAGAAGAAAGATGGATTTCAAGAGTGAAGAAGGAATCTTTCTAGGATACTCTAAAAATAGCAGAGCATACCGAGTCTACAATTCAAGAACTCAAGTGGTACTGGAGTCCATAAATGTTGTGGTTAATGACTCACCTATGGAAGTCGAAGCTATAAATGATATTGGAGAATTCTTTCCCATGGAGGAGGAAGATGTCACAGAGGATGTTGAAACAACCCAGATAACTCTGAAGGTGTTGCAGTTTCCAACAATGACAATCATGAACCTAATGTGACTGAGCGGGTTGACAAGGGACCCTCCATCAGAATTCAGAAAGATCACCCCAAGAAACTCATAATAGGGGACCCAAATGGAGGAAGGATGACTAGATCACGAGATGTTGTTGCAAGTGCATGTTTTGTGTCAAAGATGGAACCCAAGAATGTCAAGGGGGCCTTGACAGATGAATTCTGGATTAATGTGATGTAAGAAGAGCTATGGCAGTTCAAAAGGCATGAGATCTCGGATCTTGTACCCAGACCAGAAGGATCAAATGTGATTGGAACAAAATGGGTGTTTAAGAACAAGTCTAATGAACAGGGTGTAGTCACAAGAAACAAGGCCAGAATTATTGCACAAGGGTACACTCAGATAGAGGGAGTGGATTTTGATAAAACTTTTGCTCCTGTATCTAGACTGGAGTCGGTGAGACTGTTACTTGGAATAGCCTATCTGCTGAAATTCAAGCTTTTTCAAATGGATGGCAATAGTGCATTTCTGAACGGATACCTCAATGAAGAAGTTTACGTGGAATAACCCAAAGGATTTGTTGATCCGACATTTCCAGATCATGTATACAAGCTGAAGAAAGCCTTATATGGGTTGAAACAAGCTCCAAGGGACTGGTATGAAAGACTAACTGACTTCCTTGTCACAAATGGCTACAGAAAGGGAGGAATTGATAAAACCCTCTTTGTCAGAGAAAGGGAAGGCAATATCATGATAGCACAAATTTATGTTGATGATATTGTTTTTGGAGGAATGTCAGAAGAGATGGTTCAACATTTTGTTAAGCAAATGCAATCTGAGTTTGAAATGAGTCTAGTTGGAGAATTAACTTACTTCCTTGGTCTCCAAGTCAAACAAATGGAAGATTCTATATTTCTCTGTCAAGAGAAATATGCCAAGAATATTGTTAAAAAGTTTGGCTTGGAGAATGCAAAACACAAAAGGACTCCAGCTCCTACTCACCTGAAATTGTCTAGAGAGGAGAAATGAGTAAGTGTTGATCAGAGTCTCTATAGAAGCATGATTGAAAGTGTTTTATACCTGACAACTAGTAGACCTAATATAACATTTGCAGTAGGAGTTTGTGCAAGGTATCTGGCTAAACCCAAAGTTAGCCATATTAATCAGGTCAAGAGAATTATGAAGTATGTAAATGGTACATGTGACTATGGACTACTCTACACACACAGCTCTGACTTTGTATTAATAGGATATTGTGATTTTGACTGGGCTAGAAATGCAGACGATAGAAAAATCACCTCTGGTGGATGTTTTTTTCCTAGGGAACAATTTAATCTCCTGGTTCATTAAAAAGCAAAACTGTGTCTCCTTGTGTACTGTTGAAGCTGAATACATTGCAACAGGGAGCAGCTGTTCTCAAATGATGTGGATAAAGCAAATGCTGACTGAATATAATGTCACGCAAGATGTTATGACACTCTTTTGTGACAACTTGAGTGCAATAAATATTTCAAAGAATCCCATTCAGCACAACCGAACTAAACACATTGACATTAGGCACCCTTTCATTCGATACCTTGTAGAGGACAAAATCATAACTCTGGAGCATGTTGCCACAGAAAATCAACTAGCTGACATTTTTACTAAAGCTTTGGATGCGAATCAATTTGAAGTATTGAGAGGCAAACTTGGAGTTTGCCTATCTGAAGAGGCATAACATTCCACTGGATGTGGGAATGCTATTCAAGTATCTGAATATGCATTCCCATCAGAGTTGAGAGGGTTGTCCAGAATTCTCTCAAGTTCAAGTTTTTTCCTTTATGTTTTATGCTTTTTGTTTTTGGTTGTGTAAAGGCTGAATGCCCAGGATAATTTACTCTTGTTGGGTGTGTACTTTAATTACTATATACTGGTTAATTGGTTAATTGAATTAGTCTTTCTGCCTTTGACATATTATGGCTAAAAGGGGGAGTAATACTAACATCACTAACCACTGCTGATATACTACTAACCATTGAGGAGGAGTAGTGCTGGTGTTGCTTGTAGAAGGTATTAGTTGAGGGGGAGACAAAGCTGTGTTTCTGCTGCTGTTCTGATGATGGTCTCCCTGTTCTGTTTTTTTTTTCTGTAGGTTAATTGAAGTTAGTTTTAGCCAAAATCTGCCAAAGGGGGAGATTGATGAGTACAAGTCTTTGAGGTTGGCATCAATTTTTGTAAAACTAACTTAGCAGAAAGATGTTGGACAAGATGTCCTAACATGATGAACTAACTGTAGGTTAAAGGGTTAGAAAAGATGTCATATCATGTTGATTCGACATCTTTTTCTGTTACAGTTTAGAATAACTATATCTGCTTTCCAAGTGTGATTGGAATATGATTTGGTCCTAGGTGCCATCTGAGATTGAGGAATCAGAGATTCTGATTCTAAAAGGAATATGTGGTTTCCATGTAAGGAGGCATTTTTGGAAACTTAGGATTGAAGAAACTATTCTAAAGAAGAATAGGTCGCAGATTCTGTGGAGCTGAATTGCTGCGATTTTGAAGCCCAAATCCAGTTCTGTTTTGCAATATAAATATGATGGATTTAATCTAGAATACATGTGGAAGTTTACAGCTATTATAGAGTACTAGGGTTTGTACTTTTGTGAGCCTCTGTTGTATTGCGTGAATACCTGAGTAGGACAGTTTATTGAGTTGTAATTTTTCAGTCACTGCTGTGATTGAAAGGGAATTGAGAAGGGTCTCAGACTTAGGAGTGTCTTAGGTAGAAATCTAGGAAGGGTAGTTTCTAGGTGCTAAGTTGTAAACGTTGGAGTTTAGCTTAGAACCAATTCTACTTATTTGATTTCATTCCTGGCTTGGTAGCCCCCAGACGTAGGTGTTGTTGATCACCGAACTGGGTTAACAATTCTTGTGTGATGTTTTCTTTCTGTTGTTTATTCTGTCCTTCATTATCCTTGTGTGAGAAGAAGAGATCAAGTGTCACGACATCCTATCCGACATCTTAGTGATCTTCTTGACCAGAATTTGAGTTTGGATCATCATCAATCAAGAAAAATCAAGAAAAGTGAGGTTACTTGCAAAAGGGGTAATCTTAAGAAACTTAAAATTTTACTAAGTATGGAAAAAAGATGATTTTTACCCATCTTTGCAAGACCATAACTTGTGATCCAAGTAACCATTTTCTCCCATCCAAAGCTCAAATGAAAGCTCTCATTACATACTACAAAAGTGACCTCCTGGACCATAGTCAAAAGATACATGGATTTTGAGTTATGAAGCCATAAAGTTAGTGTTTCATGAAATTTCAACTTTGACACTTAGTGAAATTTTGTGGCAGAATCTGTTTTCATTTTTTCCAACTTCGAGGTCATTTTTCTCCTTGATCCATAATGATCCAAGACCAAAGGTAAACACCAAAGTTAAAGTATGATATACAAGCTTTTCAAAGAGTACAAGAGCTCATCCTAATTCAACTTGAGCAAGAAGTTACAAGCATTGAAACATGGCCTCTCAAAACTGGTTTTACAAGGCAGAATTATGCCTTTCACACGATTTTGTCACTTTGGTGACTTTGTAAACCTTGTCACTCTTCAAGATCACAAAGAATCTTATCAAAACCAACAAACTCTGAACCATAGAGCCTTGCAAGTCAAGACACCATCCCTTTTGGCATGTGGCATTCAAGTTTCAAATCCAAAATCAAGTTTTGTCATGAAGCATTGAAGGGATACATGGAGCTTTCATGAACCAAGCCATATCAGTCCAATTGAGTCAAGATTGACTCAAAATTCCGAAGACCTAAAGCTACCAAGACCAGCTCAAGTCAATGGCTAAGAGGAGACTTGGTACCTTAGCATTCAAGGCATGATACATGGGCACATCCATTGGATAATAGAGGGATCCCTCATCCATAAACTATTCCTTGCAAAACAAACTTCCTCTACTATAAATAGAGGTCATTTATGACTGATTTCAACACACCAAAATATCACAACACATGTTTTCCACCATTTCCCTCTTGTGAACCAAATTTTCATTTTCAAATAAGTGAGAATCGTGTTTTGAGATAGAGAGCAATTCAGCTCAAACCAACCATCCTAACACCTTACATACATCATATATAAGTGACCCATAACCTCAAAACACATCTGGAACATCAGAATCACTAAGTCACTATCCATTTGCTCAAATTTTCTTCAAAGCTGCAGATAGGGTCGAGCCAAGTGATCTAGAGGGTTTCAATCCATTTTAATTATTGGAACACCATCCTTGAGGTCCAAGGAAGCTGTCCAGATCATCAAAACACTTCTAGGTAAGCTTCCTCAAAACTGAGCTCTATGATCCATACATCATAAATGTGTTTTCAGGTTACCAACATGTTTCTGCACTTATATAGAGTGTTTCCCCTCAATTAATTTCTTTGTATCTATCGTGTATGGAGTTTCATGATGTTCTTGCAAAAATTAGGGTTCATTTGTTCTTCACTTGATTTCTCATTCTACACTTAAAAGAAATGCAATTAATTGGTATCATTGGAATCCTTGTTAAAAAACGAGCAACTTTCATATTTTCAAAAGACAATTTCATTACGTATTCAGTGAGATAGAGAGGGTTTTGCAAATCTAGAACACCAGAGCACGCGCGAGCAAGAACAAGTGTTCTTGGTGCCTTTTTTTGAAAATTTGAATTTTTTAATTTTAGTTAATTTTCTTAATTGATTTCAAAAATTAATTTTTCTCTCAATTTTAATCATTTCTGATTGGTTTCTTTTTTTCAAAATTCATAAAAATGTTAAAATATTTTATTCCATAAAAAAAATCAGAAAAATATTATTTATTTAATATATTTTTAATTTTTGTAAAGAATTTCTTATTAATTGTTTTTAAAATTTTTTAATGAAATCTTTCTCTTGATTTTTCAATCTCAAATGAATTT
Organism: Lathyrus tuberosus; assembly: GCA_022829125.1. Classification (NCBI taxonomy): domain Eukaryota; kingdom Viridiplantae; phylum Streptophyta; class Magnoliopsida; order Fabales; family Fabaceae; genus Lathyrus; species Lathyrus tuberosus. The sequence continues at coordinate 1,649,272 of JALAZF010000122.1, read as the reverse complement.
CAAGCTTTCATATGGATAAAACATGATTTTTCAAACATTAATCCAAGGGCATAGCATGTTTATTGAATAAATTTGATAATTTCCATCATTTTATTTAATTTTCTTTCAAAATAAATGCATTTAAAATAAAATTAGGGTTTCTCTTTTGATTTAACCTTCAAATCTTGTTTTCAACACTTATGTGCCTCTAATAGAGTTTAAGACCTAACCCCTTTGTAGAAAAATAAAATCTTGGGCCTCTGTTATAGTATAAGTCTCGGTACGATTTTCAAAATAATGGTGTGACCACTGTTTTCACTTGGGCCTCTCCTTGAGTATAAGCCCCACTTTTCTTCCTTTCAATAAGCATTTTGGGCCTCTATAAGAGTGTAAGACCCAACCCCCTTATGTACATAAATAATTTTGGGCCTCTACTATAGTATAAGTCCGACAACGTCTTTCGGTATCGCAGTGCGATCACTGTTTTCAAATAGACCACTTGGGCCTCTCCTTGAGTATAAGCCCCAATATTTTGTACATAAACTTTGTTTTAAACAATAAACAACCTCCATGGGCCTCTCCTTGAGTTGTAAGCCCCATACCTCTATTTTTAAATCATCTGTCTGTTTTAACTGGTACTAAACGGAGCATTATTCCCGGTGAAACTGCTCTTAGACCACTTGGGCCTCTCCTTGAGTTATAAGCCCCAAACTTTCTTTTTAATTCATTCAAATAAAAAAAATTTCCTTTAGATTCAATTTCAAAATCAAAGTTTTCTCAAAAATTTCTTCAATTCTTCAAAACCCTAATCAGACAGTTGTAATCCATGCAACCCATCACAGTGCACTTGGGCCCCCCAATTAGAGTGTAAGACCCAATATCTTTTCAATTTAATGCATACTTGTTCATATACTTGTTAATATACTTATGTGTATATACTTGTGCATATTTGTCTAGAGTTTCCACAACAGTTAGGTCTACACTTAGGACAAACTAGAGGTTAGTTCTAACATAGTCAATAACTAGTTCCCTCATAGGAAACTCCCCTCAATACAGTCTGCCTCCTCTTGGGCTTTATTCAATATGGAAATAAGAAAGGAATTATTCTTGGTGAAAATTTTCTTAAGACTGTCAAAACTTAGAAATATATAAGAGAAATTTATTTCCCTAGAGAGGATTAAATCTCGGTGAAATCTCTTTTGAATTTCTCCAAACCTTAGAACTGATCAACAAAGAAAGGATTATTCCCGGTGAAACCTTTCTTGAACTGTTCTTAGGCTTGGACCCACATGCTTCCTAGAAGTATCCCTAGCCTCCTCTTGGGCTTAGTACAAGGACCCACAGGCTTCTCAGAAGTTTCCCCCTACAGCCTCCTCTTAGGCTTAGTACAAGGACCCAAAGGCTTCCTAAAAGCATAGGATAGAATTCAGTTATCTCTACTAGTTCAAACCTCAAGAAAGTCAAAACTCTAGAACACTTAATCAATCAAGAATTGATCTTCATCTCTAGAACCCACTGCCTCCTCTTGGACAGTCTCAGCCTCCTCTTGGGCTTCCTACAAGGACCCTTAGGCTTCCTAAAAGCATAAGATAGATCCCAGTCATCTCCTCAATACCTAAATCCCCAGGAGAAATCTAAGTCTATAGGGTGTACAGACTTACCCTTTTAAGTCTCTCCTGATCCTCAAACAAGGTGCAATTTTCATCTTTAAAATCCCCAGTCAGGATCAAACCATCACCAACAAAACCCCAAAAAGTATCAGAACCTCATGGCATCTGATAAATCAACTCTTCTTCCATCCCCAGTAAGAGTTGGTTCCCCTTTGGATTTCACAAAATAATTTAAACCTTCATCTGGATTTAAACAATCCTCAGCAAGAGTTAGCTTCCTCTTAGGCTTTATATAAAGATTTTCCCCAGTCAGCCTCCTCTTACGCTTTGTATAAAGATTTTCCCCAGTCAGCTTCAATCTTGGGCTTTATACAAGACATATATAATACTCCCCAGTAGAGTCAATCCCCAAACTTTTTATTTTTTAGCTACAACCTTGGGCTTTATCAAGGCACAAAACAAACATCTCCACAAATGAGACCATAAGTCCCCTCTATAGGAAGATATTTCCTCTATACGTCACATTTCAAAAAAAATAATCAAAACCTTTTCCCAGATAAATTGCTGTAAGTGGCACACTTGTTGATTCAATATCCAAGTTGGAGTCCCTCCTTTATCTTGGTTAAAATTTCTCTTTCATCTAACAGCTATAAGTGGCAAGCCTCTGGATTATATACATCCATGCTAATGTCCCTCTCTTAGCATGTAGGGACTTATAAAGGAAGACGTGGCATTGTTGGATTCAATATATCTCAGTTAAAGCAACTTCCCTTATAACCAATTACTCAAGGTTTGTGATGAATAAGTGAGATATCTCCCTTTAGAGATTACAAATTCTCTTTCTCAGTCAAACTTTAGCTTCAATCTTGGGCTTTGAACAAGAGACACACAAACTTTAGCTTCAATCTTGGGCTTTAAACAAGACACCCAACTTTTTTCCTCCTTCCATAGAATAAGAGGAACTACGATTGCTCTGATTTCCCCGAATCTCTTTACGGGAATACGTAGGCATAAGATTGCGAAATCTTAGCGAGCATACTAAATCAAAATCTTAGGTCCAGTACCTTCCCAAAAATAATAGAAATTCCGAAAACAACAAAAACATTTCCTCAGCCTTCCCAAGATAGAAACCTTCACTATTCAATAGTAAATGAATTCAAACAACCAAACAAAACTACAACAAAACATATGTAAACCGAGGTTCCTATAGATTATTATAGATACACTGGGTGTTAACAGCTTCCCTTTGTATAACCAAACCCCGATTCCAGATCTCTTCGCATTTGTAAGGGAAAACACTTGCGCGCAGGGTTAGTTTAAGATATATTCCCTTTCCTTTTAAGCTTCACAGGATAAATATTAGAAATCGGAAAGTAGCACCAAAAAGCGGTAGTGGTCGCGTCACAAAAACTGAGCTACAGAAAAATAGCGACTCTGCTGGGGACTTTCCCATCCCCTAAGAGGGTTAAGCCTTGCTTTACTTTTTTTACTGTTTTATTTGCTTTCTCATTTGATGTCATTTGATGTTTTCCATCATACTATCTATTTATTTGCCATACTTGTTTAATTTACCGCTATTTGGGAATGTGATTAATACACATGTGATGAGTCAAAAAGTCCTCAGTGGGCTTGAGAGCATATTTTAAGATAGGAGGTGGCAGATTCAAGAAGGCTTATAGGGAGTGAATCCCGACCAAGCTAACTTGAAAGTCCACCAAATCAGCGGAGGTACCCTTTTGGGAATTACTAATGTTGAACTATCAAGTCGTGAAAACGTTACTTTTCCACTGGGCACCTACGATGTTGAGGATTATTAAATTTTCTACCTAAAATTTTTTTTTTAGGATGTAGTGCGGTGACTATCGGGAATAGTTGACACGCGATACTACACTCAAATGGGATTCATCTAAGAATATTACAGCTCTCATGAGTCAATCGGTTTGCTGGTAATATTTTTAAGAGGGGTCAATAATTTTGAGAACCTTGTTAGAACCCTTTCTACAGGTACAAAAAACAAAACCCTTAGCACATACTCTCTTGGGGGATTGGGTAGATCCATGGCTTTATCCATACTCAGTGAACCCTTAAACCCATGTTTTCATATACTTGTGTTTGCTGCATTCATGCATTCATAAAAAAATCTTCTCTAAAAAATTTTCAGAAGAACTTAAACTAAGAGGAATATTGCAAATATCAGAAACCGCGTTATGGATTTCGGTAAAAGAAAAACCCAGAAGTACACCTTCAAAAGTCCAAGACATGAGGACCTAAGGAAATTGGGAAGATTAATTACCAATCCAGAAGCTTTCAGAGCTAAGTACAGAGGACTTTTGTCTCTTATGAAAGTCAACATGGTGGAAAGAGTCCTAGCTACATTGGTTCAGTTTTATGATTCGGTGTACCACTGCTTCACATTTCCCGACTATCAGCTCACACCAAAATTGGAAGAATACTCTCATCTGATTGACTTACCTATCACTAACCAGGATCCATTTTCTGGATTTAAAGAAATTCCTAAGGATCAGGTCATTGCAAGGGTCACCACTTTGGAGGTATCCGATATCAAAGCTCACATGACCACCAAGGGAGGAATATAAGGTTTACCCGCTAGGTTTCTATTGGAGAAGGCCTTATACTTTGCCAGCATAGGAAACACAGTCCCCTTTGAGGATAACTTTGTTTTACTCACCTATGGGCTATTCATTTTCCCTAACATCGACAATTTCATTAACATGAACGCTATCAAGATTTTCTTAATTGGGAACCCAGTCCCAACTTTACTGGCAGTTGCTTACCACTCAGTACATTTAAGGAACTTGTACAGCGGAGGAATGATTACCTACTGTGTACCATTACTCTACAGATGGTTTATTTCCCACTTACCAAAATCTCCTGCTTTCTGGGATCTCAAAAGTAGCATGCGATGGTCGCAGAAGATTATGTCTCTCACCCACTCCGACATAGATTGGTACAACCGAGTCTATGACGGAATAAAAATCATCGATAGATGTGGAAGGTTCCCCAATATACCCCTCATTGGTACCAAAGGAGGGATCAACTATCACCCAGTTTTAGCCCATCGGCAGCTTGGATACCCGATGAAGAATGTACCTTTCAACGTTCATCTGGAAGGTCTTTTCTTCAAAAAAGGAGAAAATGACAGAGCACTCAAGGAAGAAATTGTACATGCCTGGAATCATGTTCACAAGAAAGGAAAGGAATCTTTGGGAAAACCAAACTGCATCTCTGCAGAGCCTTATCTCAGATGGGTACAAACTAGGGCCCTCTAGTTAAAAATGCCTTACCTTCGCCAAGAGGTATTTCCCTTGAAGGAATTTGTCCTATATTTCATGAGTGAAATCGAGAAACTGCAGGTCGCTTTTAACAAAGCTCAACACGAAAAGAACTCCTGGAAGAACAAATATCAGACTATCAGCTTGGAATGCACCAAGATGCAAGAGTTACTAAAGGAGAAAGATACTTTAATTGAAATACTAGAAAAACATGCTATGGAGAGTCAGGAGGAACAGAAAAGTTTACTCTCTCCTTTCACATGGAAAAGGATCACTGATCCAACGACGGTTAAGGAAACCCGGTCAAAGAAAAGAAAAGTAAACCAGCAGCAGCATCTGGATCTTTGTCGGAGGTTCTTTAGGATTTAGAAAACCTAGTTTTCTTTTCTGTACTTTGTAAAATAATGTACTTTTCCCTGTAAGATACAGTGCCCTTTTGAATTAAATAAAAGGTTTCCACCGCTGTTTGATATTTGCAATACAATTGTTAAAAAGTTCTTTTGAAAAATAAAAAGATCAATCTCATCTTTTGCATATCATTCATCATTCTTGCATTACATATCTTTGTCATAAAGTCTCACATATGTGTCGCACTTTAGAGTCAAACTATCTCATTCGTACAATACTCAGGCCAATTACCAAAAGAAAATGGACGATCTTGAAGAAAAAAATAGAGAGCTAAGAGAGGAAGTCAACACTCTGAAGGAAAGTCTGGAAAGAATCAACAACATGATTGGATCCCTGGAAGCAGCTCAGGATTCACCACCGCAAAAGACTGCGATCTTAGAAATTGCGTCTGCACCAGCAATTGAGATACCCGTCAATCTTCCGTAGTATAATATGCCTTTCAATTTCATACCAGAAGGTTATATCCCACCAGTCACTGAAGACCTGGGAACCATAGCTGGAACCGCCAGACCTGAAGGTTAAAAACTTCAGCAAATGAAGATGCAAGGGTTACGACAGAAACTCCTGAAGGTTACAAACTTCAGGTCACTAAAGCGCCAAGAGTAACTGCAGTAATGTCTATACCGCAACCTGTAATACATATTATCCCGGAGGAACATATCCTTCATGCCACTCCTGGAAAAGATGAAGAAGTGTACGAAAGAATGAATGAATTCCAAGAACAGTTCTTGGAAATGCAAAAGGAACTACATGCCATTCGCGGACAAGACTTGTTTGGCAAAGATGCCGCTGACCTCTGCTTGGTCCCAAACGTCAAAATACCGCACAAGTTTAAGGTGCCCGACTTTGAAAAATACAAAGGCAAATCTTTCCCACAAAGTCATTTGGTAATGTACGCTCGAAAGATGTCTACCCAGACAGAAAATCAGCAACTGTTAATCCATTACTTTCAAGATAGCTTAACCGGTGCCGCACTCAAGTTGTACATGTGTTTAAACCATACCAAGATCAGTACTTTCAGAGATCTTGGGGAAGCTTTTGTTCGGCAGTATAAATATAATTTGGATATGGCACTCGACAGGGATAAACTCAGAGCCATGTCCCAAAGGGATAAAGAGACCTTCAAGGAGTATGCTCAAAGATGCCGTGAAATCGCCGCCCAAATTGCACCTCCTCTTGAAGAGAAAGAAATGACAAAAATCTTTTTAAAAATGTTAAGCTCGTTTTATTATGACCTGATGGTCGCCAGTGCACCCAGTGATTTTACCGAGATGGTAAATATGGGGGTACGTCTTGAGGAAGCAGTCCGAGAAGGTCGACTGGTTAAGGACTTGGAACCATCCAATAGTACTAAGAGATATGGTAGTACATTCCAAAAGAATAAAGAACAAGATATCAGTAACAACTTGCAGGGTAAAGAAAGGCGAAGGTATCAACCTCGACAAGTGGCAACAGTATCTCCTATTGTCAGTCCTGCCCTGATCCCGGCATATCAACCACCGGTTGCTCAACAGCAGCGGAATCAACAACAATATCAGCATAGGCAACAACATCCTTTTCAGCAGGCGCCCCCGCAGTACAATAACAACAATTGTTTTCCATGACCAACAGGGTTTGACCCTATACTAATGTTATATGCAGAATTATTCCCACTTTTAACGGCAAAGGGACATGTTCAAACCAGGACTCCTCTCACAGTACCGGACAATCCACCTTATTGGTTCAAAGCCGACCAATGTTGCCCTTATCATCAAGGAGGACCGGGGCATAACATTGAGAACTGCCTCAGCTTCAAATTTAAAGTTCAAAAGCTTGTCCGAAATGGAGTTCTCTCTTTCAAAGATACAAATCCAAATGTTCAAACAAATTCGTTGCCATAACATGAAAAAGCTTTAGTAAACTTGATAGAAGAAGAACCCGGCGGCAGTTATCAAATTTGTGATATACGCCTAATGGGAACAAATCTGGTGAGAATGCATTATAGACAGAGCGGGTACAGCCATGTACCAGCTTACAACTATCACCAGTGTGATATCTGTTCTAAGAACAATCAAGGGTGCACCATTGTATAAGCAGCTCTTCAAGAACAAATGGATCTAGGCTGGATCCAGGATCACAGGATTCATGAAGTAAATATGGCCCATGCACATCCCAACATTGTTCAAAATCATGACATCCGCGCAATGAATGTCAATCTAGTGCCAATGCATTCAAGACAAAGTCGGTGCTACAATTTGCCGCTGCACGATTACAACGCTTGTCCGATCTACTCAAAAGAAAATCAGGGATGCTCTTTTATACAAGAGGCCCTCCAGCGTCAAATGGATCTTAGATGGATCCAATACTACCATGAAAGGAATGATCAACAGGTCAACATGATTCAGATCTTCGACATTCATTTAATGAATAACAGTCTAGTAGAATTGCATGTCAAGCAAGTCAGGCTCGGATATCTGTCACCACATAATTATCAAGACTGCAAAGACTACTCCGAAAATGACCAAGGTTGTGCGCTCGTTCAAAGAACTCTTCAACATTTGTTGGACCACTGGTGGCTTCCAGTCTATCAGAATGAAAAGACGCATCAAATTAGCATAACCAACAAAAATTCGAGTAGACACCAAAGTTGTGACATCCGCTTGATAAAAACAGATTTGGTGAAAATGCACTGTATACAGAGTGGATACGGCCTGGTGCCGTCTCACAATTATGAACACTGTCAAATAGGTTCAGAAAACAGTCAAGGATGCTACATAATGCGAGCAGCTCTCCAGATTCAAGTGGACCGCAGAGAAACCCAACTATGCCTAAACTCTCTGTCAATCAGCATGGTGCAATATTGCCCAAGGCAGTATGCAGTTTACGACATCAAATACATTGAAACGTCATTAGTCAAATTCCACAAATGCCTGTGCGAACTTGATTATTTTGGTCTGACTCACCATGATCATTCAGCTTGCAACAAATGTCGCAGAAACCAACATGGTTGTCTCCTTGTTCCAATTGAGATTCAAGAGTTGTTGGACAAGAGGATCATCACGGTCTTCAATGAAAGACAACCTGTTAATTATGGAATTAACGAGGATATTTTAACCATTATCCCGATGCTCAATGAGCAGAAGCACTCAGGAATCCCTTTCAACAATGGAAGATTTTCCAACAATCCCAAGCTAGAACCAATTGAGGCTACTTATTACAGTCAAAAGACCCAAATAACCCCTTTGGTCATCTACTTGCCAGGCCCGGTGCCCTATGAGTCAGAGAAAGTTATTCCGTACAAATACAATGCGACCATAATAGAAGATAGAAAACAAATTCCATTGCCATTTGTTGTCAACATTGCTGATATCAGTTGAGTCACTCGAAGCGGTCAAATATTCAACAGAGGAGTTGGAGAACCTATAAAAGAAAAGGAACCTTAAGCTGAAATTCCTAATCAACAAATTGGTCAATCCAGCAGCACAGAGCCTGTGAAAAATAATGACGAAATGTTAAGACTCGTCCAAAGAAGTGAATACAACATTGTAGATCAATTATTACAAACACCTTCTCGGATATCCGTGTTATCTCTCTTGGTAAGTTCAGAAGCTCTATAGAAAGTCTTGGAATAAGCCTTTGTAGAACAAGATGTGACAGTAGGTCAGTTTGACAACATTATTTCCAACATCACTTCCTGCAAAAATTTGGGTTTCAGTGATGAAGAACTTCCAGAGGAAGGCAAGAATCCTAACATGGCACTCAATATCATAGTCTACTGCCAGGACGATGCTTTAGCCAACGTATTGGTAGACACAGGGTCATCCTTGAATGCCATGCCTAGATCAACTCTTGTACGGTTGTCTTTTCAAGGAACTTCGATGAGAGGCAGTGAGATCATAGTCAAAGCTTTTGACGGATGTTATCGGCGAAGTCGACTTTCCCATAACCATTGGTCCCCACACTTTCCAAGTCACTTTCCAGGTCATGGACATCCGAGCAGCATACAGATGTTTATTAGGGTGACCTTGGATACATGAAGCAGGGGCAGTCACTTCGACACTTCACCAAAAGCTGAAGTTTGTTAAGAACTATAAATTGGTCACAGTACGCGGAGAATAAGATTTAATTATAAGCAACCTATAATCATTCTCATATTTAGAACCAGAGGAGGTCATTGGAACTCAATTTCAAACGCTCTTAGTGAACAATGAGAATCATCAAGAAAAAGGAACGTCGATTTCCTCATACAAAGATGCTCTCCAAGCAATGGAAAGCAGTGACGTAAAAGGATGGGGACAAGTTGTGATTCCTGTTGATAACAAGACAAGAAAAGGTCTCAGTTTTTCTCCTGCAGTTACTAATGCTATAAAAAAGGATGAAAGTTTTCGTCCCATTTAGGATTTCTTCCATAGTGGAGGCTTTCTCCACCCAATTTCCTAGGAAGTTCATACCATCGAAGAAAATAACTCTTCTATTACAGATGAAGAGTATAAATCCTATTACAATGATGAAGGATACATATCTCAAGAAGAAACGTACATGCCATTTTGCTCTTCAGAGCAAAATCCCAGATATATGCCAAGATTAGATGTCAGAATGATCTACCGAGATTATGATCTTGAGGGATGCCGAGCTCCGCCCAACTCATAGAAGAAGATACTCCGATGAGAGACAACTTTGATTACAATTCCTATGATCCTATGGATGAGTTTCCCATTTGGAAACCTTACATGGAAGCTCGTGGCAGAAGAGTCAGCCAGATCATGCATATCCGCCGAGTGACCTTGAGAAAAATCCACTTGTTCTCCCAGAGTCGTGGGAACCTTACCAAGAAAACTGCGAAAATACCGAATAACATGTTGATAAAATTGCTAGGATCAGAGGATAAGAATTTATTAACTATGCATTTCCTGAGGTCAATGCCATTGAAGAAGATGACTCATCTATTTCCTCAGAAACTTGGGATACCTTGGGGCAGCCAAGCGGCAAGTACGACTTTCTAGTAAAGTACACTGCTCCCGAAAGCTCTCATATCAAATACGAAGACATTAAGCTAACAGGATGGGGAGAACCTCCTGAAAGTAAAAATACTGTCGAAGATACAATAGAAGAGTCCTCTTATGATAACGCTGCATGGGAAGAAGACTTTAGTGATCAGACTTCGCTAGAAATCAGTGTCATCACTGAAGATGATCCTGGAAGAAACATATCAGACTTTGTGATCCACAGAGGAGTTCGTCGCAATTGGGTCGTGGTTGATGTTCCGAATGTCGTTCATAAATCAAAGTAATTGTCTCGTCTTTGTTTTGACCTTCCATTTTGCCCGGGTGGAAGGATGTTTTATAGGGCTTGCTTTTCTGTAAATGTCCCTCTTCGCTTCGCCCAGAGCGAAAGAGTTTTGTTTTATAGGGTTGTGTTTCAAGAATCGACAAATCATTAATAAATAATGTCATCCTGAATTCCTGCATTTATTGTTATTTTCACTTTTCGCTTTTTCGGAAAATGGTAATCCTAAGAAAAAACAAGCATTTAAAAAAAAAATACACTGCACACACCTTTGCATTCTCTCTGTCTTTTCTAAAAGAATCATCACGTCGTGCATATTACTCGTTTTAAACCCTATTGAAACATACGATCCAATGCCTTCTCCCGACTTTGAGTTCCTGGTATTTGAAGCCAAAGAAGAAGTGGATGAAGAAATTCCATATGAGATCTCTCAATTACTCAAAAATAAGGAGAAATGCATTCAACCTTACAAAGAACTGCTGGAAACGGTCAATTTGGGTTCAGAAGAGGAGAGAAAAGAAGTTAACATTGGGGCACTACTCAGTCTAACTGTCAAAGAAGGCTTGATTGAGTTACTTAAAAAGTTTCCAGATGTGTTCGCTTGGTCCTACTGTAGCGAGCAATTTTGGACGCGGTTCTTAAGCGCTGGTCGCTCTCTGCGGTTTGAGCTTTGACTACAGGTCGATTCATTTTTTATCCTATTGTGAGCTGAATAAGGAAGGGAAATAGATGTCTCCAATTAACCCTGCTTTGCATACTGAGTTTAAACAGCGGTCTGTTAGGTTACGGATGCTATCAATGTGGGGGGCCTTTGTACTGGTTATTTGTATTTTCGCCAATACGGTTTTCTTTCTTTTTATCTAGGCAGAAGGTTTCTGGCGGGGAACAAGGATTAGGATGTTAGGACTGATGCTTTTGAAATACTGCTTTTGATTGATGGAGATATGGGATTTGGGTTTTTTGTTGATTGCGCTCGCTAAGATCTTTTCTTTCGATCTTATGCCTACGTATTCCTGTTTACCGAAACAGGGAAATCAGAGCGTTCGTAGTTCCTCCTATTCTATGGGAGGAAATGGGTGTTTTGGTGTCTTGTTCAAAGCCCAAGACGTGAAGCGAAAGGTAGTTTGTATCTTGTTCAAAGCCCAAGATGTGAAGCTGAAAGGTGTTGTCTTTAGAGAGAATTTGTCATCTCTAAAGAGGGGAGAAGGAGAATTACTTTAACTGGGATACGCGGATCCGAGCAATGCCATAATTTCCGAAGAAAGGGTTTTAACCTGAAGGAGAAGACTTTAACTCAGTGTAGAGCAATGCCATCTTTCCTTAGGAATTTCTCATGCTAAAAGAGGGACAGTGGCGTGGATATAGATGATCCAGAGGCTTGCCGCTTACAGCTATTAGATGAAGGAAAGAGTTGTTGATGTTTGTTTACTGTGAACGAGGCATAGCTTTGATGCTAAAAGGTTGATTGGATCAACCAGTGGTTTTCTTATACAAAGCCTAAGAGGAGGCTAATTTCCGCTAGGAAAATCATTATACAAAGCCTAAGAGGAGGCTAATTTCCACTAGGAAAATCATTATACAAAGCCTAAGAGGAGGCTAATTTCCGCTAGGAAAATCATTATACAAAGCCTAAGAGGAGGCTATTTTGTGTCCCGTACAAAGCCCGAGAGAGAGGCTAAAAGGGTTGACTCAACAAGAGAATCTTTTATACTCAACAAGAGAGTGTTTTTGTATCTCGTACGAAGCCCGAGATGGAGGCTAAAAGTTTTGACTCAACAAGAGAGTCTCTGTATCTCGTATAAAGCCTGAGATGGAGGCTAAAGCGTTGTTTGACTCCGCTGGGGAGAGTCATTGTACAAAGCCCAAGAGGAGGCTATGTCAGTTAAGTGACAGGTCCAGTATACTGATTTTGAAAGAGAAAATCAGTTCTTATATGAGCATCACTGTACTCAAGTTAGATCTGAGGATCGGGGTTGTTTCCTTTTCTTTGAGGAAGCGGGAAATCCAAAGGGTGTCGAGATTGTCCGAGTCTGCGGGTTTCCTTCCTATTTAAAGAAGGGGTCACTTGAGAATGTCTTTGATACTCAAGGAAGTTAGACTGTCCGTGTCTAGAGTTTTATCTTTTGTACTACGCTATGAGAAACAGTAGTAGACTCTATGAAAGGACTGTTCTATGAGGATGACTAGGTTCTGTTCCTATACCTCTAGGAGGTCGTCGGGACAATTTGTACGAAGCCCAAGAGGAGGCTGGAAACTTTTAAGAAGCCGACGGGTCCTTGTACGAAGCCCAAGAGGAGGCTATCATTCCCGGAGGAAGAGACCATTATACGAAGCCTAAGAGGAGGCTGTGAATACTTCTAAGAAGCCGTAGTGTCCTTGAATAATGCCCAAGAGGAGGCCGATGCTTTTAAGAAGCCCGTGGGTCTTATCATCTCCTTTCCATTAGGAGAGATAACTCTTTTAAAGATAAGAACCACTGATAAACGTGCGAGGTTTACTATCCAGCGACTTTTAGCTTTTAAAGAGGGTTCCTTAGTTAAGGTCCAAGATTATGACCGTAGTGGGTACCCAAACCCCGAGACATTCAAGGCATGCTATCCACAAGGAATAGATCATGTCAGGAAAGTTCGAGAATTTGGAAGAAACTCAAAGATGCCATTCACGGAGAATACATTCATCTTGGGGAGTAGAGCTTCTTGACGATTCCTAAGGAGGACAGCCGAAGAAAAGACTGTATCTGGTGCTCCTATTGGGGATCTAGGCGTCTATTTCTACGAATAAATGAAACGGCGTCACCTAGTTCTAGACGTAGTAGCCGGGGAAACTCGAAATATCTATACTATTATTACACAGTAGATATGAGTTTATGAAAGGAGACTTACAGTGAGCAGCCCCACAATACAGTTTATAATATGAAAGCAGTAAATGAAAGCGATAACCACTTACTCGGTTGGAGTGCTTCCATGCTGTTTGGTTAGTTGTTCAACAAAGAAAGATTGAAAACAACAGTATATTCAAAATCAAAGGAGAAAGTGCTTTGAAAAAGAAAGATTTGGGGCTTACAGCTCAAGGAGAGGCCCAGGGTTTTATCAGTGAGCGCACTGTTGAATTTGTACAGAGGGACTTATACAAGTGACTGGGGCCCAAAAAGGTTTTCTGTACAAAGGGATGAGTCTTACACTCTCTCAAGAGGCCCAAAAAGGTTTAAAGAAAAAGAGTGGGGCTTATAACACGAGGGTAGACCCAAATGATTTTTCGTTTAAAATGGCGATCGCGCCGAGGTTTTCTTTTAACGCAGAGGGACTTATACAATAAGTGAGGCCCAAAATTGTTTTGGTTAAAAGGGGGATTGGGTCTTACACTCTAATAGAGGCCCAAAGTGTTTTGAATGGGTCTTATAGCTCAAGGAGAGGCCCAGATGATTTTTATTTTTAAACGGGCGACGATCGCGCCGTTTACTTGTACAGAGGGACTTATACAATGAGTGAGGCCCAAAAAGTTTTTGTATAAGGGGGGATGGGTCTTACACTCTCTCAAGAGGCCCAAAGAGTTTTGAAAATGATTTATGAGGGTTGAATTAATCCAAAACCCTAATTTGTTTTCAAAATGTATTTAATTGAATAAAAATTCAATTAAAATGATCAAAAATTGTTTAACACATGGAAAACAAATTGTGATCTTGGATTAATGCTTCAAAAATCAAGTATTGACCTACAAAATAATTAAAAAGCATTAAAAGTTGCAAAATCAATGTAGAAAAAATATTTAAAATGCCAAAAACAATCAAAATATTAATTCTTTACAAAAATATCAATATGAAATAAATAATATTTTTTGGATTTTTTGTGAAAATAAAATATTTTAACATTTTTGTGAATTATTAAAAAAAGAATCAACTCAAAATCATTAAAACTCAGAGAGAAATTAATTTTTGAATCAATTAAACAAAATCACAAAATTCAAATATTTGAATTTCTAAAAATGGCGCCAAGAACAAGCTGAAGAACACGCGCGTGTTCTTGGTTTCTCAGATTTGCATTTTCTATCCAATCTCCATGAATATGTAATCATATCATGCAATCCACATATCATTATGCTCGTCTCAACCTCACGATCATGTCTATGTACTTTAATTTCATTTAAATTAAACATACAACAAGAAATCACGAAGAGACCTCAAGAACCCTAATTTCTGCATGAAGGCTAGGATTTTTGATACACGATTCAAACAATGCAATTAATTGAGGGAAAACATTCCATGCATGATTATGAACATATGGCCAAATTATTGTGCGAGGAAATATGCATAGATTGAGAGATGACCAAGTATGTGCTTACCTCCAAGTCGCGACAGCAAGTTCAAAGTGATTTTTGATTTGGAGGTGTTACAGATGAGTTGTGATGATCTGAACAGCTTCCCTACACCCTATGGATTGTGTTTGGATGGTTGGACTTGATTGAAATTGGCTGGATCATTTTGTGGTACCTCAGCTGCACTTTGTTTGAAATTTTGAGCAACCAGCTGGTGATTTTGTGAAATTGATGTTTCAGAAGTAATCTAAGTGTTTGATCAGCTCATATGTGATGTATGTGAGGTGTGTGAGTGATTGGTTTGATTGGAATTGCTCTCAAACTCAAAACCCGATAGTGACTTGCCTTAGAAGGCAAAATTGGAGTGAAAGAAGAGATTTTGAGGAAAGCATCTGTTAGATGGCTTTGGTGTACTCAAACTAAACACAATTGAGCTCTATTTATAGTAGAGCAAGTTTGTTTTGCAAGTAATAGTGCATGGCAGCTGGTAAGTAGGTTTGGCCAATGTTGGCAAATGAAAATCCAAGTCTCCTCTAGCCATTGACTAGAGGTTAGGGCACAGAGCTTTGGTTCCCTTGGTCTTGGATAAGTCTTGACTGATTTCAGATGAGAATGGCTCAGTTCATGCCACCTTGATGGTTCCATTGAATGCCTCATTCCAAATTTGAAGTCTTGTCCCTATTTTGGCCATTCTAGGTTCAACATGCTATTTCTTGTTCCATGGACTTTGGAGGCTTGGCTCAGTGATTGTCCCCCTTAGATTCAATCCTCTGAGGTGTCCAAGTGGATAGGAGCAATTGAATTTGGCTGATTTTGGCAAATCGACCAAAGTTGCAAATTCTGCCTTGCCTTGACAGATTTCACTAAGTGTTGGAAAAAGTGACATTTTCACTTTTCAGCCACTTTGATCACTCCATAACTCAAAATCCTTAATGAATTGGAATGACTTGTAGTTGAAGTTTTTGTAGGTGATAATGAGGGCTACAAATCCATCTTTGGATGAGAAAAAATGGCCTTGTGGTTTAGGAGTTATGGTCCTTCAAAGTTGGTACCCTTGCCACTTTATTTTTAACTTAGAAAAATTTCTAAGTTTTATGGTTACCCCTTTTACAAGTTATCTAACTTTTCTTGATTTTTCTTGATGAATGATGATTCAAATCATACATTAACATCATTTTAGGGTTAAAAATCCATTTTGGTGAAAAATCTCAAAAAGTCAAAGTTGACTTTTGTGCACAGTTGACTTTTTATCAGATGAATTCCAAACTGTGCAATTCTTCAGGAAATCATGTCCTTGACCTAAATCAAACTTGATGGACATGTTCCATGGGTGTCATAGGGTATATTCAATCATGTATTAGGGTTTGGGAGCATGTCCTGGTCAAAAGTCAAAGTTACAGTTGACTTTTCCCTTAAAACCCTAATTGTAGTGCAGATGAAATTGAGACTTGGTGCTCAAACTTCTTGGATTAATCCATTGTTCCAAATGGATCAATATGGTATATTAGAGACCCTCAAATCATGTCTTGAGATCTTGGCTCATGGTTTGTCCCAAAAGTCAACTTAGGGGTGAATTAGGTCAAGAAACCCTAATTCCTGATTTTTGATGAATGCATCCCTTGAGGCAAAATTGACTTGATGCATGGGTTCATGAGGTTCCATGAAGTATATTAGGTCATGTTTTGGATCATTGCCTTGTGCCCAGATGAAAATTTCCATCTGGAGGCCCTGGTCGACCAAACCCCTAATTTGGTGACACTGTCGATCTTGAGACTTGATCCACCTAGAAGGGAGCAGCCTTGTGCTTAATCCTTGAAGTGGGAGTCCTTTTTGATCCATTGTGGATGTTTAAGAGATTAGACAAGTTGAAGATCATGTCATTTCTTGATTGATCCTTTGTCTAAGCACTCAGAGAGGGCTTGAAACCCTAATTTTGATTGTAGTGGATGCTCACCCATCTTTGGGGAGACTAATGAAGCATAAAGGTTCATCCATATTGTGATGATGATTTTCACAATGATGGGAAATCTAAGTGGTCAAAATTTGGGGTATTACAGATGCCCCTATTTAATCTTCTTGGACCAGAAGGTGTGAATGACGAAGGGATTCGTGCATTCGGGGTGCAAGAGGATTAAATATCGGAATACCCGAAATTTTGATGGTGTCTATGAATGGCGGATCGCATTCATCTTCTTTTGCTGAGCAATGATGCTTAGAAAAGGTAAACTTCCCCTCGATCCTGGTTTCCTACCAAGAACTGGTCTCAGTCTCTGAAATGAACTTCCCCTCGTTCCTGGTTTCCTACCAAGGAACTGGTCTTAGTTTCTTTTGTCAACTTCCCCTCGATCCTGGTTTCCTACCAAGGAACTGGTCTAAGTTTCTGATATAAACTTCCCCTCGATCCTGGTTTTCTACCAAGGAACTGGTCTTAGTTTCTTTTGAAATAAACTTCCCCTCGATCTTGGTTTCCTACCAAGGAACTGGTCTTAGTTTCTTTTGAAATAAACTTCCCCTCGATCCTGGTTTTCTACCAAGGAACTGGTCTAAGTTTCTGATATAAACCTCCCCTCGATCCTGGTTTTCTACCAAGGAACTGGTCTAAGTTTCTTTTGTCAATAAACTTTATTGACAAGGGACGCTATTAGTAGCGGTTTTCCTCAAACTTCTCGCCGAATTTTCCTGGGGAGATGCCATTTGAGTGGAAAAAGTTTCGATGTCAGACTTGCTGGGGAACCCAGTCGTCTGAGTTGTAGAGTTGTACAAACTTCTCCGTTGGAGACGCCATTTGTTTCTACTGGGGAAAACGAGTTTCTTGAGAAACTGCTTCTGATTAGGGATATTACATCATACTTTTCTTGGGGATCTTCCCAGAGAAATGCCATATGATGGGATCCAATTTTGAGGTGCCGATGACCTTTTCATCAGTGGTTTTTTCGGAGCAAAACTGGCGTGCTGCCGAATCTCTGATCACGAGGCTTTCTCTGTGGATTTTCCTTAATCCGGGAAAGCAAGGATATCATCTTTGATGGCAAAGAGTGACATCTGTTGAAGGTTTCTCTGGTCATTCAGAGGTTCAAGTTATCAAAGTGGCCAATTGCCGACTCTGATCTTAGAGATTCACTGGAAACGAGATTGTGCAGACGCAACACTTCCTGACGAGGAAAGAACTGACAAACTCGATTGAGAAAACTGTTTATCACTAGGGGACAAGACCGACTAGAGTGATAACGATGCAATATGAAATGTAAATGCAAATAAAAAATGCATGAAGTACGTATGTATATGCTGACAAAGCAGACGCGACATACAGACTAATGGATGAACACAATTGGATACTCGGCCATCGTGGGGCGAAGAAGTACCGTTGGTTCAAAATAGCAATTCCACCTTGCTTAGGAGAGATAGTCCCGTTGGGAGCTATGTTGATTGGGCTTAGGAGATGAGAACTCAGCCGAGGCGTGTCAGACGAAACAAGGTCTCTGACACAGTTGATCCCTTCATTCAGGCATACTGGCTTAGAAGGAGTACTTTGATTCTGCACTTTGAAGTCCGCTTACTTCGGGAGAAGCGATCGATGTTCTTCTGATGTTCAACAGTCAAAAGAAATGCCATCTTTAATTTAAAAGCAGAAAAAGTTTAACAAGTAAATTTATTTTTGTTTTATTTCAAGAATCGCTGATTAAGTTTAAACAACGTCGTTCTGTAAAGCTAAAACAAGTAAAGACTTACAAACAAAAGCACAAGGGCTCAAATTTTATTGATAAGATGGAAATCAGCCAAACGCGTGATTCCAAAGAGTATTTACAAAGTTAGAAAATGGTAATTTACAGGGAAAAGGGCTACGTTGAAACATAACGACCACTATCCTTCCACCAACTTTGAATTCGGGACATCCTAAGCTTCCGTCGAAGATGACCTTTGAATGGAGATTTCCTTCGATAGATGATGCAACTGCTGCTGAGGGACTTGCCTCTGTTGAACATAGTTACTTGCCATTATCCCTAATTTTTTCCTGGATTGTACTATGAGATTTCCAATCCATCGGGATGATTTTTTTCCATGTCTCTAACTTTTGCCTGGACTGCCCTTTCGGGTTTTCAATCCACCGAGACATTTTTTTTTAGGCGAAGTATTTCTTGACTACATCAACATTCGTGGGGTAGGCAAATTCCTCTCCGTCCATGGTTGCAAGTCTCAAGGCGCCGCCTGAGAAAGCTTTCGTGACCACATAGGGGCCATCATAATTTGGGGTCCATTTGCCCCGAGAATCAGTGAGAAATGATTGTATCTTCTTGAGCACAAGGTCTCCTTTCCTGAAGACATGAGGTCGGACCTTTTTGTTGAACGCCCTCTTCATTCTCTGTTGATACAACTGACCGTGGCATAGTGTCGTGATTCGCTTCTCTTCGATCAGGTTCAGGTCATCGTGTCGACTTTGACACCATTCAGCTTCGGTGAGCTTCGCTTCCATCAATACCCGGATTGATGGGATCTCTACTTCTATGGGGAGCACTGCCTCCATGCCATATACTAGAGAGAAAGGGGTTGCCCCTGTTGAAGTACGGACAGATGTGCGATAACCATGAAGAGCAAAGGGTAGCATTTCGTGCCAATCTTTATAGGTTACAATCATCTTTTGAACAATCTTCTTGATGTTCTTGTTAGCCGCTTCTACCGCTCCGTTCATCTTGGGTCGGTAGGGAGATGAGCTATGGTGTTCGATCTTGAACTCTGCACACAACTCTTTCATCATCTTATTGTTCAAGTTAGATCCATTATCAGTAATGATCTCGCTTGGAACACCATAACGGCAGATGATATTATTTTTGATAAATCGGACCACCACTTGTCGGGTTACATTGGCGAATGACGCTGCTTCGACCCACTTGGTGAAATAGTCAATGGCTACCAGGATGAACCGATGTCCGTTTGAAGCCTTGGGCTCAACCATACCAATCATGTCGATTCCCCATATGGAAAAAGGCCACGGGGAAGAAAGAACTTTGAGATGTGATGGCGGTACATGAATTTTGTCGGAGTATATCTGACACTTGTGACACCTCCTCATGTACTTGTAGCAGTCGGATTCCATGGTCAACCAATAATACCCGGCCCTGAGAATTTTTCTCGCCATTGTGTGTCCGTTGGCATGAGTGCCAAAGGATCCTTCATGAATTTCTTTCATGAGCATGTCTGCTTCTGGTCTGTCGACGCATCGGAGCAAGACCATGTCAAAATTTCTCTTATAAAGAGTGTCACAGCTCAGGAAGAAGTTTCCAGCCAATCTTCTGAGGGTTTTCCTGTCTTTTCTGAGAGCCCCAGATGGGTACTCTTGTTTCTGAAGGAAGCATTTGATATCGTGATACCAAGGTCTGTCGTCTATGACTGCTTCAATCGCGAAGATGTAAGCGGGCCGTTCAAGGCGCATTATGTCGATCTTAGGTATGTCATTCCATCGACCTACACTAATCATGGAAGAGAGAGTGGCTAATGCATCAGCCATGTGATTCTCATCACGAGGGATGTGATGAAAGTCGACTCTGTTGAAGAAGGGTAACAACCTCCTTGCATAGTCTTTGTAAGGAATCAATCCTGATTGGTATGTGTTCCAATCTCCTTTTATCTGATTGATGACCAAAGCTGAATCGGCGTATACGTCCAAGTTTTTGATCCTTAAATCAATCGCTTCTTCGAGACCCATGATACATGCTTCGTATTCGGCCTCGTTGTTCGTACATTTGAACGTAAGTCTGGCAGCGAAAGGAATGTGGGAACCCTGAGGGGTAACAATGATTGCCCCAATTCTGTTTCCATAATGATTGACTGCTCCGTCAAAGATAAGTCCCCACTAGGAACCTGGTTCTGGCCCTTCACTGGGTAGCGGTTCATCGCAATCTTTCATCTTTAGATACATGACATCTTCGTCTGGGAAGTCAAACCCGATTGATTCTTGATCGTCAATCGGTTAATGAGCCAAATTATCGGCTAAAATACTTCCTTTAACGACTTTCTGAGCATGGTACTCTATGTCATATTCTGATAGTAACATCTGCCAACGGGCAATCCTTCCCGTGAGAGCAGGTTTTTCGAAAACGTACTTGATTGGATCCATTTCGGAGACCAACCAAGTAGTATGACGAATCATGTACTGACGAAGACGTTTGGCTGCCCAAGCCAAAGCGCAACAAGTTTTCTCAAGCATTGTGTACCGAGTCTCGCAGTCGGTGAATTTCTTGCTTAGATAGTAAATGGCAGACTCTTTCAGTTTAGTTTCGTCTTGTTGGCCAAGTACATATCCCATTGAGTCCTCTAGGACTGTGAGGTAAATGATCAGTGGTCTCCCTTCCACTGGAGGTGATAGAATCGGAGGATTCAACAGATATTCCTTGATACTGTCGAAGGCGGTTTGGCAATCTTCTGACCAAACGCAATCCTGGTTCTTTTTGAGTAATTTGAAAATCGGCGCGCATGTCGCGGTCATAAGGAATATGAATCTGGAGATGTAGTTCAAACGTCCCAAGAATCCTCTGACTTGTTTTTCAGTTTTCGGAGAAGGCATTTCTTGAATGGCCTTGACCTTGTCAGGATCAACTTCAATTCCTTTTTGGCTGACGATGAACCCTAGTAGTTTCCCTGAATGGACACCGAAGGTGCACTTGTTAGGATTCAAGCGGAGCTTGAATTTTCTTAGACGTTCGAACAATTTTGACAGATGTTCAACGTGCTCATCCTCTGTTCTTGATTTTGCAATTATATCATCGACATACACTTCGATTTCCTTATGTATCATGTCATGAAATAGAGTAGTCATGGCCCTTTGATAGGTTGCCCCGACGTTCTTTAAACTGAACGACATTACCTTGTAACAAAAGGTACCCCATGGGGTAATGAACGAAGTTTTCTCCATGTCTTTCGGCGCCATTTTGATCTGGTTATAGCCCGAGAATCCATCCATGAAGGAGAATACTTTGAATTTTGCTGTGCTGTCAACTAACATGTCAATGTGTGGTAAAGGAAAGTCGTCCTTTGGACTTGCCTTGTTCAGATCTCTGTAATCGACACACATTCTAACCTTTCCACCCTTTTTGGGAACGGGTACGATGTTGGCCAACCATTGAGGATATTCAGATGTGGCAAGGAAACCCGCGTCAATCTGTTTCTGTACCTCCTCTTTGATTTTGATGGCCATGTCCGGGTGAGTGCGTCTCAACCTTTGTTTTACTGGCGGACATTCCGATCTTAACGGTAAATGATGTTCCACGATGCTGGTATCCAACCCTGGCATATCCTGATAGGACCAAGCGAACACATCGGGGAATTCTTTGAGAAGCTTTATCAAACCCTCTCTGGTAGTTGGACTGAGCAGTGCCCCAATCCTGATTTCTTTTCTCTCTTGCTCTGAACCCGGGTTTACCGTTTCCAACGGTTCTTTGTGAGGTTCAATGGACCTTTCCTCTTGTCTGAGTAGTCGGGAGATCTCTTCTCGAATTTCGTTGTCAACTTCTTCTTCAGCCTCGAATACCGGGAACTCAAAGTTGGGAGAAGGCATCGGATCGTATGTTTCAACGGGGTTTAAAACAAGCAATCTGCATGACGTGATGATTCGTGTTTAAAAGAGATAGAGAAAATGTAAGTGTGTGCAGTGTTTTATTTTACTGCTTGTTTTTTATAGTTTTGTTTTTTTAGGATTACCATTTTCTGAAAAAGCAAAAAGAGAAAACAACAATTAATGCGGAAATTACAGAACGACGTTATTTTATTAATGAACAAGTCGAATCTTGAAACTACAGCCCTATAAAACAAAACTCTGTCGTTTTGGGCAAAGCGAAGAGGTAAATTTACAGAAAACGAGCCCTATCAAAATATCCGTTTCACCTGGGCAGGGTGAAAGGTTAAAGATGGCAATTACTTTGACTGATGAACGATCTTCGGAACCTCGACAGTAACCCATTGGCGGCGAACTCCTCGGTGAATCACAAAGTTTGGCACCTTCCTTGATTTGTCTTCAGAAATAACGCTGATTTCTGGTGGAGCAGGATCATTGGAATCTGTTTCCCAGGAAGAATTGTCGTAGGAGAATTCCTCTGTTGCATTTTGCATAGCATTTGTGCTCTCAGCTGTATCTCCCCATCCAGTTAACTGGATATCTTCGAGCCTGATACGAGAGCTTTCGGGAGCGGTGTACTTGACCATAAAGTCGTATTTTCCACTCGGTTGTCCCAAGGTGTCCCACACTTCTGTGGAACCGGAGGAGTCATCCCTCTCGATGACGTTGACCTCGGGAAAAGCATAGTTGATGAATTCTAGTCCTGCGAACGTTGCGAATTCATCTTCATGTTGAGTAGTTTCTGAATGACCTGAGTATTGATCCCATGACATGGTGGGGACACAGGTATTCTGTTCAATGACGCTCAGCTGAGTTTCATTGTTCGGCTGACTCTCTTGCCCCAAGTTTCCTGGGTAAGGCTGCCACATTGGCAGACCATCCATCGGGCCATAGTAGGTAGAGTCAAAGTTGTCTTTCATTAGAGTGTCTTCCTCTAATGAGTTTGGCGGAGCACGGCATCCTTCCGGATCACAATCTCCATAGATCATTTCGACATCTGATCTTGGTTTAAATCTCGGACTTTCTGTAGGAAAGCAAAAAGGCATAGGCACCTCTTCTTGAGACATATAACCGTCCTTGTTAAGGTAGGACTTCCATTCTTCATCTGTGTCAGAGGGATCTTCCTCATTGATAGCATGAACTGTCTGAGACACTGGGTGAATAAAACCTCCACTGTGGAAGAAGTTTTGAAGGGGATGAAGACTTTCATCGTTGGCGGCTGTCTGGGTACAAGTCGCAGAAAAACCAAGACCCTTCTTTGTTTTATTGTCAGTAGGAATGACAAGCCGTCCCCATCCTTTTGTATCGGTACTCTCGACCGCTTTGATAGCATCGTTGTATGAAGAAATTGAAGTTCCTTCTTTGAACTGATCGTCCTTG
Source organism: Lathyrus tuberosus (assembly GCA_022829125.1). Taxonomy (NCBI): domain Eukaryota; kingdom Viridiplantae; phylum Streptophyta; class Magnoliopsida; order Fabales; family Fabaceae; genus Lathyrus; species Lathyrus tuberosus. The sequence continues at coordinate 1,625,420 of JALAZF010000122.1, read as the reverse complement.
CTCACCGATAGTGCTTGGAACTGAGTTCCAATAACCTCCTCGGGTTCCACACAAGTAGATGATGATAGGTTACTCACAAGCAAGGCTTGTTCCCCACAAACCGTGATAAGTTGATCGTTCTTGACGAACTTTAGCTTTTGGTGGAGGGTTGAAGTAACCGCTCCAGCCTGATGTATCCAAGGTCTTCCTAATAAACAACTGTATGTTGCCCGGATGTCCATGACCTGGAAAGTGATTTGGAAAGTGTGAGGACCAATAGTTATGGGAAGATCAACTCCGCCGATAACTGTTTTCCTGGATCCGTCAAATGCTTTGACGACGACCTCGCTGGTTCTCATCGGAGGGCCCTTAAATGATAATTGCATCAAAGTGGACTTCGGCATAACATTCAGGGCTGACCCTGTGTCTACCAGTACGTTGGCTAAAGCATCGTCCTGGCAGTTGACTGTAATGTTGAGCGCCATGTTATGACGACGACCCTCTTCGGGTAATTCCTCATCACTAAATCCCAAATTGTTGCAGGAAGTGATGTTAGAGACAATGCTATCGAATTGTCTGATTGTTACATCCTGTTCCACAAAGGCTTGCTCCAAGACTTTCTGTAGAGCCTCCCTGTGGGCTTCTGAACTAAGTAACAGCGATAATACCGAGATCTTTGAAGGAATCTGTAACAGTTGATCAACAATGTTATATTCACTCCTTTGGATGAGCTTTAGCATCTCATCTTTGTCTTTTGAAAAGTCGGGATTACTAGATTGACCAACTGGTGGATCAGGAATTTCTGCCTGAAGTTCCTTTTCTTTGTTGGATTCTTCAACCCCTCGGTTGAAGATTCGACCACTCCGTGTTACACGACTGATGTCTGCAATATTCACGACGGAGGGTAATGGAATTTCCTTTCCATTCTCGATTATTGTTGCACCGTATTTGTAAGGGATTGCCTTAGCTGATTCATACGGTAGTGGCCCCGGTAGATAGATGACTATGGGAACCTTCTGATTTTTCTGACCATCATAAGTAACCTTGATCCGTTCCCGGTTGGGAACTCTAGATTCGTCAAGTAGAGGGATGATGGCAAAAACATCCCTGGTCCTGTGATGACCAGAGATTGTGACAACATCCTCAACTTGCTCGGCGACCAAATGATGGGTCCTGAACCTGGATATGGACGAATTTCTCCATGATCGACCTGACCCTGAAGAGCTGCTCTCACAAGGTAACACCCTTGGTTACTTTCCGAACAGACGCTGCAACTGTCATAGTTGTGTGGTGGCACCTGGCCACGCCCACTTTGAATACAATGTAACCTCACTAGGTTATCTTCCATTGATCGGACATCCTGACTTTGACGACGAGTAGGATTCCTGTGACTGATACTAATTTGCTGAGTATCTTCGTCCATATAAATTGGCATCCACCAATGATTTAACAAGTGCTGAAGTGCCTCCTGGACAAGGGTACAACCTCGATCGTTTTCGCAACCCGCTTTACAGCTTTGGTAATCATGTGATATTAAGAATCCGAGTCGGACCTGCTCAGCATGTAACTCTACGAGGTTGGTATTCATTACGCGAATATCGAAGATCTGAACCATATTGATTTGATAGAGATTCCTATCATGGTAGTCTTGGATCCATCCAAGATCCATCTGACGCTGGAGGGCCTCTTGTATGAAAGAGCATCCCTGTTTGTTTACCGAGCAAATCAGACAGGAACTGTAATCGTGCCGCGGCAGATTATGATACTGGCTTTGCCTTGAGTGCATCGCCACCAAGTTGACATTCATCGCACGGATGTCGTGGTTTTGAATGACGTTGGAATTCGTGTAAACCATGTTAACTCCACGAACTCGGTGCTCTTGGATCCATCCAAGATCCATTTGTTCCTGTAGAGCTGCTTGCACGACAGAACATCCCTGGTTGTCTTTAGAGCAGATATCACACTGGTGATAATTATGAGGTGGCACATGACCATATCCACTCTGTCTACAATGCATCTTGACCAGATTGGTCTTTAACAAGAGTACATCATGAATTTGATAGACATTGTTAGTCTCTTTCTCAATCAGATTGACTGCAGCTTTCTCATGTTGAGGCAGCGGGTTCGCGAGAACATTGGGATTCGTATCTTTGAAAGATAAGAGCTCGCTCCTAACAAGCTTTTGCACGTGGGATTTGAAATTGAGACAAGTCTCAATGTTATGCCCTGAACCTCCTTGATGATAAGGGCATGTCTGATCCGCTTTAAACCAAAAAGTCGGATTTTCCAGAACTGAAAGGGGAGACTTAGTCTGAATGTGCCCCTTAGCCAGCAGTAACGGAAACAACTCTGCGTACGTTATGGGTATAGGATCAAGTCCTGGTGGCCGTGTTGTACGGTTGTTGTTATATGGAGGACGAGCCTACTGAAGAGGTTATTGTGTCCTTTGTTGGTCAGGTTGGTTCTGCGCAACCTGAGGTTGATACATAGGAACAGGCGCGGGACCGATAGCAGGAGTAACAACTGCTACTGGCTGATAACGTCGCCTTTGCTTTCTGAGAGAAATATTCCCAATATCTTGCGCTTTTTTCTTAGGGAGAGCACTACCATATTTTTTAGTACCGCTCGTTGATCCAGTGTCTTTTACCAGACGTCCTTCTCGGACGGCTTCCTCAAGACGTACACCCATGCCGACCATTTCGGTGAAATCAATGGGCGCACTGGAAACCATTCGGTCATAGTAAAATGAGCTTAAGGTCTTTAAGAAGATCTTTGTCATCTCTTTTTCCTCGAGAGGTGGACAAATTTGAGCGGCAATTTCACGCCACCTTTGAGCATATTCCTTAAAAGTTTCCTTGTCCTTTTACGACATCGATCTGAGTTGATCTCTGTCGGGTGCCATGTCCAAATTGTATTTGTATTGTTGGACGAAGGCAGTACCAAGATCTCTGAAAGTGCTGATTGTAGCACGGTTTAAACCCATGTACCATTTGAGTGCGGCACCGGTTAAACTATCCTGGAAGTAGTGAATCAGCAGGTCCTGATTCTCCGTCTGAGCTGACATCCGCCGAGCGTACATCACCAGATGGCTTTGAAGGCAAGAGTTACCCTTGTATTTTTCAAAGTCGGGCACTTGGAACTTGTGCGGGACTTTCACATTTGGGACCAAGCAGAGGTCTGCGGCGTCCTTTCCAAATAGATCCTGACCGCGAATGGCTTGCATCTCTTTCTGCATTTCCAAGAACTGTTCCTGGAATTCCTCCATTCTGTCAAACATAGTTTCCTTCTTACCAGAAGGTGTCTGTGGAATCTGTCCTTCCGGGACAGTGTGCACCACAGGGGGTGGTATCGTGACTACGGCAATAAGTCTTGGCGCTTCCCGAAGTTTGTAACCTTCAGGAGTCTTGAGTATGCCCCTGGCATCTTCGCTTTCCCGAAGTTTGTAACCTTCAGGCCCAGCGGCTTCTGTTGCGATTCCCTGATCTTCAGTGATCGGCGAAACATATCCTTCCAGGATATAATTAACAGGCATGCCCCAAGGACGATCTTTCGGCATCTGATACCTAGGATCATACTTTTCTATGATGGGCGTTGGGGTGATCTCTGAGATCACAGTTCTTTGTAGCTGAGCTTCTGCCATGGCTTGCATGTCGTTACGAAGCTTTCTCATATCCTCTCTCAGAGCGTCGATCTCTTCTTTCAACTCTCTGTTTTCTTCCTCAAGATCATCCATCTTTTTCTGACGATTGGCCCGAGTATTATACGAATGAGACAGTTTGACTCTAGAATCGAGACACAAACGTGAGATTCATAGGTAAGAAGAATACGCGATGTGAGAATGATGAATGCAATGATTATATTAATTGTTGTTTTTTTGGTTTAATCAAAATAAACTTCGACAATTAGATTGCAAATATCAAACACTGGGGAAACCCCTTTTTATTGAATGCCAAAGGATTACAGAAATGGAAATACAGTAGATTACAAAGTGCAGAAACAGAAACCTAAACTAATGGGTCCCGAGTCCTCTTCTTTGACCGGGGCGCTTGGGCCGTTGTCGGGTTGTCATTCCTTTGCCAAGTGAAAGGAGTGAACAAATTCCTTTGGTCGTCTTGATTCGCTACAGCATGTTGCTCCAAAATTTCAATCAGAGCATCTTTCTCTTTTAGTAGTTGCTGTATTTGGATACGCTCTACGTCGAGGGTGCGGTACTTGTTCTTCCAAGATCTTCTTTCCTTTTGAAATTTGTTGAGAGTAACCTGAAGCTTTTCAGTTTCCGTCATGAAGTACATGACAGTTTCCCTCGGTGGAAGAATTCCGTAACGAGGATAAGGCATCTTTAGCTTGAGAGCTCTAGTTTGTACCCAATGGAGATAAGGCTCCACAGAGACGTAGTTCGGTTTTCCCAGAGACTCTCGTCCTTTCTTATGAACATGTTTCCAAGCTTGCACTATTTCCATCTTTAGTGCTCTGTCGTTTTCTCCTTCTTTGAAGAAAAAACCTTCCAGATGAACATCCAGTGGGATGTGTCTCATCGGGTATCCAAACTGACGAAGAACCAATATCGGATGATAGTTGATTCCTCCCTTAGTTCCTATGAGGGGCACGCTGGGGAAGTTTCCACAACGGTCAATGATTCTGATTCCCTCATAAATCCTATTACACCAATCTATATCGGAATTGGTGAGAGACATGATCTTCTGCGACCAACGTAAGACACTCTTGCAATCCCAAAAAGCAGCAGACTTGGGCAAGTGTGAGATAAACCACTTATAAAGCAGAGGTACACAGCATGTGATCTCCCCTCCACTGTACAAATTCCCCAAGTGTACAGAATGATACGCATCTGCGAGCAAAGTCGGCACTGGGTTTCCAATGAGAAAAACCTTAATAGCGTTGATATCGACGAAGTTATTAATGTTGGGAAACAAAAATAACCCGTAGGTGAGAAAGACAAAGATGCTTTCAAAAGCAGTCCCGTTCCCTATACTAGCAAAGTACAGAGCTTTCTTTGTCAAGAACTGGGATGGCAAACCTTGGATGCCACCCTTAGTGGTCATGTGAGTCCTGACCTCAGTCTCGTCCAAATGAATTGCTATTGCAATAGTCTGATTCTTTGGAATTTCTTCCAGTCCAGAAAATGGAACTCGATCAGTGATATGTAAATCAGTCAGATGAGAATACTCCTCCAGCGTTGGTGATAGCTGGTAATCCGGGAATGTGAAACAGTGATAAACCGGATCGTAGAACTGAATGAGTGCGTCCATGACCCCCTTAATCACATGGACTCTTAACAGTGGTAGCAAACCACCATGCTTGACTCTGAAAGCCTCTGGGTTAACGATCATCCTTGCTAACTTTCTCAAATCCTCTAACTTTGGAACCTTGAAGGTATACTGGTGAGTTCTCCTTCTACCGAACTCCATTAGCGTAATCCTCTTCTCTGATATTTGCAATCACAGTCTTAGTTTAATTTGAAAAACAGAGAGACTAGAAGAGAAGTTTTTTTTTTTTTTGAATGTTTTAATGTTTTATTAAATGGATGCATGAATGAAGCACACAAAAACATAGAAAAAACATGGGGTCAGAGGGTCGTTGTCATGAAGTCAAGGCTCTACCCATCCCCAAAGGTTTATACTAGGGTGATTTTTGTACCTGTACTCATTATCATCAGCTCCTCCCAGGAAAGCAAAACAACAAGCGGATCGCCAGCGAGTTGTAAAGCAATCTTAGAGTAAGTGCCATTCACCGAGAATAGATCACCAGCCTCAAATGAGGGTAGTATCGCGTAACAACTATTTCCGATAGTTTCCTCACTACGAAAGGGTTTGGCTCCTCAGCTTCTCAGACTTAACAACCGGCCCATTGGCTAGAAGAATGAATGGGTTGCGTTGGTCAGCCTCCACTGAGGTTGATGGTCGACCCCGTCGCCATCACTTATCTTAAGTGTATACTCATTCTCACCACATGCGGCATCACACGCATTCCCATCAGCAGAAAAATAAACACATATAGCAATTAGGAAAAGCAGTATATATATATATATATATATATATATATATATATATATATATATATTTGTCCTAAACATCCTAGACCTTTAAAGCTAAGAATCCTAAGTTCCTGACAGAAATGGGTTCCCCGACGGAAGCCCCAATCTGTGGTTTTCACACAAGTGAAGGGAAAAAAGGTTTGTCCAAGGTTTTCACCTTAAACGTTTAAGAAAGAACAAATCGGCCCCACGGTGGGAGCCACTTTTCTGTTGGCGGCCACCGCCATGAAAATGACTTACCCAAGGTTTAAATTGTAAGAAAGAAAGAACTGACCCCACGGTGGGCGCCACTTTTCTGTTGGCGGCCACCGCCATGAAAATGACTTACCCAAGGTTTAAATTGTAAGAAAGAAAGAACTGGCCCAACGGTGGGTGCCACTTTTCTGTTGGCGGCCACCGCCATGAAAATGACTTACCCAAGGTTTAAATTGTAAGAAAGAAAGAACTGGCCCCACGGTGGGCGCCACTTTTCTGTAGCGAGCGATTTTGGACGCGGTTCTTAAGCGCTGGTCGCTCTCTGCGGTTTGAGCTTTGACTACAGGTCGATTAATTTTTTATCCTATTGTGAGCTGAATAAGGAAGGGAAATAGATGTCTCCAATTAACCCTGCTTTGCATACTGAGTTTAAACAGCGGTCTGTTAGGTTACGGATGCTATCAATGTGGGGGGCCCTTTGTACTGGTTATTTGTATTTTCGCCAATACGGTTTTCTTTCTTTTTATCTAGGCAGAAGGTTTCTGGCGGGGAACAAGGATTAGGATGTTAGGACTGATGCTTTTGAAATACTGCTTTTGATTGATGGAGATATGGGATTTGGGTTTTTTGTTGATTGCGCTCGCTAAGATCTTTTCTTTCGATCTTATGCCTACGTATTCCCGTTTATCGAAACAGGGAAATCAGAGCGTTCGTAGTTCCTCCTATTCTATGGGAGGAAATGGGTGTTTTTGGTGTCTTGTTCAAAGCCCAAGACGTGAAGCGAAAGGTAGTTTGTATCTTGTTCAAAGCCCAAGATATGAAGCTGAAAGGTGTTGTCTTTAGAGAGAATTTGTCATCTCTAAAGAGGGGAGAAGGAGAATTACTTTAACTGGGATACGCGGATCCGAGCAATGCCATAATTTCCGAAGAAAGGGTTTTAACCTGAAGGAGAAGACTTTAACTCAGTGTAGAGCAATGCCATCTTTCCTTAGGAATTTCTCATGCTAAAGAGGGACAGTGGCGTGGATATAGATGATCCAGAGGCTTGCCGCTTACAGCAATTAGATGAAGGAAAGAGTTGTTGATGTTTGTTTACTGTGAACGAGGCACAACTTTGATGCTAAAAGGTTGATTGGATCAACCAGTGGTTTTCTTATACAAAGCCTAAGAGGAGGCTAATTTCCGCTAGGAAAATCATTATACAAAGCCTAAGAGGAGGCTAATTTCCGCTAGGAAAATCATTATACAAAGCCTAAGAGGAGGCTATTTTGTGTCCCGTACAAAGCCCGAGAGAGAGGATAAAAGGGTTGACTCAACAAGAGAATCTTTTATACTCAACAAGAGAGTGTTTTTGTATCTCGTACGAAGCCCGAGATGGAGGCTAAAAGTTTTGACTCAACAAGAGAGTCTCTGTATCTCGTACAAAGCCCGAGATAGAGGCTAAAGCGTTGTTTGAATCCGCTGGGGAGAGTCATTGTACAAAGCCCAAGAGGAGGCTATGTCAGTTAAGTGACAGGTCCAGTATACTGATTTTGAAAGAGAAAATTAGCTCTTATATGAGCATCACTGTACTCGGGTTAGATCTGAGGATCGGGGTTGTTTCCTTTTCTTTGAGGAAGCGGGAAATCCAAAGGGTGTCGAGATTGTCCGAGTCTGCGGGTTTCCTTCCTATTTAACGAAGGGGTCACTTGAGAATGTCTTTGATACTCAAGGAAGTTAGACTGTCCGTGTCTAGAGTTTTATCTTTTGTACTACTCTATGAGAAATAGTAGTAGACTCTATAAAAGGACTGTTCTATGAGGATGACTAGGTTCTGTTCCTATACCTCTAGGAGGTCGTCGGGACAATTTGTACGAAGCCCAAGAGGAGGCTGGAAACTTTTAAGAAGCCGACGGGTCCTTGTATGAAGCCCAAGAGGAGGCTATCATTCCCGGAGGAAGAGATCATTATACGAAGCCTAAGAGGAGGCTGTGAATACTTCTAAGAAGCCGTAGTGTCCTTGAATAATGCCCAAGAGGAGGCCGATGCTTTTAAGAAGCCTGTGGGTCTTATCATCTCCTTTCCATTAGGAGAGATAACTCTTTTAAAGATAAAAACCACTGGTAAACGTGCGAGGTTTACTATCCAGCGACTTTTAGCTTTTAAAGAGGGTTCCTTAGTTAATGTCCAAGATTATGACCGTAGTGGGTACCCAAACCCCGAGACATTCAAGGCATGTTATCCACAGGGAATAGATCAAGTCAGGAAAGTTCGAGAATTTGGAAGAAACTCAAAATGCCATTCACGGAGAATACATTCATCTTGGGGAGTAGAGCTTCTTGACGATTCCTAAGGAGGACAGCCGAAGAGAAGACTGTATCTGGTGCTCCTATTGGGGATCTAGGCGTCTATTTCTACGAATAAATGAAACGGCGTCACCTAGTTCTAGACGTAGTAGCCCGGGAAACTCGAAATATCTATACTATTATTACACAGTAGATATGAGTTTATGAAAGGAGACTTACAGTGAGCAGCCCCACAATACAGTTTATAATATGAAAGTAGTAAATGAAAGCGATAACCACTTACTCGGTTGGAGTGCTTCCATGCTGTTTGGTTAGTTGTTCAACAAAGAAAGATTGAAAACAACAGTATATTCAAAATCAAAGGAGAAAGTGCTTTGAAAAAGAAAGATTTGGGGCTTACAGCTCAAGGAGAGGCCCAGGGTTTTATCAGTGAGCGCACTGTTGAATTTGTACAGAGGGACTTATACAAGTGACTGGGGCCCAAAAAGGTTTTCTGTACAAAGGGATGGGTCTTACACTCTCTCAAGAGGCCCAAAAAGGTTTAAAGAAAAAGAGTGGGGCTTATAACACGAGGGTAGGCCCAAATGATTTTTCGTTTAAAATGGCGATCGCGCCGAGGTTTTCTTTTAACGCAGAGGGACTTATACAATAAGTGATGCCCAAAATTGTTTTGGTTAAAAGGGGGATTGGGTCTTACACTCTAATAGAAGCCCAAAGTGTTTTGAATGGGTCTTATAGCTCAAGGAGAGGCCCAGATGATTTTTATTTTTAAACGGGCGACGATCGCGCCGTTTACTTGTACAGAGGGACTTATACAATGAATGAGGCCCAAAAAGTTTTTGTACAAGGTGGGATGGGTCTTACACTCTCTCAAGAGGCCCAAAGAGTTTTGAAAATGATTTATGAGGGTTGAATTAATCCAAAACCCTAATTTGTTTTCAAAATGTATTTAATTGAATAAAAATTCAATTAAAATGATCAAAAATTGTTTAACACATGGAAAACAAATTGTGATCTTGGATTAATTCTTCAAAAATCAAGTATTGACCTACAAAATAATTAAAAAGCATTAAAAGTTGCAAAATCAATGTAGAAAAAATGTTTAAAATGCCAAAAACAATCAAAATATTAATTCTTTACAAAAATATCAATTATATGAAATAAATAATATTTTTGGGATTTTTTGTGAAAATAAAATATTTTAACATTTTTGTGAATTATTAAAAAAAGAATCAACTCAAAATCATTAAAACTCAGAGAGAAATTAATTTTTGAATCAATTAAACAAAATCGCAAAATTCAAATATTTGAATTTCTAAAAATGGCGCCAAGAACAAGCTGAAGAACACGCGCGTGTTCTTGGTTTCTCAGATTTGCATTTTCTGTCCAATCTCCATGAATACGTAATCATATCATGCAATCCACATATCATTATGCTCGTCTCAACCTCACGATCATGTCTATGTACTTTAATTTCATTTAAATTAAACATACAACAAGAAATCACGAAGAGACCTCAAGAACCCTAATTTCTGCATGAAGACTAGGATTTTTGATACACGATTCAAACAATGCAATTAATTGAGGGAAAAGATTCCATGCATGATTATGAACATATGGCCAAATTATTGTGCGAGGAAATATGCATAGATTGAGAGATTACCAAGTATGTGCTTACCTCCAAGTCGCAACAGCAAGTTCAAAGTGATTTTTGATTTGGAGGTGTTACAGATGAGTTGTGATGATCTGAACAGCTTCCCTACACCCTATGGATTGTGTTTGGATGGTTGGACTTGATTGAAATTTGCTGGATCATTTTGTGGTACCTCAGCTGCACTTTGTTTGAAATTTTGAGCAACCAGCTGGTGATTTTGTGAAATTGATGTTTCAGAAGTAATCTAAGTGTTTGATCAGCTCATATGTGATGTATGTGAGGTGTGTGAGTGATTAGTTTGATTGGAATTGCTCTCAAACTCAAAACCCGATAGTGACTTGCCTTAGAAGGCAAAATTGGAGTGAAAGAAGAGATTTTGAGGAAAGCATCTGTTAGATGGCTTTGGTGTACTCAAACTGAACACAATTGAGCTCTATTTATAGTAGAGCAAGTTTGTTTTGCAAGGAATGGTGCATGGCAGCTGGTAAGTAGGTTTGGCCAATGTTGGCAAATGAAAATCCAAGTCTCCTCTAGCCATTGACTAGAGGTTAGGGCACAGAGCTTTGGTTCCCTTGGTCTTGGATAAGTCTTGACTGATTTCAGATGAGAATGGCTCAGTTCATGCCACCTTGATGGTTCCATTGAATGCCTCATTCCAAATTTGAAGTCTTGTCCCTATTTTGGCCATTCTAGGTTCAACATGCTATTTCTTGTTCCATGGACTTTGGAGGCTTGGCTCAGTGATTGCCCCCCTTAGATTCAATCCTCTGAGGTGTCCAAGTGGATAGGAGCAATTGAATTTGGCTGATTTTGGCAAATCGACCAAAGTTGCAAATTCTGCCTTGCCTTGACAGATTTCAGCAAGGCAACTTGGCAATGTTGTATCTCATGGTGTAGGTTGAATTTGGCAATGTTCTTGGCCATTTTGGAAAGCTCTTACATGATACAACAACTGTTTGAACAAGTTTGGTTTTGATCTCTTTTGATTCCAAGTGAAAAATCCCCCTACATTTGGCAAAAAGTGAGGCAGAATCTGACTTAGTGAAAATTTCACTAAGTGTTGGAAAAAGTGACATTTTCACTTTTCAGCCACTTTGATCACTCCATAACTCAAAATCCTTAATGAATTGGAATGACTTGTAGTTGAAGTTTTTGTAGGTGATAATGAGGGCTACAAATCCATCTTTGGATGAGAAAAAATGGCCTTGTGGTTTAGGAGTTATGGTCCTTCAAAGTTGGTACCCTTGCCACTTTATTTTTAACTTAGAAAAATTTCTAAGTTTTATGGTTACCCCTTTTACAAGTTATCTCACTTTTCTTGATTTTTCTTGATGAATGATGATTCAAATCATACATTAACATCATTTTATGGTTAAAAATCCATTTTGGGGAAAAATCTCAAAAAGTCAAAGTTGACTTTTGTGCACAGTTGACTTTTTATCAGATGAATTCCAAACTGTGCAATTCTTCAGGAAATCATGTCCTTGACCTAAATCAAACTTGATGGACATGTTCCATGGGTGTCATAGGGTATATTCAATCATGTATTAGGGTTTGGGAGCATGTCCTGGTCAAAAGTCAAAGTTACAGTTGACTTTTCCCTTAAAACCCTAATTGTAGTGCAGATGAAATTGAGACTTGTTGCTCAAACTTCTTTGATTAATCCATTGTTCCAAATGGATTAATATGGTATATTAGATACCCTCAAATCATGTCTTGAGGTCTTGGCTCATGGTTTGTCCCAAAAGTCAACTTAGGGGTGAATTAGGTCAAGAAACCCTAATTCCTGATTTTTGATGAATGCATCCCTTGAGGCAAAATTGACTTGATGCATGGGTTCATGAGGTTCCATGAGGTATATTAGGTCATGTTTTGGATCATTGCCTTGTGCCCAGATGAAAATTTCCATCTGGAGGCCCTGGTCGACCAAAACCCTAATTTGGTGACACTGTCGATCTTGAGACTTGATCCACCTAGAAGGGAGCAGCCTTGTGCTTAATCCTTGAAGTGGGAGTCCTTTTTGATCCATTGTGGATGTTTAAGAGATTAGACAAGTTGAAGATCATGTCATTTCTTGATTGATCCTTTGTCTAAGCACTCAGAGAGGGCTTGAAACCCTAATTTTGATTGTAGTGGATGCTCACCCATCTTTGGGGACACTAATGAAGCATAAAGGTTCATCCATATTGTGATGATGATTTTCACAATGATGGGAAATCTAAGTGGTCAAAATTTGGGGTATTACACCTACCAAGACATGCCAGGGTTGGATACCAATATTGTAGAGCATCACTTACCATTGAAACCAGAATTTCCGTCGGTTAAACAAAAACTAAGATGGACTCATCTTGATATGGCCATCAAAATTAAGGAAGAAGTGCAGAAACAGATCGACTCAGGATTTCTTGCCACATCAGAGTATCCTCAATGGCTAGCCAACATAATGCTAGTTCCCAAGAAGGACAAAAAAGTTAGAATGTGTGTAGACTACGTGGATTTAAATAAAGCAAGTCTAAAGGATGATTTTCCCCTACCACACATGGACATGCTAGTTGACAGCACAACAAAATTCAAAGTATTCTCCTTCATGGATGGGTTCTCGGGCTATAATCAAATTAGAATGGCGCCGAAAGACATGGAGAAAACTTCATTCATCACCCCATGGGGCACCCTTTGCTATAAAGTAATGTCGTTCGGTTTGAAGAACGCAGGAGCAACTTATCAAAGGGCTATGATAACTTTGTTTCACGACATGATATACAAAGAAATTGAAGTGTATGTCGATGACATGATTACCAAATCTAATACAGAAGAAGAACATGTGGAACACCTGACAAAGTTGTTCCAGCGTCTGAGGAAATAAAACTCTGCTTGAACCCCAATAAATGCACATTTGGTGTTCATTCAGGAAAGCTCTTGGGATTCATCGTCAGCCAAAAAGGAATTGAGGTTGATCCCGACAAAGTTAAGGCCATTCAAGAAATGCCTTCACCAAAGACTGAAAAACAAGAGGGTTTTTGGGACGTCTGACTTACATCTCAAGATTCATATTCCTCATGACTGCGACATGCGTGCCGATTTTCAAACTACTCAGAAAGAATCAAAATTGTACATGGACAGAAGACTTCCAAAAGGCTTTCGACAGCATCAAAGAATATTTGTTGAATCCACCGATTATGTCTCCTCCAGTGGAAGGAAGACCACTGATAATCTACTTAACAGTCTTGGAAGACACCATGGGTTGTGTGCTTGGCCAACAACACGAGACGAAAAGAAAAGAATCTGCCATTTATTACTTAAGCAAGAAATTCACAGACTGTGAAACTCGATACACTATGCTCGAGAAAACTTGTTGTGCTCTAGCTTGGGCAGCTAAATGTCTTCGCCAGTACATGATTTGTCACACTACTTGGTTAATCTCCGAAATCGATCCAATCAAGTACGTCTTTGAAAAGCCTGCTTTAACAGGAAGGATTGCCCGATGGCAGATGTTGCTATCAGAATACGACATCGAATACCATGCTCAGAAAGTCATCAAAGTAAGTATTTTAGCGGATCATTTGGCTCATCAAACGATTGACGATCATGAATCGATCTGATTTGACTTCCCAGACGACGATGTAATGTACCTAAAAATGAAAGATTGCGATGAACCGCTTCCAAGCGAAGGGCCAGAGCCAAATTCCCAATGGGGATTAATTTTCGACGGAGCTGTCAACGCTTATGGAAATGGAATTGGGGCAATCATTGTTACACCTCAGGGTACCCATATACCTTTCACTGCTAGATTGGCATTCAAATGTACGAACAACGAGGCTGAATACGAGGCTTGCATCATGGGTTTCGAAGAAGCCATTGACTTAATGATAAAGAACTTAGATGTGTATGGAGACTCAGCACTTGTTATAAATCAGATTAAAGGAGAGTGGAACACATATCAACCAGGATTGATTCCTTACACAGACTATGCAAGAAGGTTGTTACCCTTCTTCAACAAGATTGAGTTTCATCACATTCCTCTTGAAGAAAACCACGTGGCTGATGCACTAGCTACTATATCCTCCATGGTCAGTGTGAGTCGATGGAACGATGTACCCAGGATTGACATAATGCGCCTGGATAGGCCCGCTTACATCTTTGCAGTGGAAGTCGTCATCGATGACAAACCCTGGTATCATGATATCAAATGTTTCCTTCAAAGAGAAGAATACCCCACTGGGGCATCAAGAATAGACAGGAAGACTCTCAGAAGATTAGCTGGCAACTTCTTCCTGAACAATGATATACTCTACAAAAGAAACTTCGACATGGTTTTGCTCAGATGCGTGGACAAACACGAAGCAAATATGTTGATGAAAGAGGTTCATGAAGGCTCATTTGGCACTCATACCAATGGACATACAATGGCAAGAAAAATTGAGAGCAGGATATTATTGGCTGACAATGGAATTTGATTGCTATAAGTACACGAGGAAGTGTCACAAGTGTCAGATATATGCCGACAAAATTCATGTGCCGCCAACGCATCTCAAAGTTCTTTCTTCTCCGTGGCCTTTTTCTATATGGGGAATCGACATAATTGTACCCAAAGCTTCAAAAAGACATCGGTTCATCCTAGTAGCCATTGACTACTTCACTAAGTGGATCGAAGCAGTATCATATACCAATATGACTAGGCAAGTGGTGGTCCGATTTATTAAGAATAATCTCATCTACCGTTATGGTGTTCCAAGACAGATCATTACTGATAACGGAGCTAACCTGAACAACAAGATGATGAAAGAGTTGTGTGCTGAGTTCAAAATTGAACACCATAACTCGTCTCCCTACCGGCCTAAAATGAATGGAGTGGTAGAAGCAGCTAACAAAAATATCAAGAAGATCATTCAGAAGATGGTTGTAACCTACAAGGATTGGCATGAGATGATACTCTTTGCTCTTCACGGTTATCGCACATCTGTTTACACTTCCACAGGGGCAACCCCTTTCTCTCTAGTATATGGCATGGAAGTAGTGCTCCCCATAGAAGTAGAGATCCCATCAATGAGATTATTGATGGAGGCCAAGATAACAGAAGCTAAATGGTGTCTGAACAGATACGACGAACTAAATCTAATCGAAGAAAAAAGAATAACGGCTCTATGCCATGGTCAATTATATTAACAAAGAATGAAGAAAGAGTTCGACAAAAAGGTCTGACCCCGTGTCTTCAGGGAAGGAGACCTCGTACTTAAGAAAATACAATCATTTCTCACTGATCCTAGGGGGAAAATGGACTATGAATTACAATTTCCCTGCAGCGTTCAATTTTTGTCGGTGACGCGACCACCTTACCGCAATGGTTGGAATTGGGTGCTACTTTCTGATTTCTGATTTATCCTATGAAGCTGGAAAGGAAAGGGAAGCTATCTAAAACTAACCTTGCACACAAATGTTTTCTTTAACAAATGCTAAGAGATTGGGGGGTCGGGGTCAGGTTATACAAAGGGAAGTTGTCAATTACCCAATGTATATATGGTTATCCATAGATCTTCTTTGGCATGTTTAAATACTTTCTGGTGTTTATCTGTTATGGGTTGGGGAAAGTTTCTCCTTTTAGAGTGTTGAGAGAGTGTTTTTGTTATTTTCGGTTTTTTTGTTGTTGTTTTTGGTAAGGCACTGGACCTAAAGTTTTTGATATGTGTGCTCGCTAAGATTTTGCAAACTTATGCCTACATATTCCCGTAAAGGTACTCGAGAAATCAGAGCAATCGTAGTTCCTCCTATTCTATGGGAGGAAAAAGATGTTTGGTGTCTTGTTTAAAGCCCAAGATTGAAGCTAGATGAGTATTTGTGTCTTGTTCAAAGCCCAAGATTGAAGCTAAAGGGGTATTTGAGAGAGAATTTGTCATCTCTAAAGGGAGATATCACACCTGTTTATCACAGTTGTTGGGTAACTGATTTATAAAGGAGAATTACTTTAATTGGAATATATGGAATCCAACAATGCCATAATTTCCTTTATAAGGGAAATGTCCTGAAGGAGGAAACTTTAACTCAGTGTAGAGCAATGCCATTTTTCCTTAGGAATCTTTCATGCTAAGAGAGGGACATTAGCTTGGATGTAAATAATCCAGAGGCTTGCCACTTACAACAATTAGATGAAAGAGGAAGTTTACCAGAATAAAAGAGGGACCACAACTTGGATTTTTGAATCAACAAGTGTGCCACTCACAACAATTATCTGGAATTAGGGTTTGTTTGATTATTTATTTTGATGTGTAATATACAGTGAAATGTCTTCCTATAGAGAGAACTCTTGATTTCCTCTGAGGGGATATTGATTTTTGTGTGCCTTGATCAAAGCCAAGGTTGAAGCTAAAAGGTTGACTCTACTAGGGAGTTTTATATCTGTCTTGTATAAGCCCAAGATTGAGGCTGAAAGAAGATTGACTCAGCTGGAGAGTATGATCTATCTTGTACAAAGCCCAAGATTGAGGCTAAAAGAGATGGACTCTTCTGGGGAGGTTTTATCTGTCTTGAACAAAGCCCAAGATTGAGGCTGAAAAGAGAAATTAACTCTATAGGGGAGAGATTTTATCTGTCTTGTACAAAGCTCAAGATTGAGGCTAAATCTGCTGAGGAAAAATCATAATGCAAAGCCTAAGATGAGGCTGGCTAGGAAATTCTTATATGAAGCCTAAGAGGAGGGTGGCTTCTGTTGAGGATTATTGATGTCCAGAGACAGGTCCAAATTGGGGAATCAACTCTTGCTGAGGATTGAAGGAGAGTTGAAATATCAGATACCCTGAGGTTCTGATTTTGTTAAGGTTTTATTGATGGTAAAGGTTTAAACCTTGAGTATGAAAACCTATGGAGGTTTCAAACTCTGCTGGAGATTGATGAAATGACCAGGGTTTTTCCTGTGCTTTTAGGGAACTTGAGGGTTTCTTTGAGATCCAAGAGGAGATGAGACTTTCCAAGTCTACTGGTATGAAGAGGTTGACACTTAATTGGAGAATAATCTTTGTATGATGCCCAAGAGGAGGCTTTAGTTTTAAGGGATGAGAATTGTCGCTCTCGAAAGATTCGCATCCAACGGTACCAACGCGAGAGTGGCGCGAAAAACAGAGTCGCCAGTAATGTGTATTTATCCCGAGAGAGGGAAAGGAAACACTGCGTAAACCTAAGGGGAAGGATAGAGCATGGTCTTGCAACCAAGAGAACTGGGTTCGAGAGTCGGTTACGCGTGAGGAAGGTGTTAGCACCCCCACGCGTCCATCATACTCGATGGGATCCACGCTTACTTGTCTTGATCAAAGGGTGTCGTCAACTGGAGCTTCGCTGCTGGTGGAAAGGAAAAGGGACTACTAGCTGGAGAACCGGAAAAGGAAGGGAGAGAGAAAGAGAAACAAATGTAGGGAAAATAAAAGAAGTGCTCGCATGGGCCCTATCCCACTGCCTACGTATCTCATCGGGAGCATGAGAATCAGAGCGACGTAGTTCCCCTCACTAGGGGTGGATTGTGTTTTTTAGGGAACGACTTACGTTCTAGCTCAGGTGTTGCAGACTCGCTGAATCGAGTGCGTTACCGTCTTGCATGCGAACGAGTAGGAGCACGTTCGTACGTTGGGAGTGAGTGAGATGAGAAAAGAATTCCCGAAGGAAAGACGTTAGTGTTTGTTTGAAGTTTTTTAGCAAGAAGTGTTTTTTACAGTTATTTGTAACTTGCATTGAACCAAAGTCGTAGATACAGGAATGAATACTTCGTGCATCGTCCCCAACAGGACATACACTAGGTATCCTAGAAGAATGAGAGGAAGCCCCTCGTTCTCCACTTCCCACATAGAAGGCTCAGGCGCAATACACGTTAACCTTTATTAAGTGTTTTTTACTTTTATTTTGAGATGAGAAGAGAGAAAACCCGAAGGAAACTCTAAAGGGAAACTAAGAGTCCTAATGTTATCATGCATGGATGTCCTATGGTTAGTGAGGTTTAGGAGAAAAGACTTCCTAAAACCTAATGCTAATCCTACTCCAAGCTTAATCAAAAATTAAGTTGGACTAGGTAGCTCTAAAGGGAAAGAATCCAAGACTTGAACAAGTCTTGAGATTCATGGGATGAGAAAGAGTGAAAGAGAAGAAAAGAGAAGAAGAAGAAGAGAGATGAGATACAAAGAGTGGCAGAAAGCACATCATATCATAAATGTCTAACTCAAATCAATAAACATGCCTCAAAGATCATGCCAAAACATCTCAAGTAAACATGCAAAGCTAAACATGAAAGAATGCAAGCATACTTGTGTAAGATGTGCAAATAAACACCAATGAACTTCATATCAAGATGAAATGAAGGAGGCAAGATGAAAATGAAACAAGACCAGAACTCACATCATATCATCATCAACAAGTCACATGTGCAAAAGAGATTCACATTATGCAATATTATGCACCAAAGAAGTTACAAAGCAAAGGGGATGATATGCATCACATAATTCAAACCATGATGGTCAAGTGAGATGAAAATCAAGTAATGAACCCAAAGGGCAGTAGCATACACACTAGTATCATTCCAATATCAAACTCAAGTCATGCAAGATAAATCACCAAGCAACACATTCAAAACATGTATCAAAATAAACTACAAAAAGAGGACAAAGTTCCAACACTTAGGCATACTCAAACATGATCCAAAAATTGCAAAAGTTGGTCTCAAAGGACCTCAACCAGGGTTAGGCATTATATCAAAACCACATACAAAGATCCAGTAAGAAACTCAAGCAAATGGACATGGTAAATCAACTTGTGCAAAGAAGTGTCAAGATATGGTCATGCATAATTCACTTAAGCACAAAAAATCAAACATGCATCAAATGACATCCAACAATTGTGAAATTTAAACTCAAATGATATAGGTCAAAAGAAAATCACATGTTAAAAGATCTCACAAAAATTCACAAGTTAGGCCACTCAAACAATTAAGCAAAGATCAAGTAAACACCATGAATCAATATGCAAAAGAGAGGGACCAAAATGCAATATGGAAAAGTTTTAAAAAAGAAACAAAAATGTTTTTATGCACTTCAGAATGTTTATGAAACAATACAAAAAGAATGAATTGAAAATGTTTTATAGATGATGAGAAAGAAATTTTACAAGTTAGAGTGTGCAAGTGAAACAATTAGAAAAATAAAATTAGGCAATTAATTAAATCAGATGCCAAAAATAAAATAAAATGAGAAAATAAAATATGGAAAAATTTTATAAAACTAAAAATAAGCTACATGAATTTTTTTTATGATTTTTGGATGCATTAAAATGATTTTAAAAAATAAAATGCCAAACAAAAATGAAAATAAAATGAAACAAAAGAAATAAGCATGGGGGGTTCAGCTAGCAATACAAACACGTTCAAATAATAAAGGCCCAAAAGGTGGGGGGTGCAATCAGCAAGGCCCAAACAATTAACCCATCAGCGAAATTCAAATGGAGAACAATGGACTTCAGTCAACAATCAGGTTCAATCACAACCACACAATTAATCCAACGTTCACCACTTAGTCAAACATATCACAAGGTAGTAATGATCAACGGCTCAGATCACCAAGCACTATAATCTACACATCCACGTGCACACGCAATCAATTAAGACACCATAGGCAGCCACGTGATAGGCACATGGGTTTTTTTAATTCGCTGGCACAATATCCACCACATGATTCAATCAACGCTTCACGTTAAATCAACAACTCAAAGATTAAACATGATGTGAGGTCTAGATCTGGTGGCACACGGTAACACACATGGAGAGGCATACACATAAACATTAAATTAAAAACAAAAAAAAAGAAAATGTGGCAACACAAGGGACGTAGGATTAAGCACACAAACGGATGAGATTTCATCTTCTTCGTTCACACCCTTCACCGGCCGGAGCAAGAACCAGTCGCCGGAGCTAGGGCTTCGGTCACCCTCTCCGGTGGACTGCAATAAAAAATTCTCCAGAAAATGCATATGTGTACATCATTCAAACCAGAAAAACATTAGGAACTCAAATATCCAAACCACTTCATCAGATAACAAGCACACAAAGCAAATCGCATGAAAACATTTTTAGATCCAAAGCTTTAAATCCAAAATTCATCCATGATACACGTCCAAACTTCAAATAAAATAGATCAACATGCTCAGTGAAGTTCACAGATCATTATGCACACTTAAAATTTGAGTTCTATGATGGTGAAAATTACACTAACCTGAACCTTGAAGAGCTTAAAATACGCCAAGAAATCCCTCCAAAAACTGCAGATCTACTCCTTGGAACCTCTAGTTGCAAAATAAATGCAACTAAAGCTTGAAATCGTGCTAGATCTTGAGATTTAAGTTTGAATCCTCTTGAATGGAGCTTGGTGAAATCCTCAGTATGAGCTCAAAATAGCAGTTGATTCTTGCTCTATTCTCTTCACTGATCAAGAATGTGAAGAGAAATCTCAAAGAAACTCCAAGGAGAGTGAGATTCAATGAGAGGAAGTGTGAGAGAAAAAAACCAAAACTGTGCAAATGAGATTCTCTACCCTAGCTGTGAGGGTATGAGTAAGCATATATACTCTCCATTAGTTCACTGATTAGGATTAAGAAGTGATTAGAACCTTGGTTAATGAGATTTGGATGAAATTGCAAATTTGCATTTTGTACCACCACCACCAATTCACACGTGAGAAGCCCTTATAATCAGCATGATTCACCCCCAATTACTTATGGATCACCTCTGAATTGAATTTGGGCCTTGCACTTTCTTGGTTTGTAAGTTTTTGATCAATTTGCATTTTTGAATAATGTGAAAATAATGAGAAATATGGCATGGAATGAATTGATTCAAAGGCCACAAATGATCTTCTTGACTTGTATTTTGATATTGTAATGTGACATGAAGCAATTGGGAACATTACAAATCCTTTTGAGTGAAAATGCAAATGGTGGAAAATTTGACATATAAGAAATCCAAGAAATGCACCTTCCATTGTTTTGGCCATAACTAGAGTTCCACAAATGATATGGAAATGTTCTAGTACTTTTTGGAAATGGGAGAGAAAGATATTCAACTTTCATGTTGGAGGGGAATTCATTTGTAGCTTCCTTGATGATGAAAAGTCAAGTTGAATGTGGTCGAAAAATTGCCAAAAATGGAAAGTTTGTATTATAGGTCATTTTCCAAATTTAGTAACTTTTGCACAAACCCTTGATTCTTGATGAATGGCATGAAACTTGACAATTGAAGACCATATGAGGATGTGGGACCTTGAAAACCATGAAAAGACCCTCAAAATTCCACAGTTGACTTTCTCCTTTACAGTTGACTTTTCCTCATTTCACCAACAACTGATCCACTGAACATTCTTCACCATGAACCATCAACCAAATCTCCATCCATGAACACTTGTGAGCATATGGAAACCATAAAAACATGCTTGAACCCCCAAAGTCTTCAAGAAGCTCTCTTGAAACCAAAACCCTAATTGGTCTCTCTGGTTAGGAGGGAGAGATCCACTTGCAATCTTTTGGCATGCTTGATCTTAAGAAGATATGATGAACCCCATGAGCCACCTTGAACCTTGAGACTTGAGAATATGGACCAAGGGCCTTGATCCCATGCCTTATGCTAAATGCCATGCTATGCAATCTATGACCTACTATGGAATGCAAATGAGTAAAGCATAGACCAATTTGTTGAGAAAACATGAAGGTAAATTTTGAGGTATTACAGCTGCCCCTATTCAATCAACTGTGAATCTAAATGGATGAAAGCAACGGCTATCAGGAATTTAAGATACATAGGGATTGAATACAAAAACAACCGAGAAAATTTGTACTGTGGTTAGAGAAAATGCTGTAAAGGTAAGGAAGAAAAGTTGGTGAAGAAGACCTTGGAACCATTGGACCCCATAGGAAATCTGTCGGGTGAACAACCTGTCGGGAACCGGTGAAATACCTGTCGGGAACTAGTGAAATACCTATCGGGAACTGGTGAAATACCTGTCGTGAACTGGTGAAATACCTGTCGGGAACTGGTGAAATACCTGTCGGGAACTGGTGAGTTAGGACCTGTTTTACTTATCGGGAATGGACAAGTGTACCTGTCGGGAACTGGAAAGGTTCAAACCAAAGGGAGCTGTCGGGGACGGCTACAGTTTATAACCAAGGCTTACCTATCGGGAATGGGCAACGGGGCCTGTCGGGAACTAGCATGGTTAAAACTCAAAGGAACGGTCGGGAACGGCTGCAGTTTATAACCAAGGCTTACCTATCGAGAATGGGTAACGGGGCCTGTCGGGAACTGGCATGGTTAAAACTCAAAGGAGCGGTCGGGAATGGCTGTAGTTTATAACCAAGGCTTACCTATCGGGAATGGGTAACGGGGCCTGTCGGGAACTGGCATGGTTAAAACTCAAAAGGAGCGGTCGGGAACGGCTGCAGTTTATAACCAAGGCTTACCTATCGGGAATGGGTAACGAGGCCTGTTGGGAACTGGCATGGTTAAAACTTAAAAGGAGCGGTCGGGAACGGCTGCAGTTTATAACCAAGGCTTACCTATCGGGAATGGGTAATGGGGCCTGTCGGGAACTGGCGTGGTTAAAACTCAAAGGGAGCGGCCGGGAACAGCTGCAGTTTATAACCAAGGCTTACCTATCGGGATTGGGTAACGGGGCCTGTCGGGAACTGGCATGGTTAAAACTCAAAGGGAGCGGTCGGGAACGGCTGCAGTTTATAACCAAGGCTTACCTATCGGGAATGGGTAACGGGGCCTGTCGGGAACTGGCATGGTTAAAACTCAAAGGAGCGGTCGGGAACGGTTGCAGTTTATAACCAAGGCTTACCTATCGGGAATGGGTAACGGGGAATGTCGGGAACTGGCATGGTTAAAACTCAAAGGAAGTGGTCGGGAACGGCTGCAGGAATCCTATCGGGAATGGTTCCAAGAAACTTGTAAGCTGATAGATTTGACTTTGTGTGGAGAAAAGATGATGAACCCCTTGTGCTCCCTTGAAATGTTTGTTGGGGAATAAACTAGGCATTCTCTCTGGCTTTGTCAATGATATAAGGAGTAAAGTTTTGGACTCTCGCATGAGTTATCAAAACTGGCCTATGTTTCACATGCATATGTTTGAATTTTTCCATGGCGTAATGCTCCATCTCAATGGAAATGCTACGCATTTTAGAGGATGCTATGCGTACTATATGTGTTGCACCCCAAAATTTGCCCTCCTTACTTTAGTACTAACTGGCTTATGTTTCATTTCATTTTTTGCATTATCATGTATGCATATCATTAGCATGGGGGCAAGGTGCTTGAGGCAGTTCAAGAAGGTCCTATCAAGTCTATCCCATCATCAAGAGTTCACAAGTGGCAAGGGATCTCAAGGGATCACTCTCTCCTAACCAGTGCATGAATTAGGATTTTGAAATTCTTGGGTTTATTGCTTCAATGGGCAAGCTCCTTGGGTTTTTATCATCACCAAATGGCATATCTTATCTTTGTTGGAGAGGATACACATCATATTCAGAGGAATTTGGATTTGGAGACTGTGTTATTTCCTCCTAGACTGAGGGTACCAAAACTAGGGTTTGCTATAAAGTCAGTTTATTTATGATTTTTTGGGCAAGACTTGATTCCATGGTATTCCTTGAGTCCCTAAGTACCTAGGAATGGGTGGTTGTCCATCAGTTTGGTTCAGGAGAAGTTCAATTGGCCAATGGATTGAAAATCAGGTGAATAGGGTAAAAGTCAACAGTGAGAGGAGAAGTCAACTGTGGAATTTTGAGGTTCTCTCCAAGGTTTTTAAGGTCTCACATCCTTATATGGTCTTCAAGGGTCAAGTTTCATGCCATATATCAAAAATCAGGAGTTGGTGCAAAAGTTACTAAAAATGGAAATGACCTATAATTTGAAGTTTCCTTTTTGGGCAAGTTCCTGCATTGCATTCAACTTGACTTTTCATCATCAATAAAGCTTCAAATGAATTTTTCTCCAACATGAAAGTTGAATATATTTTTCTCCTCTTTCCAACAAGTACTAGTGGGTCTCCATATCATTTGTGAAACTCAACTTATGATCAAAAGAAGGCAAGGTGGTTTTTAGGGTTTCTCATGATTCCATTTTCACAACCTTGGGCATAATGACCTCTAATCAATTCCATTGCTTCATGCCACATTCTAATATCAAATGACACTCCTTGAGGATTATTTTAGGCCCAAGAACTCAGAAATTTCATGATGTATGTATCACTTATCCTCCATTATTCAAAATTCCCAAGTTATTTAAAAGTCATGGATCAAAAAGTTTTAAGGCCCAATTTCAATATGGGTGTAATTAGCAATTCAAATGCAAGTGATATATCATGAAACATTTAAATATCCATGCATAGAAGAGGTGTATCCAACATTATGCAATTTTCTAAAAAATCACCCAAACTCATTAAACCAAGAATTGCCCAAGCCCAAATCATTGTCAGAGGAAAACCCTAGTCTATTTAAACCTATCCATGCACTGGTTAGGCAGTTTTGGACATGTGATATTTTGGAGGAAAAGAAGTTCAACCCTAATTCTTGAATTCATTGGATCTCTCAATCTACAAGGAGTTTCTTCAAAATTCTTCCACAAACCTCTTCCTGGTGATCTCTAGAGTACAAATCGCTCACCCTGTGGAGCTAAAAGCAAAGATTCAGGTTGCACCATCTCAGGTTAGCCACTTTTTGCATGATCACGAACTCAATTTTTAAGTATGCATATTGTTGTGTGATTGTCACTGATCATGCTGGTATAATTGGTTTTGTGTTTGGACATGTGTATGGCTTGTTCTATGTGTTTAAAGTTTTATGCCCTAACCTTGTTTCGTTCGTTTTTGATTATTCACTTATTGTTTGCAAATTTGGATGGCATATTTGGATTCCTCACGATTTTCTGGTCAAGAACATGTACCCCTTTGCATTTTCTAGGTACTTTTAAGATTGCAGGTGGTGGAGGACGGTGGCCGGAACCCTAGCTCCGGCGGCTGTGAGGGTTCCGGCGAAGGAAGGTTGAAGACATAATCCTGGCCATTTGTTTTTTCATCTGACGGTCCTTAGCTCGCCATGTGTCTTTTTCTTTTATTTTTTTCTGAGTTTTAATTAATGATCTCGTGTATATCACCCCACGCCATTACCATGTACCATCCAATCATTTGTTTTGTTTTGTTTACTTTTAAATGGTTTGACTTGACATGGATCGTGTGATGAATCATGTGGCTGGTAAGCTGCCAGCGAATTAAAATTATCATGTGCCTGGCACATGGGGGGTCCATGGTACACTGAAAAATCGTGCGTGCGCGTGTGTATCATTACTATAGTGTATCCTTTCATCATAACCGTTAATCATGATTACGTTGCAGTTGGATTGACCAAGAGGTAAGCGTTGGATTGATCTAAGGGGTGGCATTAGGTCAACTGGCTGACTAATTCCATGGTGTTCCTTTCTTTTCTGTTATTTTTTCTGAACAATTGGTTGGACCGGGCTTGCTATTCGTACCCCTCCCCTAGCCCATTTCAATTATTTCAACATGAATTCCTTACTAAATGCACCCCAGCATTCTTTATTTCATTTTATTTTTTATCTTAATTATCATTTTCATTTTTAATTTTTAAGAATACATAATTGCATTAAAAAATCCCAATAAAATTCATGAATCATATTTATCATTTTATAAAATTTTCTCAAATTTTATTTTTTATTTTCATTTTATTTTTATCATCTAAATTAAATATTTATTCATTTTCTTTTTGAATTATCCACGTTATGCATACTTAAATTTGTTTATTTTATTTCTCTGCATCCATAAAATATTTTTAATCCGTTCTTTTTGCATTCATTCACTAACATTCTAAAGTGCATTAAAATATTTTTCTTTCATTTTTATATTTATTGCATATTGCATTTTGGTCCTTCCCTTTGGCGCATTGAACCCTATTTCTCACCTGAGCTTTGCCTGATTATTTGAATGACTAACATCTTGAATTTTTGCAGGAATTTTTGATGTGTTGTTTGTCTCTGGTTGAGAAACCTTGATATTTGATTTGGGAATTTTAGGAGTTATTTCCCTAATTATTTAATTACTTTCACTTAAGATCTGCTTATATGTGTATTTCTGATCTTGCCTAAGTTCTTGTTTGAGAGGCACTTGTGCCATTGTTTGGGTTTATTGCTTTGACTTCTTTATGCATGTTTGGATTGATATCACTATAGTATGTCTTTACTTGGGCTCCATCTATCTCACTTCTTTTGCTTGTGTCTGTTTCTCACTAACCTTTTATGCAGGGACTAAGGTAAGTTCTTTAAGGGTATGGAAAAGTATCCATGTTCACCTTTACTTTTTCCTCCTCTCATCTTCTTCCTTTAGGATTAGGGTTGTTGTCAAACCTCACTAACCGTAGGTCACCCATGCATGGTGAATTTAGGACTCATAGTCCCCTTAGAATATCCCTTGTGTCTTCTCTCTTCTCATCTCAAACTTTATGAAAACACTTAATAAGAATAAAGTGTATTGCGCACGAGCCTTAAGCGCGGGGAATGAGAAATGAGGGGCTTCCTCTCATCTTTCTAGAGTGCTTAGCGAGCGTCCTGTCTTGGGACGATGCGTTAAGTATTCGCCCCTGTGCCCTAGACTTTGGTGCAATGCAACTTAGGAACTAACTTAAGCCACTTCTGTCCTAAAAAACACAAACCAACTTCAAACATTTTTGTCCTTCGGGATTTTCAAACTAAAGGTTATTTTCAAAAAGGGCACGTTACTTTCCGTCTGAGACGCAAACAGGCATCGACCCTAACTGCCGGACGCGAACTTAACGTCGCCCATAAAAAACACAAAAAGAACTTGGTCCGAACTACGTTGACTCTGAATTCCCCATTGCATAAAGGGGGTACGTAGGCCTAGGACGTCGACATCCTACCGAGTATGTCTTTGTTTTCCCCTCCCTCGTCTTAGTACAGCCCTAGATGATAGTATAACTCACCCTTAGAATAGACAACAAGCGTGGATCCCATCGAGTACGATGGACGCGTGGGGTTCTAGCACCTTCCCCTCGCGTAACCGACTCCCGAACCCAGGTTATGGTTGCGATGACCATTCCTTTCCCTCTTCCTCAGGTTTATGCGGTGTTCCCTTTCCCTCTCTTGGGATAAATTTACACGGCTGGCGACTCTGTTCTTCCGCGCCACTCTCGCATTTGTACCTGGATGAAAATCCTGGGAGCGACAGCTGGCGACTCTGCTGGGGACTTGGTTGACCTATGTTGGTCCATCCCTAAGCGAGTCAATCCTAGCGCTTGCTTGTCTTTGTTCTCTTTGGGTGTTTTGTTTTTGTTTTGCTTTTTGTGTTGTATTTTATTTGTATTTTTACCACATTTTCTGCATTTCATTTTTTATTACTGTCATACTGCTGTGCTGTGCTGGCTGTCTTTATTTTGCAGGTTGGGTGGGTTTGAGAGATAAGCCCAATACCCAGGCTTGAGTATACCCTAGGACTAGAGTGGAAAGTAGTGGGACCTACGTGCCCGCTTGGTACGTTTGTGTGTTCACGAAATTCACAACCAGACGAGGCTATCTTGGGACGCATTCTAACGTGTGTGTCTTGCGCATGTTGGGGTGTTGATCTAGAGAGCTGTCGACTCTAGTGACCGATCATCGAGGACCTTAGTGGAAACATCCCTCTTTAGTGGTGACAGTGGCAGACCACATCCTGTGGCAAATCCATTCGCACCCGAGGGCCCGCTTTGGAACTCACATAGGATGGCCCCTACATTCTAAAGAGAATCAGAGGAGGCACTCCTCGATTGACGATAGTACTGTACCCCGAGGGATGAATGTACTATTATTTCTCGACCTCAGTGCCAAAGCTGAGGACCTTCCGGTTTGGAGAATCAGTTGAGGCCTCCTCGATTGATGATGATGCCAAACCAGAAATGGTGAACGTATCATCATTTCTCGACCTGAGAGCCCGGGATACAGAACATCCTAGTACCCACATGTGAGAGGGGATAGGCGTTTGCAGGTTTGCAGGTAACCAAAACCTTCAACCTACCCTGTTTGCTGGATTTCTCATCAATGTCTGATTATTTGGGTTCCTGGTTATCTCAGTGGGTCAGAATTCTGGTTTTCTGGGTCGTGGTTCTCGTTCAGTTAACAGCCCAGCACATCCAGCAGTGTTACCTTGACCCCATGTTTGCATGAGCATATATTTTTTTGCATTTTGACATGTTTGACATTTTTCAGGGCTTGCATCTTACTCTTGATTCCGGTTTTCTGAGGTTACCTTAGCATGGATGTCCAGAGAAAGAAGACTGTTGCTTATTCATTCCCAGAACCAACTTTGACATTGATTCACAAGCTGGTTAATATGGCTGGTCCCGGAGTTCGTACAGAGTTCAGTGGAGGTTATGGGAGACTTCTGAAGTTTGTCTATAATATCTCCAAGTATGAGAAGGATGCCATTCATACACTTCTTCAATTTTATGATCCGTCTCTACGTTGCTTCACTTTTCCAGATTACATCTTGGCCCCAACGTTGGAGGAGTTCTCATTTATTTTGGGAATCCCTATCAGGCATGATATAGTTTTCTTTTCTGAAGAACACCCCGGTATAAAAGAAATGGTTGTTGCCCTTCATATTAGTGAGTCCGTTCTGAGCAGCAATATTGAAGAAAAACAAGGAGTTAAGGGTTTCTTGTTGAAGTTCTTATTTGATCAAGCTTGCATACATGTCAAAGAGAAGAATTGGACAGCTTGTCAAGCTATTCTGGCTATGTGTATCTATGGGATTGTTCTGTTTCCCAATATTCCTGATCTGGTGGATATGCATGC
This sequence comes from Lathyrus tuberosus, assembly GCA_022829125.1. Lineage (NCBI taxonomy): Eukaryota > Viridiplantae > Streptophyta > Magnoliopsida > Fabales > Fabaceae > Lathyrus > Lathyrus tuberosus. The sequence continues at coordinate 1,596,387 of JALAZF010000122.1, read as the reverse complement.
TGTCAGAATCTTCATCTCAAAGAATCCTATACCTACCTTGCTAGGTGATGTGTATCACTCAGTTCACTACAAGAATGAGAATAGGCGTGGAAAAATTGTGAGTTACTGTGCACCGCTCTTAGCTACTTGGTTTCTGAGTCATCTCCCTGAATCTGGCGCTTTCGTTGATACCAAAGATTCTCTGAAGTGGTCAAAGAGGGTAATGGGCTTGACTGCTGACAACATTGTTTGGTTTAATCGTGACTTGCTAGGAATGGAGATTATTTACAAGTGCGGAGAATTCCCTAATGTACCCTTGATAGGGAGAAAAGGTGGAATTAACTATAATCCTTCCCTTGTTATCATACAGTTTGGTTATCCTTTGAGAGGTCCACCTGACGAGAGAGATATCAGAGAGTCCTTATTCTTCAATGGTATTGAGGATCAAGAGATGATGAGGAGAATTGTGAATGCTTGGAAACAGGTGACCAAGAAGGGTAAAACTTCATTCGAAAAATGTAATAACCGAGCTTTCCCTTCCTATAAAGAGTGGATTAAGAAGAGAGCAGAAGAGGAGCTTCCTCCCTTCCCAGTGGAACCACCTTTGTATCCTTTGGTGATCGAACCTCCTAACACCGTTGAGTTGGAGAAGTATAATAAATTATGGGCTGAAAAGGAAAGGCTGCGGGAAGAAAATAGTGAGCTAAAAAGAGAGATTTATCAGTGGAAGCATGAGCGGGGTGAAGCTGTTCATACCGCCAAGTTGAAGACAGAGCTTCTTGCTAAGACAGAAAGAGAGCTAGCTGACATGGTCGCATCCAGACAAAAGATGAAGGAAGCTTTGGATGGTATCAGTAAGGTTCTCGAATCTAAGAGAGAGGAATTAGACAAGGCTCTGTTGAAGATTCACAGGTTCGATGATCACCGAGAAACTGCATTGGGTGAGAATAAAAGAAAGGAAGATGACTACCTAGCTAAGATTGATCAGTTGAAGTCGACGCTCAAGAAGAAAGACGCTGAGATTCTGTCAGGGGTATTCAAGAGACAAGCGGTCGAGGTTCGACTTAATGAAGCCATAGCCTCCTGTAATACCCCAAATTTTGACCACTTAGATTTCCCATCATTGTGAAAATCATCATCACAATATGGATGTACCTTTATGCTTCATTAGTCTCCCCAAGGATGGGTGAGCATCCACTACAATCAAAATTAGGGTTTCAAGCCCTCTCTGAGTGCTTAGACAAAGGATCAATCAAGAAATGACATGATCTTCAACTTGTCTAATCTCTCAAACATCCATAATGGATCAAAAAGGACTCCTACTTCAAGGATTAAGCACAAGGCTGCTCCCTTCTAGGTGGATCAAGTCTCAAGATCGACAGTGTCACCAAATTAGGGTTTTGGTCGTTCAGGGCCTCCAGATGGAAATTTTCATCTGGGCACAAGGCAATGATCCAAAACATAACCTAATATACTTCATGAAACCTCATGAACCCATGCATCAAGTCAATTTTGCCTCAGGGGATGCATTCATCAAAAATCAGGAATTAGGGTTTCTTGACCTAATTCACCCCTAAGTTGACTTTTGGGACAAACCATGAGCCAAGACCTCAAGATATGATTTGAGGGTCTCTAATATACCATATTTATCCATTTGGAACAATGGATTGATCCAAGAAGCTTGGGCAACAAGTCTCAATTTCATCTGCACCACAATTAGGGTTTTAAGGGAAAAGTCAACTGTAACTTTGACTTTTGACCAGGACATGCTCCCAAACCCTAATACATGATTGAATATACCCTATGACAGCCATGGAACATGTCCATCAAGTTTGATTTAGGTCAAGGACATGATTTCCTGAAGAATTGCACAGTTTGGAATTCATCTGATAAAAAGTCAACTGTGCACAAAAGTCAACTTTGACTTTTTGAGATTTTTCACCAAAATGGATTTTTAACCCTAAAATGATGTTAATGTATGATTTGAATCATCATTCATCAAGAAAAATCAAGAAAAGTGAGATAACTTGTAAAAGGGGTAACCATAAAACTTAGAATTTTTTCTAAGTTAAAAATAAAGTGGCAAAGGTACCAACTTTGGAGGACCATAACTCCTAAACCACAAGGCCATTTTTTCTCATCCAAAGATGGATTTGTAGCCCTCATTATCACCTACAAAAACTTCAACTACAAGTAATTCCAATTCATTAAGGATTTTGAGTTATGGAGTGATCAAAGTGGCTGAAAAGTGAAAATGTCACTTTTTCCAACAGTTAGTGAAATTTTCACTAAGTCAGATTCTGCCTCACTTTTTGCCAAATGTAGGAGGATTTTTCACTTGGAATCAAAAGAGATCAAAACCAAACTTGTTCAAATAGTTGTTGTATCATGTAAGAGCTTTCCAAAATGGCCAAGAACATTACCAAATTCAACCTACACCATGAGATACAACCTTGCCAAGTTGCCTTGCTGAAATCTATCAAGGCAAGGCAGAATTTGCAACTTTGGTCGATTTGCCAAAATCAGCCAAATTCAATTGCTCCTATCCATTTGGACACCTCAGAGGATTGAATCTAAAGGGGACAATCACTGAGCCAAGCCTCCAAAGTCCATGGAACAAGAAATAACATGTTGAACCTAGAATGGCCAAAATAGGGACAAGACTTCAAATTTGGAATGAGGCATTCAATGGAACCATCAAGGTGGCATGGACTGAGCCATTCTCATCTGAAATCAATCAAGACTTATCCAATACCAAGGGGACCAAAGCTCTGTGCCCTAACCTCTAGTCAATGGCTAGAGGAGACTTGGATTTTCATTTGCCAACATTGGCCAAACCTACTTACCAGCTGCCATTCACTATTCCTTGCAAAACAAACTTGCTCTACTATAAATAGAGCTCAATTGTGGTCAGTTTGAGTACACCAAAGCCATCTAACAGATGCTTTCCTCAAAATCTCTTCTTTCACTCCAATTTTGCCTTCTAAGGCAAGTCACTATCGGGTTTTGAGTTTGAGAGCTTTTCCAATCAAACCAATCACTCACACACCTCACATACATCAGATATGAGCTGATCAAACACTTAGATTACTTCTGAAACATCAATTTCACAAAATCACCAGCTGGTTGCTTAAGGTTTTAACCAAAGTGCAGCTGAGGTACCACAAAATGATCCAGCCAATTTCAATCAAGTCCAACCATCCAAACACAATCCATAGGGTGTAGGGAAGCTGTTCAGATCATCACCACTCATCTGTAACACCTCCAAATCAAAAATCACTTTGAACTTGCTGTCACGACTTGGAGGTAAGCACATACTTGGTCATCTCTCAATCTATGCATATCTCCTCGCACAATAATTTGGCCATATGTTCATAATCATGCATGGAATGTTTTCCCTCAATTAATTGCATTGTTTGAATCGTGTATCAAAAATCCTAGCCTTCATGCAGAAATTAGGGTTCTTGAGGTTTCTTCGTGATTTCTTGTTGTATGTTTAATTTAAATGAAATTAAAGTACATAGACATGATCGTGAGGTTGAGGCGAGCATAATGATATGTGGATTGCATGATATGATTACGTATTCATGGAGATTGGATAGAAAATGCAAATCTGAGAAACCAAGAACACGCGCGTGTTCTTCAGCTTGTTCTTGGCGCCATTTTTGAATAATTCAAATATTTGAATTTTGTGATTTTGTTTAATTGATTCAAAAATTAATTTCTCTCTGAGTTTTAATGATTTTGAGTTGATTCTTTTTTTAATAATTCACAAAAATGTTAAAATATTTTATTTTCACAAAAAATCCCAAAAATATTATTTATTTCATATAATTTATATTTTTGCAAAGAATTAATATTTTAATTGTTTTTGACATTTTAAATATTTTTTCTACATTGATTTTGCAATTTTTAATGCTTTCTAATTATTTTGTAGGTCAATACTTAATTTTTGAAGCATTAATCCAAGATCACAATTTGTTTTCCATGTGTTAAACAATTTTTGATCTTTTTAATTGAATTTTTATTCAATTAAATACACTTTGAAAACAAATTAGGGTTTTGGATTAATTCAACCCTCATAAATCATTTTCAAACCTTTTTGGGCCTCTTGAGAGAGTGTAAGACCCATCCCCCCTTGTACAAAAACCTTTTGGACCTCATCCATTGTATAAGTCCCTCTGTACAAGTAAACGGCGCGATCGTCGCCCGTTTAAAAATAAAAATCATCTGGGCCTCTCCTTGAGCTATAAGACCCATTCAAAATACTTTGGGCCTCTATTAGAGTGTAAGACCCAATCCCCCTTTTAACCAAAACATTTTGGGCCTCACTTATTGTATAAGTCCCTCCGCGTTAAAAGAAAACCTCGGCGCGATCGCCATTTTTAAACGAAAAATCATTTGGGCCTACCCTCGTGTTATAAGCCCCACTCTTTTTTCCTTTAAACCTTTTTGGGCCTCTTGAGAGAGTGTAAGACCCATCCCTTTGTACAGAAAACCTTTTTGGGCCCCAGTCACTTGTATAAGTCCCGTTGTACAAAGTCAAACAGTGCGCTCACTGATAAAACCCTGGGCCTCTCCTTGAGCTGTAAGCCCCAAATCTTTCTTTTTCAAAGCACTTTCTCCTTTGATTTTGAATATACTGTTGTTTTCAATCTTTCTTTGTTGAACAACTAACCAAACAGCATGGAAGCACTACAACCGAGTAAGTGGTTATCGCTTTCATTTACTGCTTTCATATATATATAAACTGTATTGTGGGGCTGCTCACTGTAAGTCTCCTTTCATAAACTCATATCTACTGTGTAATAATAGTATAGATATTTCGAGTTTCCCCGGCTACTACGTCTAGAACTAGGTGACGCCGTTTCACTTATTCGTAGAAATAGACGCCTAGATCCCCAATAGGAGCACCAGATACAGTCTTCTCTTCGGCTGTCCTCCTTAGGAATCGTCAAGAAGCTCTACTCCCCAAGATGAATGTATTCTCCGTGAATGGCATCTTTGAGTTTCTTCCAAATTCTCGAACTTTCCTGACTTGATCTATTCCTTGTGGATAGCTTGCCTTGAATGTCTCGGGGTTTGGGTACCCACTATGGTCATAATCTTGGACCTTAACTAAGGAACCCTCTTTAAAAGCTAAAAGTCGCTGGATAGTAAACCTCGCATGTTTACCAGTGGTTTTTATCTTTAAAAGAGTTATCTCTCCTAATGAAAAGGAGATGATAGACCCACGGGCTTCTTAAAAGCATTGGCCTCCTCTTGGGCATTATTCAAGGACACTGCGGCTTCTTAGAAGTATTCACAGCCTCCTCTTAGGCTTCGTATAATGATCTCTTCCTCCGGGAATGATAGCCTCCTCTTGGGCTTCGTACAAGGACCCGTCGGCTTCTTAAAAGTTTCCAGCCTCGTCTTGGGCTTCGTACAAATTATCCCAACGACCTCCTAGAGGTATAGGAACAGAACATAGTCATCCTCATAGAACAGTCCTTTCATTGAGTCTACTACTATTTCTCAAAGCATAGTATAAAAGATAAAACTCTAGACTTGGACAGTCTAACTTCCTTGAGACTCAAAGACATTCTCAAGTGACCCCTTCGTTAAATAGGAAGGAAACCCGCAGACTCGGACAATCTCAATACCCTTTGGATTTCCTGTTTCCTCAAAGAGAAGGAAATATCCCTGATCCTCAAATCAAATCCCTGTGTACAGTGTTACTCATATAAGAACTGATTTTCTCTTTTAAAATCAGTATATTGGATCTGTCACTCAACTGAAACAGTTACAATAGCCTCCATCTCGGGCTTCGTACGAGATACCAAAATTCTCCCCAGTGGAGTCAAACAACCTTTTCGCCTCTCTCTTGGGCTTCGTACGAGACACATAAGAGACTCCCCCGTTGAGTCAATTACCCTTTTTGCCTCCATCTCGGGCTTCATACGAGATACAAAATCACTCTCTTGTTGAGCATAAGAGACTCCCCTGTTGAGTCAACCCTTGTAGCCTCTCTCTCGGGCTTTGTACGGGACACAAAATAGCCTCCTCTTAGGCTTTGTATAATGATTTTCCTAGCGGAAATTAGCCTCCTCTTAGGCTTCGTATAAGAAAACCACTGGTTGATCCAATCAACCTTTTAGCATCAAAGCTGTGCCTCGTTCACAGTACACAAACATCAACAACTCCTTTCCCTTCATCTAATCGCTGTAAGCGGCAAGCCTCTGGATCATCTACATCCATGTCACTGTCCCTCTTTTAGCATGAGAAATTCCTAAGGAAAGATGGCATTGCTCTACAATGAGTTAAAGTCTTCTCCTTCAGGTTAAAACCCTTTCTTCGGAAATTATGGCATTGCTCGGATCCACGTATCCCAGTTAAAGTAATTCTCCTTCTCCCCTCTTTAGAGATGACAAATTCTCTCTAAAGCCGAGGTCTTTCAGCTTCACATCTTGGGCTTTGAACAAGATACAAATCTCCTTTCGCTTCACGTCTTGGGCTTTGAACAAGACACCAAAACACCCATTTCCTCCCATAAAATAGGAGGAACTACGAACGCTCTGATTTCCCTGTTTCGGTAAACAGGAATACGTAGGCATAAGATCGAAAGAAAAGATCTTAGCGAGCGCAATCAACAAAAAACCCAAATCCCATATCTCAGTCAATCAAAAGCAGTAATTCAAAAGCATCAGTCCTAACATCCTAATCCTTGTTCCCCGTCAGAAACCCTTTGCCTAGATTAAAAGAAAGAAAACCGTATTGGCGAAAATACAAATAACCAGTACAAAGGCCCCCCCACATTGATAGCATCCGTAACCTAACAGACCGCTGTTTAAACTCAGTATGCAAGCAGGGTTAATTGGAGACATCTATTTCCCTTCCTTATTCAGCTCACAATAGGATAAAAAATGAATCGACCTGTAGTTCAAACTCAGACCGCAGAGAGCGACCAGCGCTTAAGAACCGCGTCCAAAATCGCTCGCTATAGAAAAGTGGCGCCCACCGTGGGGCCCGTCTTTCTTTTTCCTTCTTCCTTTTCATCTCTTATGTGAATACCACAGATTGGGGCTTCCGCCGGGGAACCCATTTTCTGTCAGGAACTTAGGAATCATAGCTTTATAAGTCTAGGATGATTAGGACAAATATATATACTGCTTTTCCTAATTGCTATAGGTGTTTATTTTTTTGCTAATGGGAATGCGGGTGATGCCGTATGTGGTGAGAATGAGTATACACTTAAGATAAGTGATGGCGACGGGGTCGACCATCAACCTCAGTGGAGGCTGACCAACGCAACCCATTCAATCTTCTAGCCAATGGGCCGGTTGTTAAGTCTGAGAAGCTGAGGAGCCAAACCCTTTCGTAGTGCGGAAACTATCGGAAATAGTTGTTACGCGATACTACCCTCATTTGAGGCTGGTGATCTATTCTCGGTGAATGGCACTTACTCTAAGATTGCTCTACAACTCGCTGGCGATCCGCTTGTTGTTTTGCTTTCCTGGGAGGAGCTGATGATAATGAGTACAGGTACAAAAAATCACCCTAGTATAAACCTTTGGGGATGGGTAGAGCCTTGACTTCATGACAACGACCCTTTGACCCCATGTTTTTTCTATGTTTTTGTGTGCTGCATTCATACATTCATCTAAAAAACATTAAAACATTCAAAAAACTTCTCTTCTAGTCTCTCTGTTTTTCAAATTATACTAAGACTGTGATTGCAAATATCAGAGAAGAGGATTACGCTAATGGATTTCGGTAGAAGGAGAACTCACCAGTATACCTTCAAGGTTCCAAAACTAGGGGATTTGAGAAGGTTAGCAAGGATGATCGTTAACCCAAAGGCTTTCAGAGCCAAGCACGGTGGTTTGCTACCACTGTTAAGTGTCCATGTGATTAAGGGGATCATGGACGCGCTCATTCAGTTCTACGATCCGGTTTATCACTGTTTCACATTCCCGGATTACCAACTATCACCAACGCTGGAGGAGTATTCTCATCTGACTGATTTACATATCACTGATCGAGCTTCATTTTCTGGACTAGAAGAAATTCCAAAGAATCAGACTATTGCAATAGCAATTCATTTGGACGAGTCTGAGGTCAGGACTCACATGACCACTAAGGGTGGCATCCAAGGTTTGCCAGCCCAGTTCTTGACAAAAAAAGCTCTATACTTCGCTAGTATAGGGAACGGGACTGCTTTTGAAAGCATCTTTGTCTTGCTCACCTACGGATTATTTTTGTTTCCCAACATCAATAACTTCGTCGATATCAACGCCATTAAGGTTTTTCTCATTGGAAACCCTGTGCCGACTTTGCTCGCAGATGCGTATCATTCTGTACACTTGGGAAATTTGTACAGCGGAGGAGAGATCACATGCTGTGTACCTTTGCTCTACCAATGGTTTATCTCTCACTTGCCCAAGTCTGCTGCTTTTTGGGATTGCAAGAGTGTCTTACGTTGGTCGCAGAAGATCATATCTCTCACCAATTCCGATATAGATTGGTGTAATAGGATTTATGAGGGAATCAGAATCATTGACCGTTGTGGAAACTTCCCCAGCGTGCCCCTCATAGGAACTAAAGGAGGAGTCAACTATCATCCGATATTAGTTCTTCGTCAATTTGGATACCCGATGAGACACATCCCACTGGGTGTTCATCTGGAAGGTCTTTTCTTCAAGGAAGGAGAAAACGACAGAGCACTAAAGATGGAAATAGTGCATGCTTGGAAACAGGTTCATAAGAAAGGACGAGAGTCTCTGGGAAAACTGGACTGTGTCTCGGTGGAGCCTTATCCCCATTGGGTACAAACTAGAGCTCTCAAGCTAAAAATGCCTTATCCTCGTTACGGAATTCTTCCACCGAGGGAAACTGTCATGTACTTCATGACGAAAACTGAAAAGCTTCAGGTTACTCTCAATAAAGTTCAAAAGGAAAGAAGATCTTGGAAGAACAAGTACCGCACCCTCGACGTAGAGTGTATCCAAATACAGCAATTACTAAAAGAGAAAGATGCTCTGATTGAAATTTTGGAGCAGCATGCTGTAGAGAATCAAGATGACCAAAGGAATTGGCTCACTCCTTTCACTTGGCAAAGGAATGACAACCCGACAACGGCCCAAGCGCCCCGGTCAAAGAAGAGGACTCGGGACCCATTAGTTTAGGTTTCTGTTTCTGCATTTTGTAATCTACTGTATTTCCATTTCTGTAATCCTTTGGAATTCAATAAAAAGGGGTTTCCCCATTGTTTGATATTTGCAATCTAATTGTCGAAGTTTATTTTGATTAAACCAAAAAACAATTAATATGATCATTGCATTCATCATTCTCACATCGCGTATTCTTCTTACCTATGAATCTCACGTTTGTGTCTCGATTCTAGAGTCAAACTGTCTCATTCGTATAATACTCGGGCCAATCGTCAGAAAAGGATGGATGATCTTGAGGAAGAAAACAGAGAGTTGAAAGAAGAGATCGACGCTCTGAGAGAGGATATGAGAAAGCTTCGTAACGACATGCAAGCCATGGCAGAAGCTCAGCTACAAAGAACCGTGATCTCAGAGATCACCTCAACGCCCATCATAGACAAGTATGATCCTTGGTATCAGATGCCGAAAGATCGTCCTAGGGGCATGCCTGTTAACTATATCCCGGAAGGATATGTTCCGCCGATCACTGAAGATCAGGGAATCGCAACAGAAGCCGTTGGGCCTGAAGGTTACAAACTTCGGGAAAGCGAAGATGCCAGGGGCATACTCAAGACTCCTGAAGGTTACAAACTTCGGGAGGCGCCAAGACTTACTGCCGTAGTCACGGTACCACCCCCTGTGGCGCACACTGTCCCGGAAGGACAGATTCCACAGACACCTTCTGGTAAGAAGGAAACTATGTTTGACAGAATGGATGAATTCCAGGAGCAGTTCTTGGAAATGCAGAAAGAGCTGCAAGCCATTCGTGGTCAGGATCTATTTGGAAAGGACGCCGCAGACCTCTGCTTGGTCCCAAATGTGAAAGTCCCGCACAAGTTCCAAGTGCCCGAATTTGAAAAATACAAGGGTAACTCTTGCCCTCAGAGCCATCTGGTGATGTACGCTCGGCGGATGTCAGCTCAGACGGAGAATCAGGACCTGCTGATTCACTACTTTCAGGATAGTTTAACCGGTGCCGCACTCAAATGGTACATGGGTTTAAACCGTACTATGATCAGTACATTCAGAGATCTTGGTACTGCCTTCGTCCAACAATACAAGTACAATTTGGACATGGTACCCGACAGAGATCAACTCAGATCAATGTCACAAAAGGACAAGGAAACCTTTAAGGAGTATGCTCAAAGGTGGCGTGAAATTGCCGCTCAAATTTGTCCACCTCTTGAGGAAAAAGAGATGACAAAGATCTTCTTAAAGACCTTAAGCTCATTTTACTATGACCGAATGGTCGCCAGTGCGCCCAGTGATTTCACCGAGATGGTCGGTATGGGTGTACGTCTTGAGGAAGCCGTCTGAGAAGGACGTTTGGTAAAAGACACTGGATCGACGAGCGGTACTAAAAAATACGGTAGTGCTCTCCCTAAGAAAAAATAGCAAGATATTGGGAATATCTCCCTCGGAAAGCAAAGGCGACGTTATCAGCCGGTAACAGCTGTTACTCCCGCTATCGGCCCCGCGCCTGTTCCTATATATCAACCTCAGGTTGCGCAGAGCCAACCTAACCAACAAAGGACACAATAGCATCTTCAGCAGGCTCGTCCTCCATATAACAACAACCGTACAATACAGCCATCAGGGTTTGATCCTATACCCGTAACGTACGCAGAGTTGTTTCCGTTACTGCTGGCTAAGGGGCACATTCAGACTAAGTCTCCCATTTCAGTTCCGGAAAATCTGCCTTTTTGGTTTAAAGCGGATCAGACATGCCCTTATCATCAAGGAGGTTCGGGGCATAACATTGAGACTTGTCTCAATTTCAAATCCGACGTGCAAAAGCTTGTTAGGAGCGGGCTCTTATCTTTCAAAGATACGAATCCCAATGTTCTCACGAACCCGCTGCCTCAACATGAGAAAGCTGCAGTCAATCTGATTGAGAAAGAGACTAACAATGTCTATCAAATTCACGATGTACTCTTATTGGGGACCAATCTGGTCAAGATGCATTGTAGACAGAGTGGATATGGCCATGTGCCACCTCATAATTATCACCAGTGTGATATCTGCTCTAAAGACAACCAGGGATGTTCTGTAGTGCAAGCAGCTCTACAGGAACAAATGGATCTTGGATGGATCCAAGAGCACCGAGTTCGTGGAGTTAACATGGTTTACACGAATTCCAACGTCATTCAAAACCACGACATCCGTGCGATGAATGTCAACTTGGTGGCGATGTACTCAAGGCAAAGCCAGTATCATAATCTGCCGCGGCACGATTACAGTTCCTGTCTGATTTGCTCGGTAAACAAACAGGGATGCTCTTTCATACAAGAGGCCCTTCAGCGTCAGATGGATCTTGGATGGATCCAAGACTACCATGATAGGAACTCCTATCAAATCAACATGGTTCAGATCTTTGACATTCGCGTGATGAATACCAACCTGGTAGAGTTACATGCTGAGCAGGTCCAACTTGGATTCTTAATATCACATGATTATCAAAACTGTAAAGCAGGTTGCGAAAACGATCGAGGTTGTACCCTTGTCCAGGAGGCACTTCAGCACTTGTTAAATCACTGGTGGATGCCAATCTATATGGACGAAGATACTCAGCAGATTAGTATCAATCACAGGAATCCTACTCGTCGTCAAAGTCAGGATGTCCGATCAATGGAAGATAACCTAGTGAGGTTACATTGCATTCAAAGTGGGCGTGGCCAGGTGCCACCACACAACTATGACAGTTGCAGCGTCTGTTCAGAAAGTAACCAAGGGTGTTACCTTGTGAGAGCAGCTCTTCAGGGTCAGGTCGATCATGGAGAAATTCGTCCATATCCAGGTTCAGGACCCATCATTTGGTCGCCGAACTACCTTGCCGATCAAGTTGAGGATGTTGTCACCATCTCTGGTCATCACCAGATCAGGGATGTTTTTGCCATCATCCCTCTATTTGATGAATCTAGAGTTCCCAACCAGGAACGGATCGAGGTTCCTTATGATGGTCAGAAAAATCAGAAGGTTCCCATAGTCATCTATCTACCGAGACCACTACCGTATAAATCAGCTAAGGCAAAACCTTACAAATACGGTGCAACAATAATCGAGAATGGAAAGGAAATTCCATTACCCTCCGTCGTGAATATTGCAGACATCAGTCGTGTGACACGGAGCGGTCGAATCTTCAACCGAGGGGTTGGAGAATCCAACAAAGAAAAGGAACTTCAGGCAGAAATTCCTGATCCACCAGTCGGTCAATCTAGTAATCCAGACTTTTCAAAAGACAAAGATGAGATGCTAAAGCTCATCCAAAGGAGTGAATGTAACATTGTTGATCAACTGTTACAGACTCCTTCAAAGATCTCGGTATTATCGTTGTTACTCAGTTCAGAAGCCCACAGGGAGGCTCTACAGAAAGTCTTGGAGCAAGCCTTTGTGGAACAGGATGTAACAATCAGACAATTCGATAGCATTGTCTCTAACATCACTTCCTGCAATAATTTGGGATTTAGTGATGAGGAACTACCTGAAGAGGGTCGTCGTCATAACATGGCGCTCAATATCACAGTTAACTGCCAGGGCGATGCTTTAGCCAACGTACTGGTAGACACAGGGTCAGCCCTGAATGTTATGCCGAAGTCCACTTTGATGCAATTATCATTTAAGGGCCCTCCGATGAGAGTCAGCGAGGTCGTCGTCAAAGCATTCGACGGATCCAGAAAAACGGTTATCGGCGAAGTTGATCTTCCCATAACTATTGGTCCTCACACTTTCCAAATCACTTTCCAGGTCATGGACATCCGGGCAACATACAGTTGTTTATTAGGAAGACCTTGGATACATCAGGCTAGAGCGGTTACTTCGACCCTCCACCAAAAGCTAAAGTTCGTCCAGAATGATCAACTTGTCACGGTTTATGGGGAACAATCCTTGCTTGTGAGTAACCTATCATCATCTACTTGTGCGGAACCCGAGGAGGTTATTGGAACTCAGTTCCAAGCACTATCGGTGAGCAAGAACAATCAGTTCAAAGAAGGAACTTCAATTTCTTCATACAACGATGCTATCAAAGCGGTCGAGAGTACCGATACGACCGGATGGGGACGGCTTGTCATTCCTATTGACAATAAAACAAAGAAGGGTCTTGGTTTTTCTGCAACCTGTACCCAGACAGCCGCCAACGATGAAAATCTTCATCCCCTTCAAAACTTCTTCCACAGTGGAGGTTTTCTTCACCCAGTGTCTCAGACAGTTCATGCTATCAATGAGGAAGATCCCTCTGACACAGATGAAGAATGGAAGTCCTACCTTAACAAGGATGACTATATGGCTCAGGAAGAGGTGCCTATGCCTTTTTGCTTTCCTACAGAAAGTCTGAGATTTATACCAAGATCAGATGTCGAAATGATCTACGGAGATTGTGATCCGGAAGGATGTCGTGCTCCGCCAAATTCATTAGAGGAAGACACTCTGATGAAAGACAACTTTGACCACAATTACTATGGCCCGATGGATGGTCTGCCAATGTGGCAGCCTTACCGAGGAAACTTGGGGCAAGAAAGTCAGCCGAGTGATGAAACTCAGCTGAGCGTCATTGAACAGAATACTTGTGTCCCCGCCATGTCATGGGATCAACACTCAGGTCATTCAGAAACTACTCAACATGAAGATGAATTCGCAACGTTTGCAGGACTAGAATTCATCAACTATGCTTTTCCCGAGGTCAACGTCATCGAGAGGGATGACTTCTCCAGTTCCACAGAAGTTTGGGACAACCAAGTGGAAAATACGACTTTATGGTCAAGTACACTGCTCCCGAAAGCTCTCGTATCAGGCTCGAAGATGTCCAGTCAACTGGATGGGGAGATACAACTGAGAGCACCAATGCTATGCAAAATGCAACAGAGGAATCCTCCTACGACAATTCTGCCTGGGAGACAAATTCCAACGATCCTGCTCCACCAGAAATCAACGTCATTTCTGAAGACAAATCAAGGAAGGTGCCAGACTTTGTGATTCACCGAGGAGTTCGCCGCCAATGGGTTGCCGTCGAGTTTCCGAAGGTCGTTCGTCAGTCAAAGTAATTGCCATCTTTAACCTTTCACCCTGTCCAGGTGAAACAGATATTTTGATAGGGCTCGTTTTCTGTAAATTTCCCTCTTCGCTTTGCCCAAAGCGACAGAGTTTTGTTTTATAGGGCTGTAGTTTCAAGATTCGACTTGTTCATTAATAAAAAAATGTCGTTCTGTAATTTCCGCATTAATTGCTGTTTTCTCTTTTTGCTTTTTCAGAAAATGGTAATCCTAAAAAACATTCAATAATAAAAACAAGCAGTAAAATCAAAACACTGCACACACTTGTATTTTCTCTATCTCTTCTAAACACGAATCATCACGTCATGCAGATTGCTTGTTTTATACCCCGTTGAAACATACGATCTGATGCCTTCTTTCAACTTTGAGTTCCCGGTATTCGAGGCTGAAGAAGAAAATGGCGACGAAATTCCAGAAGAGATCTCCCGACTACTCAGACAAGAGGAAAAGTCCATTGAACCTCACAAATAACCGTTGGAAACGGTAAACTTGGGTTCAGAAAAAGAGAGAAAAGAAATCAGGATCGAAGCACTGCTCAGTCCAACTGCCAAAGAAAGTTTGATAAAGCTTCTCAAAGAATTCCCCGATGTATTCGCTTGGTCCTATCAGGATAATCCAGGGTTGGATACCAGCATCGTGGAACATCATTTACCGTTGAGATCGGAATGTCCGCCAGTAAAGCAAAGGTTGAGACGGACTCACCCGGACATGGCCATCAAAATCAAAGAGGAGGTACAGAAACAGATCGACGCGGGTTTCCTCGCTACATCTGAATATCCTCAATGGTTAGCCAACATCGTACCCGTTCCCAAAAAGGACGAAAAGGTCAGAATGTGTGTTGATTACAGAGATCTAAACAAGGAAAGTCCAAAGGACGACTTTCCTTTACCACACACTGACATGCTGGTTGACAGCACAGCAAGGTTCAAAGTATTCTCCTTCATGGATGGATTCTCGGGCTATAACCAGATCAAAATGGCGCCGAAAGACATGGAGAAAACTTCGTTCATTACCCCATGGGGTACCTTTTGTTACAAGGTAATGCCGTTCGATTTGAAGAATGCCGGGGCAACCTATCAAAGGGCCATGACTAATCTGTTTCATGACATGATACACAAAGAAATCGAGGTATATGTCGATGATTTGATTGCAAAATCAAGAACAGAGGATGAGCACGTTGAACATCTGTCAAAATTGTTTGAACGTCTAAGAAAATTCAAGCTCCGCTTGAATCCCAACAAGTGCACCTTCGGTGTCCGTTCGGGGAAACTACTAGGGTTCATCGTCAGCCAGAAAGGAATTGAGGTTGATCCAGACAAGGTCAAGGCCATTCAAGAAATGCCTTCTTCGAAAACTGAAAAATAAGTCAGAGGATTCCTGGGACGTTTGAATTACATCTTCAGATTCATATTCCTTATGACCGCCACGTGTGCGCCGATTTTCAAGTTACTCAAAAAGAACCAGGATTACGTTTGGTCAGAAGATTGCTAAACTGCCTTCGACAGTATCAAAGAATATCTGTTGAATCCTCCGATTCTATCACCTCCAGTGGAAGGAAGACCACTGATCATTTACCTCACAGTCCTAGAGGACTCAATGGGATGTGTACTTGGCCAACAAGATGAAACTAAACGGAAAGAGTCTGCCATTTACTATCTAAGCAAGAAATTCACCGACTGCGAGACTCGGTACACAATGCTTGAGAAAACTTGTTGCGCTTTGGCTTGGGCAGCCAAACGTATTCGCCAGTACATGATTCGTCATACTACTTGGTTGGTCTCCGAAATGGATCCAATCAAGTACGTTTTTGAAAAACCTGCTCTCACGGGAAGGATTGCCCGTTGGCAGATGTTACTATCAGAATATGACATAGAGTACCATGCTCAGAAAGCCGTTAAAGGAAGTATTTTAGCCGATCATTTGGCTCATCAACCGATTGACGATCAAGAATCAATCGGGTTTGACTTCCCAGACGAAGATGTCATGTATCTAAAGATGAAAGATTGCGATGAACCGCTACCCAGTGAAGGGCCAGAACCAGGTTCCCAGTGGGGACTTATCTTTGACGGAGCAGTCAATCATTATGGAAATGGAATTGGGGTAATCATTGTTACCCCTCAGGGTTCCCACATTCCTTTCACTGCCAGACTTACGTTCAAATGTACGAACAACGAGGCCGAATACGAAGCATGTATCATGGGTCTCGAAGAAGCGATTGATTTAAGGATTAAAAACTTGGACGTATACGGCGATTCAGCCTTGGTTATTAACCAGATAAAAGGAGATTGGAACACATACCAATCAGGATTGATTCCTTACAAAGACTATGCAAGAAGGTTGTTACCCTTCTTCAACAGAGTCGACTTTCATCACATCCCTCGTGATGAGAATCACATGGCTGATGCATTAGCCACTCTTTCTTCCATGATTAGTGTAGGTCGATGGAATGACATACCTAAGATCGACATCATGCACCTTGAACGGCCCGCTTACATCTTCGCGATTGAAGCAGTCATAGACGACAGACCTTGGTTTCACGATATCAAATGCTTCCTTCAGAAACAAGAGTACCCATCTGGGGCACTCAGAAAAGATAGAAAGACCCTCAGAAGATTGGCTGGAAACTTCTTCCTGAGCGGTGACACTCTTTATAAGAGAAATTTTGACATGGTCTTGCTCCGATGCGTCGACAGACCAGAAGCAAACATGCTCATGAAAGAAATTCATGAAGGATCCTTTGGCACTCATGCCAACGGACACACAATGGCGAGAAAAATTCTCAGGGCCGGGTACTATTGGTTGACAATGGAATCCGACTGCTACAAGTACATGAGGAGGTGTCACAAGTGTCAGATATACTCCGACAAAATTCATGTACCACCATCACATCTCAAAGTTCTCTCTTCCCCATGGCCATTTTCCATATGGGGAATCGATATGATTGGTATGATTGAGCCCAAGGCTTCAAACGGACATCGGTTTATCCTGGTAGCCATTGACTATTTCACCAAGTGGGTCGAAGCAGCGTCATTCGCCAATGTAACCCGAAAGGGCGGTCCAGGCAAAAATTAGGGATAATGGCAAGTAACTATGTTCAACAGAGGCAAGTCCCTCAGCAGCAGTTGCATCATCATACACCAGGAAAACTCCAGTCAAGGTCATCTTCGACAGAAGCTCAGGATGTCCCGAATTCAAAGTTGGTAGAAGGATAGTGGTCGTTATGTTTCAACGTAGCCCTTTTCCCTGTAAATTACCATTTTCTAACTTTGTATATACTCTTTGGAATCACGCGTTTGGCTGATCTCCATCTTATCAATAAAATTTGAGCCCTTGTGCTTTTGTTTGTAATTCTTTACTTGTTTTAGCTTTACAGAACGACGTTGTTTAAACTTAATCAGCGATTCTTGAAATAAAACAAAAATGAATTTACTTGTTAAACTTTTTCTGCTTTTAAATTAAAGATGGCATTTCTTTTGACTGTTGAACATCAGAAGAACATCGATCGCTTCTCCCGAAGTAAGCGGACTTCAAAGTGCAGAATCAAAGTACTCCTTCTAAGCCAGTATGCCTGAATGAAAGGATCAACTGTGTCAGAGACCTTGTTTCATTTGACATGCCTCGGCCGAGTTCTCATCTCCTAAGCCCGATCAACATAGCTCCCAACGGGACTATCTCTCCTAAGCAAGGTGGAATTGCTATTTTGAATCAACGGTACTTCTTCGCCCCGCGATGGCCGAGTATCCAATTGTGTTCATCCATTAGTCTGTATGTCGCGTCTGTTTTGTCAGCATATACATACATACATCATGCATTTTTTTATTTGCATTCACATTTCATATTGCATCACTATCACTCTAGTCGGTCTTGTCCCCTAGTGGTAGAAGTCCTCTCAATCGAGTTGTCAGTTCTTGCCTCGTCAGGAAATACTGTGTCTGAACAACCTCGCTTCCAGTTTAATTCTGGAAAGAAGTTGGTCCTTGGCCACTTTGATAATTTGAACCTCTGAAAGATCAGAGAACTTTCAATAAACATCACTCTTCGCCATTGAAGATGATATCCTTGCTTTCCCGGATTAAGGAAAATCCACAGAAAAAGCCTCGTGATCAGAGATTCGGCAGCACACCAGTTTGCTCCGAAAAACCACTGATGAGAAGGTCATTGGCACCTCAAAATTGGATCCCATCATATGGCATTTCTCTGGGAAGATCCCCAAGAAAAGTATGATGTAATATCCCCAATCAGAAGCAGTTTCTCAAGAAACTCGCTTTCCCTAGTAGAATCGACAAATGGCGTCTCCAACAGAGAAGTTTGTGCAACTCTACAACTCAGACGTTGGGTTCCCCAGCAAGTCTGACATCAAACCTTTTTCCGTTAAATGGCATCTCCCCAGGAAAATTCGGTGAGAAGTTTGAAGGAAAACCGCTACACATAGCGTCCCTTGTCAATAAAGTTTATTGACAAAAGAAACTAAGACCAGTTCTTGGTAGGAAACCAGGATCGAGGGGAAGTTTAAATCAGAAACTAAGACCAGTTCCTTGGTAGGAAACCAGGAACGAGGGGAAGTTCATTTCAGAGACTGAGACCAGTTCTTGGTAGGAAACCAAGAACGAGGGGAAGTTCAAAAGAGATTGAGACCAGTTCCTTGGTAGGAGACCAGGATCGAGGGGAAGTTTACCTTTTCTAAGCATCATTGCTTAGCTAAAGAAGATGAATGCGTAAGCTACCATTCATAACCACCATCAAAATTTCGGGTATTCTGATATTTGATCCTCTTGCACCTCGAATGCCCGAATCCCTTCGTCATTCACACCTTCGGGTCCAAGAAGATTAAATAAGGGCATCTGTAATACCCCAAATTTTGACCACTTAGATTTCCCATCATTGTGAAAATCATCATCACAATATGGATGTACCTTTATGCTTCATTAGTCTCCCCAAGGATGGGTGAGCATCCACTACAATCAAAATTAGGGTTTCAAGCCCTCTCTGAGTGCTTAGACAAAGGATCAATCAAGAAATGACATGATCTTCAACTTGTCTAATCTCTCAAACATCCACAATGGATCAAAAAGGACTCCCACTTCAAGGATTAAGCACAAGGCTGCTCCCTTCTAGGTGGATCAAGTCTCAAGATCGACAGTGTCACCAAATTAGGGTTTTGGTCGTTCAGGGCCTCCAGATGGAAATTTCCATCTGGGCACAAGGCAATGATCCAAAACATAACCTAATATACTTCATGGAACCTCATGAACCCATGCATCAAGTCAATTTTGCCTCAGGGGATGCATTCATCAAAAATCAGGAATTAGGGTTTCTTGACCTAATTCACCCCTAAGTGACTTTTGGGACAAACCATGAGCCAAGACCTCAAGAGATGATTTGAGGGTCTCTAATATACCATATTGATCCATTTGGAACAATGGATTGATCCAAGAAGCTTGGGCAACAAGTCTCAATTTCATCTGCACCACAATTAGGGTTTTAAGGGAAAAGTCAACTGTAACTTTGACTTTTGACTAGGACATGCTCCCAAACCCTAATACATGATTGAATATACCCTATGAAACCCATGGAACATTTCCATCAAGTTTGATTTAGGTCAAGGACATGATTTCCTGAAGAATTGCACAGTTTGGAATTCATCTGATAAAAAGTCAACTGTGCACAAAAGTCAACTTTGACTTTTTGAGATTTTTCACCAAAATGGATTTTTAACCCTAAAATGATGTTAATGTATGATTTGAATCATCATTCATCAAGAAAAATCAAGAAAAGTGAGATAACTTGTAAAAGGGGTAACCATAAAACTTAGAATTTTTTCTAAGTTAAAAATAAAGTGGCAAAGGTACCAACTTTGGAGGACCATAACTCCTAAACCACAAGGCCATTTTTTCTCATCCAAAGATGGATTTGTATCCCTCATTATCACCTACAAATACTTCAACTACAAGTCATTCCAATTCATTAAGGATTTTGAGTTATGGAGTGATCAAAGTGGCTGAAAAGTGAAAATGTCACTTTTTCCAACACTTAGTGAAATTTTCACTAAGTCAGATTCTGCCTCACTTTTTGCCAAATGTAGGAGGATTTTTCACTTGGAATCAAAATATATCAAAACCAAACTTGTTCAAACAGTTGTTGTATCATGTAAGAGCTTTCCAAAATAGCCAAGAACATTGCCAAATTCAACCTACACCATGAGATACAACCTTGCCAAGTTGCCTTGCTGAAATCTGTCAAGGCAAGGCAGAATTTGCAACTTTGGTCGATTTGCCAAAATCAGCCAAATTCAATTACTCCTATCCATTCGGACACCTCAGAGGATTGAATCTAAAGGGGACAATCACTGAGCCAAGCCTCCAAAGTCCATGGAACAAGAAATAGCATGTTGAACCTAGAATGGCCAAAATAGGGACAAGACTTCAAATTTGGAATGAGGCATTCAATGGAACCATCAAGGTGGCATGGACTGAGCCATTCTCATCTGAAATCAGTCAAGACTTATCCAAGACTAAGGGGACCAAAGCTCTGTGCCCTAACCTCTAGTCAATGGCTAGAGGAGACTTGGATTTTCATTTGCCAACATTGGCCAAACCTACTTACCAGCTGCCATTCACTATTCCTTGCAAAACAAACTTGCTCTACTATAAATAGAGCTCAATTGTGGTCAGTTTGAGTACACCAAAGCCATCTAACAGATGCTTTCCTCAAAATCTCTTCTTTCACTCCAATTTTGCCTTCTAAGGCAAGTCACTATCGGGTTTTGAGTTTGAGAGCTTTTCCAATCAAACCAATCACTCACACACCTCACATACATCACATATGAGCTGATCAAACACTTAGATTACTTCTGAAACATCAATTTCACAAAATCACCAGCTGGTTGCTTAAGGTTTTAACCAAAGTGCAGCTGAGGTACCACAAAATGATCCAGCCAATTTCAATCAAGTCCAACCATCCAAACACAATCCATAGGGTGTAGGGAAGCTGTTCAGATTATCACCACTCATCTGTAACACCTCCAAATCAAAAATCACTTTGAACTTGCTGTCACGACTTGGAGGTAAGCACATACTTGGTCATCTCTCAATCTATGCATATTTCCTCGCACAATAATTTGGCCATATGTTCATAATCATGCATGGAATGTTTTCCCTCAATTAATTGCATTGTTTGAATCGTGTATCAAAAATCCTAGCCTTCATGCAGAAATTAGGGTTCTTGAGGTTTCTTCGTGATTTCTTGTTGTATGTTTAATTTAAATGAAATTAAAGTACATAGACATGATCGTGAGGTTGAGGCGAGCATAATGATATGTGGATTGCATGATATGATTACGTATTCATGGAGATTGGATAAAAAATGCAAATCTGAGAAACCAAGAACACGCGCGTGTTCTTCAGCTTGTTCTTGGCGCCATTTTTGAATAATTCAAATATTTGAATTTTGTGATTTTGTTTAATTGATTCAAAAATTAATTTCTCTCTGAGTTTTAATGATTTTGAGTTGATTCTTTTTTTAATAATTCACAAAAATGTTAAAATATTTTATTTTCACAAAAAATCCCAAAAATATTATTTATTTCATATAATTGATATTTTTACAAAGAATTAATGTTTTAATTGTTTTTGGCATTTTAAATATTTTTTCTACATTGATTTTGCAATTTTTAATGCTTTCTAATTATTTTGTAGGTCAATACTTAATTTTTGAAGCATTAATCCAAGATCACAATTTGTTTTCCATGTGTTAAACAATTTTTGATCATTTTAATTGAATTTTTATTCAATTAAATACACTTTGAAAACAAGTTAGGGTTATGGATTAATTCAACCCACATAAATCATTTTCAAACCTTTTTGGGCCTCTTGAGAGAGTGTAAGACCCATCCCCCCTTGTACAAAAACCTTTTGGGCCTCATCCATTGTATAAGTCCCTCTGTACAAGTAAACGGCGTGATCGTCGCCCGTTTAAAAATAAAAATCATCTGGGCCTCTCCTTGAGCTATAAGACCCATTCAAAACACTTTGGGGCTCTATTAGAGTGTAAGACCCAATCCCCTTTTTAACCAAAACATTTTGGGCCTCACTTATTGTATAAGTCCCTCCGCGTTAAAAGAAAACCTCGGCGCGATCGCCATTTTTAAACGAAAAATCATTTGGGCCTACCCTCGTGTTATAATCCCCACTCTTTTTTCCTTTAAACCTTTTTGGGCCTCTTGAGAGAGTGTAAGACCCATCCCTTTGTACAGAAAACCTTTTTGGGCCCCAGTCACTTGTATAAGTCCCGCTGTACAAAGTCAAACAGTGCGCTCACTGATAAAACCCTGGGCCTCTCCTTGAGCTGTAAGCCCCAAATCTTTCTTTTTCAAAGCACTTTCTCCTTTGATTTTGAATATACTGTTGTTTTCAATCTTTCTTTGTTGAACAACTAACCAAACAGCATGGAAGCACTACAACCGAGTAAGTGGTTATCGCTTTCATTTACTGCTTTCATATATATATAAACTGTATTGTGGGGCTGCTCACTGTAAGTCTCCTTTCATAAACTCATATCTACTGTGTAATAATAGTATAGATATTTCGAGTTTCCCCGGCTACTACGTCTAGAACTAGGTGACGCCGTTTCACTTATTCGTAGAAATAGACGCCTAGATCCCCAATAGGAGCACCAGATACAGTCTTTTCTTCGGCTGTCCTCCTTAGGAATCGTCAAGAAGCTCTACTCCCTAAGATGAATGTATTCTCCGTGAATGGCATCTTTGAGTTTCTTCCAAATTCTCGAACTTTCCTGACTTGATCTATTCCTTGTGGATAGCTTGCCTTGAATGTCTCGGGGTTTGGGTACCCACTACGGTCATAATCTTGGACCTTAACTAAGGAACCCTCTTTAAAAGCTAAAAGTCGCTGGATAGTAAACCTCGCACGTTTACCAGTGGTTTTTATCTTTAAAAGACTTATCTCTCCTAATGAAAAGGAGATGATAGACCCACGGGCTTCTTAAAAGCCTCGGCCTCCTCTTGGGCATTATTCAAGGACACTACGGCTTCTTAGAAGTAATCACAGCCTCCTCTTAGGATTCGTATAATGATCTCTTCCTCCGGGAATGATAGCCTCCTCTTGGGCTTCGTACAAGGACCCGTCGGCTTCTTAAAAGTTTCCAGCCTCCTCTTGGGCTTCGTACAAATTGTCCCGACGACCTTCTAGAGGTATAGGAACAGAACATAGTCATCCTCATAGAACAGTCCTTTCATAGAGTCTACTACTGTTTCTCAAAGCATAGTATAAAAGATAAAACTCTAGACTTGGACAGTCTAACTTCCATGAGTCTCAAAGACATTCTCAAGTGACCCCTTCGTTAAATAGGAAGGAAACCCGCAGACTCGGACAGTCTCAATACCCTTTGGATTTCCTGTTTCCTCAAAGAGAAGGAAATATCCCTGATCCTCAAATCAAATCCCTGTGTACAGTGTTACTCATATAAGAACTGATTTTCTCTTTTAAAATCAGTATATTGGATCTGTCACTCAACTGAAACAGTTACAATAGCCTCCATCTCGGGCTTCGTACGAGATACCAAAATTCTCCCCAGTGGAGTCAAACATCCTTTTCGCCTCTCTCTCGGGCTTCGTACGAGACACATAAGAGACTCCCCCGTTGAGTCAATTACCCTTTTTGCCTCCACTCTCTTGTTGAGCATAAGAGACTCCCCTGTTGAGTCAACCCTTGTAGCCTCTCTCTCGGGCTTTGTACGGGACACAAAATAGCCTCCTCTTAGGCTTTGTATAATGATTTTCCTAGCGGAAATTAGCCTCCTCTTAGGCTTCGTATAAGAAAACCACTGGTTGATCCAATCAACCTTTTAGCATCAAAGCTGTGCCTCGTTCACAGTACACAAACATCAACAACTCCTTTCCCTTCATCTAATCGCTGTAAGCGGCAAGCCTCTGGATCATCTACATCCATGCCACTGTCCCTCTTTTAGCATGAGAAATTCCTAAGGAAAGATGGCATTGCTCTACAATGAGTTAAAGTCTTCTCCTTCAGGTTAAAACCCTTTCTTCGGAAATTATGGCATTGCTCGGATCCACGTATCCCAGTTAAAGTAATTCTCCTTCTCCCCTCTTTAGAGATGACAAATTCTCTCTAAAGCCGAGGTCTTTCAGCTTCACATCTTGGGCTTTGAACAAGATACAAATCTCCTTTCGCTTCACGTCTTGGGCTTTGAACAAGACACCAAAACACCCATTTCCTCCCATAAAATAGGAGGAACTACGAACGCTCTGATTTCCCTGTTTCGGTAAACGGGAATACGTAGGCATAAGATCGAAAGAAAAGATCTTAGCGAGCGCAATCAACAAAAAAACCCAAATCCCATATCTCAGTCAATCAAAAGCAGTAATTCAAAAGCATCAGTCCTAACATCCTAATCCTTGTTCCCCGTCAGAAACCCTTTGCCAATATTAAAAGAAAGAAAACCGTATTGGCGAAAATACAAATAGCCAGTACAAAGGCCCCCCCACATTGATAACATCTGTAACCTAACAGACCGCTGTTTAAACTCAGTATGCAAGCAGGGTTAATTGGAGACATCTATTTCCCTTCCTTATTCAGCTCACAATAGGATAAAAAATGAATCGACCTGTAGTTCAAACTCAGACCGCAGAGAGCGACCAGCGCTTAAGAACCGCGTCCAAAATCGCTCGCTACACCTCCATAAAGGAGCTGAAGGTCCAAGCTGAAGTAAAGAGATCTAGACGTGAGGGACCTAGTGTGGATGGTGTTTCTGGAGACGACGCTTGGGAGTTACATTGTCGATACTTGGATGGGATCATACACAGGAGATACCTTCTCATTCAAGGACTAATTCAGAGACCAAAGCATCCCGACACCAGAAAACTGTTCGAGGAGATTCAAGACTGGTGCAGAAAGCATAGTGGATGGGGAGGATTGACACTTGTAAACTTTGATGATATGCCATAGTTTTCTGTTTTCTTTCATGTATTGGGATCACCACCAGGCCTGTTGGTTGGGACCTATGTTTTGTGTTCAAACTTATATCTTGGATTGATGATTGTTGACATTTGGCTTTTCTCTGGTTTTCTTAATATATGAGCAGAAGTTCCATTACATCTTGTTGTTAAACCGGAATCAAGGGATGGATCGCCCTGTGAATTTTCAAACATGTCCATTTGCATTTGCATATTCATAATCATTTTGCATAATCATTTTGCATGACAGGTATTTATCTCCGGAGTTCTTATCTTGTTCTAATCTCAGGATTGCAGATCAGCACATTCACCGGTATCCTACCAGACAAAATCAGAAGAGGCTCATGGATCAGGTACAGAATGAGATCATTGAGATGCGGACTCGCATGAACCAATTCATGGAATTAATGCAAGGTGTCGCTCAGGGTCAAGAGCATTTGAGGACTCTCGTTCAGCCACTGATTGTGAGAATTGATGAAGATGGTGTCCTTCATGGAGGAATTCAGACTGGTGTTACTAATAATGTTCAGAATGGCCCTCCGGGCGGAGGTATTCCTGCTACTGGTGTTGTGATCCCTCCGGGCGGAGGAGAAAGTATTGTGGTTCCCACTGCTGGGGGAGGTGGTATTGGTACTGGTGCAGTTCATGGTCGTCAGTATGATGATGTTCAGGATGATGTATTTTCTTTGCCAGGAGGGGATGCTGGTCCCCAGATTGACCATGATCAGAGGATCTGGTTGATTGAGGAACAACTAAGGGGTGTTGTGAATCAGGATTCTGTGGGAATGGACCTAGAGGATTTGGGACTGGTTCCAGGCGTCGTTATTCCGCACAAGTTTCAGACTCCCACTTTTGAGAAGTATAATGGTATGACTTGTCCGAGGACCCATGTGAGGGCATACGCAAGCAAAATGGCTGTGCATGCGAAGAATGAAAAGCTGATGATGCATTGCTTCCAGGATAGCCTATCTGGGGCATCCCTGGAGTGGTACATGCAACTAGAGAGGAAGGATGTGCGCAGTTGGAGAGATCTGGCAGGGACATTTATCAGACACTACCAATATAACACTGATATGGCTCCTAACAGAACACAGCTGTAGAATCTGTCACAGAAGAACAATGAGAGTTTCAAGGAGTACGCTCAGAGGTGGCGTGAACTGGCAGCTAGGGTTCAGCCTCCCATGTTGGAACGGGAAATGATAATTATGTTTATGGCCACCTTGCAGGGTCATTACTATGAAAAGCTGGTACCGTGTATGACTGGAAAGTTTGCTGATTTGATCTTGGTAGGAGAGATGGTAGAAAGCGGAATTAAGGCGGGTAAGATATCAGGCGGTGATGGGCCTCATCTGGAGGAAGTAAGAAGCCTTATGCCAGTGGTTATAAGAAGAAGGAGGGAGATACAAACTCTGTGTCATCATATCGTGGTAGAGATGGGCCTCGTCAAAACTACAATCAGCAGGTGGCTTCTGTAACCATCCCAGCAGCACCTCAGCAACCAGCAGTGTCTCAACAACAAAATCAGGCTCCTCGCCGGTCGCAGCCTCTGACTAGGCGGGATAGGCATTTTGACACTCCACCTCTTCCCTACGCTCAGTTATTTTAGTACTTGTTAAAGCTACAGTTAATTCAGAAGAGAACATTGGCTCCGCCTACTGGTAATCCACCTCCCGGCTATGACGCTAACGCCCACTGTGAGTTTCATTCTGGGGCACCCGGACATTATATTGAGAACTGTAAAGCTTTTAAGCATTAGGTTCAAGATTTGCTGGATTCTAAGGCCATCAATTTCTCCAATGATGTTCCAAATGTGAATCAGAACCCGATGCCGAATCACGGTGAGCCGAGGGTCAATGCTATTATTAAAGACTGTGAAGACTTGAGTTTGATTTCAGATGTGAACGAAGTCCAAACTCCTTTGGGTGTGGTGAAGGAAAGGCTGTTGAAGGGAGGGGTATTCCCCGGTTGTGATGAAGGTTGTGTAGAATGTGTGTCGCAGCCAGGCGGTTGTGACTTTTTGAAAGCAGGTATTCAGAAAATGATCAGCGAAGGGGTATTACAGTTTGACAGGGGCTGTAGGCAGAGTAATGTTACTGACAGAGAGATTGATGTTGCCACGATAACGATTTCGTTCAAGACAATAACTATATCAGCGCCAGCAAGACCAACGCCGGTCACTATCACTGTTCCTGGACCAGTCCCGTATGAGAGTACCAAGGCCATCCCATGGAACTATGGGGCCGAGGTGTTTGTTAATGGTAAGAAGCTGGAATTGGAAGAGACATCAGCTGTGAATACAGGGGTTGAAAATCTTGTTGAAGTAGGGGCTATCACTAGGAGTGGTAGAGTCTTTATTCCGTCCGAGAATCAAGCTGGCAGTTCAAGACAAGACAAGGGTAAACAGATGATGGATGAGTCCGTACAGAGGCAGGAAGCTAATAATTCTACGACAAAGCAAGGTGGGTATACTTTCTCAGAAGACGTAGAAGAGTTTATGAGGTTGATCAGAAAAAGTGATTACAAGATTGTTGACCAACTTCACCAAACTCCATCGAAGATTTCCATTCTATCCTTACTGTTGTGCTCCGAGGCACACCGAAATGCATTGCTGAAGGTTCTGAATATGGCTTATGTACCACAGGAAATATCTGTCAACCAATTAGAAGAGGTTGTGGCTCATGTGAATGCTGGTAATGGTTTGGGTTTCACTGATTTAGATCTGACTCCGGCTGGGAGGAATCACAACAACGCTCTGCATATTTCAGTGGAATGTCATGGTTCTTTGATGTCGCATGTGTTAGTTGATACTGGGTCGTCTTTGAATGTATTACCGAAGAAGGCTTTGATGAAATTGGATACCCGTGGGTTAATTTGTACGCCAAGTGACTTGGTGGTACGTGCTTTTGATGGCTCCAAGAGGTCAGTCTTTGGAGAGTTAGTTATGCCGATCAAGGTGGGTCCTGAGATTTTCAACACCACCTTTTACATAATGGATATTCAGCCTGCCTATAGTTGTTTGTTGGGCCGCCCATGGATCCATGGTGCTGGGGCAGTAACTTCTACGCTGCACCAGAAGTTGAAGTATATGGTGGATGGCCACGCTGTGACCGTTTGTGGTGAAGAAGATATCATGGTGAGTCACCTATCGACCTTCAAGTATGTAGAGGTAGATGGTGAGGTACAGGAAACTTTGTGCCAGACCTTTCAAGCTGTGAAGATTCCCGAGGAACCCCCAAAGGCAGTCAGTCAGCCTGAGGTGGTTGCCCCACCAGAAGTCGTCAGACCACCAGAGGTTCCAATGTCCTCTTTCAAAGAGGCGCGTGCTATAGTTGAAGCTGGTGGTTCTCAGAAGTGGGGCAGTTTTATTGATGTTCAAAGGAAGCAAGATACTCATGGACTGGGTTACAAGCCACCTAGGCAGTCTGAAGAGCCTCCCAAGTTCTATGGTCCAGTCCGCTTCACCAGTGCCGGTGTTTTCTTCGACAGAGTCAATGCTATTGAGGATGAAGGAGATAGGATGAAGGAGATAGTGATTGTGACATGGATGAGTGGATCCATCCCTGCATTCCTGGTCAGATTTTAGGCAACTGGTCCTCCGAGAAAGTTATCCAAGTGACACGCCCGGAGTAATTTACTTTTGTTTTCTGTTATGTTTGAGTCCTACGTTCTGCCCAAGACGTAGTGATATTTATTTGTAGGGCTTGGATGTTTTATTTGCTATTTTTATCATCAATAAAGGATGTTTTTTCATTCAAATATTTTGATCCCTGTCTTTCTATTTTTACTTTTTGCATTAACCCACATCAAATGGCAATGTGTTTTCTTGTTTGTTGCACTCATAATGAACATAAAACATCCATCATGCAGGTTCCTTTGTTCAGATTCCACCCATGACTTAGCTATGGCTCGATACGACTTCGACAATCCCATCTATCAGGCTGAAGAAGAGACTGACGAAGACTGTGACCTACCAGAAGAATTAGCCAGGCTACTGAAACAAGAGGAAAGGGTTATTCTACCTCATCAGGAGGAAGTTGAGACTGTTAATCTGGGAACCGAGGATGTTAAACGAGAAGTAAAGGTTGGGGCTGCCCTGGAAGACACCGTTAAGGGAAGACTGATTGAGTTACTTCGAGAGTATGTGGATATCTTCGCCTGGTCTTACCAAGACATGCCTGGGCTTGACACGGACATTGTTTCACACCAGCTGCCGCTTAAAGAGGGTTGTACTCCAGTCAAGCAGAAGTTGAGAAGGACGAAACCAGATATGGCTGTCAAGATCAAGGAAGAGGTTCAGAAACAGTTGGACGCCGGATTTCTTGCTGTGACAAATTATCCTCCGTGGGTTGCTAATATTGTACCTGTACCTAAGAAGGATGGGAAGGTCAGGATGTGTGTTGATTACCGAGATTTGAATAGGGCGAGCCCGAAGGATGATTTCCCGCTCCCCCACATTGACGTGTTAGTGGACAATACTGCTTAATATTCTGTGTTTTCCTTCATGGATGGCTTCTCTGGGTATAACCAAATCAAAATGGCCCCAGAGGACATGGAGAAGACTACGTTCATAACACCGTGGGGAACATTCTGCTACAAGGTAATGCCCTTTGGATTGAAGAATGTTGGGGCAACCTATCAGCGGGTGATGGTGACTCTCTTTCATGATATGATTCACAGCGAGATCGAAGTCTATGTTGATGACATGATTGCGAAGTCACAGACAGAGGAAGAACACTTGGTAAACCTCTAGAAGTTGTTTGAAAGGTTGAGGAAGTTCAGATTGAGATTGAATCCGAACAAGTGCACTTTCGGCGTGAGGTCTGGTAAATTGTTGGGTTTCATTGTTAGTGAAAGGGGTATAGAGGTTGATCCTGCAAAGATAAGAGCCATACAGGAGATGCCTGAGCCAAGAACAAAGAAAGAGGTTCGTGGTTTCTTGGGGAGGTTGAATTATATCGCCAGGTTTATCTCTCATCTGACAGCCACATGTGAACCAATTTTCAAGTTGTTAAGAAAGGATCAAGAGGTCAGGTGGAATGAAAATTGTCGAGAGGCATTTGAAAGGATAAAGACGTATTTGCAGGAACCTCTAGTCCTTATGCCACCGGTGTCTGGGAGACTGTTGATTATGTACCTTACGGTTCTTGAGAATTCGATGGGTTGTGTGCTCGGTCAACATGACGAGACAGGTAAAAAAGAGCATGCCATTTACTACCTGAGTAAGAAGTTCACTGATTGCGAATCGAGATACTCTATGCTGGAAAAGACATGCTGCGCACTCGCTTGGGCAGCCAAGCGCTTAAGGCAGTATATGTTAAATCACACAACCTTGTTAATTTCGAAGATGGATCCGATTAAGTACGTGTTTGAGAACCAAGCACTTTCTGGAAGGATAGCCCGTTGGCAGATGGTTTTGACAGAGTACGATATTCAGTATGTTTCTCAGAAGGCCATTAAGGGAAGTGTTCTGTCAGAATATCTCGCTGAACAGCCGGTCGAGGATTATCAGCCTATGAAATTTGAGTTTCCAGACGAGCATGTTATGTTTCTAAAAATGAAAGATTGTGAAGAGCCTCTGCCTGACGAAGGACCTGAGATTGGGTCACAGTGGAAGATGATTTTTGATGGGGCTGTCAACTCATATGGTAATGGGATTGGGGCAATTATTACGACCCCAAAGGATTCTCATATACCTTTCACTGCCCCGTTAGAATTCGTGTGTACCAACAACGAGGCGGAGTATGAAGCATGCATCATGGGGTTAGAGGAGGCAATTGATCTGAGAATTAAGAACCTCGATGTCTATGGTGATTCCGCATTGGTGGTTAATCAGATTACAGGAGAATGGGAGACTCGTCAGGCGAATCTGGTGCCTTATAACAACTATGCCAGTTGTTACCTTTCTTTGATAGGGTGGATTTTCATCATGTGCCCCGAGCTGAGAATAAGATGGCTGATGCGTTGGCGACATTGGCATCCATGTATAAGGTGAACCGTTGGAATAAAACACCTTCGATTAGAATCATGCGTCTGGACAGACCAGCTTTTGTGTTTGCAATTGAAGATGTGTCAGATGGCAAGCCGTGGTATCATGATATTAAGGTTTTTCTGAAGAGACAAGAGTATCCAGAGGGTGCCTTCACCAAAGATAAGAAGACTCTAAGAAGGTTGGCAGGGAATTCCTTTCTGAACAAGGATGATGTGTTATATAAGAGGAACTTCGATATGGTCTTGCTACGTTGTGTCGATAAACACGAGGCATACTCATTGATGGAGGAAGTTCACGAGGGTTCTTTGGTACTCATTCCAGTGGACACACCATGGCTAGAAATTTGTTGAGAGCAGGATATTATTGGATCACTATGGAGTCTGATAGTTTCAAGTACACTCGGAAGTGCCATAAATGCCAGATTTATGCAGATAAGATGCATGTACTGCCTACGCCTCTAAATGTGTTGTCATCTCCTTGGCCTTTTGCAATGTGGGGCATATATATGATTGGAAAGATTGAGCCCACCGCTTCCAATGGGCATCGTTTCATTTTGGTTGCCATAGACTATTTCACAAAGTGGGTGGAGGCAGCCTCGTATGCCAACGTCACCAAGCAAGTGGTAGCCCGGTTTATAAAGAAGGACATCATCTGTCGTTATGGGGTCCCGAGAGAATCATTACTGATAATGGCTCAAATTTGAACAACAAGATGATGAAGGAACTATGTCGGAGTTTTAAGATCGAGCATCATAATTCTTCTTCCTATCGTCCGAAGATGAATGGTGTTGTTGAGGCGGCGAATAAGAATATCAAGAAGATTGTGCAGAAGATGGTGGTAACGTATAAAGACTGGCATGAGATGCTACCTTATGCCCTGCATGGTTACCGTACTTCGGTGCGTACGTCAACTGGGGCAACCCCTTTCTCGTTGGTGTATGGTATGGAAGCAGTCTTACCATTAGAGGTCGAGATTCCGTCTTTGAGAGTTCTGGCAGATGTGAAGCTTGATGAAGCTGAATGGGTGCGTTCCAGATTGGATCAGTTGAACCTTATTGAAGAAAAGAGGTTGGCAGCCATCGCACATGGTCGTTTGTATCAGAGAAGGATGAAGCACGCCTTTGACCAGAAAGTGCGTCCTCGGAGTTTTCAGACAGGCGAATTGGTTTTGAAAAGGATCCTTCCTCCTCAGACAGATCACAGGGGCAAATGGACTCCAAACTACGAAGGGCCGTATGTAGTCAGAAAGGTTTTCTCTGGTGGAGCCTTACTACTTTCAACTATGGATGGCGAAGATTTTACATCCCCTGTGAACGCAGACGTAGTCAAAAAATACTTCACATAAAAGAGACCCGCTGGACATAAAAAGAAAATCCAGGCAAAAAAGGGGCATCCCGGCGAACCATAAAAAGGAAAAGGTTCGAGCAAAAGTTAGGGATAAAATGTAAAAAGAAATGTGTAAACCCGCAAAGTTGAAAACCTGAAAAGGCGACTTTGGCAAAAATGGGTATCCCGGTGGATTGAAAACCCAAAAAAGGCGATCCAGGCAAAAGTTAGGGATTTATAAGCGAAAGGCTACGGTCTGCGTTCGATCTGTGAGCACTCTCAATACCTGGAAATTCTGAAAGAAAGGAATCAGTACAGTTAGTCTCTTCAAAGGTCAAGACATTTGTGGATAAGCAAGTCATATGGGTCATAGCTGAGTCGAATCATGGTGGATATCTGTTCCCACATTGCTGACATGTGTATTTTCTTTTTGTTTTTGCGCAATTACCTCTTTATAGGAATTGCTTCCAAATGTAAATGCCTATTTACAGGCCACTCTTCTCAATAAAATATTCATTTCACTCAGAGAGCTTTCCGTTGTTTGTTTTACTTTTACTTTTACTATTTTGTTTGCAAAAACGTCCGATATTTTTGATAAACATTGCATATAAAATTTTGAGCTTTGCGGAGCATAACGAAAAGTAGTAGAAATTACTTAGGCGTAAACGGTGATAGCCAGGTTGTGGCATATTTTATTTGCTGTTATTTGACTTGCAGGGCAACAACATTGTATTCCCCCCAGCAGGTTGCTCTCCCCAGCATTGAGATTACACTTTCCTCAGGAGAGCAGACCTTCCCCAGCAGGAGACTTGGGAAGCATTTTCTCCGGATCAAGACGTTATTTCCCCACAAAATCGGGGTGTTCACATTCCCCATCCAGTCAGGAAGCGTGCTCTCACCGACGATGTCATATTCTAATCCCCAGCAAGAAGGGAGTAAAGTCATTCTCCCCGTCAGCAGGCTAAGATCAGCGGTATCCCCAAGCAGGCTAGTATCATGGACTGTTTTCCCCAGCAGGTTCTGAGCCCAGTTGGATATCTTCAATAACAGACTTCCGGTTCTGTTATTGGCGTTCATTCTCAACTCCCCCAGCAAAGGAGAAATCTCAGGTTCTATGTCACTTTCAGTAGAGGACATGTATAATCCCCGGTAGTATGGATGTTCTTTTGGGATTTCATCCCCAGTAGAAGTTGTTGATCCGAAGAGTCGATCAATATGATCCTTCTCAGCGGA
Organism: Lathyrus tuberosus; assembly: GCA_022829125.1. Classification (NCBI taxonomy): domain Eukaryota; kingdom Viridiplantae; phylum Streptophyta; class Magnoliopsida; order Fabales; family Fabaceae; genus Lathyrus; species Lathyrus tuberosus. Next base: position 1,562,635 of record JALAZF010000122.1, on the reverse strand, counting down.
GTTCCTGGATTCAGAGGACAGTTTATTTTTGTCATCCCCAGCTGAATTGATCTTTTCTCTCCCGCATTTATTTTGATGGAGGGATCTCTTTTGCATATCATAAGCATTTGCATTGCATCCTCAAAACACGTAGCATTTCCATTTCGTATGGAGCATTACGCCACAATTCAAGCATTTGCATTCGAAGCATAAGCCAGGTTTGGTACTTTCTTTTCCAGTTCTCTTTCCCAACAGAGATGGCATAACTTAGGAGATTTTGGAGGGATACGTTCCTCATGTTTGTGCTCCTCGGCAGAGTCTTTTATTTAGACTTCTCCTTTCCCCAACGGAGTCATCTTGTCTGTGGATCTTGAGTCCGTTAGAAATTTGTTTTTGTTTGGGCTTTCTCTTTTGTGAGATCCAATTTATCAATATCCTTTTCTCAGTAGGGGTGGTATGAACCAGAAGTTTTGTTTCACGTTATCCCCAGTGAAGTCGCCACTTTATGTTGGTTATCCTTTTGTGGGTACAATTGAGGTTGTATTCGTTTTGTGGATGCGATCGAGGTCGTATTCGTATTTCCTTTGTGGGTAGAGTGATTGAGGTCAGTCTTCCTTGGTGGGTACAATTGAGGTTGTATTCGTTTTGTGGATGCGATCGAGGTCGTATTCGTATTTTTTTGTGGGTAGAGTGATTGAGGTCAGTCTTCCTTTGTGGGTACAATTGAGGTTGTATTCGTTTTGTGGATGCGATCGAGGTCGTATTCGTATTTTCTTTGTGGGTAGAGTGATTGAGGTCAGTCTTCCTTTATGGGTACAATTGAGGTTGTATTCTTTTCGTGGATGCGATCGAGGTCGTATTCGTATTTTCTTTGTGGGTAGAGTGATTGAGGTCAGTCTTCCTTTGTGGTTGTATTCGTTTTGTGGATGTGATCGAGGTTGTATTCGTATTTTCTTCGAGGGTAGAATGATTGAGGTCAGTTTTCCCTTTGTGGATACAATTGAGGTTGTATTTGTCTTTTGGGTGCGATCGAGGTCGTATTCGTATTTTTCTTGTGGGTAGAGTGATTGAGGTCAGTCTTCCTTTGTGGTTGTATTCGTTTTGTGGATGCGATCGAGGTCGTATTCGTATTTTCTTCGTGGGTAGAATGATTGAGGTCAGTTTTCCCTTTGTGGATACAATTGAGGTTGTATTCGTCTTTTGGGTGCGATCGAGGTCGTATTCGTATTTTTCTTGTGGATATGGTTGAGGTCATATTCCTTATTTTTCAGCATGCTCCATCTCGTTATTCTCATCATTAGCAAATTTCTGGAGCTCTTTCAGTATTCAATCCCCGTGTATCCTGAATGTCTGAGAGTCGTTGCTATCATACCCTCAGGACCAAGTTGATTGAATAGGGGCAGCTGTTGCACCCCAAAATTTTCCCTCCTTACTTTAGTACTAACTGGCTTATGTTTCATTTCATTTTTTGCATTATCATGTATGCATATCATTAGCATGGGGGCAAGGTGCTTGAGGCAGTTCAAGAAGGTCCTATCTGGTATATCCCATCATCAAGAGTTCACAAGTGGCAAGGGATCTCAAGGGATCACTCTCTCATAACTAGTGCATGAATTAGGGTTTTGAAATTCTTGGGTTTATTTCTTCAATGGGCAAGATCCTTGGGTTTTTATCATCACCAAATGGCAAATCTTATCTTTTTTGGAGAGGATACACATCATATTCAGAGGAATTTGGATTTGGAGACTGTGCTATTTCCTCCTAGACTGAGGGTACCAAAACTAGGGTTTGCTATAAAGTCAGTTTATTTCTGATTTTTTGGGCAAGACTTGATTCCATGGTATTCCTTGAGTCCCTAAGTACCTAGGAATGGGAGGTTGTCCATCAGTTTGGTTCAGGAGAAGTTCAATTGGCCAATTGATTGAAAATCAGGTGAATAGGGTAAAAGTCAACAGTGAGAGGAGAAGTCAACTGTGGAATTTTGAGGTTCTCTCCAAGGTTTTAAAGGTCTCACATCCTCATATGGTCTTCAAGGGTCAAGTTTCATGCCATATATAAAAAATCAGGAGTTGGTGCAAAAGTTACTAAAAATGGAAATGACCTATAATTTGAAGTTTCCTTTTTGGGCAAGTTCCTGCACTGCATTCAACTTGACTTTTCATCATCAAGAAAGCTTCAATTGAATTTTTATCCAACATGAAAGTTGAATATCTTTTTCTCCTCTTTCCAACAAGTACTAGTGGGCCTCCATATCATTTGTGAAACTCAACTTATGATCAAAAGAAGGAAAGGTGGTTTTTAGGGTTTCTCATGATTCCATTTTCACAACCTTGGGCATAATGACCTCTAATCAATTCCATTGCTTCATGCCACATTCTAATATCAAAGGACACTCCTTGAAGATTATTTTGGGCCCAATAACTAAGAAATTTCATGGTGTATGTATCACTTATCCTCCATTATTCAAAATTCCCAAGTTATTTAAAAGTCATGGATCAAAAAGTTTCAAGGCCCAATTTCAATATGGGTGTAATTAGCAATTCAAATGCAAGTGATCTATCATGAAAAATTTAAATATCCATGCATAGAAGAGGTGTATCCAACATTATGCAATTTTCTAAAAAATCACCCAAACTCATTAAACCAAGAATTGCCCAAGCCCAAATCATTGTCAGAGGAAAACCCTAGTCTATTTAAACCTATCCATGCACTGGTTAGGCAGTTTTGGACACGTGATATTTTGGAGGAAAATAAGTTCAACCCTAATTCTTAAATTCATTGGATCTCTCAATCTACAAGGAGTTTCTTCAAAATTCTTCCACAAACCTCTTCCTGGTGATCTCTAGAGTACAAATCGCTCACCCTTTGGAGCTAAAAGCAAAGATTCAGGTTGCACCATCTCAGGTTAGCCACTTTTTGCATGATCACGAAACTCAATTTTTAAGTATGCATATTGTTGTGTGATTCTCACTGATCATGCTGGTATAATTGGTTTTGTGTTTGGACGTGTGTATGGCTTGTTCTATGTGTTTAAAGTTTTATGCCCTAACCTTGTTTCGTTCGTTTTTGATTATTCACTTATTGTTTGCAAATTTGGATGGCATATTTGGGTTCCTCACAATTTTCTGGTCAAGAACATGTACCCCTTTGCATTTTCTGGGTACTTTTAAGATTGCAGGTGGTGGAGGACGGTGGCCGGAACCCTAGCTCCGGCGGCTGTGAGGGTTCCGGCGAAGGAAGGTTGAAGACATAATCCTGGCCATTCGTTTTTTCATCTGACGGTCCTTAGCTCGCCATGTGTCTTTTTCTTTTATTTTTTTCTGAGTTTTAATTAATGATCCCGTGTATATCACCCCACGCCGTTACCATGTACCATCCAATCATTTGTTTTGTTTTGTTTACTTTTAAATGGTTTGACTTGACATGGATCGTGTGATGAATCATGTGGCAGGTAAGCTGCCAGCGAATTAAAATTATCATGTGCCTGGCACATGGGGGGTCCATGGTACACTGAACAATCGTACGTGCGTGTGTGTATCATTATTATAGTGTATCCTTTCATCATAACCGTTAATCATGATTACATTGCAGTTGGATTGACCAAGAGGTAAGCGTTGGATTGATCTAAGGGGTGGCATTAGATCAACTGGCTGACTTATTCCATGGTGTTCCTTTCTTTTCTTTTATTTTTTCTGAACAATTGGTTGGACCGGGCTTGCTATTCGTACCCCTCCCCTAGCCCATTTCAATTATTTCAACATGAATTCCTTACTAAATGCACCCCAGCATTCTTTATTTCATTTTATTTTTTATCTTAATTATCATTTTCATTTTTAATTTTTAAGAATACATAATTGCATTAAAAAATCCCAATAAAATTCATGCGTCATATTTATCATTTTATAAAATTTTCTCAAATTTTATTTTTTATTTTCATTTTATTTTTATCATCTAAATTAAATATTTATTCATTTTTGTTTTGAATTATCCACATTATGCATACTTAAATTTGTTTATTTTATTTCTCTGCATCCATAAAATATTTTTAATCCGTTCTTTTTGCATTCATTCACTAACATTCTAAAGTGCATTAAAATATTTTTCTTTCATTTTTAAATTTATTGTATATTGCATTTTGGTCCTTCCCTTTGGCGCATTGAACCCTATTTCTCACCTGAGCTTTGCCTGATTATTTGAATGACTAACATCTTGAATTTTTGCAGGAATTTTTGATGTGTTGTTTGTCTCTGGTTGAGAAACCTTGATATTTGATTTGGAAATTTTAGGAGTTATTTCCCTAATTATTTAATTATTTTCACTTGAGATCTGCTTATATGCGTATTTCTGATCATGCCTAAGTTTTTGTTTGAGAGGCACTTGTGCCATTGTTTGGGTTTATTGCTTTGACTTCTTTATGCATGTTTGGATTGTTATCACTATAGTATGTCTTTACTTGGGCTCCATCTATCTCACTTCTTTTGCTTGTGTCTGTTTCTCACTAACCTTTTATGCAGGGACTAAGGTAAGTTCTTTAAGGGTATGGATAAGTATCCATGTTCACCCTTACTTTTTCCTCCTCTCATCTTCTTCCTTTAGGATTAGGGTTGTCGTCAAACCTCACTAACCGTAGGTCACCCATGCATGATGACTTTAGGACTCATAGTCCCCTTAGAGTATCCCTTGTGCCTTCTCTCTTCTCATCTCAAACTTTCTGAAAACACTTAATAAGAATAAAGTGTATTGCGCACGAGCCTTAAGCGTGGGGAATAAGAAATGATGGGCTTCCTCTCATCTTTCTAGAGTGCTTAGCGAGCGTCCTGTCTTGGGACGATGCGTTAAGTATTCGCCCCTGTGCCCTAGACTTTGGTGCAATGCAACTTAGGAACTAACTTAAGCCACTTCTGTCCTAAAAAACACAAACCAACTTCAAACATTTTTGTCCTTCGGGATTTTCAAACTAAAGGTTATTTTCAAAAAGGGCACGTTACTTTCCATCTGAGACGCAAACAGGCATCGATCCTAACTGCCGGACGCGAACTTAACGTCGCCCATAAAAAACACAAAAAGAACTTGGTCCGAACTACGTTGATTCTGAATTCCCCATTGCACAAAGGGGGTACGTAGGCCTAGGAAGTCGACGTCCTACCGAGTCTGTCTTTGTTTTCCCCTCCCTCGTCTTAGTACAACCCTAGATGATAGTATAACTCACCCTTAGAATAGACAACAAGCATGGATCCCATCGAGTACGATGGACGCGTGGGGTTCTAGCACCTTCCCCTCGCGTAACCGACTCCCGAACCCAGGTTATGGTTGCGATGACCATTCCTTTCCCTCTTCCTCAGGTTTATGCGGTGTTCCCTTTCCCTCTCTTGGGACAAATTTACACGGCTGGCGACTCTGTTCTTCCGCGCCACTCTCGCGTTTGTACCTGGATGAAAATCCTGGGAGCGATAATATGCAAAATGCAAAGAGGTCCTCAGCAAAATAAATGCTGAGGAAAGGAAAGACAACTCCGCTGGGGATAACTAGCTGGATTGACTTCGCGGTCGCAAACCATACTGGGGAAGACAAATTGACCTGACCTCCCGATCTGGGCACTGCCCTGACAAACCTGTTAAGGCTACTGTAGGAAAAGATAACTTTGCTGGGGAGGCATCATCTGAACCAGTCTGCTTGGGGAATAACTATAACCATAGAACTCCGCTGGAGATTAATGAGCTTACGACAAACTCTGCTGGGGAGAATCATTTCAAAGTGTCTCATGCCCGGGAATGTTTCTTAAGAGAATTTTACAGAAGACCCACCATCTTCCAACTCTTAAACTAATACCGAGACTTGAGCTAGGATGCGGTAGTTGGGAGGCCACTCTGTTGGGGATAATACATCTGGAATACTCCTGTCGGAGGATTTCATGATGCTCCATACTTGAGATGGTCAACCACTTGCTTTTGCCCCAAGATACAAGTCTGATCTGCAGAAAATGTCCCAAGAGGATTTTACAAAAGATCCGACATCTCCCAACTCCTGGACACTTACTGAGTCTTGAACATCAGCTGCAAGGTGTGTGAAACAACTCTACTGGGGAGTTAACAACCGTTATCAACACAGAAAAGCTGGTAGCTGTTGGAAGTACTGAATAGGATATAATACTACCCTTTTGACAACGCTGCTGGTGATCATGAAGCTCTGTAAGTACGCTGGGGATAACCACCTCCAAGAATAGCCTTCCTGCTGAGAAGCTGTCTTTGCTTGGGGAGGAACGATCATTTGCGCTTCGTAAAGGATTTTGGGCTTGAAGACGTTCTACATCTTTGCATAGCTATCCAGTGAAATTTCCACACCTGCAAACAAAAGAATGCGCACATATGTCCCAGAATATTCAAACTCTCAGAGAGGTTTCTAGATCTTGACATAACTGCCCCAGACTGCATAGTGTACGAAAGAATTTGCCTCGACAAGATTCGTAGAGACTTGTAACACTCTGCCCCGGTATACTGAATCATGAAGAGGTGCTTTTGATTAACCGTCCTTTGAAGTAGGATAGCTTCTCGTGCTCTTGAGGTGGCTTGCCTCAATATAATCCTTGCAGTGATTTTGCCCTTGACTGATTGGTCTTCGAGAGATTTACCGAATCTCGACGTGATTGCCCCAGCTTACACGCTTGTGGAGAGATTTACCGGATCTCGACATAATTTCCCCAGTTCGAAGAAATTTTCTCAACATGAATGCCCCAGTTAATTGTACTCTGAAAAGACCTTCTCAACTTGAATGCCCCAGCTTGGCTACATTTTGAAGAGATTTCCCAGTGTGATTGTCCCAGATTGGTTACATCTCCATACGAATGGCTGGGAATGCCTCTTTCCCACATAATCTTTTGGCAACACGTCCTCTGGAGTCTCAGGCACCTCAACTTGGCCAGTTTAAGCTTCTCGACTGATGTTCATCGTGTAAGCTTCTTTGATGTCAAACACATGCAAGCAGAAGATGTTTATTATGAGAATGACAAATCTAATGCAACACTCATGTTATCCTTGAAGTCCTTATTGAACATATGTCGCACAACCGAGTTACGACACTTATTTTTGAAAGGAAAGCAATACGCACATGCAACACCAACAAAAATCTTATTAGTACAACTCATGGGAGTCAGGAACGTTGTTTCGTTGAAGTACGCCTTCAGACTAAACCCTGTTTTAATTAGGGCTTTTAAGGGTTGTAACGTGGCCTGGTTCACTGTTTTGAGAAAAAAGAATTTTATGGCTCAAAGTTTATTGGTACCCACCCACTCTTCGTGATATTCTCCAGTCCTTTGTTCAGCTAATTTGACACAAGTGCTCGTGTCTCAAAAGGCTTCCCGATATCTAGGGAATTTATGCAACTGGTGATTCGAGACCCGACGAGGTTTTGGACTAACAGTTACCCCTTTTGTCTGTTGTGTCTGTAGTCACACGACTTTGTTCTTATCGAGGATTTTCTTTGTACTCCTTTTGGCTTTTGGCTTTCTCATTCTTTTGCTTTTTGTTCCCTAATTTTTGCCTGGACTGACTCTTTTGAGTTTTCAATTTTGAAGTCCAGCGGGATGCCTTAAATTTTGCCTAAGTCACTTGCTTTCAAGTTTTTTGACTTAGCAGGCTTTTTCTTTTTTTTCTCTTTTTTGTCTTTCTTTTTTTTGAACAAGTCGTGTGACACCGTTTTGCCTGACGATTGAAAGGGCTGTGACTGTTTCACTCTTCGGTTGGTGAGGAGTAACCATGGTGGTTCTACACCTCTTAACCTCTTGATAGTGGAATGGAAGGTAATGGATCATCAGATGTACACTCCTTCTGAAAGTTGAACACTTGGTCAAACTAACTGACGCCTACCCTGCCCCTGGGTTAAAATTGAGGGTTTTTCGTTTTCAGAAAGAACTCCTACTACTAGGCTCAAAGGGGTTGACAAAGGTCTATCTCCATATCTCTCCAGTGTTTGTGAATTAGAAACAATGCCTGTACATCCTTAACAGGGTTTTATCCGAAAGCGTACCATTAGAAATTTGTGTTCTTATTTCGTCATCCTCCCTCCAAGAGTTTAGACAAGAAAGGTTGGTATTGCAGTGCATATAAACATGACAGGAGTGCATAAAAGTAAGATACTTCAGGAACAACACAACATTGCATTAAAATCAACATTCAAACACAAACACGTTTTTACATGCAGACAAATGTTTAAACAAACAAAGGAAAGCTACATATGAAAATGCAGTAAAGAAACTAATGATTGCTATTGCTGGGGAGGCTTGGCTCCGACCGGACTGATTGCTTCAGGAGATGTCTTTGTGGTCTCAAGTGCTCACTTGGGGAACTTCAGTTAATGTACAGACCCTCTTCAGTGAAAATGATAAACCCCACGTCAATGAGATCTTGCACCTTGTGTCTAAACACCTTGAAATCTTCAATGGTATTCCCCAGTGTCCCCGAGTGATACTCGCATCTAGCACTCTTGTCATAATTTAGAGGAATAGGATACGGAACAGGAGAAACTTCCTTTAGTTCGATCAAAGAGTCTTGAAGTAAACGGGAAAGCAGATAACTGTAAGGAATAGTAATGGGATCAAACTTCCTCACCTGCCTTATGGGCTTTTGTTGACTCTTCATATGATAGCTCTGTTTCCAGTACCTACTTGTGCCTTCCTCTCGTTCGGGCTCTTTCCTCCTTAAACTTGGCTTAGGAACAGGCAACAGTTGAGGACGAGAGGATTCCAAGACCGCAGGTTGCGAGAAATGCCCCTGACTTGGTGCAACTTCATGAGGACAAACCGGAATATTCACTTCTTTCGCAGCAACAGGAGTAAGACCACCTTGTACGCTTACGCCGCCCGTCATGAATTCAATTATTTTCAAGTCAATCAGATCCTGAACCACATGATGAAAGGCTTTACATTTTTCCACATCATGCCCCGGTGCGCCAAAGTGAAAATCACAATGGGCATTTGCATCGTAATCGAATGGGAGCTTTCCACGAGGAGGATTTACCGTCCGAAGTTCAACTAATTGGAGCTGAAGTAAACACCTCAACAGCTGAGCAGAAGACATAGGAATTGGATCAAAGATTCTGTCAGCTTTCTCCAACTTTGGTAGGTACTTCCTAGCCTTGGGGCCATCCGGGGAAATAAGAGGTAACTGCTGGTGAGTAAGTTTTAGAACTCCAGGTGGTGCAAAAAATCCGTGAGACACATCATTCTTGGGAACAGGTTTCACAGGCAAGGGTGAAACGAGAAATTCAGTTGTAGCCTCAGGTGTGGGATTACCATCCTTTCTGACCACATTTTTCACAACTTCCATAACAAAACTCATCTGGGTCTTCACTTGATTGACCTCTTCCTTCAGCATTTCCTGGCCCTGAATCAAAGGTTGCATGTCCACCATAAAGTGCCCCAGTTGGGCTTTCATCTCAGTCACCTCCGTTCAGAGTTGTTCCATATCTGAACCCTGATTGTGGTGAATCGAGTAGTTGGAAGAAGTCATGTTTGCTATCCTACAGAGAATACCCAGTCAGAATGAGAAATCCGCTCCGAAACACCTGTTATGCAAAAAATGCTTATGATTATGCAATGCAAGTGCAAAATGCAAACAAACATATTTGAACATTCCCAAGGTATATCCTTTGATTCCAATCTTTGAAACCGGGCCAGGGATTGGACACCTCATCGGAAAATAAATCTGAGCTCAGCAATACCACAACATTAAACCAAGGAAACAAAACACAATTCAAATAAAAACCACCAAGGCACAAATATCTGAATCAAACATTCTATTATCAAGATGGCAGAATTCATACAAATAAAGTCAATCGTAACTAGCGGTGATTCCATCAACAATCCTGATGGTAACTACAAAAAAGATACACAACTACAATTCTACCCCAAACAGACTAGCCTCCACTTATTCCAGAAGATTCAAAGTGTCAGGATGTGCCGGTCGCGTGATCAGCCCTTTGATTAACCTGTTTCTCTTCACGATCTCTTGGTTCAGTGTTGCAATCTGCTCTTCAGTGCTGCTACCTACATGTCTCACATGGAGAGGCATACACATAAACAACCAGGCTTTCCTTCCTTATGTGGATTGGATAAAACAAAGAGTTGAGGAGTGCTACTTTCCTTTTGATCGAGCACCTATGCTGTACCCAGAAGGTGTGGAGGAAATACTTACTGTGCCTATTAAAGAGTTCAACAAGCAACAGAAGTTGATGCACGAATTGAGAGCAGAGAATTCTGGTATGAGTAGTCAGTTGCAAGGAGTTTTTCAGGATAACTCAGAGCTGAAGTGGCAAGTTAATGAGTCGACTGAGCGTTTGAAGAAGACAGAAAATGATCTGGATAGCAGAATTCAGCATTTCAAGAAGCTTAGCATGGCAGCAGAGACATCCAGCAAAACCACCAGGACAACTAAGAAGCTTTTGGCTAAGACTAAAACTGAACTTGATGTTTATCAAGAGATGTGGAGTGAGGTCCAAGTCGAAAACGAGGGACCTTGAAAACCATGAAAAGACCCTCAAAATTCCACAGTTGACTTTCTCCTTTACAGTTGACTTTTCCTCATTTCACCAACAACTGATCCACTGAACATTCTTCACCATGAACCATCAACCAAATCTCCATCCATGAACACTTGTGAGCATATGGAAACCATAAAAACATGCTTGAACCCCCAAAGTCTTCAAGAAGCTCTCTTGAAACCAAAACCCTAATTGGTCTCTCTGGTTAAGAGAGAGAGATCCACTTGCAATCTTTTGCCATGCTTGATCTTAAGAAGATATGATGAACCCCATGAGCCACCTTGAAGCTTGAGACTTGAGAATATGGACCAAGTGCCTTGATCCCATGCCTTATGCTGAATGCCATGCTATGCAATCTATGACCTACTATGGAATGCAAATGAGTAAAGCATAGACCAATTTGTTGAGAAAACATGAAGGTAAATTTTGAGGTATTACAAGAATCAACCCTAAAATGGTTAGATATTCTGTAATTCTGACTCTCTAGAGGATTGAACTAGTAGAGATGACTAAGTTCTGTCCTATACCTGTAGGAGGTCTTCGGGTCCTTGTACTAAGCCCAAGAGGAGGCTGAGAACTTCTAAGAAGCCTGAGAGTCCTTGTACAAAGCCCTAGAGGAGGCTGGGGATGCTTTTAGGAAGCCTGTGGGTCCAAGCCTGAGAAAAGTTCAAGAAAGGTTTCACCGGGAATAATCCTTTCTTTAGTGAACAGTTATAGGGTTTGAAGAAATTCAGAAGAGGTTTGACCGGGAATTAATCCTCTTGGGGGAAGTGAATTTCTTGTAAGATATTTCTAAGTTGTGACAGTCTTGAGAAAAGTTTCACCAGGAATAATGCCTTTCTCTGTTCCATATTATATAAGCCCAAGAGGAGGCAAGACTGTATTTGGAATTTCCTACGGGGAACTAGTTTTGACTGTGTTAAAAGAGTAACCACTAGTTTGATCTAGACCTAGACCTAACTGTTGGGGAAAACTCTAAGCAAGTATATATAAGCATATACAGATGAAATATATAAACAAGCATATATTGAAAAGATAGTGAAACTTACAGTTGTGCAAGCCCAAGCATAGCAACTACAGCGGTATGGTTAGTTATTCAAGAAATTGAAGAAAGTTTTGATAAAAACTTTGAATTTGAATTTGAATCAAAGAGTAAAGTTGTTTTAAAAATAAGTTTTGGGGCTTATACTCAAGGAGAGGCCCAGATGAATTTTTTTGAAAAGGCGACGATTGCGTCGTAGTTTTGAAAACCACAAAAGGACTTATACAATGTCTGAGGCCCAAATTGTTGTATTTATAAAAAGGATGGGTCTTACACTCTATTAGAGGTCCAAGAGTTTATTTTTATACAAGAGATGGGACTTATAACTCAAGGAGAGACCCAGATGAAAAAACAACTATTGCACCGTTATTTTGAAAATTGTACCGGGACTTATACAAATGATTGGGGCTCAAATTGTTTATGTACAAAGGGGGTTGGATCTTACACTCTACTAGAGGCCCTAAAGTGTTTGAAAAAGAAGAAAAATGGGACTTACAACACAAGGGGAGGCCCAAATGAAAATTGTTTTCAAAACGGCGATCACGCCGAGATTTTTTAAAACGTATTGGGACTTATACAATGACTGAGGCCCAAAATGGTTTATTTACAAAGTGATGGGACATACACTCTATCAAGAGGCCCAAAAGTGTTTGAAAAATGTTTGTGAGGGTGAAAATAATTAAAACCCTAATTTTATTTAAAAAACATGTAGTTAATTTTAATAAAAATCAATTAAAATTATCAAAAATATCAAACATGTGTGAAAAACAAATTGTGATCTTGGATAAATGTTTGAAAAATCATGTTTTATCCATAGAATGATTTGAAAATCATTTGAATTTAAAAAATTGAGAGAAAGAAATATTTTTAAATGCTTGAAAACAAATAAAAATAAATTATTTAAAAAAATATTAAATATAAAAATAAATAATATTTTTGTGAAATTTTTGTAGAATAAAATATTTTAACATTTTTGTGAATTTTTCAAAAAAGAATCAATTCGAAAACATTAAAATTCAGAAAGAAATTAATTTTTGAGATTAATTAATAAAACATGAAAAATTCAAATATTTTGAAAATTCAAAAAAGGGCCCCAAGAACACTTGTTCTTGCCCGCGTGTGCCCTGTTTCCCCAGATTTGCAAAATCCTCCATAACTCTCTGATTACTCAATGAAAACAACTTTTGTAAACATGAAACTTGTTCATTTTTTTATCAAGGATCACAACCATATAAATTAATTGCATTTATATTAAGTTTGGAGTGAGAAATTAGAAGATGAACTCAAGAACCCTAATTTTTGCAAGAACATCATGAAATCTTATACACGATTCATACATAGCAATTGATTGAGGGGAAACACTCCACATAAGTTCAGAAACATGTTTGTAACTTGAAAACACATTTATGATGCATGAATTATAGAGTTTGAAGGCTTCGGGCTTACCTTTTGTAGCTGGTGATCGAGCTTGATGATGGAGATGTTACAGATGTGTTGTAAGGACTTGGACAACTTCACTATACCCTATGGAGTGTGTTGAGATGCCTGGCCTTGATTGGAGATGCTTGGATCACCTTGTGGTACCTCAACTGTAACCTTGCCAAAAAGCTTGAGCAAATGAATGGTGACTTTGTGATTCAGGTGTTCCAGATGAGTTTTAAGGTTATGGATCACTCATATATGATGTATGTGAGGTGTTAGTATGATTGGTTTTGATGGATTTGCTCTCAATTTGAAAATTCGATAGTGACTTCAAGAAAAAGCAAAATCTGGTTTTTGGAATGTGATTTGGAGGAAAACATGAATTCAGAGGTTTTGGGATGGTTTGACCAATCACACATGACCTCTATTTATAGTAGAGGAAGTTTGTTTTGGGAGCAATAGTGTTTAGAGGCTGATCATGGCAGTAGCTTGTAGTCATTGACTTGGATAATTCAAAAGTGTCAAGTCAACTCTCTTATCTAGATTCCATTAATCTTTGCAGGTTTGAATGCTCAGAATTTTGGACTGAAATCTTGACTGATTTGAAGTGTTTTGATCTGGTTCATGACACCTCAATGCATTGCATTGATGTTACCTTGCCAATTTTGAATTCCAAGTTTCATGTCATGATGATTTTCACATGCCAAGTTGAATTCCTTGCCCCTTTGATCATGAACCAAGTGAGTCATCAGATCCTTTGTGTTTTTGGAAGATGACAAAGTTGGCAAAGTGACAAGAATTGAAGGGAAAAATCGTGTGGCACAACTTTGGTCCTCATGTTGTCTCGAAAAATCAGGTTTTCATGCCATGTTGCAAGGCTTGTAACTCTTTACTCAAGTGGAGTTAGGATGAGTTCTGGTACTCTTTGGAAAGCTCTCATGACATACTTTAACTTTGATGTCCACCAATGATCTTGTTTTAGCTTGGATCAAGGTGAAAAATGGCCCTAATATTGGTGAAAAACCTAGACAGATTCTGTCCAAAATTTCTCTTGGAAAAAAGGGTCATTTTCATGTTTTAGTGATTTTGATCAATCCATAACTTAAAATCCATGAGGATTTGGAATCTGATGTAGTTGACACTTTTGAAGTATGTCATATGAACTTTCATTTAAGCTTTGGATGGAAGAAAAAGGCCTTAAGGTTTGGGAGTTATGACCTTGCAAAGTTGGTACCAAATCCATTTTGTTCCATAACTTAGAAAATTTTAAGTTTTCTATGGTTGCCCCTTTTTCAAGTAACCTCATTTTCCTTGATTTTTCTTGATGGATGATGATCAAAACCATGTATTAACATTGTTTTTTACTTAGGGGAGTCACGTTTGTGAGAAAATTCAAAAATTCAAACTTGATTTTGGGCACAGTTGACTTTTTATCACATGAATTCCAAACTGTGTGATCCTCTATGCAATCAAGTTCTTGACCTAATTCAAACGTATTGGATGGATTCTATATGTGTTTTAGGGTGTCTTGAATCACGTCCCAAGATTTTGGAACATTCCTTGGTCCAAAGTCAAAGGTACAATTGACTTTTTCTTCAAAACCCTAATTGTGGTCCAGATGAATTTGAAACTTGTGAATCAAACTTCTTGGATAAATCCACTGTTGTAAATGGATCAATGTAGTATATTTAAGGCCCTCGAATCATGTCTTGAGGTCCTCTCTCATGTCTTGCCTCAAAATTCAACTCAGGGGTGAATTAGGTCAAGAAACCCTAATTCCTGACTTTTGATGAATGCCTCCTCTGAGGCTAATTAGACTCTATGATTGGGTCCATGAGGTCCCTTTGAGCATTTTGGATCATGTTTGGAAGTATTGGTTTATGCCCAGATGAAATTTTCACCTGGAGGCCTTGGTTGACCAAAACCCTAATTTGGTGACACTGTCGATCTTGAGGCTTGGTCAGCTTGAGATGTTGCATTCTTGTGCTTGATTCTTGATATGAGAGACCTCTTGATCCTTTATGGGTGTTTGAGAGGTTAGAAAAGTTGAATATCATGTCATTTCTTGATTTATCCTTTGTCTAAGTGCTCTGGGAGGGCTCAAAACCCTAATTCTTGATTGTAGTGAAGGCTCAGCAATCCTTGAGGAGATTGATGAGGTATGATGGCACATCCATATTATGGTAATGATCCTCACAATGATGGGAAATCTTGTGGTCAAAATTTGGGGTATGACAGACCACTATATTGTTAAGAAAGCCTTTTCAGGCGGTGCCTTGAAACTCGCAACCATGGATGGAGAAGAGTTTACTTACCCCACAAACGTTGATGTAATCAAGACATACTTCGCCTAAATAAAAAAACGTCTCGTTGGATTGAAAACCCGAAAGGGAGGTCCAGGAAAAAATTAGAGACATAAACAATAATCATCCCGATGGATTGAAAACCTGAAAGGGCGATCCAGGAAAAATTTACGGATTCAGGGCAAGTAACTACATCTGACTAAGACACCTTCAGCAAAAGCTCGGGATACTCGAAATTCAAAGTTGGTAGAAAGATAGTGGTCATTATATTTCAATGTAGCCCTTTTCCCTTTAAATTACCATTTTCTAAACTTTGTAATGCTCTATGAAATCACGCGTATAGCTGATTACCATTCTATCAATAAAATTTTGAGCCGTTGTGCCTTTTATTTGCAATTCTCATTTATTCTGCTTTGCAAAATGACATTTTTTATGATTAACATTCTTGAAACACAAAAATGAATTTACTTTTGTTTTTAAATTTATTTATGCTTTCAAAATAAAGATGACAATCACCTTTTGATTAATGAACACAAGAGGAACATCAACAGCTGCTCCAAGAGCGTTCAAACTTCAAAATGCAGAATCAAAATACTCCTTGTAATCAGTACACCCACAATGAAGGATCAATTACTTCATATGGAATGTTCCATCTATCATCCCCGGTAGAGTTTTTACTTCTGGGAACCAATGATTGGTTTTTATCCCCCAGTAGAATCTACCCATGAAAAGCAAGAACGAGTTCCTATCCCTAGCAGATTTGTACCTCCGAAAATCGGAATAAACACAAGATCCCTGTTCCCAGATAGAAGTACTACCTTAGATATCACCAGTGGGAACCCCGTCTCCCAGATTGATCGAGTATCTAATTGAACTCATCGTCAGTCCGTATGTCGTGTCTGTTTTATCAGTATAAGCATTTCATACATACATCATGCATAATTGATTCACATTTATATTCATATTGCATATCATATTTCGATCGCTTTGGTCACGTTTATCCCCATGTGATAAATGTTCTCTCCATTAGAGTCGTTAGTTTTCCTTTCCACACTTGGATATGATAAAATTTCAATTTGCGTTCTTTCCTCATCAGAACTGTATCATCTAAACAATCTCTCTCTAGTGTATTCCTGGATTGAAATCGGTCCTCGACCATTTTGATAACATGAACCTCTGGAAAACAATAGAACCTCTGGTTGTGCACCTGTGGAACATCACTCTTTGCTATTGAAGATGATTTTTTTTCTTTCCCGGATTAAGAAAATCCCCTGCGGAAGCTTCTCAGCGAAAGACTCTTGGCAACATGGACATCGCATCCTCCAAGGAATCTCTACCAATCGGCAAAACCTAGAAGTCTGTCTTTGCCCTCATGAATTTACAAATAAAGTCAACGAATGGCAGTCTCTCCTCGAGAGGTTAGACCTACCTTTAAGGAAATCATCAGCACCTCAAAATCAAATAACATCGCCAAATGACATTCCTTGTCAAGAGAAGAACTCGACAAGAAGAAACTGAGACCAGTTCCATGGCTGAAGACCAGGATCGAGGGGAGGTTTATTTCAAGAAAACTGAGACCAGTTCCATGGCTAAAGACTAGGGTCTAGGAGAGGTTTATTTCGAGAAAAAAAATAACTGAGACCAGTTCCATGGCTGAAGACCAGGATCGAGGGGAGGTTTATTTCAAGAAAACTGAGACCAGTTCCATGGCTGAAGACAAGGATCGAGGGGAGATTTATTTCAAGAAAACTGAGACCAGTTACATGGCTGAAGACCAGGATCGAAGGGAGGTTTATTTCAAAAAAAGAAACTGAGACCAGTTCCGTGGCTGAAGACCAGGATCGAGGGGAGGTTTATTCAAAAGAAACTGAGACCAGTTCCGTGGCTGAAGACCAGGATAGAGGGGAATTTATGCCTTTTTCTGAGTAACATTACTTAGTAAAAGAGGATGGATGAGCAAATATCTGCCATTCACAACCACAGTCAAAATTTTGGGTATTCTGATATTTAATCCTCTTTTACCATGAACGTCTGAATATCTTCGCCATTCACACCTTCAAGTCCAAGAAGATTAAATAGGGGAATCTGTCATACCATAAATTTTGACCACAAGATTTCACATCATGTGTGCAAATCATCATCACAATATGGATGTGTCTTCATACCTCATTAGTCCTCTCAAAGATTGTTGAGCATTCACCTTAACCAAGGATTAGGGTTATTGAGCCCTCTCAGAGCATTCAAGAAAATGGTCAATAAAAAATTGACATGATCTTCAACTTGCCAAGCCTCTCAAACATCTATGGGGAATCAAGAGGTCTCCCATATCAAGAATCAAGCACAAGGATACAACATCTCAAGTTGATCAAGTCTCAAGATCACCAGTGTCACCAAATTAGGGTCTTGGTAGACCAAGGCCTCCAGAGGGAAATTTTCATCTGGGCATGAGCCAATACTTCAAAATATGGTTCAAAAATCACAAAAGAACCTTATGGATCCAATAATGAGTTCAAAATAGCCTCAGGGGATGCATTCAACGAAAATCAGGAATTAGGGTTTCTTGACCTAATTCAACCTTAAGTTGACTGTTGGATCAAAGCATGAGCCAAGACCTCAAAAGATGCTTTAAGGGTGTCAAATACCTCATATTGATTCATTCACAAGATTGAATTAATTCAAAGAACTTGGTTCACAAGCAATGCAAGGATTCAAATTCATCTGGACCACAAACTAGGTTTTTGGAAAAAGTCAATCATATCTTTGACTTTTGACCAAGACATGATCTTAAACCTTGGGACATGATTCAAGACCCTCTAAAACACCTATGAAATCCATGCATTAGGTTTGATTTAGCCCAAGGATTTGATTTCATAAAGAATCACAAAGCTTGAAATTCATCTGATAAAAAGCAAACTGTGACCAAAACCAAGTTTGACTTTTGAGATTTTTTGACAAACATGGCTTATTTAAGTAAAAAACAATGTTAAATTATGGTTTGGATCTTCATCAATCAAGAAAAATCAAGAAAAGTGAGGTTACTTGCAAAAGGGGTAATCTTAAGAAACTTAAAATTTCACTAAGTATGGAAAAAATATGATTTTTACCCAACTTTGCAAGACCATAACTTGTGATCCAAGCAACCATTTTCTCCCATCCAAAGCTCAAATGAAAGCTCTCATTACATACTACAAAACTGTCCTCCTGGCCCATAGTCAAAAGATGCATGTATTTTGAGTTATGAAGCCATAAAGTTAGGGTTTCATGAAATTTCAACTTTGACACTTAGTGAAATTTTGAGGCAGAATCTGTTTTCTTTTTTTCCGACTTTGAGGTCATTTTTCTCCTTGATCCATAATGATCCAAGACCAAAGGTAAACACCAAAGTTAAAGTATGATATACAAGCTTTCCAAAGGGTACAAGAACTCATCCTAATTCAACTTGAGTAAAAAGTTACAAGCATTGAAACATGGCCTCTCATAACTGGTTGTACAAGGCAGAATTATGCATTTCAAACGATTTTGTCATTTTGGTGACTTTACGAACCTTGTCACTCTTCAAGATCACAAGGAATCTTATCAAAACCAACAAACTCTGAACCATAGAGCCTTGCAAGTCAAGACACCATCCCTTTTGGCATGTGACATTCAAGTTTCAAATCCAAAATCAAGTTTTGTCATGAAGCATTGAAGGGATACATGGAGTTGTCATGAACCAAGCCATATCAGTCTAATTGAGTCAAGATCGACTCAAAATTCAGAAGACCTAAAGCTACCAAGACCAGCTCAAGTCAATGGCTAAGAGGAGACTTGGTACCTTAGCATTCAAGGCATGATACATGGGCACATTCATTGGATAATAGAGTGATCCCTCATCCACACACTATTCCTTGCAAAACAAACTTCCTCTATTATAAATAGAGGTCAATTGTGACTGATTTCAACACACCAAAACATCACAACACACGTTTTCCACCATTTCCCTCTTGTGAACCAAAGTTTCATTTTCAAAGAAGTGAGATTCGTGTTTTGAGATAGAGAGCAATTCAGCTCAAACCAACCATCCTAACACCTTACATACATCATATATGAGTGATACATAACCTCAAAACACATTTGGAACATCAGAATCACCAAGTCACTATCCATTTGATCAAATTTTCTTCAAAGATGCAAATAGGGTCGAGCCAAGTGATCCAGAGGTTTTCAATCCATTCTTATCATTGGAACACCATCCTTAAGGGCCAAGGAATCTGTCCAGAACATCTAAACACTTCTGTAACATATCCAACTGAGGATTCAATTTCCTCTTGCAAGGTAAGCTTCCTCAAAACTGAACTCTATGACCCATAAATGTGTTTTCAAGTTACCAACATGTTTCTGCACTTATATAGAGTGTTTCCCCTCAATTAAATACTATGTATCTATCGTGTATGGAGTTTCATGATGTTCTTGCAAAAATAAGGGTTCATCTGTTCTTCACTTGATTTCTCACTCTACACTTAAAAGAAATGCAATTAATTGGTATCATTGGAATCCTTGTTCAAAAACGAGCAACTTTCATGTTTACAAAAGTCAATTTCATTACGTATTCAGTGAGATAGAGATGGTTTTGCAAATCTGGAAAACCAGTGCACGCGCGAGCAATAACAAGTGTTCTTGGCGCATTTTTTTGAAAATTTGAATTTTTGAATTTTAGTTAATTTTCTTAATTGATTTCAAAAATTATTTTCTCTCTCAATTTTAATCATTTCTGATTGGTTCCTTTTTTTTCAAAATTCATAAAAATGTTAAAATATTTTATTCCATAAAAAAATCAAAAAAATATTATTTATTTAATATATTTTTAATTTTTGTAAATAATTTCTTTTTAATTGTTTTTAAACATTTTTAATGAAATCTTTCTCTTGATTTTTCAAACTCAAATGAATTTCAAGTTTTCATATGGATAAAACATGATTTTTAAAACATTAATCCAAGGGAATAGCATGTTTATTGAATAAATTTGATTATTTCCATCATTTTATTTAATTTTCTTTCAAAATAAATACATTTAAAATAAAATTAGGGTTTCTCTTTTGATTTAACCTTCAAATCTTGTTTTCAACACTTATGGGCCTCTAATAGAGTGTAAGACCTAACCCCTTTGTAGAAAAATATAATCTTGGGCCTCTGTTATAGTATAAGTCCCGGTGCAATTTTCAAAATAACGGTGTGACCACTGTTTTCACTTGGGCCTCTCCTTGAGTATAAGCCCCACTTTTCTTCCTTTCAATAAGCATTTTGGGCCTCTATAAGAATGTAAGACCCAACCCCCTTATGTACATAAATAATTTTGGGCCTCTAATATAGTATAAGTCCCACAACGTCTTTCGGTATCGCAGTGCGATCACTGTTTTCAAATAGACCACTTGGGCCTCTCCTTGAGTATAAGCCTCAATCTTTTATGCATAAACTTTGTTTTAAACAATAAACAACCTCTATGGGTCACTCCTTGAGTTGTAAGCCCCATACCTTGTTTTTAAATCATCTGTCTGTTTTAACTGGTACTAAGAGGAGCATTATTCCTGGTGAAGCTGCTCTTAGACCACTTGGGCCTCTCCGTGAGTTATAAGTCCCAAAATTTCTTTTTAATTCATTCAAATAAACAACTTTCTTTTAGATTCAATTTCAAACTCAAAGTCTTTTTAAAAACTTTCTTCAATTCTTCAGAACCCTAATAAGACCGTTGTAATCCATACAACCCATCACAATGCACTTGGGCCCCCCAATCAGAGTGTAAGACCCAATCTCTTTTCAATTTAATGCATACTTGTTTATATACTTGTTAATATACTTATCTGTATATACTTGTGCATATCTGTCTAGAGTTTTCCCAACAGTTAGGTCTACAGTTAGGAAAAACCAGAGGTTACTTCTAACATAGTCAATAACTAGTTCCCTTATAGGAAACTCCCCTCAATACAGTCTGCCTCCTCTTGGGCTTTATTCAATATGGAAATAAGAAATGCATTATTCTTAGTGAAACTTTTCTTAAGACTGTCAAAACTTAGAAATATATAAAAGAAATTCATTTCCCTAGAGAGGATTAATTCCCGGTGAAACCTCTTTTGAATTTCTTCAAACCTTAGAACTGATCAATAAAGAAAAGATTATTCCCGGTGAAACCTTTCTTGAACTGTTCTTAGGCTTGGACCCACAGGCTTCCTAGAAATATCCTCAACCTCCTCTTGGGCTTAGTACAAGGTCCCACAGGCTTCTCAGAAGTTTCCCCCTACAGCCTCCTCTTGGGTTTAGTACAAGGACCCAAAGGCTTCCTAAAAGCATAGGATATAATTTAGTTATCTCTACTAGTTCAAACCTCAAGAAAGTCAAAACTCTAGAACACCTAATCAATCAAGAATTAATCTTCATCTCTAGAACCCACTGCCTCCTCTTGGGTATCATACAAAGATATTTTCTCCAGCTAAGAGTCTGTTTCGGCTTAAAGAAACTTGGACAGTCTCAGCCTCCTCTTGGGCTTCATACAAGGAGCCTCAGGCTTCCTAAAAGCATCAGATAGATCCCAGTCATCTCATCAATACCTAAATCCCTAGGAGAACTCCAAGTCTATAGGGTGTACATACTTACCCTTTTAAGTCTCTCCTGATCCTCAAACAAGGTGCAATTTTCATCTTTAAAAGCCCCAGTCAGGGTCAAACCATCACCAACAAAACCCCAAAAAGTATCAGAACCTCATGGCATTCGATAAATCAACTCTTCTTCCATCCCCAGTAAGAGCTGGTTCCCCTTTGGATTTCTCAAAACAATTTAAACCTTCATCTGGATTTAAACAATTATCAGCAAGAGTCAGCCTCCTCTTAGGCTTTGTATAAAGATTTTCCCCAATTAGCCTCTTCTTAGGCTTTGTATAAAGATTTTCCCCAGTCAGCTTCAATCTTGGGCTTTATACAAGACAAATATAATACTCCCCAGTGGAGTCAATCCCCAAACTTTTTGTTTTTTAGCTTCAACCTTGGGCTTTTATCAAGGCACAAAATAAACATCTCCATAAATGAGACCATAAGTTCTCTCTGTAGGAAAATATTTCCTCTATACATCACATTTCAAAACAAACAATCAAAACCTTTTCCCAGATAAACTGTTGTAAGTGGCACACTTGTTGATTCAATATCCAAGTTAGAGTCCCTCCTTTATCCTGGTTAAAATTTCTCCTTCATCTAACAGCTATAAGTGGCAAGCCTCTGGATTATATACATCCATGCCAATGTCCCTCTCTTAGCATGTAGAGACTTATAAAGGAAGATGTGGCATTGTTGGATTCTACATATCTCAGTTAAAGCAACTTCCCTTATTACCAATTACTAAAGGTTTGTGATAAATAGGTGAGATATCTCCCTTTAGGGATGACAAATTCTCTTTCTCAGTCAAACTTTAGCTTCAATCTTGGGCTTTGAACCAGACACACACAAACTTTAGCTTCAATCTTGGGCTTTAAACAAGACACCAAACTTTTTTCCTCCTTCCATATAATAGGAGGAACTACGATTGCTCTGATTTCCTCGAATCTCTTTATGGGAATACGTAGGCATAAGATTGAGAAATCTTAGCGAGCACACTAAATCAAAATCTTAGGTCCAGTACCTTCCCAAAAATAATAGAAATCCCGAAAACAACAAAAACATTTCCACAGCCTTCCCAAGATAGAAACCTTCACTATTCAACAGTAAATGAATTCAAACAACCAAGAAAAACTACAGCAAAACATATGTAAACTGAGGTTCCTATAGATTACTATAGATAGACTGGGTGTTAACAACTTCTCTTTGTATAACCAACCCCCAATTCCAGATCTCTTCGCATTTGTAAGGGAAAACACTTGCGCGCAGGGTTAGTTTAAGATATCTTCCCCTTCCTTTTAAGCTTCACATGATAAATATTAGAAATCAGAAAGTAGCATCAAAAAGCGGTAGTGGTCACGTCACAAAAACCGAGCTACAACATCCATACTCAAGTCTATAAAAGTTGACCTTAGGATTTGGAATAGAAGTTCCACGCACACAAGCATTATAGTTTAGTATTAGTTTATTTCAGTCTGAGGGTTAGTGAGAAAATTGAGAGTTCTTCTTCTCATCCAATCTTGTATTCACTTCTGAAAGTTGGCGCGACTGGAGACATCACTTGCTGTTTATCCAACACAAGAGATCTCCAAGTTAATTTTAGTTTGTCATTCTTTTTACATATTTTGTTTAAGCATGTTTCCTAATAGTTTCAGTTTAGTAGTTTTTACTCAGCTCATCAGGAGCTAAACACGTGTTTGATGAGCAATGTGAAGTTAATATATTGTTGCCTTTATGTTAAAATGATGTGATGTTTTGTGTCTTATTTTGTTATGTGTTTTCATGCTTTAAACCTGGCTCTTTGAATGGTCAACTTAGAAAAAGGCAAAAGCTTGTTGTTGCGAGAGATCCAACAACAAGGGGATTTCATAAAAATAGTAGTTAAACAAGTAGGATAGAGATATTCACTTAATTAGCTTGCTTAGAGATAAGAAGCTAAGGGCATAAAGAAATTTCAAAATATAAACCAGACGTATTTTAGGGTTATAAGTGAGACTTAGAGAATTGTTCCCTTGCCCTATTAATGCATGAATTGATGTTGTAGAGATGCACACAAATATCACATTCTAACCTTTTGAGGCACGACACATCTCATCATATACACATTCTGGCTACTACATATTAATGGATCATAGCTTATCATTCACTCTCTTGATTTTATCAACCTTATATATATTTCATTTAGTTCAGTGTTGTGGACATTTCTAATTTGTTACCAATTATTATTTGTTACCTTGCTCATACTTGTTTTAAACAAAGATTACTTACAAGTGTTCAATCTAAACCTCTTCACTCCCTGTGGGTACGATATCCTTACTATTATTACTTGCTACAATAAAACATACATGTATACTTGAATGTGACACCATAGCCTCGTTTAATTGCCGACAAATTTTTTGGCACTGCTGTCGGGGAGTGCCAAGAAGTATTTTGAACCATTGTATTGTTTTTTTGTGTAAAAGTAGTATTTGAGCTTTTTACCGTTTTCTGTAATCTTGTGTCACAATAGGTGTAGAGCTTCTGCATGCGCAGGTTGTTATCCCCAGAATACAGAGAAGATCCAGAACCCGAAAGAACATTTCACATACGAAGGAGATTGATACGCGCTACGCAACAACCAGAAGAAAGGAGTTCTATTCCGGAACCTCAAGGATTTCAAGAGTGGGTACAAGAAGACGTAGTCACTACGGAGCCCGACATCATTGGCATAGCTAATGATAAGGCTCGTAGCATCAGAGACTATGTAGTCTTTGATCTTAGTGCTATGAATATTGGAATAATCAGTCCTGAGATAACTGCTCCTCAGTTTGAATTCAAGCCTATGATGTTTCAGATGTTGCAAGCTATTGGGCAATATTCTGGATCTGCTCATGAAGATCCTCATCTTCACTTGAGACAATTTCTGGAGGTGGCTAGTAATTTCAAGATCCCAGGTGTGACGAATGACATATTCAAGTTGAGGCTCTTTCCATACTCTCTAAGGGATAGAGCCAAAAGTTGGTTGAATTCCTTAGAGCCGAATTCCATTGATACTTGGAACACATTGACTGAAAAATTTCTATCCAAGTATTTCCCTCCTGTCAAAAATGCAAAAATGTGAAATGAGATCACTTCATTCATAAAAGGTGAAGATGAGCCAATGTTTGATGCATGGGAAAGATTTAAAGAGTTGCTTAGAAAATGCCCTCACCACGAGATACCTATTTGTATTCAACTTGAAACATTTTACAATGGGTTAATTCCATCTTCAAGAAACATGTTAGATGCTTCCAGTGGTGGAGCATTGTTGTCCAAATCATATGAAGAAGGATACAATTTGATTGAGAGAATTATGACCAACACTTACCAATGGCCTTTAACAAGGGCTGGATAAAGTACAACATCAAAGAAACCTGCTGGTGTTCATGAAGTTTCTGAATCTAATGCATTTGCTTCTCAAATAGCTCGGATTCATCAGATGATGAATAATATGAGGACAACCCCTGAAGTAGCTAAACCTGAGCCAATTAAGGTGGTTACTGACGCGACTGCAATTGGGTGTGTATACTGTAGAGGCGTGCACTTATTTGAAGAATGTTCATCAAACCCTGTGTCTGTTAACTATGTTGGCAACAACAAGTACAACAACCCCTACAACAACACATACAATCCAGGCTGGCACAATCATCCTAATTTTTCATGGAATAATACTCAAAATCAACTCAACAAACCCCAAGAAACACAACACACTCAAGCACCACAAGTTTCACCTAGTTATTCTGCACCCAACTATCAACAAAATCAAGTAGGAAATCAGCTGGAGAATGTTCTGAAATCTTTCATTCAAGAGGCTAAAACTCAATTTCAAACGTAAGGAGCATAAAAACCTTAAGAATCAAGTGGGTCAAATTACTACTGCTCTTAGCTATAAAAACATGGGATCTCTTCCTAGTTCTACGGAAGCCTCTGCCACTACCTCAGGAGTCATGAATGTTGAGACTTGCTAGGTTATCAAACTTAGGAGTGGTTTTTGTGAGAGCAAGAATTGTCTCTACAAGTCAATCTATGTTTTGATGATAACAATAAGTATTTGTGAAAGAACCAATTTATGGTCTAACGTGTGTTGTGTACAGATCATAAGAACTAAAGACATCAAAACCAACATGCACCAACTAGATGTACTATGATTGAATTTATACATATGCGAAGTTACTATGTGTGACTAAAGTCGCGAGAAGCAAGAACGCTTCTTTATCTAGTCATGATCAGCCAGATCCAAGGATGCCAAGATTGCTGTTGCAATGCTCTTGTGGATGCTCTCTGAAAGTGATTTATAACGAAGCTTCTAAAGAAGTACACTTTGAAAGAACCAAAGTGCGGAAGACTCCTATGACTTGAAGTTCTGATGGCTGAAGGCGCTGAAGACCAAGTGCAGAAAGAATCTGACGACTTATGAGTTCTGAAGATCAAGGTTTCAAATATCAAGTTCTGAAGACTCTAAAGACAGGTTCTGAAGATTCGGAAGACTTGAAGCAGAAAAGAATAATGTTCTTAAAGACAGAGTGCTGAAGTTCTGAAGACATATTCCTAATGGACTTCTTCAACCGACTGAAGACTTGAAGCATCAGATATTCTGCTAAGAAGACTCTACTCATGCTTCATCAAATTAACATCAGAAGCCACTAAAGATTTGAAGTCTAAATATTACCGTTGTGAGTTAAATGTACACACTGCCCAAGAAAAGATATCCGGTCACTTCTCCCTCTGCAAAAAGGAGATGTTTCAGTACAACTCATTTTATCACAACGTCTCTTTTCCAAACAGCCAACAGTATTCTCAAACGGCTATATTTCTACTGGCTATTTAACGGAAAGAGTTTTTGCTTCTGATGTGTCGATCACTTGTAGAATTATGAACTGAATGTTCATCTACAAGATTGACCAAGTCATTGTGTGAAGATAGCAACAACGATGAGTTCTTGTTGTAACACTTAACATATTCAAAGCTATCGTTATATCACTAATGATAATTGTTGTTGAAACTCAAGAAGACAAATTAACATAACAACAACAATCAAGAGCAGAAGCTGTTGATGAAGAAGACAACATTGAAGATCTATCAAGTCATCAACCTACCTTCTCGTCAGGACTACATTGAAGATCTGAAGCAAGGAATTGCTGCTCAAAGGTTGCTCAACCAGGAAGACGAAGAAGAAGAAGATCTACAAGTTGTCAACAATTGTAATATCTAAATACATCTTTGTAGTTTCTTAGGAAAGCAAGGAGCTGTTGCTCAAATCTTACTTGAACACTTATGTGTTCTTTGTACTTAAACTTAGGAGAAACTTGCTTATTTTAAGAAGCATAATTTGTAATCTCCAGTTTGCCAATTCAACTAAATGAATTGAGACTCCTCCAGTGAATGTTATATCCATAATGGATCCCTGAACGATTCAGATGTGAGTTGAGGACCTTGAGTAGATCACGTGGTGATCAAAGACTTAAGATGACAATGGCTGGGTGTCATTGTGGAAAATCCTGAAATATGGTCAGTAGCGTTATATTCATTGTGATGAATCCCTGAACGACTAGCTGTGAAATCCCATCAGTGGGTCTGATCGGTCAATGAACGTTATATCCTGTTGGATCCCTAAATGGTTCATTGGGTTGTTAGTTACAGTGCGGCTCTGCAAGTTGTTAGTCACCGGAGTGGCCCGTGCAAGTGTAATCATGATTTAGTTATAGTGGATTAAGACCTTGTGTACAAGGCGAAATCACCTGAGGAGGGTGGACTGGATTAGCCCGCGCGGTGAACCAGGATATATCGCGTGTCCTTTACTCTCTTGTTTAGTATCTCTATTTATGTTTCTGCATTGAATATCAAAAACTCATATTAAGCAAAGTCAGAACCTTGCAGCCTATCTCTGATAAGCTTCTGCACTGCAAGTTCTGAGTATCGTATCTTATGATCAGAACCTATATGGTTCTCATGCTACATAGTTAAGAGATCAGAATCTCTCAACGAACTTTGAAGGTTCTTGAGCGTCTCTTTAACAAGATGCAAAAAGTTATGAAAAGAGTAAATTCACAATTCAAACCCCCCTTTCTTGTGTCTTTCTCGCACCTTTAATTGGTATTAGAGCTCCGGTTCTGTTATTGATTTACATCAAACACTTAACAGTGTCAGAAAAAGATCTAGATGTGGTGCGTAGAAGTACTCTGGGTGAGATTGAAATCCACTTACAATTTCTGTAACAGTTCAGCAGTTGACTGTGTACAAAATTGTAATCAATTTGATTACTTCTTGAGCAATTCACTAATTCTAGATGAAGTCTCATTAAAAATTGAAGAATCAGCTGATAAGA
Source organism: Lathyrus tuberosus (assembly GCA_022829125.1). NCBI lineage: Eukaryota > Viridiplantae > Streptophyta > Magnoliopsida > Fabales > Fabaceae > Lathyrus > Lathyrus tuberosus. Next base: position 1,534,396 of record JALAZF010000122.1, on the reverse strand, counting down.
TAAATTCATCAGATAAGAAACTGTATCTGTTGAATGCTCATCCTGGAAAATATGTGTGGATAAAACCACGTATATGCTTAAAAGATGAATCATTAGAAAGCAAGAAATCTTGTTTGCTGAAGATTAATTTTATATGAGTTTTTGAGATGTTTTCAAGAAACGAATTAGGTCCACCCTTGACTTTCTTGTTTGAAACTCATTCTGAATCTCTTCATGTAAAGAAGAAAGATTGCTGCTCTAAGACTTTGAAATTCAGAAAAATTTCTGCTGAAGTCAGAATCTGAAAAATTCAAATTATTAAAAATGATTCAATACCAGAATCTGAAAAGATCAAAAGATTCAATGAAGAACTGAATCCCAAAGATTCAGTAAATACTTGATCCTGATCGAACTTTTAAGCTTTAACTGGTTCAAAAACCAAGTTCTAACAAAGACTATCCTAGTAGAACCAATTATTGATAATCTGATTTTCACCAGTTCAAGAGTTCTCAGAACCACTTGAGCTATGAAATTAGAAGCTATCAATCGAGACATCTAGGTTCTCTAACTGATGTCTTAAAAGATGACGTTAATGATGTTCTATTGAAGAAATCAGTTAACTCATAGATATGCGTGACCAAACCCAAATAAGTTGATTAGCATTGTGAGAACAAGAAGTTTCATGCAAACCATGTCTAGTGATGTACACATGTGTTGCGTGATGATGTTTTGGTTCTGAACAAGTTCTGAAACAACCTTGAGGAACAAACCCCGAAGCTGATATGTTAATTCTTCTTTGTATAACCTCTCAAAGGTTCTCACTAATCTTGTGAAATCAACCATCTTTCGAAGAAAAGAAATTCTCACAAACGCAAACTAAATTCAGGCTATGAAAGGAGAACTCAACCAATTCTCAAAGTTTGTCGTTTAAGATTCAGATCCATAACTTAAGAACTGTATCGGAACCAAACAGGTTCTATAGATCAAGGAAATGAGAAGTGAGAAGCAATCAAAAACAGATGTAATCTGTTGCTTATGAATGGGGTCATCAAATAGAATTTATTGTTCACTCAGTACGGCTCCCAAGCATATGAGTGTCAATTTTCCTTCAGAACATTCATTACACCGCCTTACCAAAAGGATTGCATGTAATTGGCTAAGTTCAGATGAAGTGGTCACTCTGATCATGTTAAGTATTAATCTCGGTTATTATAACCTAGAGAGTTGATGGACAAGGTTGAACAAGAAAAGAGAGAAAGTTGTAATTCAACCAGGATCACATTCCAAGAAAATATTCATTTTCCTCAGAAGTCAGAACACAAGCGTATCTTGAAGAACCCAAGAAGTTTCTGCAGCTTACTCAGAAATAGGCAGAATCAGAAAGATGCTCAAAGATTTAGAAAGGAATGCTTTCACGAAAAGGTTTAGCTAAAAGATTCTCTTCAAAAGTTAAGCATCCCTAAGGTACACTTTCTCTTTCTCTTATAATCTGTAAACCCATAAAATACTTTTATAAATTGTCATGACATATCTTACTAGTTAAATGTTTAGAACTCATTACATACCTCTTTAGGAAAATTATTCCACTAAAAGAATATCTATTAAAACTTAGTTGTAAGAAATTGCTAGATAAAAGAAAATCCTTTAAAAAAATCTACACGCAAAGGAACACCATAATAAATGCGAATCTTTTGAAAACACAACATATCTGTGACAGCTAAGTAAAATCTCATTAAAATCTTTTGCACTAACCTATATCTTCCCTAGACTAGGCATAATTCTACCTACTTATTCTATAAAATCACGTCTCCCTTTCATACATCTTATACTCAAAACCCTAAAGTTCTAAGCCTCTTCATCCATCCATTATCATGCCTCCACTAACCTTTCTCGGTAATCCAAATCTTCTTGAACTCATTCCTGAGAAACGGTTCTTATTCATTACTCCTTCACTCTCAAGAGGCACTGCTTATAGTATAGCATATATTTTATATACTCAACAGTGGACTAGGTATTCCATGATGCTAGAAAAGCCAATCTATGTAAACCTGGTCAAAGATTTTTGGAAACATGTTGATCTTGATATTGAAAGCAAATGTATCACTTCCTATGTTTTTGAAATCCCAATTGTCATCAACCTATTCTCAGTGATCCTTGCAACTGGATGTGAGGATGTTGGAATTCATGTTAATTTTGACATACAAAAATTCTTTCCTGCTAAAAATTTTGCCTCCCTTCATGAGCTAACCTCCAGATACATTCCTTACAATCCTGGAAATCTTTTACCTATTCCCAAAGCTTGGTACAAACTCATGCTGACAAATTTTCTTCCCAGAGGAGAAAGTACTGACAAAATCAGATTTCATAACCATGAGTTTATTTACCTTCTTATAAATGATTTTCGAATAAATTTACCATACACCATCTTCAACTGTCTCTGGAAGACTATCTCTGAATCCAGAAATCTCGCAAAGTTCTACATCCCTTATGGAAGAGTTTTGTCCGAGATTTTCTTCAGGGATGGGATCGTTGATATGATCAAAGGAAGAATTGAGGAAGATGGGTAAGATATCCTTCCAGAAAACTACTTGTTGAAGATTAATTGCGAATCCTTTTGTAGCTAGGAAACTGTTTAAATTCTGTCTGAATTTTGTAACTAGCTCAAATCTCTTTTCCGTCGAAATAGTTATTTCTGCTATTGTTCTGTTAATTCCAGTTCACAAAGTCGTATTAAAAGGGGTCTCTCTGAATACTATCAGTTTACCAAAATTAAAAATTCTAAGTAAACGTAAAATGTCTTGTCACTATCATTAAAACTTTTTCGCGGCTCACGAAATCATCATTAATATATCAAATCTTATGATAAATGAATGCAAAGCAGTTACTAACTTTTTACTTTTCCCAATAAATAAGTAACTACTCCGATTCCTTCTCACACACGATTACATCCGTTTGTATACTCAACTAATCATAACATATCTAGAAAAATAGTAAATCAGATCCGTTACACTAAGATCGTTCATCCTAACCCGTCCATAAATACTAGGATTGTCTCTCTCCTCAGAACTACACTCAAATCCATCCTTACTTTCTTAATATTATCCCCTCACTAGAACAGTGAAATCTCAAAGGAATGGACCAACCTTCCTTGGAAACAAAGAAAATCTACACCTTATTCCTGAGAAGAAACTCAACCTTACTCATCCCGGAGACAATGGTTTGGAGATACTCAGAAGCATGCAAGCCCAGTATTGGCAGGGATATTACGCTCTCCTATATGGTCCCGTCTAGCCAAACCTTGTTAAAGAGTTATGGAAATATGCTAGAATTAGCAACGATGGAAAAAACATATGGTCAGAAGTCTACCTTCAACCCATTACTGTCTCTGTCTCCTCGATAGAGAAAATCACTGGATGTGTCTCCTCCGGAGCTACGATTGATGACTATCAATCGAACCTAAGCTTGGTGGATCAGTGCAAAATTTTATTTGATGACTCAGTCCCTTACGAACCAAACCACCCTGAGAGGCTTCTACCTTTTCCAAAAACATGGTTCAAATTTTCCTTGACACCCCTTCGTCCTCGTATGGCTCCTAAGAACACCTTAACGCACAACGACAGAATCCTTATCTTTCTTCTAACACATCATGTTACAATAGATCTCCCTAAAACCATTTTTAACCATATGAAACATTCTATCAAAGTCTCTAGAAACAAAGTGCAGGCCTTCATTCCGTATGGAAGAATAATATCGGAAATACTTCTACAAGAAAAGGCCTGGGATTTAATTATCAGGCTTGAACCTGGTACTTCTCCTGTTGAAATCAGTTGTGAAAATATGGACAGTGTTGAGGATTCTGATGATTAAAGTTGTGATGATCTTCTAGTAGTTGCTATGTTTTGAAAAATACAGTCTTTAATATTTTGTGTTTAATGTACAATCACCCTTGAATTAATGAAAATGCTTTATTAGTCTCATATGAAAATTTTTGAACCTAACTCCTTCACTCTTTCTCATAGAGTCTTTTAGATAATTCAACCAGTATTAGAAATCATAATGGCTAAATTAAAAGAAACTCATTAATTTATCCCATCTAGGAAATTGCGTACAACAGGCTACTCCCTTATTTCTTACTAGAAATTTCTCAGCCGTTCAATTCTCTTGAAATACGCATACAGCCGTTCGACTGATAAACTATTGAGGAATATCTCAATCCTTCATAACAGGAAATACGTGACTCTAAAAGTTCTCTCTTATAAGAACCAGTTTTTGTCTAGTCTAGATTTGTATGTTTTAATGAAATCCGTCCGAAATACAATATATATATTTATTTAATCTATGTGTTTTTGTTTAAGTCTTTCTCTAATGCAATCTATGTTTTTAATTCTTTAATTTAATCTATGAACTTCTATGTTTAAATGCAGTTAATCCTTTAATAAACTCCTTGTTGGTTATTTATAATTGTCCCTCATATTAATTATGCCATAATGAAAATTTTGTAAAATAAACCTAATTGCTTTTAAAATACCTGAACACTAGTTTCACGATCTTCACAATTGGCTTCCATTACCTTCAATTGATATCATTCATATACTTGATTTTAATTGATTGAAAGATATATGCTTAATTGCTCATATGCCCTGACACTTTTTGATGATGTCAAAAAGGGGGAGAAATTAAATGATTTTAATTGAAAGAAATCTCTGTGGAAAAATGCTTATGCGGTTATTACTAACAACTCTAAACAAGTTCACTAGGCACTTTAAGAACAGGTTAAGTTTCTACAGACTGAACGAATGAATCAGAAGTAAAAATCCGGATTGAAGATTCAAGAACAAGTAATTCTGTTGATTACCAAGAACCAATATAAAAGTAAACAATTTGGTCTCAAACCAAAGATTGGTATCAAAGATTAGTATCAAACTAGGTCTGCAATATCAATCAGGACAAAGTTGTGAGAAGAATTATATACCTTCATTGGTATCCATTACCTGGACATCAAGGAACTATTCTTCAAGTCAAAAGAACTTCTTCAGTCAGCACATCACTTTATATCAGCACAAAACAAGGTGTACCAGATTCAAAATCAAGCGTTGATTGATCACATAAATTAACCTGAAATTGGTATCTGATCAAAAATCAAGCTTTGATAAACCACTGAGCCGTGACATTAACAAGATAAGAACCTAAGGTCAAATGTCAAACTCTGAAAAGTCATGCTCCACATTGGTGATTAAAATCTTACAACTCTGAATCTCGATTCTGAAGATCTCAATATATGACTTATGGTAATTAGGGGGAAACTACCCAGAAGATGAAAATATAAAATAAAAAATCTTCATATAGTCTAAAACTCAGGGGGAGTTTCCTTTAAAGACAGTGTCTGTCTCTGATAGATAGTAAGGCTATAATTATCAGTCAAGAACTGTTCTGATCTTATGCTTAATGGAATCTGCTGAAAAGTAGAAATGCTTCAGATGTCTCTGAAGATAATAAGCTCTGATACGACAACAAAGAAAACTGAGTTCTAAAGATCTGAAGATGGAAGTTCTAATGAACTAGTCCAGATGCTAAAGACTCTTCGTTTTCCTAAAGACAAGATAGAGAAGTAACTCTTTTCTATTCCTGTTCTGACAACTCAAGTTGTTACTCGGTATATCTTTGGATTACATAAAATCCTAGATGATCTCAGATGAAGCTTTAAGGATAACTCATTCAGGGGGAGCTGTTGTTCCAAACTCTGAATTTGTTTTCTTTGGTGATTACCTTGTATAAAATGTTCAATCAATATACTTGGTTTTGTCATCATCAAAAAGGGGGAGATTGTGAGAGCAAGAATTGTCTCTACAAGTAAATCTATGTTTTGATGATAACAATAAGTATTTGTGAAAGAACCATTTTATGGTCTAACGTGTGTTGTGTGCAGATCATAAGAACTAAAGACATCAGAACCAACATGCACCAGCTAGATGTACTATGATTGAATATATACATATGCGAAGTTACTATGTGTGACTAAAGTCGCGAGAAGCAAGAACGCTTCTTTATCTAGTCATGATCAGCCAGATCCAAGGATGCCAAGATTGCTGTTGCAATGCTCTTGTGGATGCTCTCTGAAAGTGATTGAGATTCTGAAGATAACGAATCTTCTGAAGAAGTACACTCTAAAAGAACCAAAGTGCGGAAGATTCCTATGACTTGAAGTTCTGATGGCTGAAGGCGATGAAGACCAAGTGCAGAAAGAATCTGAAGACTTATGAGTTCTGAAGATCAAGGTTTCAAATATCAAGTTCTGAAGACTCTGAAGACAGGTTCTGAATATTCGGAAGACTTGAAGCAGAAAAGAATAACGTTCTTAAAGACCAAGTGCTGAAGTTATGAAGACTGGTTCCTAATGGACTTCTTCAATCGACTGAAGACTTGAAGCATCAGATATTCTGCTAAGAAGACTCTACTTATGCTTCATCAAATTAACATCAGAAGCCACTGAATTTTTGAAGTCTAAATATTATCGTTGTGAGTTAAATGTACACACTGCCCAAGAAAAGATGTCCGGTCACGTCTCCCTCTGCAAAAAGGAGACGTGTCAGTACAACTCATTATATCACAATGTCTCTTTTCCAAACAGCCAACAGTATTCTCAAACGGATATATTTCTACTAGCTATTTAACGGAAAGAGTTTTTGCTTCTGATGTGTAGATCACTTGTAGAATCATGAACTAAATGTTCATCTACAAAATTGACCAAGTCATTGTGTGAAGATAGCAACAACGATGAGTTCTCGTTATAACACTTGATAGTTCCTGGATTGGCTGGAATTTTGGTAAAACAAAGGTTATTCAATGTTGATGTCAAGGTGCTGATGTTGTAACATTGAAGTCTTAACACTGGGCTGTGTTAAGTTGTTAAATGCTGAAGTTGGATGTCTGATGTCACACAGGTGATGTTGTAACATCAGACCTGCAGAATTAATAACAACAGGATATGTTATTAGGGCACGCGTATTAGCTGGAATTGTGGAGAGTGGTTAACTCATTGGATGAGAATATCTTGGGATAGATATTTTCTGTTACATGGGAGATTTGATTGCAGGTCTGTTGGAGAATTAAAAGGTTGAAGATTTAAAAAGATTTTGGGGATAAAATCTGTTTTGAAGATTCAGTTTTAATTAATAAATCTGATTAAATATTGTGACAAGTCCAAGCCCAATTCAGGAGCTATATAAAGCGCACAAGACCAAAGGAAAAAGTACAGAAAACATTCAAAAGATCAAGAGCAGAAGGCTTAGTGTCTAGAGTTTGTTTAAAGTACTTGTATTTACACTATTCTAGGGTTTGAATAGGTGTTGAGTTTCTGTCCTCTCTAAAGCTGTGAAGCAAAGAGAGTTGTGTAATTTAATCAAAGCTGTGAAGTAAGATCAAGGGTACTCAAAGTGGTTTCTTTGAGTGTTTGTAAGGGATTGAGTGGTGTTCTCATACCTAAGTGGTTTCTTAGGTAGGAAGTCATTAGTAGAGTATAAGTTTAGGAGAATGTCAACGGGTCGTTGAGTCTGTAAATTATATCTACAAGTAGTGAATTCCATCCCTGGCTTGGTAGCCCCCAGAGTAGGTTGGTTGTAACCGAACTGGGTCAACAATTCTTGGTGTTATTTTACTGTTATTGCTGTCTATTGTGCAGAGTGTGTTGTTGTGACATCACACCTTAACATCACACGTCTGATACCAGAATTTCAATTGGTATCAGAGCAGGCATCCTGTCTGTCTCTGGGTGAGATCTAGGGAAGTTACTTTCTGGTGTAAAGATGGACAAAGAAGTTGGAGGATTCGTCAACAGACCCCCTATTTTGGATGGATCCGATTATGACTATTGGAAGCCAAGGATGACCACCTTCTTAAAATCCTTGGACAGTAGGGCTTGGAAGGCTGTTATTAAAGAGTGGAAAGCACCTGTTGTATGTGAGAAGGATGATGCTGGTAAAGAGAAAGAAGACACCTCCAAGCTAAAGCCTGAAGAAGAATGGACCAAGGAGGAAGATGAGCTCGCCCTTGGAAATTCCAAAGCTCTAAATGCCATCTTCAATGGAGTGGATAAGAATATCTTCAGGTTAATCAATACCTGTGAAGTTGCTAAAGAAGTGTGGGATATCTTGCAGGCTACTCATGAAGGAACATCTAGAGTCAAGATGTCACGACTTCAGATTTTAACATCAAAATTTGAAAGCCTAAAGATGAAGGATGATGAAACCATTCATGACTTCCACATGAATGTTCTGGAACTGGCTAATGCATCCAGTGCTCTTGGTGAGAAGATGTCAGAGGAAAAGCTCGTAAGGAAGATCCTTAGGTCCTTACCTAAGAGGTACAAGATGAAAGTGACTACCATTGAAGAAGCTCAAGACATCAGCAAGATGGGAGTAGATGAGCTCATTGGATCTCTTCAGACTTTTGAACTTGGTTTAAATGAAGAAGAACCAGAAAAGAAACCCAAGGGTATTGCTTTGGTCTCCACTCCTGGAGAAGATAAGGTAGTCAAAGATTCTCAGGAAGATTTGTCACAAGCCATTGCAATGATGGGAAGGCAATTCAACAAAGTGTTAAAAAGATGGAACAATAACTACAAGCCTAGTGTCAAGAACAGTTCCTCTGACACCACCAATCCAAAAGAGAAAGATGAAGAGAAGACTACTCAGGATAGAGGTGTTCAGTGCTTTGAATGTGAAGGGTATGGACATGTCAAGAAAGAATGTCCCACATTCTTGAAGAAGCAGAAGAAGGGCGTGTCAGTTTCCTGGTCTGAATCTAATAGTGAAAGTGATGGTGAGTCAGCAAAGCATGCTAGAGCCTTAACAGGAACTGCTGTGTCTGATGATGGTAGTGATGAAGAAATAACTTATGAGGAGCTAGCTTCTACTTATCGAGAGCTGTGTTTGAAAAGTGCTGAGATTTGTCAAGAAAACAAGTATCATAAGCAACAGATTGCTCAGCTTGAAAATGAAAAAGCTGATCGGGAAAACGAAGTTGTGCTAGTTAAGTCCCAACTGGATCAGATGACTAAATTCATTAGGATGATGAACAGTGGTACTGCTGATCTTGATAAAATTCTTCAGTTAGAGAAATCTGCTGGAGATAAATCAGGCATAGGATATGTGGCTAGCACTTCAGGAACAAAAAGGGAGATGTCTCAACCGTTGTCTCAACATCAACCTACGAAACAGGGCCCTTTCCCAAAGAAGGTTGTTCAGCCCCAAAATGCTGAGAAGAAGAATGGCCCTCATTAGAGGAAGATACAGCCCCAAGGAGCTAGTCAGTATATGCCTCCCCAATTTCACCAGAATATGCAAGCTGTCAAGTTCAAGCAGAACATGTCTCAGCAGAGGTATCAACATCAATAAAAATGGTATGGTTATGCGTACAACAATGCTGTTACTTATGGAAGAAGGAAACCTCATCACCATAGAAGAAAGCCTAAGAGACAGCATCATCAATACAGCAAAAGACAACTCAACTATGGAATAAGGAGACAACAGTATGGGTGGCAGCCACAGAATTATCAAAGTGGGAGAAGATTTAACCACTTTAGAAACGGCAGAGTCAGATGCTTCTATTGTGGCAGGATTGGTCATATGCAGTCCTCGTGCTTCAAGCTTCACGGATATCCTAATTCTACTCATCAACCTAAACAGCAAGAGGTTAGGCCTAAGGTGATAAAGAAATGGATACCTAAAGTTACCAACTTGATAGCTCACACGTCCTTGAGGGTTTCTACCAAAGATGACTGGTATTTTGACAGTGGGTGTTCAAGACACATGACTGGAGTAAAGAATCTGCTTGTTGATGTGAAACCTCAGTCTTCTGGCTATGTTACATTTGGTGATGGGATCAAAGGAGAGATAAAGGGAATTGGAAGACTAAACTGTGACAGTACTCCCAAGCTGGAGAATGTTCTTCTTGTTAAAGGACTAGCAGCTAATTTGATTAGTATTAGTCAACTTTGTGATCAAGGATTCAAAGTAGACTTCACAAAGTCCGAATGTAATGTGAAAGATGACAAAGGAGAAGTCATTATGAAGGGAGCCAGATCTAAGGACAACTGTTATCTTTGGGTGCCGCAAAATTCAAATTCCTCCACGTGTGTGCTTGCTAAAGAAGATGATGTCAAAATCTGGCATCAGAAGCTGAGACATCTTCACCTAAAGGGAATGAAGAGAATTATCTCCTCAGAAGCAGTCAGAGGGATTCCCAAACTTAGTATTGAGGAAGGAAAGGTGTGTGGAGACTGTCAAAAAGGAAAGCAGACTAAGATGTCTCATCCGAAGCTTCAACATGACACCACCTCCAAAGTATTGGAACTCCTTCATATGGATTTGATGGGACCTATGCAGGTTGAAAGTCTGGGTGGAAAGAAATATGCTTATGTAGTTGTGGATGACTACTCCAGATACACCTGGGTGAATTTCATCAAAGACAAATCTGAGGTGTTTGATGTCTTTAAAGAGCTCTATCATAAACTCCAAAGAGAAAAGGAGAGTAAGGTCATCAGAATTAGAAGTGATCATGGAAGAGAGTTTGAAAATAGTAAGTTTGAAGAATTTTGCTCGTCTGAAGGTATAAGTCATGAGTTTTCATCTCCTATCACCCCTCAGCAAAATGGAGTTGTTGAGAGGAAGAACAGAACTACACAAGAGTCGGCTAGAGCAATTATTCATGCCAAGAAACTACCTTATCACTTCTGGGCTGAAGCCATGAACACTTCCTGCTACATTCACAACAGAGTCACCCTAAGAAGAGGCACTTCATCCACTCTATATGAACTATGGAAGGGAAGAAAACCTAATGTTAAGTACTTCCATGTGTTCGGTAGTAAATGTTACATTCTGGAAGATAGAGAGCAGAGAAGGAAATTAGATTCCAAAAGCGATGAAGGGATATTTTTGGGGTACTCCATCAACAACAGAGCTTATCGGGTCTTCAACTCCAGGACCAAAGTGATGATGGAGTCAATCAATGTTGTGATTGATGATGAAGAAAAGCATGAAGTTGAGGATGTCATAGAAGATGTTGGAACATTAACTGATGAGGTAGCTGTTGAAGTTGAAGATAGAAATCCATCCCCAAGTACTGCTGACACTGAGCCTGAGCAACCTCAGAAGGATCCTTCTATCAGGATTCAGAAGGATCATCCTAAGGAGCTGATCATAGGTGATCCAAATTCTGGAGTAAGAACTAGGTCCAGAGAAATCATAGCTAGCTCGTGCTTCGTATCCAAAATTGAGCCAAAAAATGTCAAGGAAGCTCTGACAGATGAATTTTGGATAAATGCTATGCAAGAAGAACTGGAGCAGTTAAAGAGAAATGAAGTTTGGGATCTTGTGCCAAGACCAGAAGGGGTGAATGTTATTGGAACAAAGTGGATCTACAAAAACAAGTCAGACGAGCTTGGAGTGGTTACAAGAAACAAAGCGAGACTTGTTGCACAAGGTTATACTCAAGTGGAGGGAATCGACTTTGATGAGACGTTTGCTCCAGTGGCGAGACTAGAATCCATCAGACTACTTTTGGGTATGGCTTGTAACCTAAGATTCAAGCTGTTCCAAATGGATGTGAAGAATGCCTTTCTAAATGGCTATCTGAATGAAGAAGTCTATGTAGATCAACCTAAAGGATTCACTGATCCAAACTTTCCCAATCATGTGTTCAAACTGAGGAAGGCACTGTATGGCTTAAAACAAGCTCCAAGGGCCTGGTATGAGCGGTTGACAGAATTCTTAGTGGCAAATGGGTATAGAAAAGGAGGCATTGACAAAACCTTGTTTGTCAAGGAAGAAGGAGGAAAATTAATGGTAGCCCAAATTTATGTGGATGACATTGTATTTAGGGGGATGTCAGATGCTATGGTAAAACAGTTTGTCCAACAAATGCAATCAGAATTTGAAATGAGTTTGGTTGGAGAACTTAGCTACTTCCTTGGGTTGCAAGTCAGACAAATGGAGGATTCTATCTTTATTTCTCAAAGCAAATATGCTAAGAGCATAGTAAAGAAGTTTGGCCTAGATAAAGCCAATCACAAAAGGACACCTGCTCCCACCCATTTGAAGTTATCCAAGGATGAGAATGGAGTGAGTATGGATCACAGCTTGTACAGAAGTATGATTGGGAGTTTACTATATCTCACAGCAAGCAGACCTGATATTTCCTTTGCTATTGGAGTGTGTGCTAGATATCAGTCTAATCCTAAGGTAAGTCACTTGAATCAGGTGAAGAGGATTCTGAAATATGTAAATGGCACAAGTGACTATGGAATGTTATATAGCCGTGATTCTGGGATAGTTTTAAAAGGATACTGTGATGCTGATTGGGATGGAAGTCCAGATGATAGAAAAAGCACTTCAGGAAGGTGTTTCTTTCTAGGGAACAATCTGATTTCCTGGTTCAGCAAGAAGCAGAATTGTGTATCTCTCTCAACTACTGAAGCAGAGTATATAGCATCAGGAAGTAGTTGCTCTCAGCTGGTATGGATGAAGCAGGTCTTAAGTGAATACAATGTTAAACAAGATGTTATGACTTTGTACTGCGATAATCTGAGTGCAATTAATATATCTAAAAATCCTATACAGCACAGTAGGACAAAGCACATAGACATAAGGCATCATTTCATAAGGGATCTGGTAGAAGAAAAAGTTGTTACCTTGGAACATGTAGCCACAGAGAACCAGCTGGCTGACATATTCACTAAAGCCTTGGATGCAAACCAATTTGAAAGGTTAAGAAGCAAATTAGGAATCTGTATTTATGAAGACTGAATCTGCTAGAGGGGTTGTGGGCAGTTGGGGTAATTCTGAAAATGTGTAGTCAACTGCTAGGTGAAGTTTGCCTAATTGTGGCTAAAAAGGGAGAGAACATAGCCAAGATAGTCAAGAGGATTATTGCCATATGCTGCTAATGTGATGCAGAGATTAAGGGGGAGATAGATTGATGCTGCTAAAATGCAGTTATTGAGGGGGAGTTTTGAAGATATCATGACATGTGAAGAGTGCAGCCAAGCAGACATCTAGGGGGAGTAAATTGCTGCACATTATGAGCTACTGAACAGCTGTGATGCTGGTTCATGTTTTCAAGGAGAAGCACCAATTGGCTGTTGTCAATAATGAAGATGGTGCTGCAGCAGATCAAGTAATAAAGACTATGCAAAGTGTCAAACTACTGCTAATGAGTTTCAAATTGATTGAAGATTATTCTGCTGCTGAAATCTCTGAAGGTGCAGAGTGCAGAAGTTGATTGCAGAGTGCAGAAGTTGATTGCAGAGTGCAGAGATTGTTTTAGCAAAAATTAGCCAAAGGGGGAGATTGATAGTTCCTGGATTGGCTGGAATTTTGGTAAAACAAAGGTTATCCAATGTTGATGTCAAGGTGCTGATGTTGTAACATTGAAGTCTTAACACTGGGCTATGTTAAGTTGTTAAATGCTGAAGTTGGATGTCTGACGTCACACAGGTGATGTTGTAACATCAGACCTGCAGAATTAATAACAGCAGGATATGTTATTAGGGCACGCGTATTAGCTGGAATTGTGGAGAGTGGTTAACTCATTGGATGAGAATATCTTGGGATAGATATTTTCTGTTACATGGGAGATTTGATTGCAGGTCTGTTGGAGAATTAAAAGGTTGAAGATTTAAAAAGATTTTGGGGATAAAATCTGTTTTGAAGATTCAGTTTTAATTAACAAATCTGATCAAATATTGTGACAAGTCCAAGCCCAATTCAAGAGCTATATAAAGCGCACAAGACCAAAGGAAAAAGTACAGAAAACATTCAGAAAACATGCTGAAATTAGGGTTCTTGAGATTTTCTTCTGATTTCTCACTCAATACTCAAAATAAATGCAATTAATCTATATGGTTGTGATCCTTGTTAAAAAACGAGCAAGATTGGTACTTGAATCGTGCAAAACCATTGAGAAATCATGGAGAAAAGTGAGAAAATGCAAATCTGGAAAAACAGAGGGCGCGGACAAGAACTTGGTGTTCTTGGCACCCTTTTTCAAATTTTTGAATATTTGAATATTTTGTTATTTTTGTTAATTAATTCAAAAATTAATCTCTCTCTGAATATTTATGTTTTTGAATTGATTCTTTTTCACAAAATTCACTAAAATGTTTAAATATTTTATTTTACAAAAAAATCCAATTTATATTATTTATTTAATATAGTTAGAATTTTTGTAATTAATTTCATTTTTGTTGTTTTTAAACATTTTTAAATGAAATTCCCACTTTGATCTTTCAAAACCAATTGAATTTCAAACTCTCATTTAATTAAACACGACTTTCCAAAATAATTTTCAAGGTGTACAACTTATTTTTGAATATATTTGGTATTTTATATCATTTTTTTTCATTTAATTTCCTTTGAAAAATAACATTTTTATTTAAAATTAGGGTTTCCTCTTGATTTTAAATTTTAAAACACTTTTGGGCCTCTAATAGAGTGTAAGACCCAATCCCTTTGTAAATAAACCTTTTTGGGCCTCACACATTGTATAAGTCCCTCTGTATATTTTCAAAAATTCGGCGCCATCGTCGCCTTTGTAACAAAATCAACTGGGCTTCTCCTTGATCTATAAGACCCATCTTTATTCATTTTCAAATTCTTTGGGCCTCTAATAGAGTGTAATACCCAATCCCTTGTTGTACAACAATACCTTTTTGGGGCCTCAGTCATTGTATAAGTCCCTCTGCGATTCTCAAAATGACAGTGCGGTCACTGTCTTTTATTGGGCCTCCCCTCGTGTTGTAAGTCCCATCTTTTTTTTTCAAAACCTCTTTGGGCTTCTTCTTGAGTTGTAAGACCCATCCCTTTGTACAGAAAACCGCTTTGGGCCTCTGCCATTGTATAAGTCCTGATACGATATTCAAAACAACGGTGCGATCACTGTTAAACCTTAGGCCTCTCCTTGAGTATAAGCCCCAACCATCTTTTCAAAAACAACTTCTCTTTTGATTTAGATTCAAATATACATGTTGTTATCAAAACTTTCTTTAATTTCTTTGAACAACTAACAATACAGCATGGAAGTTTGCTCACCTGTAAGTTTTAATAGCTTTTATTTACTCACTTTCATATATATATATATATATATATATATATATATATATATATAACTGTATTGTGGGAAGCTACGTATTGTAAGTCCTTCTTTCATATCCTTTTAAAATACTTGTCAAATATCAACTGTATATAAACTAGTATAGTTATTTAGAGTTTTCCCCGGCAACTAGGTCTAGAACTAGGTAAAGCCAGTTTGGTCACTCTTTAAATACAATCAAAACTAGATCCCCATAGGATTTCCAGATACAGTCTTGCCTTCTCTTGGGCTTAAACAATATGGAACAAAGAGAAAGGCAGTATTCTCGGTGAACCTTTTCTCAGACTGTCACTATTAGAAGTTGTCAAAGAAATTCTATTCCCCAGGGATGACCTATTCTTGGTGAATAGCTTCTTTTGAATTTCTTCCAACCTCAGAACTTTCACTAAATGATCTATTCTCTGTGAATAGCATGTCTTGAACTTTTCTTAGGTTTGGGACCCACAGGCTTCCTAAAAGCATCCCCGCCTCCTCCTGGACTTTGTACAAGGACCCTCCGGCTTATTATAAGTTCTCATGCCTTCTCTTGGGCTTAATACAAGGAACCTGAAGACTTCTTAAAGGTATAAGATAGAACTTAGTCATCCTTTGCTAGAGCAGTCTTTCCACTGTCAAACCGCGAACTTAGGGTTGATACTCATCCCTTAAAACACCTGCCTCCTCTTGGGCATCATACAAAAGATAAAACTCTTCCACACCAGTAGACTTGGACAGTCTAAATCTCCTCTTGAGTCTCAAACACATTCTCAAGTTCCCTACAAACATAGGAGAAACCCTGGTCATTTTGGATAAATCTCCAGCTGAGTTAAAACCCGTGGGTTCTAAAACCCAGTCTCTCTCCTAAAAAATCCCCTAACCAGGGTCAGTTTATCATCAGTATAACACTATCCCAAATTAGAACCTCAAGGTATCTGATACCTCAACTTTTCTGTAACCCTCGACAAGAGTTGATTCCCCAGTTGTTCCTGCCTCATGATCTCAATTATCTCTGGCAAAAAGATATCCTCCTCTTAGGCTTTGTATAATGATCTTTCTTCAGCATAGCCAGCCTCCTCTTGGGCTTTATAAAATGATTCTCCCCAGCGGAGCAAACCTTTTTAGACTCTCTTGTAGAGTCAATCAACTTTCAGACTCTCTTGTTGAGTCAATCACCTTTGCAGACTCTCTTGTTGAGTCAATCACCTTTTTGTACTCTCTTGTTGAGTCAACTCTTTTAGCCTCAATCTTGGGCTATGCACAAGACATATAAAAACACTCTCTTGTTGAGCCAATCTTTTTCTAGACTCCTCTTAGGCTTGGTACAAAGGTTTCCCCTAGCAGAAGATAGCCTCCTCTTAGGCTTTGTATAATGATTTCTCCAGCTTGTTCAGCCACAATCCTGGGCTTCGTACATCACAGGTAAAAGCACTCTCTTGTTGAGTCAGACCCGTTTAACCCCAATCTTGGGCTTTGTACAAGACATAAATCTTCATAACCTTCTCTCAAGCTTGGGACAAATATCTTCCCTAGTGGAGTCAATTCCTCCTAGCCTTCTTTAGGCTTCGAAAAATAAATTCCCTAAGCTGAGTCAAACTCTTTTCAGCCTCAATCTTGGGCTTTGTACAAGACAGATAATACTCTCCCACAGAGTCAAACTCAGTATAGCCTCAATCTTGGGCTTTGTATAATACACATAAAAATATCCTCATCTGAGTCAGTTAAATTTCCCATTTCAGCCTCAATCTTCAGCTTCGTACAAGACATACGCAAACCTCCCCGGCGGAGTCAAAATCCCTTTTTAGCCTCAATATTGGGGTTTGTACAAGACAGATAGAACATTTCCCCGGAAAAGTCAAACTTTTAGCTTCCTCTTAGGCTTTGTATAATGATATCCCTAAAAGAGTCAATCTTTCTTTTGTCTAAATCTTGGGCTTTGTACAAGACATATAACCACTCTCTTGTTGAGTCCGTCATCTCCAGCCTCCTCTTAGGCTTTGTATAAGGACTTCCCCAGTGGAGTCAATCAACCTCTTAGCTTCAACCTTGGGCTTTGATCAAGGCACACAAAAATCGACAATCCCCTCAGAGGAAGTCCAATCCCTCTTTAAAGATGACAAATTCTCTCTTAGTTAAAACCTTTTAGCTTCAATCTTGGGCTTTGAACAAGACACCAAACATCTTTTCCTCCCCTAGAATAGGAGGAACTACAATTGCTCTGATTTCCCTATTTCATTTAAACGGGAATACGTAGGCATAAGGCTGCAAAATCTTAGCGATCATACTAATCAAAAACTCTAGGTCCAGTACCTTCACACCAATCAAAACTTAGGTCCAGTACCTTACCAAAAAACACCCGAACATCAACAAAAACTCACTCACTCATACTTCCCAAGAAACTTTCCCAACCCATCAACGGATAAACACCATTAAGTACAAAGTGAAACCTAAAGCTAATATCCTGTGGATAACCACATCTAGGATGGGTAATTGACAACTCCCCATTGTATAACCTAACCCCGGACCCTCCAATCTCTTTAAAGTGTTTGTTCAGTTAAACATTCGCGTGCAAGGTTAGTTTTAGATAGCTTCCATTTCCCTTCCAGCTTCATGGGAAAAATAAGAAATCAGAAAGTAGCACCCCTCCTCATTGTGGTGAGAAACCCATAAACCAGCGATAAGGTGGCTGCGTCACCGACAAAAATCACTCGCAACAGGAAAATGGAGACTCTGCTGGGGACGTCTTTGATCTGTTAGGATTATAGGCTAGAACTCTTAAGAGGTCTAGGATGTTAGTTTTAAGAATAAATATATATCGCTTTTCCTACTTGATATCTGTGTTAATTTTTCTGCTAATGGGACTGCGGATTCAGTGGGGATACCCTTTGCGGATTCAATGTCTAAACGACTTCGGTTGTTGAAAGCAGATTGCTCGATTGTGGTATCCATGAAATTGAGGATTTAGTAGACTAAGACCATGTTACTATTTTATAGTGCAGAAGCTATCAAAAATAGTTGTCACGCGATACTACCCTCATTTGAGATTACTCTAAGATACTGCAGCTCGCTCGGGTGAACCAGCCTGTTGTTGTTATCCCAAGGGGGTCAATGATTATGAGGACAGGTACAAAAAAATACCAGTACAACCTTTGGGGATGGATAGAGCCATGACTTCATGACACCGAACCTTTGACTCCATTTTTTTTCTATGTTTTTTGTGTACTGCATTCATGCATTCATTTCATTAAAAAACTTTAAACAAAGAAAAATTTTCTCTTCTAGTCTCTCTTTTTCAAATTAAACTAAGACAATGATTGCAAATGTCAGAGAGAAAGATTCCGTTATGGATTTCGGTAGAAGGAAGACTCACAAGTACACCTTCAAAATTCCAAAATTAGAGGATTTGAAAGGGTTGGCAAGGATGATCACCAACCCTGATGCTTTCAGATCTAAGTACGGAGGACTGATGTCTCTGTTAAGGGTCCATGTAATTGAAGGAGTCCTATCTACGCTGATTCAGTTCTACGATCTGGTCTATCACTGTTTCACATTCTCGGATTATCAACTTGCACCAACACTAGAGGAGTACTCTCACCTGACTGATTTTCCCATCACTGACCAAGCTCCCTTTTCTGGTCTGGAAGAAATTCTAAAGGATCAAACCATTGCATGAGTTATCTATTTGGATGAGTCAGAAGTCGGGACTCACATGACCATTAAGGGTGGAATCTAAGGTTTACCATCCAAGTTTTTGATAAAGAAAGCTCTGTACTTTGCTAGTATAGGGAACGTGACTGCTTTCGAGAGCTTCTTTGTTCTGCTCGCGTATGGGTTATTTCTGTTTCCCAACATTGATGACTTCGTTGATATCAATGCCATTAAGATTTTTCTAATTGAAAACCCCGTACCAACCCTGCTCACAGATGCTTATCATTCTATACACTTAAGGAATTTATACAGCGGAGGAATGATCACATGTTGTGTACCCCTGTTATACAAATGGTTCACTTCTCTCTTGCCCAAGTCTGCTGCATTTTTGGACCATAAGAGTACTTTACGTTGGTCACAGAGAATCGTGTCTCTTACCAAATCTGACCTCGATTGGTACAATCGAATCTATGATGGGATAAGAATCATTGACCATTGTGGAAACTTCCCTAATGTACCCCTCATAGGAATTAAAGGAGGAATCAACTATCATCCAACTTTAGTTCGTCGTCAATTTGGATACCCGATGAGACATGTCCCGTGTAATGTTCATCTAGAAGGTATTTTCTTCAAGGAAGGAGAAAATGACAGGGCACTAAGGACAGAAATAGTGCATGCCTGGAAACATGTTCACAGGAAAGGAAGAGAGTCTCTAGGAAAACCAGATTGTGTCTCTGTGGAACCTTATCTCCACTGGGTACAAACTAGAGCTCTCAAACTGAGGATGCCTTACCCTCGTCAAGAAGTTCTTCCGTTAAAGGAATCTGTCCTTTATTTTATGTCTGATACGGAAAAACTCCAGGTCACCCTCAACAAAGTTCAATAGGAGAAGAAATATTGGAAGAACAAGTACCGCATTCTCAATGTGGAGTGTAACAAAATACAACAACTGTTAAAAAAAAAAGGATGCTCTGATCGAGATTTTAGAGCAACATGTTGTAGAAAATCAAGATGACCAAAGGAATTTGCTCGCTCCTTTCACTTGGTAAAGGAATGACAACCCGACAACGGCTCAAGAGCCCCGGTCAAAGAAAAGGAAAATACCAGAATCAACACCTGAGCTCTCTTCAGAGAGGACTCAGGATCCATAAGTTTAGACATTTCCTTTTACAGCACTTTGTAAATTACTGTATTTCCATTTCCGCAATCTTTGAATTCAATAAAACGGGGTTTCCCCACTGTATGATATTTGCAATCCAATTGTCAATGTATCCTTTGATTAAACAAACAATTAATATAATCATTGCACATCATTCATCATTCTCACATAACACATTCTTCTTACCTGCGAATCTCACGTTTGTGTCTCGATTCTAGATAGAGTCAATTGTCTCATTCGTACAATACTCGGGTCAATCGACAAAAGAAAATGGATAATCTCGAGGAAGAGAACAGAGAGTTGAGAGAAGAAATCGACGCTCTGAAAGAAGATCTGAGGAAACTTCACAATTACATGCAAGCTCTGGTAGCAGCTCAGATACAAAGAACTGTGATCTCAGAGATCAAATTGACACCCATAGTGGAAAAGTATGATCCTCGGTATAACATGCCTAAAGATTGTCCCTGGGGTATGCCTATTAACTATATCCCGGAAGGATATATTCCGCCGATCACGGAAGATCCGGAAACTGCAGCAGGAACCACTGGGCCTGAAGGTTACAAAATTTAGGAAAGCGAAGATGCAAGAGGCATGACAGCAACTCCTGAAGGTTACAATCTTCGGGAGAGGGAAGCACCAAGAGTCACTACTGCAATGACTATACCACCACCCGTGGTACACACTGTCCCAGAAGGGAAGATCCCAATGATACCTCCTGCTGGAAACGAAAGTATGTACGACAGAATGAAGGAGTTTCAGGAGCAATTCCTGAAAATACAGAAGGAACTGCATGCCATTCGCGGTCAGGATCTATTCGGAAAGGACGCCGCAGACCTTTGTTTGGTCCTCAATTTGAAAGTTCTGCACAAATTCAAGGTGCCCGAATTTGAAAATACAAGGGTAACTCTTGCCCTCAAAGTCATTTGGTGATGTACGCTCGAAGGATGTCAACTCATACGGAGAACCAAAAGCTACTGATCCACTATTTCTAAAATAGTTTAACCGATGCCGCACTTAAATGGTACATGGGTTTGAACCGTACTAAGATCGTCACTTTCAGAGATCTTGGCACTGCCTTCATTCAGCAATATAAGTATAACCTGGACATGGCACCGGACATAGATCAACTCAGAGCCATGTCGCAGAAGGACAAGGAAACCTTCAAGAAATATGCTCAGAGATGGCGTGAAATTGCCGCCCAGATTTTTCCACCTCTCGAGGAAAAAGAGATGACAAAAATCTTCTTGAAAACCTTGAGCTCATTTTACTATGATCGAATGGTCCCCAGTGCGCCCAGCGACTTTACTGAGATGGTGGGCATGGGAGTTCGTCTTGAAGAAGCAGTCCGAGAAGGACGTCTGGTCAAAGATGCTGGACCATCAAGCAGTACTAAAACATACGGTAGTGCTCTCCCTAAGAAAAAAGAGTAAGATATTGGCAATATCTCTCTCAGAAAGCAAAGGTGACGGTACCAACCAGTAGCAGCTGTAACTCCTGCTATTAATCCTGCGTCTGTTCCTACGTATCAACCTCAGGTTGCTCAGAGCCAACCAAATCAATAACAATATCAGCAAAGGACACAATAGTCTCTTCAGCAGGCTCGTCCTCAGTACAACAACAACCGTACAACGCGACCGCCAGGGTTCGACACTATACCAATGTTGTACGCAGAACTGTTCCCACTACTACTGGTCAAGGGGCACGTCCAAACCAGTGTTCTCTTGCGATATCGGAGAATCTGCCTTTTTGGTTTAAAGCGGATCAAACTTGCCCTTATCATCAAGGAGGACCGGGGTATAACATAGAAAACTGTATCAGCTTCAAGTCTGATGTGCAGAAGCTTGTCAGAAACGGGGTCTTATCCTTCAAGGATACAAATCCAAATGTTCAGACGAACCCGTTGCCTCAACATGAGAAAGATGCGGTAAATTTGATAGAGGAAGAGTCTAAACATAGCTATCAAATTCACAATGTACTCCTGTTGAAAACCAATCTGGTCAAAATGCATTGCAAACAGAGTGGGTACAGTCATGTACCATCTCATAACTATCACCAGTGTGATATCTGTTCTAAAGACAATCAAGGATGTTCTATGGTGCAATCAGCTCTACAGGAACAGATGGATCTCGGATGGATCCAAGATCACTGAATTCATGAAGTCAACATGACTTATACAAATTCCAACATCATCCAGAACCACAACATTCGTGCGATGAATGTCAACTTGGTGGCAATGCACTCAAGACAAAGCCAACGTCATGATCTGCCACGGTATAATTACGATTCCTGTCTGATCTGCTCGGTAAACAATCAAGGATGCTCTTTTATACAAGAGGCCCTCCAGTGTCAGATGGATTTGGGATGGATTCAGGATTACCGCGATAGAAGTCATTATCAAGTGAATATGATTCAAATCTTTGATATTCGCTTGATGAATACTAGCTTGGTGGAATTACACGCTAAACAAGTTCAGCTCGGTTTTTTGACTTCGCATGATTATCGGAACTGTAAGGTATGTCGTGAGAGTGACCAAGGTTGTGCACTCGTTCAAAGAACACTACAACACTTATTAAACCACTGGTGGCTTCCGATCTATCTAGATGAAGACACACAACAAGTCAGTATGATTGAAGGGAACCCTACTAGGCATCAGAGTCAGGATGTTCGATCAATGGAAACAGATCTAGTAAGGTTACACTGCATACAAAGCGGACGTGGCCGGGTGCCACCATACAACTATGAGCGTTGTAGAGTTTGCTCACAGGATAACCAAGGATGCTACCTCGTGCGAGCAACCCTTCAAAGTCAGTTGCACCATAAGGAGATTCAACCATGGTCAAGCTCTGGTTCAATGCCAGACTATCATCCTAATCAAGGCAAAGATGTTGTCTTGATCCCTAAGCAATAAGTGGCCAAAGATGTATGCGCCATAATCCCTTTACTCCATGAATCGAGGGTTCCTCTTGACGGTGGAAAGATTCTCAACCTCGAACCAATTGAGGCCGGCTACGATGGTCAGAAAAATCAGAAGGCTCCTGTAGTTATTTATCTGCCTGGACTGTTACCGTACAAATCCGATACGGCTATCCCTTACAAATACGGTGCAACAACAATTGAGAATCGAAAGGAAACTCCATTACCCTTCATCGTGAATATTACAGACATCAGTCGAGTAACACGGAGCAGTCGAATCTTCAACCGAGGAGTTAGAGAACCTACCAGAGAAAAGGAACCTCAAACAGAAGCTCCTAATCAGCCAGTCGGTCAGTCCAGTGATCTCGACCTTTCAAAGAACAATGATGAGATGCTGAAGCTCATCCAAAAGAGTGAGTACAACATTTTTTATCAAATGTTGCAAACTCCTTCAAAAGTCTTTGTGTTATCTCTTTTAATCAGTTCTGAAGCTCACAGGGAGGCTCTACAGAAAGTCTTAGAGCAAGCCTTTATGGAACAAGATGTAACAATAAGACAATTTGACAGCATCATCTCCAACATCACTTCCTGCAACAACTTGGGATTCAGTGATGAGGAACTGCCGAAGAGGGCCAAAATCATAACATGGCACTCAATATTACAGTCAACTGCCAGGACGATGCTTTAGCCAGCATACTGGTAGATACTGGATCGACTCTGAATGTTATGCTGAAGTCCACTCTAATGCGACTATCATTTAAAGGGTCTCCGATGAGAGGCAGTGAGGTCATCGTCAAGGCATTTGAAGGATCCCGAAAAATAGTTATCGGCGAAGTCGACCTTCCCATAACTATCGGTCCTCACACTTTCCTAGTCACTTTCTAGGTCATGGACATCCAGGCAGCATACAGCTATTTGTTAGGAAGACCTTGGATACACGAGGCTGGGGCAGTCACTTCAACACTTCACCAGAAGCTGAAGTTCGTCAAGAATGACCAACTAGTCACAGTCTGCGGAGAGCAAGCCTTGGTCGTGAGCAATTTATCGTCGTCCACTTGTGTGGAACCGGAGGAGGTTGTTGGAACCCAGTTCCAGGCACTTTCAGTAAGCCATGATAACCAATCAGAAAAGGGAACATTGATTTCCTCGTACAAAGATGCTCTCGAAGTAATCAAAAGTAACAATGCAAAAGGATAGGGATAGCTTGTCATTCCTACTGAGAATAAGAAAAAGAAAGTCTTGGTTTTTCCTCAACCTGTACCCAGACTCCTACTAACAATGAAAGCCTTCATCCCATTCAGGACTTCTTTCACAGTGGAGGTTTCCTCCACCAGTGTCTCAAGAAGTACATACCATCAACGAGGGTGATTCCTCCGATACAGATGAAGAGTGGAAGTACTATCTTAACGAGGACGGTTATATGTCTTAGGAAGAGGTGCCTACGCCATTTTGCTATCCCACACAGAGTCCGAGACATATACCAAGGTCGGATGTCAAGATGATATACGGAGATTGTGATCCGGAAGGATGTCGTGCTCCACCAAACTCATTCGAGGAGGACACTTTGATGAAAGACAACTTTGACCATGAATATTATAGCCCAATGGATGGTTTTCCTATCTGGCAGTCATACCCAGGAGACTCAGGGCAAAAGAGTCATCCAAACGATGCATATCAGCTGAGCATCATTGAAAAGAATACCTGTGTCCCCACCGAATCATGGGATCATTACTCAGGGCATTCAGAAGATATCCAGTATAACGATGAATTTGCAAAGATTGCAGGATAAGAGTTCCTTAACTACGCTTTTCCCGAGGTCAACGTCATCGAAAGGGACGACTCCTCCAGTTTCAATGAAGTGTAGGACACCCTGGGACAACCGAGTGGCAAATACGACTTCATGGTCAAGTACACCGCTCCTGAAAGCTCTCGTATTAGGCTCGAAGACATCCACCCAACTGGATGGGAAGATCAACCTGAGAGTACAGACACTGTGCAAGATACGGCTGAAGAATCCTCCTACGACAACTCTACCTGGGAGATAGATTCTAACGATCCTGCTCCACTAGAAATCAGCATTATTTCTGAAGACAAATCAAGAAGGAAAGTACCAGACTTTGTGATTCACCGAGGAGTTCGCCGCCAATGGGTTGCTGTCGATGTCCCGAAAGTCGTCCATGAGTCTAAGTAATTTCCGTCTTTGTTTTAACCCTTCACCCTGCCCAAGTGAAATGGATGTTTTGATAGGGCTCACTTTTTGTAAATGTCTCTCTTCGCTTCGCCCAAAGCGACTGAGTTCTGTTTTATAGGGTTGTAGTTTCAAGAATTGACAAGATCATAAATAAAATAACGTTGTTCTGTAATTTCCGCATTTATTGTTGTTTTCTCTTTTCTCATTTTCAGAAAATGGTAATCCTAAAAACAACTCAAATAATAAAAACAAGCATTTTTCAGAAATTACACTGCATAACAATCTTGCATTCTCTCCATCTCTTCTAAAAACAATCATCACGTCATGCAGATTGCTTGTTTTAAACCCCATTGAAACATACGATCCAATGCCTTCTCCCAACTTTGAATTCTCGGTATTTGAAGCTGAAGAAGAAAATGACGAAGAAATTACAGAAGAGATCTCCCGATTACTCAGACAAGAGGAAAGGTCAATTAAACGTCACAAAGAGCCGTTGGAAGCGATCAACTTAGGTTCAAAAGAAAAGAGAAAAGAAGTCAAGATTGGGGCACTGCTCAATCCGACTGTCAAAGAAAATTTGATAAAGCTTCTCAAAGAGTTTCCTGATGTATTCACTTGGTCCTACCAGGACATGCCAGGGTTGGATACCAGCATCGTGGAACATCATCTACCGTTAAGATCAGAATGTCCGCCAGTAAAACAAAGGTTGAGACAGACTCATCCAGACATGGCCATCAAAATCAAAGAGGAAGTACAAAAATAGATTAACACGGGTTTCCCCGCCACATCAAAATATCCTCAATGGCTAGCCAACATAGTGCCAGTTCCGAAAAAGGACGAAAAAGTTAGAATGTGTGTAGACTACAGGGATCTGAACAAAGCTAGTCCAAAGGATGACTTTTCTTTGCCACACATTGACATGCTGGTAGATGGTACAGCAAAGTTCAAAGTCTTCTCCTTCATGGATGGATTCTCGGGCTATAATCAGATAAAAATGGCGCCGAAAGACATGGAGAAAACTTCCTTTATCACCCCTTGGGGCACCTTTTGTTACAAGGTAATGCCGTTCGGTTTGAAAAACGTCGGGGCAACATTTCGTGTCCATTCAGGGAAACTCTTAGGGTTCATCATCAGCCAGAAAGGAATTGAGGTTGAGCCTGACAAAGTCAAGGCCATTCAAGAAATGCCTTCTCCAAAAACTGAAAAATAAGTCAGGGGATTCCTGGGATGTTTGAACTATATTTCCAGATTTATATTCCTCATGACAGCGACATGCGCGCCGATTTTCAAATTACTCAAAAAGGATCAGGACTACGTTTGGACAGAAGACTGCCAAACTGCCTTCGACTGTATCAAGGAATACCTGTTGAACCCACATATCCTGTCACCTCCAGTGGAGGGAAGACCATTGATTATCTACCTAACAGTCTTGGAAGACTCAATGGGTTGTGTACTTGGACAACAAGATGAAACCAAAAGGAAAGAGTATGTCATTTACTATTTGAGCAAGAAATTCACCGACTGCGAGACTCGGTACACTATGCTTGAGAAAACTTACCATGCTCTGGCTTGGGCAGCCAAACGTCTTCGCCAGTATCTGATTTTTCACACTACTTGGTTAATCTCCTAAATGGATTCGATCAAGTATGTCTTTGAAAAACCTGCTCTCACGGGAAGGATCGCCCGTTGGCAGATGTTGTTATCAGAATATGACATCGAGTATCACGCTCGGAAAGCCATCAAAGGAACTGTTTTAGCCAATCATTTGGCTCATCAACTGATTGACGATCAAGAATCAATTGGATTTGATTTCCCGGACGAAGATGTCATGTACTTAAAAATGAAAGACTGCGATGAACCGCTACCTAGTGAAGGGCCGGAACCAGGTTCCCAATGGGGACTAATCTTTGACGGGGCTGTCAATCATATAAAAATAGAATTGGGGAAATCATCATAACACCTCATGGTACCCACATTCCTTTCACTACCCGACTGACATTCAAGTGTACAAACAACAAGGCTGAATACGAAGCTTGTATCATAGGTCTCGAAGAGGCGATTTACTTGAGAATTAAGAACTTGGATGTATATGGAGACTCAACCCTGGTTATCAATTAAATCAAAGGGGATTGGAACACATACCAATCAGGACTGATTCCTTACAAAGATTACACGAGAAGGTTGTTACCATTCTTCAACGAAATCGAGTTTCACCACATCCATCGTGAAGAGAATCACATGGCTGATACATTAGCCACTCTCTCTTCCATGATTAGTATAGGTCAATGGAATGACATACCTAAGTTTGACATAATGCGCCTTGAAAGGCCTGCTTACATCTTCACGATCGAAGCAGTCATAGACGATAAACCTTGGTATCACGATATCAAATGTTTCCTTCAGAAACAAGAGTATCCACCTGGGGCATCCAGAAAAGACAGAAAAACCCTCAGAAGGCTAGCAGGCATCTTCTTTCTGAGCGGTGATACACTCTATAAGAAAAACTTTGACATGTTTTTGCTTCGATGTGTAGACAGACCAGAGGCAAACATGTTGATGAAGGAGATTCATGAAGGGTCCTTTGGCACTCATGCTAGTGGACGCACAATGGCGAGAAAAATTCTGAGAGCAGGGTACTACTGGTTGACCATGGAATCCGATTGCTATAAGTACATGAGGAGATGTCACAAGTGTCAGATATACTCAGACAAAATCCATGTACTGCCAGCAAATCTCAAAGTTCTTTCTTCCCCGTGGCCTTTTTTCCATATGGGGAATCAACATGATTGGCATGATTGAACCCAAGGCTTCGAACGGACATCGGTTTATTCTAGTAGTCATTGACTACTTCACCAAGTGGGTCGAAGTAGCATCATACGCTAATGTAACCCGACAAGTGGTAGTCTGATTTATCAAGAATAATCTCATATGCCGTTATGGTGTTCCAAGCCAGATCATTACCGATAATGGATCTAACTTGAATAATAAGATGATAAAAGAGTTGTGCATTGAGTTCAAAATCAAACACCATAACTCATCTCCCTACCGACCCAAGATGAACGGAGAGGTAGAAGCGGCTAACAAGAACATCAAGAAGATTGTTCAGAAGATGGTTGTAACCTATAAAGACTGGCATGAGATGCTACCCTTTGCCCTTCACGGTTATCGCACATCTGTCCGCACTTCAACTGGGGCAACCCCTTTCTCTCTAGTATATGGCATGGAGGCAGTGCTTCCCATAGAAGTAGAGATCCCATCAATCCGGGTATTGATGGAAGCTAAGCTAACCGAGGTAGAATGGTGCCAAAGGCGGCACGACGAACTAAATCTGATAGAAGAAAAGCGAATAATGGCTCTATGACATGGTCAGTTGTATCAGCAGAGAATGAAGAAAGCGTTTGACAAAAAGGTCTGACCCCGTGTCTTCAGAAAAGGAGACCTTGTGCTCAAGAAGATACAATCCTTTCTCATTGATTCCCGGGGCAAGTGGACTCCGAATTATGACGGCCCTTACATGGTCAAGAAAGATTTTCCAGGCGGCGCCTTGAGACTTGCAACCATGGATGGAGAGGAATTTGCCTACCCCACAAATGTTGACGTAGTCAAGAAATACTTCGCCTAAATAAAAAAAGTCTCGGTGGAATGAAAACCTGAAAGGGCGGTCCAGGCAAAAATTAGAGACATAATAAAAAATTATCCCAATGGGTTGGAAATCTCAAAGTACAATCTAGGCAAAAGTTAGGGATTCATGGCAAGTAACTACGTCCACAAAGGGGCAAATCCCTCAGCAGCAGTCATGCCATCCATCATGAAAACTCCAGTCAAGGTCATCTTCGACAGAAGCTCAGGATGTCCAGAATTCAAAGTTGGTAGAAGGATAATGGTCGTTATGTTTCAATGTAGCCCTTTTCCCTTAAATTACCATTTTCTAAACTTTGTAAATACTCTATGGAATCACACGTTTGGCTGATTTCCATTCTATCAATAAAATTTGAGCCTTGATGTTTTTGTTTGTAATTCTTATTTGTTTTAGCCTTATAGAACGACATTTTAATATGATCAACGATTCTTGAAATAAAACAAAAATGAATTTACTTGTCAAATATTTCCGCTTTTAAAATAAAGATGGCAATTATTTTGACTGTTGAACATCGATGGCTACTCCAAAAGCGATTAAGCTTTAAAATGCAGAATCAAAGTACTCCTTCTCAAACCAGTACGCCTGAAGGAAGGATCAGTTATGTCAGATGCGAATATGCCGTTTGACATCCCTGACAGAGTTCTTATCTCTTAAGCCTGACCAACGTTGCTCCCCACAGGAACCTTTTTCTCCTAAGCAAGGCATAATTGCTATCTTGAACCGAAGATACTTCTTCGTCCCCTGCAGTGGCCGAGTATCCAGTCGTGTTCATCCACTAGTCTGTATGTCGTGTCAATTTTGTTAGCATATACATACATACATCATGCATTATTGATTCATACTCATATTCATATTGCATCACTATCACTCTAGTCGGTTTTGTTCCCAAGCGATAAGGGTCCTCTCCCTCGGGTTGTCAGTTCTTTCCTCGTCAGGGAATGTTTTGTCTGAACCACCTTTCTCCCCAATTTATTTCTGGGATGGAGATGGTCCTCGACCACTTTGATAACTTGAAACTCTGAAAAGCAAGAAGGCATTCGACAAACATCACTCTTCACCATTGAAGATGATATTTTCACTTTCCCGGATTAAGGAAAATCCCCAGAGAAAGCCTCACAACTAAAGACTCTCAGCAACACATTGATTTTTCTCCCCAAGAGAGTCAATGATAATGAAGTCATCAACACCACAAAATTGGATCACATCACATGGTATTTCTCTGATAAGATCTTGAAGAAAAGTATGATGTAATATCCCCAAGAAGGAAGCAGTTTCTCAAGAGACTCATTTACCCCAGTAGAGTCAACAAATGGCATCTCTAACAGAGAAGTTTGCACACCTCTACAGCTCATATAAATGGGTTCCCCAGCAAGTCTGACATCAAAACTTTTTCCTATCAAATGGCATCTCCCCAGGAAAATCCGGCAACAAGTTTGAGGAAAACCGCTACAAATAGCGTCCCTTGTCAAGAAAGTTTATTGACAAAAGAAACTAAGACCAGTTCCTTGGCTGAAGACCAGGGTCAAGGGGAAGTTTATATCAGAAACTGAGACCAGTTTCGTGGCTCAAGACTAGGATCGAAGGGAAGTTTAAATCATAAACTGAGACCAGTTCCGTGGCTCAAGACCAGGATCGAGGGGAAGTTCATTTCAGAAACTGAGACCAGTTCCGTGGCTCAAGACTAGGATCGAGGGGAAGTTTTACCTTTTCTAAGCATCGTTGTTTAGCAAAAAGAAGATGGATGAGCGAACTGCCATTCATAACCACCATCAAAATTTCAGATATTCAGATATTTAATCCTCTTGCACCCCGAATGCCCGAATACCTTCGCCATTCACACCTTCGGGTCCAAGAAGATTACATAGGGGCTTCTGTCATACCCCAAATTTTGACCACCAAGATTTCCCATCATTGTGAGGATCATTACCACAATATGGATGTGCCATCATGCCTCATCAATATCCTCAGAGATGTTTGAGCATTCACCACAATCAAGAATTAGGGTTTCAAGCCCTCTCAGAGCCTTAGACAAAGGATCAATCAAGAAATGATATGATCTTCAACTTGTCTAACCTCTCAAACACCTATAAAGGATTAAGAGGACTCCCACATCAAGAATCAAGCACAAGGTTGCAACATTCCAAGTGGATCAAGCCTCAAGATCGTCAGTGTCACCAAATTAGGGTTTTGGTCAACGAAGGCCTCCAGATGAAATATTTCATCTGGCCATGAGCCAATGTTTCAAAGCACAACCCAAGATACTCCAAGGGACCTCATGGACACAATCATCAAGTCAATTTAACCTCAGGGGATGCATTTACCCAAAAATCAGGAATTAGGGTTTCTTGACCTAATTCACCCCTAAGTTGACTTTTGGGACAAAGCATGAGCCAAGACCTCAAGACATGGTTTGAGGGTCTCCAATACACTACATTGATCCATTTGCAACAATGGATTGATCCTTGAAGCTTGATCCACAAGTTTCAATTTCATCAGGACCACAATTAGGGTTTCCAGGAAAAAAGTCAACTGTACCTTTGACTTTTGACCAAGACATGCTCCCCAAACCTTGGGACATGATTCAATACACCCTATAACACCTATGGAATATATCCATTAGGTTTGATTTAGGTCAAGGACTTGATTTCACAAAGGATCGCACAGTTTGGATTTCATCTGATAAAAAGTCAACTGTGCACAAAATCAAGTTTAACTTTTTGGAATTTTTTACAATTATGGTTCCTTGACCCTACAACAATGTTAATATGTTATTTGAATCATCATTCATCAAGAAAAATCTAAGAAAGTGAGTTAACTTGTAAAAGGGGTAACCATAAAAAAACTTAGAATTTTTCTAAGTTATGGAACAAAGTGGCTAGGGTACCAACTTCCAAGGACCATAACTTGAGATCCAAGCAACCATTTTGGATGGTCCAAAGCTGGATTTGTAGGTCTCGCTACACTGTACAAAAGCTTCAACTAAAGCTCATTCCAATTCCTCGTGGATTTTTCGTTATGGAGTGATCAAAATGGCTGAAAACGTGAAATTGGTACTTTTCCAACACTTAGTGAAATTTTCACTAAGTCAAAATCTGCCTTACTTTTTCCAAAATGTAAGGGCAATTTTCACCTTGATCCAAGTCAAACCAGGTCTAGGGGTGAACATCAAAGTTAAAGTATGCCATAAGGACTTTCCAACAAGTACCAGATCATCTCCAAATTCCATTTGAGCAAGGAGATACAACCCTTGGAACATGGCATCATGAACTGGTTTTTACAAGGCAGAATTTGTGCATTTTGCTCGATTTGTCCAAATCTGATAAATCCAAGCCTTGTCATCAATTTGGACACATCTGAGGATCAAATCTAAGGGGGATGATCCGATCTCCAAGCCTCCAAAGTCCAAGAATCTACAAGTAGCCATGCCAAACCTAAAAGAGCTAAAAAGTGCCAAGACTCCAATTTTGTTTCCAAGCCTTTAATGAATACAGCAAGGTGGCATGAACTGAGCCTATTCCAACTGAATTCATTCCAAACTTATCTCTGAACCAAAGCTACAAAGCCTGTGCTCTAATCTCAAGTCAATGGCTAGAGGAGACTTGAGATTCCATTTGATCACAATTGGCCACAGGCCTGTACCAGTTGCCATTCACTATTGATGCCAAAACAAACTTGTTAAACTATAAATAGACATCAATTGTGATCAGTTTGAGTACACCAAAGCACCCAAATTGATGTTTTCCTCAAAATCACCACTTTCTTTCCAATTTTGCCTTCTAACTCAAGTCACTATCGGGTTTTGAGTTTGAGAGCAATTCCAACCAAACCAATCACACACACACACACACCTCACATATAACATATAGAAGTGATCCATAACACAAAATCACATCTGGAACATCAGAATCTCAAAATCACCAGCCAATTTCTCAAGTTCTTGACAGATTTGCAGTTGGGGTACCATCTCAAGTTCCAGATCATTTCCATTCATTCCAAGCATTCAAACACAATCCTTGGCACCTAGGGAAGCTGTCCAAATCATTGGAACCTAGCTGTAACACCTCTAACTCAGAAATTGATCACTAACTGCAAGAGGTAAGCATGAACTCTTCAAACTCCATGATGCATGCATATTTTACTACACAATAATTTTGCCATATGTTCCTAATCAAGTATGGAGTGATAACCCTCAATTAATTGCCATGAATCCGTCGTGTATGGAATTTCATGGTGTTCATGCTAAAATTTGGGTACTTGAGATTTTCTTCTGATTTCTCACTCAATAATTAAAGTAAATGTAATTAATCTATATGGTTGTGATCCTTGTTCAAAAACGAGCAAGATTGGTACTTGAATCGTGCAAAACCATTGAGAAATCATGGAGAAAAGTGAGAAAATGCAAATCTGGAAAAACAGTGGGCGCGGGCAAGAACTTGGTGTTCTTGGCGCCCTTTTTCAAATTTTTGAATATTTGAATATTTTGTTATTTTTGTTAATTGATTCAAAAATTAATCTCTCTCTCAATATTTATGTTTTTGAATTGATTTTTTTTCTCAAATTCACTAAAATGTTTAAATATTTTATTTTACAAAAAATCCAATTTATATTATTTATTTAATATAGTTAGAATTTTTGTAATTAATTTCATTTTTGTTGTTTTTAAACATTTTTAAATGAAATTCTCACTTTGATCTTTCAAAACCAATTGAATTTCAAACTCATGTAATTAAACATGACTTTTCAAAATATTTTTCGAGGTGTACAACTTAATTTTGAATATATTTGGTATTTTATATCTTTTTTTTCATTTATTTTCCTTTGAAAAATATCATTTTTATTTAAAATTAGGGTTTCCTCTTGATTTTAAATTTTAAAACACTTTTGGGCCTCTAATAGAGTGTAAGACCCAATCCCTTTGTAAATAAACCTTTTTGGGCCTCACACATTGTATAAGTCCCTCTGTATATTTTCAAAAATTTGGCGCGATCGTCGCCTTTGTAACAAAATCAACTGGGCTTCTCCTTGAGCTATAAGACCCATCTTTATTCATTTTCAAACTCTTTGGGCCTCTAATAGAGTGTAAGACCCAATCCCTTGTTGTACAACAATACCTTTTTGGGCCTCAGTCATTTTATAAGTCCCTCTGCGATTCTCAAAACGACAGTGTGATCACTGTCTTTCATTGGCCTCCCCTCGTGTTGTAAGTCCCATCTTTCTTTTTCAAAACCTCTTTGGGCCTTTCCTTGAGTTGTAAGACCCATCCCTTTGTACATAAAACCTCTTTGGCCCTCTCCTTGGGTTGTAAGACCCATCCCTTTGTACAAAAAACTGCTTTGGGCCTCAATCGTTGTATAAGTCTCGATACGATATTCAAAACAATGGTGCGATAACTGTTAAACCTTGGGCCTCTCCTTGAGTATAAGCCCCAACCATCTTTTCAAAAACAACTTCTCTTTTGATTTAGATTCAAATATACATGTTGTTATCAAAACTTTCTTTAATTTCTTTGAACAACTAACATAACAGCATGTAAGCTTGCTCACCTGTAAGTTTTAACAGCTTTCATTTACCCGCTTTCATATATATAACTGTATTGTGGGAAGCTGCGCACTGTAAGTCCTTTTTTCATATCCTTTTAAAATACTTGTCATATATCAACTATATATATACTAGTATAGTTATTTAGAGTTTTCCCCGGGAACTAAGTCTAGAACTAGAAAAAGCCAGTTTGGTCACTCTTTAAATACAGTCAAAACTAGATCCCCATAGGATTTCCAGATACGGTCTTGCCATCTCTTGGGCTTAAACAATATGGAACGAAAAGAAAGGCAGTATTCTCGGTGAACCTTTTCTCAGACTGTCATTATTAGAAGTTGTCAAAGAAATTCTATTCCCCAGGGATGACCTATTCTCGGTGAATAACATCTTTTAAATTTCTTCAAACCTCAAAACTTTCACTAAATGATCTATTCTCTGTGAATAACATTTCTTGAACTTTTCTTAGGTTTGAGACCCACAGGCTTCCTAAAAGAATCCCCGCCTCCTCTTGGGCTTTGTACAATGACTGTAACACCCATATATAAAACTCATACATCAAAGCATAAATATTATATATAGATCCAAGTGTTTGGTACTGAAACACATAAGCTCCTAGTTAACACATTGTATACATATAAATGCCCTAAAGTTCAAAGTACAAATACCTAAGGCATATTATACACAAGATGTTCAAATGATAAAAACTAAGAACTAGATTAACAATGATCCCAAAATACACTTCGCTACGGAAGCTAGCCATCAACAAGCAAGGAAAAGATTACACGACCTTATCCTTACCCTTCTCGGAACCTGAAGCACCTGAAATACATCAACAACGTGGGGTGAGATACATCAAATCTCAGTGAGTTCCCTATCTTATGGATTCTCTCAGATTAACAAGGTTCTAACAATCCTAACTCAAGTCCGGGGAAAAGGGGAAAGGACTCTTGAGTTCACATTTCAATTCTCACACTATATGGAAACATGCCATTAGTTCATCAACTCAAAAGTATCACTAACCGATAACCATATCAAGGTACCTCCTGTTCCCGTCCACTTCTACGTCTAGAAGGCGGCCCGAGTTATAGATCCTTGTAATCTACTTGACATACGAATGGATTCGGGTTCTATGGGTCATTAACCATTATGAACCGTCACTTCACACGGGCCATTAACCGTCACAAGCATACGCTCCATGGGCGCCATTCGTACAATACGGGGAATCAAACCTGCCAAGTAGTTATGCATCCATTTCAGAGGGGTCTGAGACTCATGAAACTACACTCAAGATAAACCGGTTACGATTACGTAATCACACACACGAACATGATTGTATTCGACAATCACTAGGCTATCATGCCTCAAGGCCTCTCTCGCCTATCAAACCACAAAGGCTAACCAACGTGTTCCAAACTAGTGTCTCCAAACCTTCTAAATTCTCCTATAGTTCATAAGGGGGTTTTCCTCACTCTTTGTATTTCTTTTTCCATATTAACATGCATATTCAATTACAATCATGCTAAACAATAATAGGATAGGCAAGGCATCTCACAATTGCATAATAGAATAATTTATAACAATTAAAACATAATTAAAACACTTTTGAAACTTTCTCGATTATTTAATTGGTCGGTAAAATCGACATATTTTATCTCCATTACATATAATATTTTCTCGGCTTTACATCGATATAAAGAATGTTCGATTCCGATAAACGAATCAAAAGTTATGAATTTTCTCGTTTTGGAAGAAAAACATCAAGTCCTAGGTCGCGCTAAGCGCACCCTCTTTCCCACTGAGCGCGCAAGCTTCTGCCTGGAGGGGTTGCACGAATTCAACACCGCGCTGAGCGGGCCCCTGCGCACTGAGCGCGCTCTGCGAAAAATGCAGAAAATACCAAAGCAACAACAAAATTTTCCTATACCCCAAACCACCAACAGAGGTTCAACAACATAGTTTGAGTATGGTTTGCACAACAATAACTTCAAAACACATATTTCATCAAGAACACAAAAGTTCTATAAACCTAGCTTTTTCCAAAATCATCAAAATCAAACAAAACATCAAAATAATCAACAACACATGTTTCTATAATCATATTGATCATTCATTTCGATTTCTAACGAATTCTAACCGTTAAAACATCGATTTCCATAAATTCGACCTAAACCAAACAATTCCAAAACTTCTAAAACTTGGTACTAACTAGAACCCACCTTGGATAAATGATGAAAATGAGGAAGATGAGATGATTGGATGAAGTTTGGATCAATGGATGATGATTGTTCTTGGATTTTCTTCCAAAACCCTTTTCTCCTCTTTTTCTCCTTTCTTCTTTCTTTCCTCTTCTTTTCCTTCTTTTCTCTTTCTTTCCTTTCTTACTATCTTTTTCTTTTTATATGTTGGAAAGTGGAAGGAAAATAAGTAACAAACTTAGTATTAGAAATAATACTACTAAATTTCC
This sequence comes from Lathyrus tuberosus, assembly GCA_022829125.1. Lineage (NCBI taxonomy): Eukaryota > Viridiplantae > Streptophyta > Magnoliopsida > Fabales > Fabaceae > Lathyrus > Lathyrus tuberosus. The sequence goes on along the minus strand of JALAZF010000122.1, from coordinate 1,497,744 downwards.
AAAAAGTCTCTAAAGTCCAAATTAGTAAAATACGGGGTATTACATCCTCCCCCCCCCCCTTAAATAGAAATTCGCCCTGGAATTTAAAGATTACCTGAACAGATGAGGGTAAGCATCTCGCATTTCCGATTCAAGTTCCCAAGTTGCATCACCCGGATGCGTTACATCCTACTGCACCTTAACGAGAGAAATGTTCTTGTTCCTTAATACTTTTGTTTCTTTTCCCACAATGCGACTCGGTTGAGGTTCAAAAGTCAAGTTGCTTCTATTTCAATCGTATTCGGTAGAATTGGTTGAAGATGATCTGGAACAAATCTGCGAAGTTGATATACATGAAAAATATCATGTATTTCCGACAGAGAAGGCGGTAAGGCTAATCTGTAAGCTACTTCGCCAATCCTTTCTAAAACTTGATACGGTCCCACGTATCTCGGACTTAACTTCAGTGACTTAAACGGTCCTTTCAGTCTTAATCTCGGAGTGACTTTCAAAACCACATGGTCACCTTCTTTAAATTCTAAAGGTCCCCTCCAGTTATCCGCATAACTCTTTTGTCGATCTTGTGTGTGCTTAATTTTCTCGCGGATCATTCGAATCTTTTCCGTAGTCTCTTGGATAATTTCGGGTCATAAGATTCTATCTTCACCAACCTCCGCCCAACACAAAGGTGTTCTACATTTTCTCCCATACAATGCTTCATACGGTGCCATACTGATGCTCGCATGATAACTATTATTATAAGAAAACTCAATCAATGGTAGAAGTTCTTTCCAATTACCCTTACTTTCTAGTACACAAGCTCTCAACATATCCTCCATTGGTTGTATTGTTCGTTCAGTTTGACCATCCGTATGAGGATGATTAGACGTGCTCAAACGCAACTCCGTACCCATATCTTGTTGAAAAACTTTCCAAAACCTTGAAGTAAACTTCGGATCTCTATCCGACACAATATTAGAGGGAATACCGTGCAATTTCACAATTTCGGCAATAAACAACTTGCAAGATGACTCGCTTTGGAGGTAGTCTTCACGGCCAAGAAATGCGCCAACTTTGTCAACCGATCTTCTATTACCCAAATCGAATCATAACCACCTTGTGTACGGGGTAAACCTATTGCAAAATCCATAGAAATACTATCCCATTTCCAAATTGGGATTTCTAATGGTTGCAATAATCAAACCGGTCTTTGATGTTCAATCTTGACATGTTGGCATACCGCACATTCCGACACGAAGACCGCAACATCTCTTTTCATACTGGACCACCAATAGTCCTTCTTTAAATCTTGATACATCTTTGAAGAACCCGGATGTATAGTGAAGGTACCCTTGTGCGCTTCCTCTAAAATCCTTCTTTTCAAAGTCGCATCGTTCGGAACGCAAATCCTTTGGTTAAACATAATCATTCCATCGCTAGTGTGCACAAAACCCGATTGACTTAGCATCTCTTCCAACTTCTCATCCAATAATTATCCTTGTTGAATTTCAACTCTTAAAGTAGAATTGACATTCAAATTCCCCATAATCACTCCATTAGGAGTCCATACAAATTGAAGATTTAAATCTCTAAACTTTTCCAACAACGAATATTCTAACATCATCAATTCGGCCTTTCTTAAAACTTTCCTACTCAAGGCATCGGCCACTTTGTTCGCTTTACCCGGATGGTATTTTAGCTCTAGATCATAATCCTTTAAATATTCCATCCACCTCCTTTGACGCATATTCAACTCTTTTTGGTCAAAGAGGTACTTTAAACTCTTGTGGTCACTAAACATTTCAAAATGTACACCATACAAATAGTGACGCCACACTTTCAAAGTAAACACCACCGCCGCTAATTCCAAATCATGGGTTGGATAATTCTTCACGTGAATTTTTAATTGTCGAGAAACATGAGCCACAGCGTGACTTTCTTGCATTAAAACGCCTCCTAATCCCATCTTAGACGCATCACAAAATACCTCATACGACTTTCTAGGATCGGGAATAGTCAGAACGGGAGCTGTAGTCAATCTTTCCTTCAAACTCATAAAACTTTGTTCACACGCCGAACCCCACTCAAAGGGGCAATCCTTCTGAGTAAGCTTAGTCATTGGCAACACTAATTGCGAAAAGCCTTTGATAAATCTTCTGTAGTAACCTTCTAGACCCAAGAAACTTCTAATTTCTGATACATTCTTCGGTTTCTCCTAATTAGTCACAGCTTCAACCTTTGACGGATCCACCGCTACACCACCCTGTGATATAACGTGGCCAAGAAAACTAACTTCGGACATCAAGAACTCGCACTTACTTAACTTGGCAAAAAGCTGCTTCTCTTGTAAGATCGATAAGACGATTCTCAAATGTCCTTCGTGCTCTTGCGGAGTACGGGAATAGATAAGAATGTCATCAATGAAGATCACAACGAATTTATCCAATTAAGTTTGAAATAACCGATTCATATAATCCATAAAAACAGCTGGAGCATTAGTCACACCGAAAGGCATCACTACGAATTCGTAATGACCATAACGGGTCCTAAATGCAGTCTTAGGTACATCGGAACTCTTCACTCGGATTTGGAGATAACCCGACCTCAAATCAATCTTCGAGAACACACAGGCTCCTTTCAATTGATCTAATAAGTCGTCTATCCTGGGCAAGGGATACTTATTCTTAATGGTGACTTTATTCAGCTGACGATAATCAATACACAATCGCATCCCGCTGTCTTTCTTCTTTACTAACAAAACTGGGGCTCCCCATGGTGAGACACTAGGTCTAACAAAATGCTTAGCCATAAGCTCTTCCAATTGTTCCTTTAGTTCCTTTAACTCCAATGGTGCCATCCAATACGGAGAAACGGATATAGGAGTCGTTCCCGGTACCAGGTCAATAGAAAATTCCACTTCCCTCTCCGGAGGAAGAGAAGTGACATCTTCGGGGAAAACTTCGGAAAACTCGCAAACTACTGGAATATCCAAAACTTGAAGGTCGCTACTCCCTTCCTTAGTGAGAACCAAAAGAACAGATTTCTCTTCTTCGAACAAGAAATTTATCATTCCAACCGTACCTTCTAGAATAGTTGTTAAAACATCTTTTGGTGTGGCCTTAACAGACGAAATGATGGTAAGCTTCTCTTCACACCCAATAAACACCGAATTAGCAGAAAGCCAATCAATTCCCAAAACGACATCAACTTTCTTAAGTGGTAAGTAAATAAGATCAATCTGAAAAACTCTACCGTCCACAGACAAAACACAGTTGTCACACATCGACGGTGTCTCAACTATTTCATCCATGGCGGTAGTGACCACCATAGGAGGAGACAAAGGAATAATTTGCAACCCTAGCCGTTTCACACATTGCATAGATACAAAGGAGTGCGTTGTTCCACAATCGAATAAAACAAAACAAGGATGTCCGTTTACGAAACACGTACCGGCAATTAAAGAGTTGTCACTTTTCTTTTTCCTTGCATCTAAAGTGTAAACCCTTCCTTGTGGTTGAGTCTTATTCAGAGGACAATCCCTTTTTAAATGACCCACCTTCTGACATTGGTAACACTTCACATTGTCTATACCACACCTTCCATAATGTATCCTTCCACAAGTGCGACACACCGGAGGTGTACTCGCCCTTGAATCTTGAACTTGCTTTCCTTTGAAGACTTGTTTCCTAGACCTGAATTGTTGGTTGGATCTTCCACGATCCCCTTGATTCACCCTACTCGTAACACCTTCCGCTTGGACTTTCTTCAAACTATGGTCAGCTACATAGCATTGTCTTAGAACTTCGGCATAAGTAGTGAACTCCCTCTGAGATACACTATGGGATATTTCAGCTCTAACTCCAAAAATAAATTGGTCCACCTTCCACCTCTCATCTGGCGCATACATAGCTTGCCTAGAATAAGCAGCCATGTCTTCAAACTTTTCAGCACAATTGGCCACAGTCATACTACCTTGCCTTAGTTGTTGAAAATCAAACTCTTTCTGAGTTCTCAAAGAGCTCGGAAAATACTTCTCCATGAAGACAACCTTGAACTGCTCCCAAACCTTTGGCACTTCCTGAATAGCCATTAAAGCCGAAGCACTCTGCCACCATCTCATAGCGGGATCCTTCAGTGAATGAGAAGCGAACAACACCTTGTTCTCTTCGCTGCATTGGACTATCAAGGAAATCCTCTCCATACCAGAAATCCATTCGTGAGCCTTCACGGGATCTAATCCACCATGAAATTCTGGGGGATTCATGCGGATAAAATCCCAGAATTTCCCACCTTCAGGTTCTGGAACAACTACCGTAGGATGCAAAACTCCATTCATATATTGCACCATTTGCTGCATGAATAGATTCTGTTGCTGCTGCATCTGTTGCATAAACTGATACAGAGGAGCATTGTCGTCGCCGCCCGGCGGATTCGTCCCTTCAGGAGTGGTGCGGGGTCTACCACGAGTGTTTTTACGTCCTTCAGACATGTTCCTAAAGGTCATACAAATAGGATTAAGTTGATCAGGCTCAATGCCATAAATATAACACTTAAGACCAACGGCGACACGACGTATATGAAACGGAAATAAATACTTATACTATTTCATGGCTAGGTCAAGGATACGACCTGCTCTGATACCAACTGTAACACCCATATATAAAACTCATACATCAAAGAATAAATATTATATATAGATCCAAGTGTTTGGTACTGAAACACATAAGCTCCTAGTTAACACATTGTATACAAATAAATGCCCTAAAGTACAAAGTACAAAAACCTAAGGCATATTATACACTAGATGTTCAAATGATAAAAGCTAAGAACTAGATCAACAATGATCCCAAAATACACTTCGCTACGGAAGCTAGCCATCAACAAGCAAGGAAAAGATTACACGACCTTATCCTTACCCTTCTCGGAACCTGAAGCACCTGAAATACATCTACAACGTGGGGTGAGATACATCAAATCTCAGTGAGTTCCCTATCTTATGGATTCTCTCGGATTAACAAGGTTCTAACAATCCTAACTCAAATCCGGGGAAAAGGGGAAAAGACTCTTGAGTTCACATTTCAATTCTCACACTATATGGAAACATGCCATGAGTTCATCAACTCAAAAGTATCACTAACCGATAACCATATCAAGGTACCTCATGTTCCCGTCCGCTTCTACGTCTAGAAGGCGGCCCGAGTCATAGATCCTTGTAATCTACTTGACATACGAATGGATTCAGGTTCTATGGGCCATTAACCGTTATGAACCGTCACTTCACACGGGCCATTAACCATCACAAGCATACGCTCCATGGGCGTCATTCGTACAATACGGGGAATCAAACCTGCCAAGTAGTTGTGCATCCATTTCAGAGGGGTCCGAGACTCATGAAACTACACTCAAGATAAACCGGTTACAATTACGTAATCACATACACGAACATGATTGTATTCGACAATCACTAGGATATCATGCCTCAAGGCCTCTCTCGCCTTTCAAACCACAAAGGTTAACCAACCTGTTCCATACTAGTGTCTCCAAACCTTCTAAATTCTCCTATAGTTCATAAGGGGGTTTTCCTAACTCTTTCTATTTCTTTTTCCATATTAACATGCATATTCAATTACAATCTAGCTAAACAATAATAGGATAGGCAAGGCATCTCACAATTGCATAATAGAATAATTTATAATAATTAAAACATAATTAAAACACTTTTGAAACTTTCTCGATTATTTAATCGGTCGATAAAATCGACATATTTCATCTCCGTTGCATAGAATATTTTCTCGGCTTTACATCGATATAAAGAATGTTCGATTCCGATAAACGAATCAAAAGTTATAAATTTCCTCGTTTTGGAAGAAAAACTTCAAGTCCCAGGTCGCGCTAAGCGCACCCCCTTGCCCACTGAGCGCGCAAGCTTCTGCCTGGAGGGGTTGCAGGAATTCAACACCGCGTTGAGCGAGCCCCTGCGCGCTGAGCGCGCTCTGCGAAAAATGCAGAACATACCAAAGCAACAACAGAATTTTCCTATACCCCAAACCTCCTCCAAACCACCAACAACCACCAACAGAGGTTCAACAACATAGTTTGAGTATGGTTTGCACAACAATAACTTCAAAACACATATTTCATCAAGAATACAAAAGTTCTATAAACCTAGCTTTTTCCAAAATCATCAAAATCAAACAAGGCATCAAAACAATCAACAACACATGTTTCTATAATCATATTGATCATTCATTTCGATTTTTAACGAATTCTAACCGTTAAAACATCGATTTCCATAAATTCGACCTAAACCAAACAATTCCAAAACTTCTAAAACTTGGTACTAACTAGAACCCACCTTGGATAGATGATGAAAATGAGGAAGATGAGATGATTGGATGAAGTTTGGATCAATGGATGATGATGATTGTTCTTGGATTTTCTTCCAAAACCCTTTTCTCCTCTTTTTCTCCTTTCTTCTTTCTTTCCTCTTCTTTTCCTTCTTTTCTCTTTCTTTCCTTTCTTACTATCTTTTTCTTTTTATATGTTGGAAAGTGGAAGGAAAACAAGTAACAAACTTAGTATTAGAAATAATACTACTAAATTTCCAAAAAGCCTCTAAAGTCCAAATTAGTAAAATACGGGGTATTACAAGGACCCTCCGGCTTCTTAGAAGTTCTCATGCCTTCTCTTGGGCTTAATACAAGGACCCTGAAGACCTCTTAAAGGTATAAGACATAACTTAGTCATCCTTTGCTAGAGCAGTCTTTCCAGTGTCAAACCGCGGACTTAGGGTTGATACTCATCCCTTAAAACACCTGCCTCCTCTTGGGCATCATACAAAAGATAAAGCTCTTCCACACCAGTAGACTAGGACAGTCTAAATCTCCTCTTGAGTCTCAAAGGCATTCTCAAGTTCCCTACAAACATAGGAGAAACCCTGGTCATTTTGGATAAATCTCCAGCTGAGTTAAAACCCGTGGGTTCTAAAACCCAGTCTCTCTCTTAAAAAATCCCCCAACCAGGGTCAATTTATCATCAGTATAACACTATCCCAAATCAGAACCTCAAGGTATCAGATACCTCAACTCTTCTGTAACCCTCAGCAAGAGTTGATTCCCCAGTTGGACCTGCCTCGGGATCTCAATTATCCCCGGAAAAAAGATAGCCTCCTCTTAGGCTTTGTATAATGATCTTTCCTCAGCCTAGCCAGCCTCCTCTTGGGCTTTATACAATGATTCTCCCCAACGGAGCAAACCTTTTCAGACTCTCTTGGTGAGTCAATCAACTTTCAGACTCTCTTATTGATTCAATCACCTTTGCAGACTCTCTTGTTGAGTTAATCACCTTTTTGTACTCTCTTGTTGAGTAAACCCTTTTAGCCTCAATCTTGGGCTTTGTACAAGACAGATAAAAACACTCTCTTGTTGAGTCAATCTTTTTCTAGCCTCCTCTTAGGCTTGGTACAAAGGTTTCCCCTAGCAGAAGATATTCTCCTCTTAGGCTTTGTATAATGATTTCTCCAACTTGTTCAACCACAATCCTGGGCTTCGTACATGACAGATAAAGGACTCTCTTGTTGAGTCAAACCCGTTTAGCCCCAATCTTAGGCTTTGTAAAAGACATAAATCTTCATAACCTTCTCTCAAGCTTGGGACAAATATCTATCCTAATCGAGTCAATTCCTCCTAGCCTTCTTTAGGCTTCGAGAAATAAATTCCCTAAGCTGAGTCAAACTCTTTTCAGCCTTAATCTTGGGCTTTGTACAAGACAGATAATACTCTCCCGCAGAGTCAAACTCAGTATAGCCTCAATCTCGGGCTTTATACAAGACACATAAAAATATCCTCATCCGAGTCAGTTATATTTCTCATTTCAGCCTCAATCTTGGGCTTCGTACAAGACATACACAAACCTCCCCGGTGGAGTCAAAATCCCTTTTTAGCCTCAATCTTGGGCTTTGTACAAGACAGATGGAATATTTTCCCCGGAAAAGTCAAACTTTTAGCCTCCTCTTAGGCTTTGTATAATGATATCCCTAAAAGAGTCAGTCTTTTTTTTTTTGCGTCAAACTTGGGCTTTGTACAAGACATATAACCACTCTCTTGTTGAGTCGGTCATCTCCAACCTCCTCTTAGGCTTTGTATAAGGACTTCCCCAGTGGAGTCTATCAACCTCTTAGCTTCAACCTTGGGCCTTGATCAAGGCACACAAAAATCAACAATCCCCTCAGAGGAAGTCCAATCCCTCTTTAGAGATGACAAATTCTCTCTTAGTTAAAACCTTTTAGCTTCAATCTTGGGCTTTGAAAAAGACACCAAAACATCTTTTCCTACCCTAGAATAGGAGGAACTACGATTTCTCTGATTTCCCTGTTTCATTTAAACGGGAATACGTAGGCATAAGGTTGCAAAATCTTAGCGAGCATACTAATAAAAAACTCGAGGTCCAGTACCTTCATACCAGTTAAAACTTAGGTCCAGTACCTTACCAAAAAACACCCGAACATCAACAAAAACTCACTCACTCATACTTCCCAAGAAACTTTCCCAACCCATTAATGGATAAACACCATCAAGTACAAAGTGAAACCTAAAGCTAATATCCTGTAGATAACCATATATAGGATGGGTAATTGACAACTCCCCATTGTATAACCTGACCCCGGACCCCCTAATCTCTTTAAAGCGTTTGTTCAGTTAAACATTCGCGTGCAAGGTTAGTTTTAGATAGCTTCCCTTTCCCTTCCAGCTTCATGGGATAAATAAGAAATCATAAAGTATCACCCCCTCCTCATTGTGGGGAGAAACCCAAAAACCAGTGATAAGGTGGTTGCGTCACAGACAAAAATCACTCGCTACAATGGTAAAGAACATGAAGGAATAACAAATCAATAGTCAAGTGGAGAACTGACACCACAAGACAACACTAATGAAAAAGAATCCATTGAGGAACCAACCGCAGGGGAACAACAAGGAAATAATGACAAAGGAATCAACAAAGGTGAGACTGCTTATTTAGAAAAGAAGAAAGGAGTCATGCCTAAAGTTTACAAGAGACCAACCATGTCATAAGAGAGACCACCACCACCTTTTCCTCAAAGGATTAGGAAAGCTAAGGAAGAACGGCAGTTTGGAAAATTTATGGAGATTTTAAAGCAACTGCATATCAATATTCCTTTGATTGAAGCTATACAACAAATGCCAAACTACTCCAAATTCATGAAGGATGTGCTCACCAAGAGAAAGAGAGTAGGTGAATTTGCTATTGTTTCTTTAACACAAGAGTGTAGTCAGCTTGTGCAAGGAACATTGCCACCAAAGTTGAAGGATCCTAGCAGTTTTACAATTCCATGTAATATTGGAGAGTCATTAAGTGGCAGGGCTCTGTGTGACCTAGGTGCAAGTATAAATCTGATGCCTCTATCTATCTTTAATAAGCTAGGTATGGCTGTTGCTCGACCTACAACAATCACACTTCAGTTGGCTGATAGAAGCATCTGTTATCCACAAGGAAAAATTGAAGATGTGTAGGTAAGGGTTGATAAATTTGTGTTTCCAGCTGACTTCTGTAGCGTGCGATTTTTGTCGGTGACGCGGCCACCTTATCGCCATGGGTTTCTCCTCACTATAATGGTAGGAGTGGTGTGCTACTTTCTGATTTCTTATTTATCCTATGAAGCTGGAAAGGAAAGGGAAGCTATCTAAAACTAACCTTGCACGCAAATGTTTAACTGAACAAATGCTTAAGAGATTGGGGAGTTCGGGGTCAGGTTATACAATGAGGAGTTGTCAATTACCCATTCTATATGTGGTTATCCACATGTTGTTAGCAAATTTTCCTTACTGCTTTCTACTTATTGATTTTTATCTATTGTCGGTTGGGAAAGTTTCTTCTTTGGGAATGTTTGAGAGAGAAAGTTTTTGTTTGATTTCGGGTTTGCCGAGGTTTTTGATGAGTGAAGGTACTGGGCCTAAAGTTTTTTATTTGTATGAGGGTACTGGACCTAAATTTTTTTATTGGTATGCTCACTAAGATTTCCCAATCTTATGCCTACGTATTCCCGTTAAAGATAAACAGGGAAATCAGAGCAATCGTAGTTCCTCCTATTCTATGGGAGGAAAAGATGATGTTTTGGTGTCTTGTTCAAAGCCCGAGATTGAAGCTAAAGGTGATTTATGTCTTGTTCAAAGCCCAAGATTGAAGCTAAAAGGAGTATTTGTGTCTTGTTCAAAGCCCAAAATTGAAGCTAAAAGGAGTATTTGTGTCTTGTTCAAAGCCCAAGATTGAAGCTAAAGATTTGACTGAGAGAGAATTTGTCATCTCTAAAGGAGATATCTCGTCTGTTTATCACAATTGTTGCGTGACTGATTAAAAGAATGAATTACTTTAACTGGGACATGAGAATCCAGCAATGCCATAATTTCCTTTATAGGGATTTGTCCTGAAGGAGAAAACTTTAACTCAGTGTAGAGCAATGCCATTTTTTCTTAGGAATCTTTCATGTTAAGAGAGGGACAGTGGCGTGGATGTAAATAATCCAGAGGCTTGCCACTTATAGCAATTAGATGAAAGAAAGGGGTTTATCAGGATAAGAGATAGATGACAGCTTGGATTTTGGAATCAACAAGTGTGCCACTTACAGCAGTTATCTGGGATTAGGATTTGTTTTAATTTATCTGTTTTGATGTGTGATAAACAGAGAAATGTCTTACTACAGAGAGATTTTTATTTCCTCTAAGGGGATGTTGATTTTTGTGTGCCTTGATCAAAGCCCAAGGTTGAAGCTAAGAGATTGATTGACTCCACTGGGGAAGTCATTATATAAAGCCTAAGAGGAGGCTGGAAAAGATTGACTCAACAAGAGAGTGTTTATCTGTCTTGTACAAAGCCCAAGATTGAGGCTAAAAGAGATTTGACTCTTTTAGGGATATCTTTATATAAATCCTAAGAGGAGGCTGGAAGGAATTGACTTTTCTGGGGAAATATTTTGTATGTCTTGTACAAAGCACAAGATCGAGGCTAAAGAAGGATTTTTTATTCCACTGGGGAATATTTATAGGTGTCTTGTACAAAGCCCAAGATTGAGGCTAAAATGGGAAACTGACTCTATAGGTGAGAGGTTTTATCTGTCTTGTACAAAGCCCAAGATTGTGGCTAAAAGAAGATTGACTCTATTAGAGAGTATGGTTTGTCTTGTACAAAGCCTAAGATTGAGGCTAAAAAAGATTTGACTCTGCTTAGGGAGATATTTACCCAGAGCTTAAGAGAAGGTATAGAAGATTTTTGACTTTGCCGGAGAAAGTTTATACATATCTTGTATAAATCCCAAGATTGAGGCTAAAAAGAGAATGACTCAACAAGAGGGTGTTTATATGGTGTCTTGTACAAAGCCCAAGATTGAGGCTAAAAAGAGAATGACTCAACAAGAGAGTGTTTATATGGTGTCTTGTACAAAGCCCAAGATTGAGGCTGAAAAGAGAATGGGTCAACAAGTGAGTGTTTATCTGTCTTGTACAAAGCCCAAGATTGAGGCTAAAAGAGGTTAACTCAACAAAAGAGTGTTTTAAGAAAGAAGATTGACTCAACAAAAGAGTGCTTTTGAAGCTAACTCTGCTGAGGAAAATCATTATACAAAGCCTAAGAGGAGGTTGGCTTCTGCTAAGGATTATTGAGATCTAGAGGTAGGTCCAAAATGGGGAATCAACTCTTGCTGAGGATTACAGAAGAGTTGAGGTATCAGATGCCTTGAGGTTCTGATTTGGGATAGTGTTATATTAATGATAAGCTGACCCTAGCTTGGGAAATTTAGGATGAAAGACTGAGTTTTAGAACCCATGAGGGTTTTAACTATACTGGAGATTGATTAAATGACTAGGGTTTCTCCTGTGTTTGTAGGGAACTTGAGAATATCTTTGAGATCCAAGAGGAGGTTAGACTGTCCAAGTCTACTGGTATGGAAGAGTTTATCTTTGTATGATTCCCAAGAGGAGGCTGGTGCTTTAAGGGATGAGAATCAACCCTTAAATTGATATGAGGTTTTGACTCTCTAGAAAGACTGCTCTAACAAAGGATGACTAAGTTATGTCCTATACCTTTTAAGAGGTCTTCAGGGTCCTTGCATTAAGCCAAAGAGAAGGCATGAGAACTTCTAAGAAGTCGGAGGGTCCTTGTACAATGCCCAAGAGGAGGCTTGGGATGCTTTTAGGAAGCCTGTGGGTCCAAACCTAAGAAAAGTTCGAGAAAAGTTTCACCGGGAATAATCTTTTCTTAAGTTAAAAGTTCTAGGGTTTTAATAAATTCAAGAGAAGTTTCAGCAGGAATTAATCCTCTCTGGGGGAATGAACTTCTTTGACAGTTTTCTAATAGTGACAGTATGAGAAAAGTTTCACCGGGAATAATGCCTTTCTCTTTGTTCCATATTGTATAAGCCCAAGAGGAGGCAAGACTGTATCTGGAATTACTATGGGGAACTAGTTTTAATTGTGTTGAAAGAGTGACCACCGGCTTTACCTAGTTCTAGACCCAGTTGACGGGGAAAACTTTAAGCAGATAATATACAGGCATATATATATATATATATACAGATGAAATATATACAGTATGTAAAAAAGGGTAGGAGGACTTACAAGTGAGCAAGCTTCCAGCACAAACAAATATATATATATATATATATATATATATATATATATATATATATATATATATATATATATGCAAGTATGTAAAAGAAAGCTATTAAAACTTACAGGGGAGCAAGCTTCCATTGTAACAGCTGTATGGTTAGTTGTTCAAGAAAATAAAGAAAGTTTTGATAACAATGATGATTTTGAACCTAAATCAAAAGGGAAAGTTTTCTTAAAAAGAAGATTGAGGTTTATACTCAAGGAGAGGCCCAGATGAAAAACAGTGGTTGCACCGTTGATCTGAAAATTATATTGGGACTTATACAATGACTGAGGCCCAAATAATTGTATTTACAAATAAGGTTGGGTCTTACACTCTATTAGAGGCCCAAAGTTTATTTTTGTACAAAAATGATGGGGCTTACAACTCAAGGAGAGGCCCAGATGAAAAATAATGATCGCACCGTTATTTTGAGAATCGTACCAGGACTTATACAATGACTGAGGCCCAAAGAGGTTTATGTACAAAAGAGGGTCGGGTCTTACACTCTATTAGAGGCCCAAAGTGTATTTAAAATAAGAAAGATGGGACTTACAACACAAGGGGAGGCCCAAATGGTTTTCGTTTAAAAGGCGACGATCGCGCCGAGATTTTTAAAATCGCATCGGGACTTATACAATGACTGAGGCCCAAAATGGTTTTCTGTACAAAGGGGTTGGGTCTTACACTCTATTAGAGGCCCAAAATGTCTTGAAAAAGATTTTTGAGGGTGAAAATAATCAAAACCCTAATTTGATTTTAAAATGTATTTTAACTGAATAAAAATTCAATTAAAATGATCAAAATTATCAAACATGTGTGAAAAACAAGTTGTGATCTTGGATTAATGTTTGAAAAATCATGTTTTATTCATAGAATGATTTGAAAATCATTTGAATTTGCAAAATCAAGAGAAAGAAATATTTTTAAATGCTTAAAGACAAATAAAAATATAATTATTTACAAAAATACCAAATATCTGAAATAAATAATATTTTTGTGAAATTTTTGTAGAATAAAATATTTTAACATTTTTGGGAATTTTCAAAAAAAAGAACCAATAAAAAATAATTAAAATTGAGAGAGAAATTAATTTTGGAATTAATTAACAAAAACCATAAAAATGTGAAAAAATAGCAAAAATAGAGAAAATGGCAAAATGGTCTGGGTGGGTGTTGAACCCACGACCTTCCATCCAAACACCATGCGCGCTACCACTGGGGTGGTGATACATCCGTGTATCAAAACCACCCCATGAATATATGAGGGTGCGCTGTTTTTAGGCCTGGCCCTTGCCCAAGGCAAGACCTGATTTTAGGCCTCTTGCATGAAGGCTCTAACTTTCTCATTTCTCCATGGATTCAGACAAAATTAAGGTGTATCCTGCCTAGAATTTCATGAGGAATCCAATGGTGCCCTTGGAATTTTCAGAAAATGTTTCCATTTTAAAACCCGATAGTGATTTCAAAATAGGCCTTAATTTGCAAGTTCTATGCTATCACATCATACAGGCAGCAATAGCATGGTAATTTGGTTCAAACACAACATATATGATATGTATGAGATGTCCATGATCAATGGACTTCAAAGCAATGTATGATTTAGAGAGTTCAAGTTGTGATGCACTTACCTCTTGAAGCTTCTTGTGATATCTGTCAAGTTCCTTGTGCCAGAAGTAATTCAATGCTTTGAACACTCTTGATTGATCCCTTGGAAGCTTTTAGGATGATCAAAACCAGCTGGAATCCTCAGGAACAAGTATTGGCTCTTTCTTGCAAAAGTGGCAAAAGTGACCAATATGGTAACTCTCTCAAATGGTGTTCCAGATGAGGGAAACCAATTGGGACAGTTTAAGGATGATATTTGGGGTGTGTTTGAGGCCTTGTTTGGTTTTGGAAGTGACTGAATCAAGGCATGGCTTAAAAAATGCAGAAAAGTCAAAATTTGAGGTTTTGGAGGTTGAATTTCTGATTTTGGTGTTTCAGATCAAAGGTGAGTGTTTGAACAACTTAGATATGATACATTGGATGTGTTTGGATCATGAGCTATGGTGGAATTGCTCTCTAACTCAATAACTCAGAGATGACTTGCAAAAGAAGGCATTTTGGCCTAATGAGAGAGATTTTGAGGAAAGCAAGTGTTTCAGTGCTTTGGTGTACTCAAACTGATCACAAATGAGATCTATTTATAGTAGAGCAAGTTTGTTTTGCAAGCAATAGTGAATGGCAGCTGGAACAGGCCTTTGGCCAATGTTAATCCAAGGGAATCATTAGTCTCCTCTAGCCATTGACTTGAGGTTAGGGCACAAGCCTATGGTTCTTTGATTCAGAGTGGAATATTGACTCATTCAGTTAGCAATGTTTTAGTCCATGCCACCTTGATGCATCCATTGAATGCTTGGAAACAAAATTGGAGTCTTGGAGCTTTTTATCCTTTTTGGGCACTCATGGCTACATCTAGTTCCTTGGACTTGGGAGGCTTGTGGATCAGATATTTTCTCTTGGATGTTATCCTCTGATGTGTCCAAATGGATGACAAGGTTTGGAGTTGTCCAAATTAGCTAACTCGAGCAAAATGCACAAATCTACCTTGTAAAAATCAGTCCATGATGCCATGTTCCAAGGGTTGTATCTCCCTACTCAAATTGAATTTGGAGAGGATCTGGTACTTGTTGGAAAGCCCGCATGGCATACTTCAACTTTGATGTTCACCAATGGACCTGGTTTAACTTGGATCAAGGTGAAAAATGCCTCTACATTTTGGAAAAAGTAAGACAGATTCTGACTTATTGAAAATTTCACTAAGTGTTGGAAAAGTGATCATTATCATGTTTTCGTTATTTTGATCAATCCATAACTCAAATCCATGAGGATTTGGAATCTCTTATAGTTGACACTTTTAAAGTATGTCAGATGGAATTTCATTTGAGCTTTGAATGGGAGAAAAATGTCTTGTGGTTTAGGAGTTATGACCTTGCAAAGTTGGTACAGAATCACTTTTGTTCCATAACTTTGGTTTCTCATGGTTGCCCCTTTTGTAAGAAACCTCACTTTTCTTGATTTTTCTTAATGAATGATGATCAATACCATACATTAACATTATTTTTGACTTAGGGGAACCATATTTGTGAAAAATTCATAAAAGTCAAACTTGATTTTGTGCCCAAATGACTTTTTGTCAGATGAAATCCAAACTGTGTGATCCTTTATGCAATCAAGTTCTTGAACCAATTCAAACCTAATGGATGGATTCCATAAGTGTTTTAGGTTGTCTTGAATCATGTCCCAAGGTTTGGGAGCATGTCTTAGTCAAAAGTCAAATATATAGTTGACTTTTCCTTTAAAACCCTAATTGTGATCCAGATGAAATTGAAACTTGTGAATCAAGTTTCGTGGGTCAATCCATTGTAGTAAATGGATCAATGTGGTGTATTTGAGGCCCTCAAATCATGTCTTGAGATCTTGCCTCATGTATTGCCTTAAAAGTCAACTTAGGGGTGAATTAGGTCAAAAAACCCTAATTCCTGATTTTTGGTAAATGCATCCCCTGAGATTGTTTTGACTTTATGATTGGGTCCATAAGGTCCCTTGGAGTATCTTGGGTTATTCTTTGAAGAATTGGCTCATACCCAGAGGAAAAATTTCATCTGGAGGCCTTGGTCGACCAAAACCCTAATTTGGTGACACTGGCGATGTTGAGGCTTGATCCACTTAGAAGGTTGCAACTTTGTGCCTGATTCTTGATATGGGAGTCCTCTTGATCCTTTATGGGTGTTTGAGAGATTAGACAAGTTGAAAATCATGTCATTTCTTTATTTATCCTTTGTCTAAGTGCTCTGAGAGGGCTTGAAACCCTAAGTCTTAATTGTAGTGGATGCTCGACAATCCTTAAGAAGATTGATGAGGTATGATGGTACATCCATATTGTGGTGATGATTTGCACAATGATGGGAAATCTTGGTGGTCAAAATTTGGGGTATGATAGATGCCCCTATTTAATCTTCTTGGACCCGAAGGTGTGAATGACGAAGATGTTCGGACATTCAGGGTGCAAGAGGATTAAATATCGGAATACTCGAAATTTTGACGGTGGTTATGAATGTTAGCGGTTTGCTCATCCATCTTGTAGCGAGCGATTTTTGTCGGTGACGTGACCACCTTATCGCTGGGTTTTCCTCACCGCAATGGTAGGAGGGGGTGCTACTTTCTGATTTCTTATTTATCCCATGAAGCTAGAAGGGAAAGGGAAGCTATCTAAAACTAACCTTGCACACGATTGTTTAATTGAACAAACACTTAAAAGAGATTGGGGAGTTCGGGGTCAGGTTATACAATGGGGAGTTGTCAATTACCCATCCTATATCTGGTTTTCCACAGGATATTAGCTTTCGGTTTTTCTTTGTAATTGATGGTGTTTATCTGTTAATGGGTTGGGAATGTTTCTTGGGAAGTATGAGTGAGTGAGTGAGTTTTTGTTGATGTTTAGGTGTTTTTGGTAAGGTACTAGACCTAAGTTTTGATTAATATGAAGGTACTAGACCTAGGTTTTTTGATTGGTATGCTCGCTAAGATTTCGCAATCTTATGCCTACGTATTCCCGTTTAAACAAAACAGAGAAATCAGAGCAATCGTAGTTCCTCCTATTCTAAGGGAGGAGAAAATGTTTTGGTGTCTTGTTCAAAGCCCCAGATTGAAGCTAAAAGGTTCTGACTGAGAGAGAATTTGTCATCTCTAAAGATGGATTGTTGTTTTTTGTGTGCCTTGATCAAAGCACAAGGTTGATGCTAAAAGGTTGATTGACTCTGCTAGGGGGTTTCTTTATACAAAGCCTGAGAGGAGGCTAGAAGTTTAACTTTTACGGGGAAAATATTTTGTCTGTCTTGTACAAAGCCCATGATTGAGGCTAAAAGGTTTTTGACTCTGCTGGGGAGGGTTTGTATGTGTCTTGTACAAAGCCCAAGATTTGAGGCTGACCTTACTGGGAAAATCATTATACAAAGCCTAAGAGGAGGCTGAAATGAGTTTGACTCTTCTTGGGGAAAATCATTCCCCAAAGCTTAAAGGAAGGTTGGGAGGAAATGACTATGTTGGAGAAGATATATGTCCCAAGCTTTAAGAGAGAGAGATTTATATCTTGTACAAAGCCCAAGATTGAGGCTAAAGGGGTTTGACTCAACAAGAGAGTGTTTTTATCTGTCCTGTACCAAGCCCAGGATGGAGGCTGGACAAGCTGGAGAAATTTTTCTACACAACTTGAGAAGAGGCTAGCTTCTTCTAGGGGAAATCTTTATACCAAGTTTGGACAAAGATCGACCCAACGAGAGAGTATTTTTTATCTATCTTGTACAAATCCCAAGATTGAGGCTAAAAAAGGTTGACTCAACAAGAGAATCCGAAAAGGTGATTGACTCAACAAGAGAGTCTAAAAAGTGATTAACTCAACAAGAGAGTCTAAAAAGTGATTGACTCAACAAGAGAGTCTGAAAAGGTGATTAACTCAACAAGAGAGTCTAAAAAGGTTAGCTCCGCTGGGGAGAGTCATTTGTACAAAGCCCAAGAGGAGGTTGACTTTGCTGAGGAAGGATCATTATACAAAGCCTAAGAGGAGGCTAGATTTCTGCTGAGGAAAGATCCTTATACAAAGCCTAAGAGGAGGCTATCTTTTGCCGGGGATAATTGGGATCCCCAGGTAGGTCCAAGTGGGTGATCAACTCTTGCTGAGGATTATAGAAGAGTTGAGACGTCAGATACCTTGAGGTTTTGATTTAAGATAGTGTTGACCCTGGTGGGGGAACTCTCATGAGAGAGACTGGGTTTCTGCTGGAGATCGATCCAGAATGCCCGGGGTTTTTTCCTATAGTTGTAACGAACTTGAGAATGTGTTTGAGACTCAAGGGGATTAGACTGTCCAAGTCTACTAGTGTGGAAGAGTTTTATCTTTTGTATGATGCCCAAGAGGAAGCAAGGGCATTAAGGGATGAAAATCAACCTTAAAGTGGCCTGAGGTCTGACACTGGAAAGACTGCTCTAGCAAAGGATGACTAAGTTCTGTCTTATACCTTTAAGAGGTCGTCAGGGTCCTTGTATTAAGCCCAAGAGAAGGCATGAGAACTTCTAAGAAGCCGGAGGGTCCTTGTACAAAGCCCAAGAGGAGGCGGGGATGCTTTTAGGAAGCCTGTGGGTCCCAATCCAAAAAAAGTTCAAGAAATGCTATTCACCCAGAATGGATCATTTAGTTAAAGTTCTGTGATTTGAAGAAATTCAAGAGATGCTATTCACCGAGAATAGATCAACTATGGGGAGTAAAATTTCTTTGACAATTGCTAAAGTGACAGCCTGAGAAAAGGTTCACGAAGAATACTGCCTTTCTCTTTGTTCCTTATTGTTTAAGCCCAAGAGAAGGCAAGACTGTATCTGGAAATCCTATAGGGGTCTAGTTTTGTTTCTATTTTAAGAGTGACCAACAGGGCTTTACCTAGTTCTAGACCTAGTTTCCGGGGAAAACTCTAAATAACTATACTAGTATATATACAGTTGATATATGACAAGTATTTAAAAAAGCTATGAAAGAAGACTAACCATGCGCAGCTTCCCACAATACAGTTATTTATATCAAAGCGAGTAAATGAAAGCTGTTTAAAAACTTACACGCGAGCAAGTTTCCATGCTGTATTGTTACTTGTTCAAAGAAATTAAAGAAAGTTTTGATAACAATACATATATTTGAATCTAAATCAAAAGGGAATTGTTTTGAAAAGATTGTTGGGGCTTATACTCAAAGAGAGGCCCAAGTTTTAACAGTGAACGTACCGGGACTTATACAATGACTGAGGCCCAAAAAGGTTTATTTACAAAAGGGTTGGGTCTTACACTCTGATAGAGGCCCAAAAGGTTTAAAAATGAATAAAGATGGGTCTTATAGCTCAAGGAGAAACCCAGCTGATTTTGTTTAAAAAAGGCGATGATCGCGCCGAACTTTTGAAAATATACAGAGGGACTTATACAATGTGTGAGGCCCAAAATTGTTTATTTACAAAGGGGTTGGGTCTTACACTCTATTAGAGGCCTAAAAGTGTTTTTGTACAAGTGATGGGGCTTACAACTCAAGGAGAGGCCCAAGGAGATTTTTTTGTTTGAAAAATGGCGATCGCGCCGAGATTTTTTATAGTGTCGGGACTTATACAATATCTGAGGCCCAACATGGTTTTTGTTAAAAGGGGATTGGGTCTTACTCTCTATTAGAGGCCCATGAGTGTTTGAAAAAGATTGATGAGGGTGGAATTAATCAAAACCCTAATTTTGTCTAAAATGAAATTAATTTTATTTAAAAATTAATAAAAATTATTGAAAACATGTGAAAAATGAGTGGTAATATTGGATCAATGTTTCAGAAATCATGTTTTTATCCACAAAATGATTGAAAACCATTTAAGTTTGGAAAATTAAGAAGGAAAAAATATTTTAAATGTTAAAAAACAAATAAAAATTAATTCTTTTGCAAAAATATCAAGTATATGAAATAAATAATATTTTTGGGAAACTTTCTTAAAATAAAATATTTTAACATTTTTGTGATTTTTTGCAAAAAGAACCAATAAAAAATAATTAAAATTGAGTGAGAAATTAATTTTCCAAATTATTAAAAAATAATAAGAAAAATAAAATAAAAATGGAACAAGTGGTAAAAAAAAGAGGTCTGGGGCGAGGGGGATTCGAACCCCAGACCTCTCGCTTGCTAATACCCACAAACCAGCTGATCAACCACTGGGGCGCAATGCCAATTCATTAAACATACTGCAAGGGAAAAATATAAGGCAAGTTTGGTTTGAAAACCTGAAGAATGGCGCCATGGCCATCTTCTTCCTCGAGCTCGTGCAAGAAGCACCCTATCTCACTCGTCTCTCAACCATTTGACATGATTCAAACACCAAATTCATGCGTATTTTAACCAGGAACATGATGGCAATATTTTATTTCATTGATTTTTAGTGTGCAACAAGTTATATTAACATGAATGTATGAACCCTAATTTTGCAAAAGCAATCATGCAGACATGTTTGTGAGTGCTATGGTCAAATTTTTTGAGGGAAAACACTCAACATATGATGATAATCAACTAGCAAAATTATTGTGCGAGGAAATATGCGTGGTGTATGAAGATTGAGTTTTAGGCTTACCTTTTTGCAAGAAGAATTGGAACTCTGCACAAAGTGTGTTCCAGAAGGTGGATGATGATCTATACAGCTTCATTGGATGCTATGGAGTGAATTGCAAGCCTTGGAACTTTTTGAAACTCCTTAAATCAGATTATGGTATCCCAACTGCATAATGGCTAGGTTGAAGAGTGAAATTTTGATGGAGGTGTTTCAGAAATGGTTTAGATGTTTGAAAAGCTTCTATACATCATATGTGATGTGTTAGAAGTGATGGTTTGAGTTGCTTGGCACTGCAACACAAAACCCGATAGTGACTGGCCCAAATATGGAGTTTTTGTGACTAGAGAGTGAAAGAAAGAAAGCAAAGAATTCTTGTACTTTTGTGTGGTGTGAAGCATGAAATATGCACTCTATTTATAGGCAAAGATGTTTCCCTGAAGTTGCCAGCTCGGGCTCAAGAGATATGCTCTGAGGTTTCTTGGTCAATGTTTGGCAAATATCTTCACTCACAAGGAAAAGAGGAGTCTCCAAATAGCTCAGCTATGGTCTGACAAATTTCACATTCTGGAGTCTTCTTATTGGTGGATTATGAAGGCAACTTGGTTGATCATAAAGGGAATGTTGAATATTCACTATTTGCTCATAAATGCACATTGGATTTCAAGCATATTCTCATATGTTCATGCTTCTAATGGTTGGCCTTGAACTGAATTGGCAGGTGGTGCAGAGCTTGTAGTCATCAAAGTGAGTGTAGCAGGTCTTGTGATTAATGCTCTTTGGATAAAAATCGAGTTCATCAAGTTATGCAACAAAATCTGTTGCAAAATAGCTGCAACAAGGCATGTTTGGTCATGGATTTCTCTTGGCTCAAGTTGAATCAATTCTTGCTAATAAGTTCTTTGAATTCTTAGCAACATTTGTAACAACATTGATGTTTATATTTGGAATTGATTCATATTTCAACCGTGTGAAAAAGTGCCCCAAGTTTTGGTGTTTCACTTGAAATCTGCCTTGGGCAAAAATTTTCTAAGTGTTGGAAAAAGATGCATTTTCATGTTTTTAGTGATTTTGATCCAATCATAACTTGAAACCCATGAGGAATTGGAATGAGGTGTAGTTGACGCTTTTAAAGTATGCCATGAGAGCTACAAATCCATCTTTGGACCATCCAAAATGGTTGCTTGGATCACAAGTTATGATCCTTGGAAGTTGGTACCCTAGCCACTTTGTTCCATAACTTAGAAAAATTCTAAGTTTTTATGGTTACCCCTTTTACAAGTTATCCCACTTTCTTTGATTTTTCTTGATGAATGATGATTCCAATCACACATTAACATCATTTTAGAGTCAATGAACCATAATTGTGAAAAATCTCAAAAAGTCAAACTTGACTTTTGTGCACAGTTGACTTTTTATCAGATGAATTCCAAACTGTGCGATCCTTTGTGAAATCAAGTCCTTGATCTAAATCAAACTTGATGGGTATGTTCCATGGGTGTTATAGGGTGTATTGAATCATGTCCCAAGGTTTGGGAGCATGTCTAGGCCAAAAGTCAAAGGTTCAGTTGACTTTTTCCTCGAAACCCTAATTGTGGTCCTGATGAAATTGAAACTTGTGGATCAAGCTTCTTGGATCAATCCATTGTTGCAAATGGATCAATGTAGTGTGTTAGAGACCCTTAAATCATGTCTTGAGGTCTTGGCTCATGTTTTGTCCCAAAAGTCAACTTAGGGGTGAATTAGGTCAAGAAACCCTAATTCCTGATTCTCTTGTGGATGCATTCCCTGAGGCAAAATTGACTTGATGATTGGGTCCATGAGGTCCCTTGTAGTATCTTGAGTTATATTGTGAAGTATTGGCTCATACCCAGATGAAGATTTTCATCTGGAGGCCCTGGTAAACCAAAACCCTAATTTGGTGACACTGGCGATCTTGAGGCTTAATCCACTTGGAATGCTGCAACCTTGTGCCTAATTCCTGATGTGGGAGTCCACTTGATCATTTATGTGTGTTTGAGACGTTAGACAAGTTGAAGATCATATCATTCCTTGATTGATCCTTTGTCTAAGGCTCTGAGAGGGCTTAAAACCCTAATTCTTAATTGTAGTGAATGCTCAACAATCCTTGAGGAGACTGATTGAGGCACAAAGGTACATCCATATTGTGGTAATGATTTACACAATGATGGGAAATCATAGTGGTCAAAATTTTGGGTATGACAGATGCCCCTATTTAATCTTCTTGGACCCGAAGGTGTGAATGGCGAAGGTATTCGGGCATTCGGGGTGCAAGAGGATTAAATATCGGAATACCCGAAATTTTGACAGTGATTATGAATGGTAGTTTACGCATTCATCTTCTTTTGATAAGCATTGATGCTTAGAAAAGGTAAAAACTTTCCCCCGATCCTGGTCTTCAGCCAAGGAACTGGTCTAAGTTTCCTTTATCAATAAACTTCCCCTCGATCCTGGTTTCCTACCAAGGAACTGGTATCAGTTTCTGATGTAAACTTCCCCGCGATCCTGGTTTCCTACCGAGGAACTGGTCTCAGTTTTTGATGTAAACTTCCCCTCTATCCTGGTTTCCTACCGAGGAACTGGTCTCAGTTTCTGATGTAAACTTTCCCTCGATCCTGGTTTCCTACCAAGGAACTGGTCTCAGTTTCTGATGTAAACTTCCCTTTGATCCTGGTTTCCTACCAAGGAACTGGTCTCAGTTTCTTTTGTCAATAAACTTTCTTGACAAGGGACGCTCTTCGTAGCGGTTTTCCTCAAACTTCTCGCCGAATTTTCCTGGGGAGATGCCATTTGATGGAAAAAGTTTTGATGTCAGACTTGCTGGGGAACACATTCGTCTGAGCTGCAGAGGTGCACAAACTTCTCTATTGGAGACGTCATTTGTCGACTCTACTGGGGAAAATGAGTCTCTTGAGAGACTGCTTTCTGTTTGGGGATATTACATCATACTTTTTCTCGATATCTTCTCGGAGAAATGCCATGTGATGTAATCCAATTTTGAGGTGCTGATGGCCTTTTTGTCAGCGAATTTTCAAGAGAAAAACTGCTATATTGCTGAAGCTTTGATTAAGAGACTTTCTCTGGGGATATTCCTTAATCCGGGAAAGCGAAGATATCATCTTCAATGGCGAAGAGTGATGTTTGTCGAAAGTTTTCTTGCTTTTCAGAGGTTCAAGTTGTAACACCCCGAATTAATTAAAATATTTATTTAATTAATTTTATTATAGAATTGTGTGAATATTATGATTTTGGATGGATTTAATGAAAAGTTATAATCTAAGTGAAGTTGGAATTATTTTGAGAATTTTGGAATAATTTAGATTAATTAAATTAGATTGGTTTAATTAGAAAATAGAGTAGAATTGGTGTTGGATGAGTGTAAGGGTAATTTAGTAAAAGATGGAGGTTTAGTGAGGGCAATAGAGGAAAATCATAAAATAGGTTGAAGGGTTTATACGGAAGAGTAGGGTTTTGTAATTTTCACTGTTGCATTGCGTTTGGAAAAAAAGAGGCAGAGAGAAGAGAGAAGTAGTTAGGCTTGGAGATTTTGCAGAGGAAGGATTGAAGAACACGAAGGGGATTCAAGGCTAAGGAATCATATCAGGTATGGGGAGTGTAATTGTGTTATTATAATTGATTTAAGTGATAGGTAATTGTATGGTGATTGACTGATTAATCGATGATGAATTGTGATGAGGGTTTAAGTAGATTAGCCAAAAAAAATTCGCTTGGTAGAAAATATCGATGACCTAATAAATGATTGACAATGTGTGAGTAACTGAGAAATGAGAGATTATGAGAAATTATAAAACCTGGATGATAGATGAATCAAGTGAAGTGTGGAAGCTCTGTGTTGGAATTATTAATGGAAATCGTGCTGGAAATATTAATGGATTGAAAAAGGAAGAAAAGAAAAAAAGAAAAAAAAAGAGAATTGTTGGATAGTGGCGCAAGCCACTACCAATGTGGCGCCATCCACATGGTGAAGAGAGTGGCGCAATCAACTATGCAGGGTCTGGCGCCAGCCACCCTTGTTTTAGTGAATATTATTTTAAATTTTGGAAAAACCCATAACTTTTGTTTTATAAATCCGTTTTTAATGTCGTTTGAAGCTATGGAGAGGTAATGGAACAAGTTATAACACGATAAACTAAAATAAATCATATAGTGTAATCCTATAATGGAAACTGATAGGTTAAAACGATGAGTATCCTGTGTTGCTATACCTGTAAGTTACATGTCTGCGTGAAATTGCAGAATTTTGTCTAGCAATGATTTAGTGGATATTAGTGATGATGAAATGATAATATTCTGATGATGATGGAGA
Source organism: Lathyrus tuberosus (assembly GCA_022829125.1). Lineage (NCBI taxonomy): Eukaryota > Viridiplantae > Streptophyta > Magnoliopsida > Fabales > Fabaceae > Lathyrus > Lathyrus tuberosus. The sequence continues at coordinate 1,472,602 of JALAZF010000122.1, read as the reverse complement.
GATTATGAGGTTTGAATATGCTATCATGATGTATTGATGTTTTGTGATGAATTTGTCAGTGAATGGGTGTGTTGTGTGTGAAATCTCTAATTTATGCCTGGAATTGACTTTTGGTGTGGGTTATATTAACATGCGACTGTTTGATTCATGATATATGTGTTATGATATATGTGAAGAGTATATGATAGTTCTGATGATGATGATGATGTGATGTCTGTGATGATGATGTTCTACTGTGTGTGATGAATTGTGGTGATTGAATTATATGAATGATGATGCGTTTGACTAGTGTTGCGGTGAGAATCGGATAACAAGCTATTTATTAACTTGCATCACAAAAATTTGAATTCATCACCGACTTTGATTTATCCAAAGGAAAGGTTCAAGATCGAGAAAACCTAAAGGGGGGAGATCTAAAGTTCGGGGGTTAGTTACACTAAGGGAAGGTATTAGAACCCTTAATATCTGTAGTACTCTACAGGAACCTCTTGTTTAATTCATGTTATATGATGTTTGCTTGCTAAGGATAAGGTAAAGACCTAAGGGTATATACATTAAGTTTACTCACCAAGACGTCGCATCTTGTGCCTACGTATTTGACTAAAGAATCAGAGCAACCGTAGTTCACCTAACTAAGGGTGAGAGAGGAACCATTGCTATGGCCAAAGTTCCAAGGGGAATGAGTATGAGCTCATATAGAGTTTAAGAAACTCTCTAAGTCTAAGTTATAAGGTTGAATGGCTATGAGGCCAAGGTGATAATGAGCTATCTATGACCGTGAGGCCAATAGAGAGACTTTTTATGACTATGAGGTCAAGGTTGGAAGATGGCTATGAGGCCAAGGTAATATGGCTATGAGGCCAAGATGAGAATGAGCTATCTATGACTATGAGGTCAATAGATAGACTTTTCCATGACTATGAGGTCAATGGAGGGTGGCTATGGCTATGAGGTCAAAGCTTGCCTATGACTATGAGGTCAAGGGCTACCTATGACTATGAGGTCAAAGGTTAAAGATATTGCCAATGACTATGAGGTCAAGGGCTACCTATGACTATGAGGTCAAGGGATAATCCTATGACTATGAGGTCAAGGAAGGGTGGCCATGACTATGAGGTCAAAGCTTTCCTATGACTATGAGGTCGAGGGCTACCTATGACTATGAGGTCAAGAGGGAATCTTATGACTATGAGGCCAAAGGAAGGTAATGAGCTATCTATGACTTTGAGGTCAATAGAGAGACATTTCTATGACTATGAGGTCAATAGAGGATGGATATGACTATGAGGTCAAAGCTTGCCTATGACTATGAGGTCAAAGGTTACCTATGACTATGAGGTCATGGTCAAAGATGTTGCCAATGACTATGAGGTCAAGAGGTTAAAGATGTAACTCTATGACTATGAGGCCAAGTGAGCTTCCTATGACTATGAGGTCAAAGGTTGAAGATGTAACTCTATGACAATGAGGTCAAGAGGGGATCCTATGACTATGAGGTCAAGGAGGGATGGTTGCCTAAGACTATGAGGTCAAAGGTAGCAAATGAGCTTTCTATGACTTTGAGGTCAATAGAAAAACTTTTCCTTTGGAAGGGAGGGGAAGAGGAACATCTTGTAAACAAGAGTTATAGTGGGGTTGAGATGTAATGGAACATATGAGTTCAAAAGCTCCAAACAGTAAGCATTTAATCAACACATGAAGTGAACTTGCAAGTGTGAACATAGCAAACAACAAGAATAGGTGGTAATGTAAATATGACAAGTATGGTGGAGAAGGCATTCTCACAATTTGAAAACAAATGCAATTGGAATCATGTAACTCATCAACAGAGAACAAAAAAATGCAGATAAAATTCTCATGATGAGGTTTTGTAAAAAGTCAGGAAACAATGTTCAAACAAAATTCCCAAGTTGCAGCATACTTCAAAGAAACATTTTTTTCAGTTGGTTTTATTTAAAGAATAAAAAGGGTTTAAGGATTAGTATGAATCATGAATATTTTTATTGTTTTTGAAAATCTTTAGAAAGAAAAAAAATATATTTGAGAGATAAAACAAATGGGATAAAAAAGAAAAAAAGGAAAAAAAAGTGTAACAGGTGCCACTAGTGTGGCCCAAGCTTGTGGCGGGCGCCACACCCACTAGTGGCAGGCGCCATGGTTGCCACACCAATGTGGCTTGCGCCACCTTCACCATGGCTGGCGCGATGTGTGGGATTTTTTGGTGTGTGTGACATATTTTTGGTGTGTGTCATTTTTGTAGATTAGTGGTATGTCGGGCGCCACCTAAACATACTATTTTCTCACATGGCGGGTGCCACCTTAATCCTTTCTTGTCTAGTTTTTTTTTTATATAGACACGAATCCGATTCATGATATATTAAAACCCAACCACACATTTATGATTTACGATTTACGACTTGCAACATTTATCATAGCATCAGACAACAACAAGACAATAACGAGATAACAGCTATGACAACATGATGATGATAACAATATGAAGCAGAATAATCATGGTATTTAAAAGATCATAGAATGAAACGGAGTGTGATACCTAGTGGAGAAAGTCCACTGCTTCTTCACAGGTACGAGTTTCTAGAAATGATGGATGGGCTTTCCTTCCTCAACTGCTACAAAGCCAACCCTCTCAGAAAGAAACACAAGTTTTTGGTGGTTAAGATGTTGGAGGTTTGAGGGTTTGAAGTGTTTACAGAAGGACTGAAAATGATAAGTTCTATGCAAGTTTTGAAGATTACTTGCAGAACTTAAGAAAGGGAGAATTGGAGAGATTTGGAGAAAATTTTCTTATCTCTTGCTCGGTGTTTTTGTTGTGTGAGATGCTTACAGAGGGAATGAAAAGTGGTGAATTCCTTTGCATGTTTTTTTTGAAGATTACTTGCAGGATTATGGAAGGGAGAAGTAGAGAGAAATTTTCTTGGTAATTTCTAGTGTGTTGAACAAAGGAGAAGTGGTCTCCTTTTATAGGCAAACAAAATGGTCTGTGCCTTGGAGATGCAGTGGGTAATCGATTTGTCCACAGGAGAAAAAATTAGGGTTTGTGTAGCACTCCTTTCAACCGTTGATCTCAGTCAACCTTGGAGATTGTTATGCTTCATCTGATGAACAAATGCAGCGGAGGACATAGTGCAGGTCTGCTCCTTTCATCCTTTAATATCCATTCCAAAAAACCTTTTTATTGTGCCATGAGAGAGAAAGTAAAAAGAGGTAATAGTAGGAATTGAGAATTACGGATTCTCTGATCATGAACACAGGTCTCTTTTACTGAGCCATTTTATTTCATCAATCCACTATGGGGTCCCAGAAAGCTTTTGGCTTCGTCAGGAGAGGGTAAGCTCAAAGAGGTAGCATTTAGTGACTTCACGAAAATTATTTTACAAGCAAAGCATCTCCAGATTTTTTAAATAATAATATGAGGCACATGAGATGGATTAAGTGCCTAATGCCTTGCTGATACAACTTTACGTGAATACCACTTTAGACTTTCAACTTTATGACCTTAATTCAAATGACAACATTTTTGGACCCCATGGAAATTGGAATAAGTCACATGTCCGTGAACAAAAAAGAAAATGTCACACGAACATTCTTAGAAAATCCTAAGTTACCAAATTTTAAACCTTCCATGACACCATTTTGAGATGTTGCACTTTGGTGAATATTTATCCAAATAAAAATTCTTGCACTCAAAAGAAGGTTTTTTCAAGACTCATAGGTGGTCTCCAAGGATGTCCACCAACACATGGAATGTTGTCTCAAGGCTTGGGATCACCTTTTGCTTGACATGTAAGGCAATGGTTGACTTGTCTTGATATAACACTTGATTTCTTGTTGAGAAAGACTTCTTGGATGCACGTAGATTCAAATGGTTGCACTTGGAGGCCAAAAAAATGTCTTAGGAAGATCTTGTCCTTTTTATGTAAACCCTGTCTTTCACAATAAAAAGAAACACTTGCAAAAATGAAATGTTTAGTTAACAATGCATACATGATTGAGGTCTAAATGTAGGCGCAAGATGATATGACATCTAAGGGGTAAAATTTGGGGTACAATAGTTGCCCCTATTTAAATAGATTTACCGGATGGCACGAGGAATGGAAATCCTCGGGACATCAAGGTGAAAGGTATTTAAATATAGCAAACCGAAATTTTTTCCCTTAGATGGAATGCAAATGCTAAGGACAAGCGACGGACATGCAAATGCTGACATGCCATGAACTCTAGTATGATGATGTCATGATAGTGCAAAAATGCAGACAAACAGGACACCCGAGATAAAGAACAAACCACCACAGGCGGGCATAGCCGGGGAAGAGTGAAGGTTAGTATCCATGAGGAAAACTCACTGGGGATACAGGCTAACCGACAACAGATACTCACTAGGGAGACTCTGAGGAAAAACTGGGAATAGAAAAGTAAAAGAGGGAAACCCTTACAGATCCTTACTGGAGATAAGAGCCAAAGAGGAGCTCTCTACTAGGAAAAGATTCGGGGAAATGACAGGTTCACATGTGACCGGACGATACTGGGGAAGTAAAGACACATTCTTATTGGGCATGAAACCAGAAAGAAGGCATGATCTCCACTGGGGATCAGCTTGAAATAAAAGGATAGACATCTGCTAAAAGATTTTCTGGGGATTTCTTATACTAAAGAGTTCAAATGGGATCCTCAAGAAGAACCAGAAAAGACAGAGATAAACTCTTGCGCGCCAGATGAAGAGATGACTGGATTTTAGCTGGGAATAAGGTTAATGAGCCATTAGTGATTGGACTCGGGTACCAATATGAGTTGGAAAGGACACCAATTTGGGGTTATAGTTTAACTACCAGTATGAGCCGGATCTTAGATACCAGTATGAGCTCGATTTTTGGATACCAGTATGAGCTGGATTTTTGGAAACCAGTACGAGCTGGACTTCAGATACAAGTACTGGTTGGGTCTTAGATTTTAGGTTTATATCTGACTTGGCTTCAAACAACGGGTTCATATCTGACTTGAGGTTTAGGTTCATATCTGACCTGGTTTTTATATCATTAGAACTGGTTGACGGCCAGGAATAATAACATATCCGAAGGTATGAAACCTGAGCTCGGAACACTTCATCAAATGGATTGACGGCAAGGAATCATAACATATCCGAAGGTACGAAACTTGAGCTCGGAACACCTCATCAAACAGATTGACGACAAGGAATCATAACATATCCGAAGGTACGAAACCTGAGCTCGGAACACCTCATCAAACGGATTGATGGCAAGGAATCATAACATATCCGAAGGTACAAAACCTGAGCTCGGAACACCTCATCAAACAGATTGACGGCAAGGAATCATAACATATCCGAAGGTACGAAACCTGAGCTCGGAACACCTCATCAAACAGATTGACGACAAGGAATCATAACATATCCGAAGGTACGAAACCTGAGCTCGGAACACCTCATCAAACGGATTGATGGCAAGGAATCATAACATATCCGAAGGCACGAAACCTGAGCTCGGAACACCTCATCAAACGGATTTATGGCAAGGAATCATAACATATCCGAAGGTACGAAACCTGAGCTCGGAACACCTCATCAAACAGATTGACGACGAGGAATCATAACATATCTGAAGGTACGAAGCCTGAGCTCAGAACACCTCATCAAATGGATTGATAGCAAGGAATCATAACATATCCGAAGGTACGAAACCTGAGCTCGGAACACCTCATCAAACAGATTGACGACAAGGAATAATAACATATCCGAAGGTATGAAACCTGAGCTCGGAACACCTCATCAAACAGATTGACGGGAAGAAATACCTCAAATAGGGATCACATCAAACAGGTTGATGGAAAGTGACTGATTGAAGGTAACATCATTGGTAACTGCGAAAGTATGAATGAAACCAAGGACAGATAAGCTTCTCAGTAGAGAGATTGCCATTTATCGTTGTGAAGGTGATGATAGCAAAACAAGCTTCTCAAGGAGATTGTCATTTATTGTTGGGTATAAATTTCAAAGAGATGCTGATATTACAACATTGCTGGAGAAATAAATGTCTTCAATGAGGGTCTGCAAAAGATTCTTCCTGCGAGACACAGTGCAAAATAAATGCACGTGCAAGATGGGCTCAGAAACCACACTTGCCAGGGATCAAAGTTCAATCTAGGAATAAGCTAGAAAGAAACGGTCAAACAAGACGCCATTTGAGGAATGAACTCAAATGGGGATTTATCTTATCCATGCATGGAAAAAGATAACTGAACCAACCATCATCCACGAGAACCAATCTATGTGGGGAATTTAGAAGGATGGGCACTTTATGCTTAGGGCTGACAACTCTATTGGAGAGAATAGACAAACCCAGTCACTTAGGGAGATAAACGCCAAAGTGAAACAAAACAGGTAAACACCAGAAAAGGAAGCAAAAATGCTAAGATGCTATGCATATGAATTCTTATGCCATGCTTATGCTTATGATGACAAAACAGACAAAAGGAAGCGAGACCGGAGATGAAATAAACATCTTGACAAGGATACCCAGCCAACCTCATCAGATTGGACCATCGTTGGGGATGAATAAGTAGGATCAGTAGTTCTTCTTCAAGATTAAGACCTTCTCCGGTAAGAAGAGTACTTCACCTGGTATAACATCATGACTTCACTAGGATTGCCATCATGAGCTTGATTTTTGCTGGAGGGAAATCCATGGAGAATTACCAAGATCGACTGAAGCAACAATTTACTGGGGAGCTGGCAAAGGATATCACAAGAATAGAGTCATTCTGCATCCTGACTTGCATGATGATCACCATGACGAACAACGACTCTTGCAACAGGTACTCTTCAAATATTCTCTGCCCCAGATTACATGGACTAAAAGGATTTTACAGAAGAATCGTCATGCGAAATGCCTCAATATCTTCAAACTCTTAGATTCATGAATCTCGATGTAACTTCCCCAGATTGACGGTGCTTGCACAACAAAGTCTTTGAGCCTGCTCTTCAGACTGCGGGAGTAACAACGGGGAAACAGACTTGTCCCATGTTAAGTAGATTCCCCCGACTAACAGACCTTTAAGAGATTTGTCTAATCTCAACCTGACTGCTTCTGATTAACGGGTCTGCGAGGATAAGTCATCAAAAGGAGTTTACAGAAGAATTGGTATACCAGATGATCCAATATCTTCAGACTCTTGGAGAGATTCATGGATCTTGACATAACTGCCCCAGTTTTACTGTATTTACACAATAAGGTCCTTCAATTTGTTCTTCAGACTGGTTGACCCGTGAAGGAGGATCCCCAGACCAATTGACCTTTTAGAGATTTATCGAATCTCGACCTGATTGCCCCTAATTAACGGTATTCGCGATACAAAGTCCTCAGACTGCGGTAGAAACAACTGGGGAACACACTTGCCCCTGTTGGTAGGTCTTTGGAGTATAAACTTGTCATAAGATGACCTCAAGAAGGCTTGCCCCAATACCCTGAATTTGAAGAGTTCTGCCCCTAATTTATTAGCTCTTGAGATGCTGGATCTATGGAGGAGATGCCCCAGACTGAGCCCTTTATCAAGTCAAATTCCCTAGCTGGCTGCATTTGTTGGGATTCCTTTGATAGTGAATTGTCTTGCAAACAAGTATTGTTCATTAAAAATTGGCAATTTCAATGTAAAATTCATGCAAACTTTTGAAATCAAGTTTTATTTGAGGAAACACACACGGTGGAATGATCAAATAATTAAAAACAAAGTGGATCTAGCCAGTTACGGAATGACAGGTGAAGTGATCTACACACGCAAATAGAAAAGATCATTAGGAGTCAGGTTAATCAACCTTGTTGTAGTATGCTTTCAAAACAACCTTACCTCAATTAGGTCTTTTAAGGGTTGTATCGTGGCCTGGTTCACGGTTTATGAAACAAAGGATAAAGGCTCAAAGTTTATTTGTCCCCACCCAAACTTCTTGATGAACTCCAATCCTACGCTTAGTTAACTTAGGCTATACATTCAGATTCCCATAGGTTGGAAATTGAACTGATGATAGTTGGTGATGATTAAGACACCTAGGGTAGTCATTACTCTCTTACAACATTTGATTGTCCTTTATTGCTGAAGTTTTGAGACCTTTTTCTTGTCTTCACTGAGGTTTTGAGACCTCTTCTTTGTCTTTGTTGAGGTTTTGAGGCTTCTTCTTTGTCTTTGTTGAGGTTTTGAGACTTCTTCTTTGTCTTTGTTAAGGTTTTGAGACCTCTTTTTGATTGTCACTTGATTTGAGAGAGCTGACTCGGTGTCTTGCATGAAGCGCTTGCATTAGAATGCATAACTAAGTTAAACTAAGAACTACCCTGCCTCTAGGTTGAGATTATGGGTTTCTTTTTTTTTGTGTAAGGAAAGAAAACTCCTACTTCTAAGCGCAAAGGGGTTAACGAGGGATTATCTTCCTTATATCTCCAGTGTTTGGGGATTGAAACAATGCCTTACATCCTCAGCAGGGTTTAATTGAAAGCATACCACAACAATTATGGATAATATTTTCATCATCCTCCCCAATCTTTGCTTAAACATACAATTTAATAAGTGGAAAGAAACAAGATAAAGATATATTTTTGTTTTTTCACGAACATAAAAGTAAATGAGTGAAATGAATAGACTTAATTAAAAGGTGCACAAACATTTCATTAACCTTCCCGATTTGAAAGTACAACAATACTTATAAGCAAATACAAATTCAACTTTCAAACAAAGTTCAACTGAAAATGAAAAATACAGCCAGCTTTGGCGAATTGAATTCAAAAGATTTTAGTTTTCGGGCCCAAGCACGGGAACACCTTCGCCACTAATCACTAGTTCCTTGTGATACAAAATCTTGAGGGGCCTTACAAGTCTTTTGCCTTTTGCTTCAGAAATTGAGACATTGACATCTGATGTACCTTCTTGAGGTTGCAGTGTTCTTAGCTGGTTTAGCAGTCTCTTTTAGAACTCTTTGCATTCCTCAATGGGATGCCCCATCGTCCCAGTGCGGAATTTACATTCAATCTCTGGATGATCTTCTTCAAAAATCAGACCCTTGCTGTATATCAGATTTTGCACAATAGCTTCTAAAATCAGGCAACCATCCAAACTATGTCCCTCAGCCCCTTTATGAAAGTCGCATGTCAGATTTACATTGTTCCAAGGTCCTGGCACAGGGTTGTAAGGTTGAGGAGTCACCAACTTGTTCTAAATTAGCAGTGGGATCAGTTTGCTTAGTGGCATCGGGATAGGTGTGTAGTGAACCTTGCCCCTTTTGATAGAGCACCTCTTTTTATCCTGGTGAGGAGAAACAGCAGTTAGAGGCTGAAACACCCTTTTGGTGGACACCTGATGACGATTACAGTCTGGTGCAAGACCAAGACCAAAGATTGGTTGGCGTGAAGTTTCTCCAAAGGCAGATCCTTGGTATGGGAGAACCACAAGAGATGGCAAATGTTGGTTGATTTGAATGCCTTGAGGCGTGAATGAGATCCTCTCAGAGTCTAACAGGTTCTGAATTTTACTCGGGAGCACCTTACAGTCTTCAGTTGAATGCCCCTGTGCCCCAGCATGGTAGTCACATCGAGCATTGGCGTCAAAGCCTGGTGGATACGGAAACGGTACCGACTTCAATTCTTTTGGCATTATCAATCCACTTTCGATCAGGACTGGTAAAATTTGACTGTATGACATTGGTAACTGAGAGAAATGCCTTTCTAGCTTTCTTGGCCATGGTCGTGCATGCTGACGCAGCTGACGGCGATCTGTTCCTTGGTACTGAGGAGGTCCTTGAGTTAGAGGAACCATAAGAGGCGATGAACTGACAACCTCTCTGGGAGTGACAGGGGGAGCGTGCTCCTCTTTTTTCGTCAGAGCTTGCAAAGTTTCCAGAACCCAATTCATCTGGAATCTGAGGATTCTGACTTCCTCTTTCAAGACTTCTTGGTTGTTCAGAACTTCATTCATTGTCGCCATTGTCTTGAATAGGTGCTATGTATCCTTCAGACATAGAAGAGGAAGGGAGACTCAAGACTGAGAAATGCAAATGAAATGTGAATGCGCATGGAATGCAAATTCAAGCCAAGTAGTTTCAAGGAACTCAAAGGCAAGTTGCAAAAAAAAATTATGGAAGAACTGCAGAGTTTTCATTTTTAAGATCCAAGCTCTGTTGACTTTTGAAAAGGAATGAATATCTGAATTCCTTGAAACCAACAAGGGATGCAATGAGATGTATGCAATGCACAAAACATGGGCACACATAAACGCGGACATATATACATACAATGAAGCACACAAGTCCTAGGTTTAGCGGTCACAAGAGCGGAGCCAATGGTCTACCCATCCCAATAGGTGTGTACTATGGGTTTATCGTCTGTAGAACAGGGCTCTAAAAGTGCCCAGAGTCGACAACCCATCTTTCAGATTTTGTCGACTTCCCAATTGCTCAGTAATCAATAATATTCTCAAGAGAGTCTCGTCTGAGTGTAGTATCGTGTAGCAATCATTTAGGATTACTCCCTCACAATCATCGCACTACATCCTAAATAGGCCAAGTGAGGTAAAGGGGTAACTAAAGGTCATCAGTATCCCTGGCACCAAAGTTGAAAGTAGAAACGCATTCACGATTGCTCGTTCAACATATACCACTTCCAAGAGGGCCTCAACTGAGTGTGGATCTTCAAGTCAACTCCTTTTAGATTTCTCCCTTGAAGTTTCCTTGACTATGTCCACGATCCTAATCAAATGTACTCTCAAGTCTGGGTTAGGACTTATCTCACCACTCAATAGTACCATGCCCACAGCAGGAACCAAACAAATATACAGATATATGTACAAATATAGTAAGCAAGCATAAATAACATAAGCAAAACAAGGTAGGCGTAACCCTAAAAAAGTCCCCAGTGAAGTCACCATTTCTGTTGCAGTGAGAATCGGATAACAAGCTATTTATTAACTTGCATCACAAAACTTTGAATTCACCACCGACTTTGATTTATCCAAAGGAAAGGTTCAAGATCGAGAAAACCTAAAGGGGGGAGATCTAAAGTTCGGGGGTTGGTTATACTAAGGGAAGGTATTAGCACCCTTAGTATCTGTAGTACTCTACAGGAACCTCTTGTTTAGTTCATGTTATATGATGTTTGCTTGCTAAGGATAAGGTAAAGACCTAAGGGTATATACATTAAGTTTGCTCGCCAAGACGCCGCATCTTGTGCCTACGTATCTGACTAAAGAATCAGAGCAACCGTAGTTCACCTAACTAAGGGTGAGAGAGGAACCATTGACTATGGCCAAAGTTCCAAGGGGAATGAGTATGAGCTCATATAGAGTTTAAGAAACTCTCTAAGTCTAAGTTATAAGGTTTAATGGCTATGAGGCCAAGGTGATAATGAGTTGTCTATGACCGTGAGGCCAATAGAGAGACTTTTTATAACTATGAGGTCAAGGTTGGAAGATGGCTATGAGGCCAAGGTGATATCCTATGACTATGAGGTCAAAGGGGAATGAGGTATCTCTATGACTATGAGGTCAAGAGGTAATCCTATGACTATGAGTTAAAGGAAGGGTGGCCATGACTATGAGGTCAAAGCTTGCCTATGACTATGAGGTCAAGGGCTACCTATGACTATGAGGTCAAAGGTTGAAGATGTTACCAATGACTATGAGGCCAAGGTAATATGGCTATGAGGCCAAGATGAGAATGAGCTATCTATGACTATGAGGTCAATAGATAGACTTTTCCATGACTATGAGGTCAATGGAGGGTGGCTATGACTATGAGGTCAAAGCTTGCCTATGACTATGAGGTCAAGGGTTACCTATGACTATGAGGTCAAAGGTTAAAGATATTTCCAATGACTATGAGGTCAAGGGCTACCTATGACTATGAGGTCAAGGGATAATCCTATGACTATGAGGTCAAGGAAGGGTGGCCATGACTATGAGGTCAAAGCTTGCCTATGACTATGAGGTCGAGGGCTACCTATGACTATGAGGTCAAGAGGGAATCCTATGACTATGAGGCCAAAGGAAGGTAATGAGCTATCTATGACTTTGAGGATAATAGAGAGACTTTTCTATGACTATGAGGTCAATAGAGGATGGCTATGACTATGAGGTCAAAGCTTGCCTATGACTATGAGGTCAAAGGTTACCTATGACTATGAGGTCAAGGTCAAAGATGTTGCCAATGACTATGAGGTCAAGGGCCACCTATGACTATGAGGTCAAGAGGTTGAAGATGTAACTCTATGACTATGAGGTCAAGAGAGCTTCCTATGACTATGAGGTCAAAGTTTGAAGATGTAACTCTATGACTATGAGGTCAAGAGGGGATCCTATGACTATGAGGTCAAGGAGGGATGGTTGCCTAAGACTATGAGGTCAAAGGTTGAAGATGTAACTCTAGGACTATGAGGTCAAGAAGGGATCCTATGACTATGAGGTCAAGGAGGGATGGTTACCTAAGACTATGAGGTCAAAGGTAGCAAATGAGGTTTTCTATGACTTTGAGGTCAATAGAAAAACTTTTCCTTTGGAAGGGAGGGGAAGAGTAACATCTTGTAAACAATAGTTATAGTGGGGTTGAGATGCAATGGAACATATGAGTTCAAAAGCTCCAAACAGTAAGTATTTAATCAACACATGAAGTGAACTTGCAAGTGTGAACATGGCAAACAACAAGAATAGGTGGTCATGTAATTATGACAGGTATGGTGGAGAAGGCATTCTCACAATTTGAAAACAAATGCAATTGGAATCATGCAACTCGTCAACAGAGAACAACAAAATGCAGATAACATTCTCATGATGAGGTTTTGTTAAAAGTCAGGAAACAATGTTCAAACAAAATTCCCAAGTTGCAGCATACTTCAAAGAAACGTTTTTTTCAGTTGGTTTTATTTACAGAAAAAAAAGGGTTTAAGGATTAGTATGAAGTCATGAATATTTTTATTGTTTTTGAAAATCTTTAGAAAGAAAAAAAAGATATTTGTGAGATAAAACAAATGGGATAAAAAAGAAAAAAAGAAAAAAAAAGTGTAACAGGTGCCACTAGTGGGGCCCAAGCTTGTGGCGGGGTCCACACCCACTAGTGGCAGGCGCCATGGTTGCCACACCAATGTGGCTTGTGCCACCTTCACCATGGCTGGCGCCATGTGTGTGCTTTTTTGGTGTGTGTGTGTGACATATTTTTGGTGTGTGTCATTTTTGTAGATTAGTGGTATGGCGGGCGCCACCTAAGCATACTATTTTCTCACATGGAGGGTGCCACCTTAATCCTTTCTTGTCCAATTTTTTTTATATAGACTCGAATCCGATTCATGATTTATTAAAACCCAACCACACATTTATGATTTACGATTTACGACTTGCAATATTTATCACAGCATCATACAACAACAAGAAAATAACGAGATAACAGCTATGACAACATGATGATGATAACAATATGAAGCAGATAATCATGGTATTTAAAAGATCACAGAATGAAACGGAGTGTGATACCTAGTGGAGAAAGTCCACTGCTTCTTCACAGGTACGAGATTCTGGAAATGATGGATGAGCTTTCCTTCCTTAACTGCTACAGAGCCAACCCTCTCAGAAAGAAACACAAGTTTTTGGTGGTTAAGATGTTGGAGGTTTGAGGGTTTGAAGTGTTTACAGAAGGACTGAAAATGATAAGTTCTATGCAAGTTTTGAAGATTGCTTGCAGAACTTAAGAAAGGGAGAATTGGAGAGATTTGGAGAGAGTTTTCTTATCTCTTGCTCGGTGTTTTTGTTGTGTGAGATGCTTACAGAGGGAATGAAAAGTGGTGAATTCCTTTGCAAGTTTTTTTTGAAGATTACTTGCAGGATTATGGAAGGGAGAAGTAGAGAGAAATTTTCTTGGTAATTTCTGGTGTGTTGAACAAAGGAGAAGTGGTTTCCTTTTATAGGCAAAGAAAATGGTCCGTGCCTTGGAGATGCAGTGGGTAATCAATTTGTCCACAGGAGAAAAAAATTAGGGTTTGTGTAGCACTCCTTTCAACCGTTGATCTCAGTCAACCTTGGATATTGTTATGCTTCATCTAATGAACAAATACAGCGGAGGACATGGTGCAGGTCTGCTCCTTTCATCCTTTAATATCCATTCCAAAAAAACCTTTTTATTGTGCCATGAGAGAGAGAGTAAAAAGAGGTAATAGTAGGAATTGAGAATTACGGATTCTCTGATTATGAACACAGGTCTCTTGTGCTGAGCCATTTTATTTCATCAATCCACTACGCGGTCCCAGAAAGCTTTTGGCTTCGTCAGGAGAGGGTAAGCTCAAAGAGGTAGCATTTAGTGACTTCACGAAATTTGTTTTACAAGCAAAACATCTCCAGATTTTTTAAATAATAATATGAGGCACATGAGATGGATTAAGTGCCTAATGCCTTGCTGATACAACTTTACGTGAATACCACTTTAGACTTTCAACTTTATGACCTTAATTCAAATGACAACATTTTTGGACCCCATGGAAATTAGAATAAGTCACATGTCCGTGAACAAAAAAGAAAATGTAAAAACGAACATTCTTAGAAAATCCTAAGTTACCAAATTCTAAACCTTCCATGACACCAATTAGAGATGTTGCACTTTGGTGAATATTTATCCAAATAAAAATTCTTGCACTCAAAAGAAGGTTTTTTCAAGACTCATAGGTGGTCTCCAAGGATGTCCACCAACACATGGAATGTTGTCTCAAGGCTTGGGATCACCTTTTGCTTGACATGTAAGGCAATGGTTGACTTGTCTTGATATAACACTTGATTTCTTGTTGAGAAAGACTTCTTGGATGCACGTAGATTCAAATGGTTGCACTTGGAGGCCAAAAAAATGTCTTAGGAAGATCTTGTCCTTTTTATGTAAACCCTATCTTTCACAATAAAAAGAAACGCTTGCAAAAATGAAATGGTTAGTTAACAATGCATACATGATTGAGGTCTAAATGTAGGCGCAAGAGGATATTACATCTAAGGGGTAAAATTTGGGGTACAACAACTAGCAGTGGTCGTGTTTTTGTGAATTATTACGCATCATGCATTCATAGCATATTTTAGGACGACTTGTCCAGTGAAGTTTGCAGGATGATATCCAGTGAAGTTGTAGGACTTATAGTCCAGTGATCCCATAGTGTGGGTTAAGTGAAAATTATGATGTGCTCTGGTTCCAAGTGGGAACTGGTCCTATTGGTGGGGATCCTTGGAGATTGAAGATGACTAAGTCATCAGTGAAGTTTCGTTACCGCATGCATATTGCATTTCATGACTGGTGGCATTGCATCATATTTGTTTCCGTGATGACTTTTGGGATGATTTTGACTTGTGCAACATTTTTATGATTACATGTTGTTATGAATAAATGTGTTATGAACAACATGCTGTTATGAATTATATGCTACCATGAATACATTCTGCTATATTACTGTTGTTTCAATAGTTATCACTACTATATCTCTTACTTATCTCTTTTATAATGATTACGATTTACTCACCCTGCCTGTTGAATGCTTCCCCTATTTGGGCAACGCGCAGGTGATCCGGAGTAGTATTTAGACGCATTAAAGATTTAGATTTAGAGTCTTTTATTTTTATTTCGGTGGATTAGAAGGTGTCTTGCTCTGATATATGTAACATCGGGTTTGGGATCGTCTGATCAGAACAACTGCGTTAGTTTCCTTCTGTTTGGTTATTATTGGAGAATATTGTATTGTTTCAATGGATTTTATTTAAATTCTGAATTTTGAGTTACTGTTTGATGAAGTTATGATGAAGTATTTTAATAAAGAACTTGAGACTAAATTTTCCGCTGTGGAGTTTTTAATGTCGAATTTTCTTATGAAATAATAATTATTAAATTTTTGAGAACCCGTGTTACGGAGCAGGAACATATTACGATGTGAATTTATGGAATGAAATATGACACCCTTTTTATGAAGATACTCTGATTATTTATTTAAATTATTGTGTGAAAATGTCGTGGGGTAGAAGGGCGTTACATTAGTGGTATCAGAGCAGGTCGGTCTGTCCGGCCAGGTTGTTGAGTCTTTAGTGTCTAGCAGTAGAATTATTATGGAATTAATTCTAACCATTGTGACTATTCTTATGTTGAACAGAACAATGTCTGGAAGGAATGATGTTGCACTTGCTACTGCTTTGCAGGCTGTTGCTCAGGCTGTGTAACAACCCCGTGCTGGTGAGAATGATGGGTCCCGCATGTTGGAGACATTTCAGAGGAATAAGCCACCTGCTTTTGAAGGTCGATACGATCCTGATGGAGCACAGGATTGGCTCAAGGAGATTGAGAGGATATTTCGACTCATGGATTGTTCTGAGGGGCAGAAAGTGCGTTTTGGGACGCATATGCTAGTGAAAGAAGCTGATGACTGGTGGGTCGAGACTCGTCATAGGTTGACGGCAGCAGGTGAGGCTATTACTTGGGCTGTGTTCAGCAGGGAATTTCTGAGGAAATATTTTCCTGAGGATGTGCACGGAAAGAAGGAAATCAAATTCCAAGAGCTGAAGCAAGGGAATTTAACTCTGACTGAATATGCTACGAGGTTTGTGGAACTGGCAAAGTATTATCCACATTACAGTGAGGCAACTGCTGAATTTTCGAAGTGTATCAAGTTCGAGAGTGGTTTGCGTCCGGAAATCAAACGGGCAATTGGGTATCAAAAGATTCGTAGGTTTGCAGACTTGGTGGATAACTGTAGAATCTATGAGGAAGATAGAAAAACTCATTCGGCTCACTACAAGAGTTTGAGTGAGAAAAGAGAAAAACAACATCAGGATCGTAGGAAGCCTTACGATGCTGATAAGGGAAAGAAGAAAGCACATGAGGAGAAAAGAACAAGTAGGGGAGGAGCTCCCGCTTCTATCACGTGCTACAGGTGTGGTGAACGAGGTCATCGTTCCAATGAATGTGAGAACAAGGTGCTGAGGTGCTACAAGTGTGGCAAAACTGGTCATCGTGCTCCTGAATGCAAGAATGATGGTCCAACTTGTTTCAATTGTAGTGAATAGGGTCATATCAGTACCTAGTGTCAGAAGCCAAAGAAGGAGGTTGCGGCTAAGACCAATGTTAGAGTGTTTGCTCTGAGTGGGATAGAGAACTCCAAGAAGGACAACTTAATTTGAGGTACTTGTTTCATTAATGATGTTGAGTTAGTTGCTATTGTTGATACCGGTGCTACCCATTCGTTTATTTCACTTGAGTGTGCTACTAGGTTGGGTTTGGAATTATCTAATATGAATGGTAGTATGGTGATAGAGACGCCTGCTAATGGTTCTGTTACTACTACCCGTGTGTGTTTGAAATGCCCTCTGACCATTTATGGGAGGAGTTTCTGGATGGATTTGGTGTGCTTGCCTTTACACCAAATTGATGTTATCCTTGGAATGAACTGGTTGGAATTTAACTACGTTCATATCAATTGTTATGCTAAGACAGTGGACTTTCCTGTGTTTGGTGATAGTGGTGAGTCGATGTTTTTGTCTGCTAAGCAAGTGGGCGAACTTCTAGAAGATGAAGCCTTGATGTTCGCAATGTTTGCGTCACTGCAAGTTGATCGTGATGTTACAAATGTTGAAATACCTGTCGTCTGTGAATTTTCTGATGTATTCCCGGATGACATAAGTGATTTTCCTCCAGAGCGTGAAGTAGAGTTTGCAGTGGATTTGATACCAGGCACAAGTCCGGTGTCGATGGCTCCATATTGGATGTCAGCTTCCGAGTTAAGTGAATTGAAGAAGCAAATAGAAGAGTTATTAGAGAAGAAGTTTATTCGACCAAGCGTTTCTCTGTGGGGTGCTCCGGTGTTGTTGGTTAAGAAGAAAGATGGTAGTATGAGATTGTGTGTTGACTACAGACAACTGAATAAAGTAACTATCAAGAAAAAGTATCCACTTCCGAGGATCGACGACTTGATGGATCAGCTAGTGGGAGCTAGTGTATTCAGTAAGATTGATTTGAGATCTGGTTATCATCAGATTCGTGTTAAACCAGATGATATTCCGAAGACAGCTTTTAGGACGAGGTATGGTCACTATGAATACACTGTAATGCCTTTCGGAGTGTCTAATGCACCTGGTGTGTTCATGGAATATATGAATAGAATTTTTCATGAGTATCTGGATAAGTTTGTTGTGGTTTTCATCGATGATATTTTTATATACTCTAAATCAGAAGAAGAGCACGCAGGGCATTTGAAGATTGTGCTGCAAGTGTTAAGAGAGAAGAAGTTATATGCTAAACTGTCGAAATGTGAGTTCTGGTTGAAGGAAGTAAGTTTCCTTGGCCATGTAATTTCAAGCGGTGGGATTGTTGTGGATCCCGCGAAGATTGATGTTGTGTTGCAATGGGAGACTCCGAAATCAGTACTGAAATCTAAAGTTTTCTTGGATTAGCAGGTTATTATCGCAAGTTTATTGGAGGATTTTCTAAGTTGGCTTTACCTTTAACGAAACTGACGCGGAAGGGTCCAGCATATGTGTGGGATGTGGCTTGTGAGGAGAGTTTTGTGGAATTAAAGAAGAAGTTGACGACCACTCTAGTATTGATTTTACCTAATCCAAATGAGTCCTTTGTGGTATATTGCAATGCATCGAAGATTGGTCTTGGTGGAGTGCTAATGCAGAATGGACAGGTTGTTGCTTATGCGTCGAGACAACTAAGAGTTCATGAAAGGAATTACCCTACACATGATCTAGAGTTGGCAGTTGTAGTGTTCGTACTGAAAATTTGGCGACACTATCTTTTTGGTTTGAGGTTCGAAGTGTTCAGTGATCATAAGAGCTTAAAGTACTTGTTTGATCAAAAGGAGTTGAATATGAGACAGAGAAGGTGGCTTGAATTATTGAAGGATTATGATTTCGATTTGAATTACCATCCTGGAAAAGCAAATGTGGTGGCTGATGCGTTGAGTGGGAAGTCGATGCATATGTCAATGCTTATGGTGCGTGAGTTGGAATTGATTGAGCAGTTTAGAGACATGAGTTTAGTGTGTGAAGCCAATTGTGATAGTGTAAAATTGGGAATTTTGAAATTGACTAGTAATATTCTGGAAGAAATTCGAGCAGGTCAGAAATCCAATTTGAAGCTGGTGGATCAGTTGACGTTGATTAACCAAGGTAATGGTGGGGAGTTCAAAATTGATGAAAATGGTGTGATGAGATTCGGAGATAGAGTGTGTATTCCGGATATTCCTGAACTTAAGAAGAGTATTCTTGAAGAAGGACATAGAAGTGGGTTGAGAATTCATCCCGATGCTACGAAAATGTATCAAGACTTGAAGAAGTTGTTTTGGTGGCCTGGAATGAAAAAGGACGTTGCAGAATTTTTTTATGCTTGCTTGACTTGTCAGAAGTCAAAAATTGAACATCAGAAGCCTTCGGGTTTGATACAACCGCTGAGCATTCCCGAATGTAAGTGGGATAGCATTTCGATGGATTTTGTGACGGGTTTGCCGAGGACTGCGAATGGTAATGATTCTATTTGGGTAATAGTAGATAGGTTGACTAAGTCGGCTCATTTCTTGCCGATGAAGATTAATTATCCTATTAAGAGGTTGGTTGAGCTGTATATCGATGAGATTGTGAGGTTGCATGGAATACCGTCGAGTATCGTGTCGGATAGAGATCCCCATTTTACGTCGAAATTTTGGAAAGGTTTGCAAGATGCTTTGGGTACTAAGTTGAGGTTGAGTTCTGCTTATCATCCGCACACAGATAGACAGACTGAGAGAACTATCCAATCTTTGGAAGATTTGTTGAGAGCTTGCGTGTTAGACCAAGGAGGAGCTTGGGATGACCATTTTCCTTTGATTGAATTTACTTACAACAATAGTTTTCATGCAAGTATCGGTATGGCACCGTATGAGGCATTGTATGAGCGAAGGTGTAGGACACCGTTGTGTCGGTACGAGTCAGGCGAGAGTGCTGTGCTAGGACCTGAAATTGTGCGAGAGACGACTGATAAAATTAAGATAATTCAAGAGAGAATGAAAGCTTCGCAGAGCCATCAGAAGAGTTATCATGATAGGCAAAGAAAGGAACTAGAGTTTCAAGTGGGTGATCATGTATTTCTGAGAGTTACGTCGATAACTGGGGTCGGTAGAGCTTTGAAGTCGAGAAAACTTACACTGCGATTTATTTGTCCATATCAGATTTCAGAGAAGATCGGTGAAGTGGCGTATCAGATTACCTTACCACCGTCACTTGCGAATCTTCATGATGTGTTTCATGTGTCTCAATTGAGGAAATACATCCCAGATCCTTCGTATGTGATTCAAATGGATGACGTACAGGTGCGAGATAACTTAACTGTCGAAGCATCGCCAGTGCGAATCGAAGGTCGGGAAATGAAGCATTTGCGGGGCAAGGATATTGCCTTAGTGAAGGTACTGTGGGGTGGACCAGCTAGAGACAGTTTGACTTGGGAACGCGAGGATCAGATGAAAGAGTCCTACCCGTTCTTGTTTGCATCAGGTAATTTTCGAGGGCGAAAATTCTTTTAAGTGGGGGAGAGTTGTAACGCCCCGAATTAATTAAAATATTTATTTAATTAATTTTATTATAGAATTGTGTGAATATTATGATTTTGGATGGCTTTAATGAAAATTTATAATCTAAGTGAAGTTGGAATTATTTTGAGAATTTTGGAACAATTTAGATTAATTAAATTAGATTGGTTTAATTAGAAAATAGAGTAGAATTTGGTGTTGGATGAGTGTAAGGGTAATTTAGTAAAAGGTGGAGGTTTGGTGAGGGTAATAGAGGAAAATCATAAAAGAGGTTGAAGGGTTTATACGGAGGAGTAGGGCTTTGGAATTTTCACTGTTGCATTGCGTTTGGAAAAAAAGGAGGCAGAGAGAAGAGAGAAGCAGTTAGGCTTGGAGATTTTTCAGAGGAAGGATTGAAGAACACGAAGGGGATTCAAGGCTAAGGAATCATATCAGGAATAGGGAGTGTAATTGTGTTATTATAATTGATTTAAGTGATAGGTAATTGTAGGGTGATTGACTGATTAATCGATGATGAATTGTGATGAGGATTTAAGTAGATTAGCCAAAAAAAATTCGCTTGGTAGAAAATATCGATGACCTGATAAATGATTGACAATGTTAGAGTAACTGAGAAATGAGAGATTATGAGAAATTATAAAACCTGGATGATAGATGAATCAAGTGAAGTGTGGAAGCTCTGTGTTGGAATTGTTAATGGAAATCATGCTGGAAATATTAAAGGATTGAAAAAGGAAGAAAAGAAAAAAAGAAAAAAAAAGAGAACTGTTGGATGGTGGCGCAAGCCACTAGTAATGTGGCACCAGCCACATGGTGAAGAGAGTGGCACAAGCCACTATGCAAGGTGTGGCGCCAACTACCCTTGTTTTAGTGAATTTTATTTTAAATTTTTGAAAAACCCATAACGTTTGTTTTATAAATCCGTTTTTAATGCCGTTTGAAGCTATGGAGAGGTAATGGAACAAGTTATAACACGATAAACTAAAATAAATCATATAGTGTAATCCTATAATGGAAACTGATAAGTTAAAATGATGAGTATCTTGTGTTGCTATACCTGTAAGTTACATGTCTGCGTGAAATTGCAGAATTTTGTCTAGCAATGATTTAGTGGATATTAGTGATGATGAAATGATAATATTTTGATGATGATGGAGAGATTATGAGGTTTGAATATGCTATCATGATGTATTGATGTTTTGTGATGAATTTGTCAGTGAGTGGGTGTGTTGTGTGTGAAATCTCTAATTTATGCCTGGAAGTGACTTTTGGTGTGGATTATATTAACATGCGACTCTTTGATTCATGATATGTGTGTTATGATATATGTGAAGAGTATATGATAGTTCTGATGATGATGATGTTGTGTTGTCTGTGATGATAATGTTCTGCTGTGTGTGATGAATTGTGATGATTGAATTATATGAATAATGATGCGTTTGACTAGCAGTGGTCGTGTTTTTGTGAATTATTATGCATCATGCATTCATAGCATATTTTAGGACGACTTGTCCAGTGAAGTTTGCAGGATGATATCCAATGAAGTTGTAGGACTTATAGTCCAGTGATGGCCTTAATCCCATAGTGTGGATTAAGTGCAAATTATGATGTGCTCTGGTTCCAAGTGGGAACCGATCCTATTGGTGGGGATCCTTGGAGATTGAAGATGACTAAGTCATCAGTGAAGTTTCGGTACCGCATGCATATTGCATTTCATGACTGGTGGCATTGCATCATATTTGTTTTCGTGATGACTTTTGGGATGATTTTGACTTGTGCAACATTTTTATGATTACATGTTGTTATGAATAAATGCGTTATGAACAACATGTTGTTATGAATTATATGCTACCATGAATACATGCTGCTATATTACTGTTGTTTCAATAGTTATCATTACTATATCTCTTACTTATCTCTTTTATAATGACTACGATTTACTCACCCTGCCTGTTGAATGTTTCCCCTATTTGGGCAACGCGCAGGTGATCCGGAGTAGTATTTAGACGCATTGAAGATTTAGCTTTGGAGTCTTTTATTTTTATTTCTGTGGATTAGAAGGTGTCTTGCTCTGATATATGTAACATTGGGGTTTGGGATCGTCTGATCGGAACAACTGCGTTATTTTCCTTCTGTTTGGTTATTATTGGAGAATATTGTATTGTTTCCATGGATTTTGTTTAAATGCTAAATTTTGAGTTACTGTTTGATGAAGTTATGATGAAGTATTTTAATAAAGAACTTGAGACCAAATTTTCCGTTGTGGAGTTTTTAATGCTTATGAAATAATAATTATGAAATTTTTGAGAACCCGTGTTACGGAGCAGGAACATATTACGATGTGAATTTATGAAATGAAATGTGACACCCTTTTTATGAAGATACTCTGATTATTTATTTAAATTATTGTGTGAAAATGTCGTGGGGTAGAAGGGTGTTACACTAGTTATCAAAGTGGTCGAAGACCGTCTCTAATCCAAAGATAAACTGGAGAGAGATTGCTTAGATGATTCACTTCCTGATGAGGAAAGAAATGACAACTCAATTGACAAGAGGACTTTTATTACTTGGGAACAAGACCGATTAGAGTGATAGTGACAGTGATATGAGTATGCATGAATCAATAATGCATGATGTATGTATGTATATGCTGATAAAACTGACGCGACATACAAACTAACAGATGAACATGATTAGATACTCGACCACTGCGGGGAACGAGGAAGTATCATTTGGTCCAAAATAGAAATTATGCCTTGCCTAGGAGAGATAGTCCCTGTGGGGAAAACCGTTGGTCGGGCATAGGAGATATGAACTCTGTCGGGGATGTCGGACGAAATATTCGCATCTGACATAGCTGATCCTTCATTCAGGCGTATTGGTTTAGAATGAGTACTTTGATTCTGCACTTTGAGGTTCGATTACTTCTAGAGAAGCGATCGATGTTCTTTCGATGTTCAACAGTCAAAAGAAATTGCCATCTTTATTTTAAAAGTAGAAAAAAATTGACAATTAAATTCATTTTTGTTTTATTTCAAGAATCATTAATCATATTAAAATGTCGTTCTGTAAAGCTAAAACAAATGAGAATTATAAACAAAAGTACTAGGGCTCAAATTTTATTGATAGGATGGAAATCAGCCAAACGCGTGATTCCATGGAGTATTTACAAAGTTAGAAAATGGTAATTTAAGGGAAAAGGGCTGCATTGAAACATAACGACCACTATCCTTCTACCAATTTTGAATTATGGACATCCCGAGCTTCCGTCGAAGATGACCTTGACTGGCGTTTTCCTGATGGATGGTATGACTGCTGCTGGGGGATTTGCCCCTTTGCTGGACATAGTTGCTTGCCATGAATCCCTAAGTTTTTCCTGGATTGTACTTTGAGATTTCCAATCCACCGAGATGATTTTTGGTCATGTCTCTAATTTTTTCCTGGACCGCCCTTTCGGGTTTTCAATTAACCGAGACGTTTTTTTAGGCGAAGTATTTCTTGACTGCGTCAACATTTGTGGGGTAGGAAAATTCTTCTCCATCCATGGTTGTGAGTCTCAAGGCGTCTCCTGAGAAGGCTTTCTTGACCACATATGGGCCGTCATAATTTGGAGTCCACTTGCCCCGAGAATCAGTGAGGAATGATTGTATCTTCTTGAGTAGTTTGACGATTGGCGTACATGTCGTTGTCATGAGGAATATGAATCTGGAAATGTAGTTCAGACGTCCCAGGAATCCTCTGACTTGTTTTTCATACTTTGGAGAAGGCATTTCTTGAATGGCATTGACTTTGTCAGGATCAACCTCAGTTCCTTTCTGGCTAACGATGAATCCTAGTAGTTTCCCTGAGCGAACGCCGAATGTGCACTTATTGGGATTCAAGCGGAGTTTGTACTTCCTTAGACGCTTGAAAAATTTTGACGGGTGGGTCACATGCTCCTCTTCTATTTTAGATTTGGCAATCATATCATCGACATATACCTCAATTTCTTTGTGTATCATGTCATGAAACAAAGTAGTCATGGCCCGTTGATAGGTTGCCCCGACGTTCTTCAAACCGAACGGAATTACCTTGTAACAAAAGGTACCCCATGGGGTAATGAACGAAGTTTTCTCCTTATCTTTCGGCGCCATTTTTATCTGATTATAGCCCGAGAATCCATCCATGAAGGAGAAGACTTCAAACTTTGCTGTATTGTCTACCAGCATGTCAATGTGCGGTAAGGGAAAGTCATCCTTTGGACTTGCTTTGTTCAGATCCCTGTAGTCTACACACATTCTGACATTTCCGTCCTTTTTCGGAACTGGTACTATGTTGGCTAACCATTGAGGATACTCTGATGTGGCGAAGAAACCTGCGTCAATCTGTTTCTGTACTTCCTCTTTGATCTTGATGGCCATGTTTGGATGAGTCCGTCTCACCCTTTGTTTTATTGGCGGACATTCTGATCTTAATGGTAGATGATGTTCCACGATGCTAGTATCCAACCCTGGCATATCGTGATAGGACCAAGCGAATACATCAGGAAACTCTTTGAGAAGCCTTATCAAACCTTCTTTGACAGTTGGACTGAGCAGTGCCCCAATCTTGACTTCTTTTCTCTCTTCTTCTGAACCCAAGTTGACCGTTTCCAATGGCTCTTTGTGAGGTTTAATGGACCTTTCTTCTTGTCTGAGTAATCTGGAGATCTCTTCTGAAACTTCGTCGTCATCTTCTTCTTCAGCCTCAAATACCGGGAATTCAAAGTTAGGATAGGGTATTGGATCGTATGTTTCAATGGGGTTTAAAACAAGCAATCTGTATGACGTGATGATTCTTTTTAGAAGAGATAGAGAGAATGCAAGAGTGCGTGCAGTGTATTTTTTTTTAAATGCTTGTTTTTATTATTTGAGTTGTTTTTTAGGATTACCATTTTCTGAAAAAGCGAAAAAGAGAAAACTGCAATAATTGCGGAAATTACATAACGACATTATTTTATTTATGATCTGGTCAATTCTTGAAACTATAGCCCTATAAAACAAAACTCTGTCGCTTTGGGCAAAGCGAAGAGGTACATTTACAGAAAGTGAGCCCTATCAAAGCATCAGTTTCACCTAGGCAAGGTGAAAGGTTAAGATAAAGACGGAAATTACTTCGACTTATGAACAACTTTCGGAACGTTGACAGCAACCCATTGGCGATGAACTCCTCGGTGAATCACAAAGTTTGGCACCTTCCTCCTTGGCTTGTCTTCAGAAATAACGCTAATTTCTGGTGGAGCAGGATCGTTGGAATCTGTCTCCTAGGCAGAGTTGTCATAGGAGGATTCCTCAATTGTATCTTGCACAGTGTTTGGACTCTTAGGTATATCTCCCCATCCAGTTGGCTGGATGTCTTCGAGCCTGATACGAGAGCTTTCGGGAGCGGTGTACTTCACCAAGTAGTCATACCTGCCACTCGGTTGTCCTAAGGTGTCCCACACCTCTTTGGAACTGGAGGAGTCATCGTCATGCTGGATGTTTTTTGAATGCCCTAAGTGTTGATCCCATGGCAGGGTGGGGACGCAGGTATTCTTTTCAATGATGCTCAACTGATATGTATCGTTGGGCTGAATCTCTTGCCCCAAGTCTCCTAGGTACGGCTGCCACATAGGCAGACCATCCATTGCTCCATAATAGTCGTGGTCAAAGTTGTCTTTCATCAGAGTGTCCTCCTCTAATGAGTTTGGTGGAGCATGGCATCCTACGGGATCACAATCTCCGTATATCATTTTGACATCCGCTCTCGGTATATATCTCGGACTCTGTGCGGGATAACAAAATGGCATAGGCACCTATTCTTGAGACATATAACTGTCCTCGTTAAGATAGGACTTCCATTATTCATCTGTATTGGAGGAATCTCCCTCGTTGATGGTATGTACTTCTTGAGACACTGGGTGAAGGAAACCTCCACTATGGAAGAAGTTCTGAATGGGATGAAGACTTTCATCGTTAGTAGCAGTCTGGGTACAGTTTGAAGAAAAACCAAGACCTTTCTTCGCTTTGTTATCAGCGGGAATGACAAGTTGTCCCCATCCCTCCGCTTGCTCTAAGACTTTCTGTAGAGCTTCCCTGTGAGCTTTGGACATGAGTAAAAGTGATAGCACTGAGATTTTTGAAGGAGTTTGCAATAGCTTATCAACAATGTTGTATTCACTCTTCTAGATGAGCTTCATCATCTCACAGCTGTTCTTTGAAAGGTCGGGATTACTAGACTGACCGACTGGTTGATCAGGAATTTCCGTTTGAGGTTCCTTTTCTCTGGTAGGTTCTCCAACTTCTCGGTTGAAGATTCGACCACTCCGTGTTACTCGACTGATGTCTGTAATATTCACGACGGAGGGTAATGGAATTTCCTTTCCATTCTCAATTGTTGTTGCACCGTATTTGTAAGGGATAACCTTAGTTGATTCATATGGAACGCTCCCGGTAGATAGATAACTACAGGAGCCTTCTGATTCTTTTGACCATTGTAAGTAATTTCAATCAGTTCCTGGTTGGGAACTTTTGATTCGTCAAGTAAAGGGATGATGGTACAAACATCCTTGGTCCTCTTATGATCAAATATTACGACAACGTCCTTGATTCGATCAGCGAAATAGTCGGGCATCAAGTTGATTGACCCAGGACTTGGACACGATCGAATCTCTTGGTGGTCCAACTGACTCTGAAGGGCTGCTCGCACGAGGTAACATCCTTGATTATCTTCAGAGCAAACTCTACAACATTCATAGTTGTGTGGTGGCACCCCACCATGTCCGCTCTGTATGCAGTGTAACTTCCCTAAATCTGTTTGCATTGATCGAACATCCTGACTTTGATGCCTAGTAGGGTTCCCATTAATCATACTGGCTTGTTGTGTGTCTTCATCTAAATAGATCGGAAGCCACTAGTGGTTTAACAAGTGTTGCAAAGTTCTTTGAACGAGAGCGCATCCTTGGTCGCTCTCACGACATCCCTTACAGTTCTGATAATTATGCGAAGTCAGAAAAACGAGTTGGACCTGCTTAGCATGTAACTCTACCAAGTTGGTATTCATTAAGCGAATATCGAAGATTTGAATCATATTCACTTGATACTGATTTCTATCGCGGCAATCCTGAATCCATCCAAGATCCATCTGACGCTGGAGGGCCTCTTGTACAAAAGAGCATCCCTGATTATTTATTGAGAAGATAGGACAAGAATTGTAATCGTGCCGGGATAGATTCTAATGTTGGCTTTGCCTTGAGTGCATTGCCAGCAAGTTGACATTCATTGCACGGATGTTGTGGTTTTGAATGATGTTGGAATTTGTATAAGCCATGTTGACTTCACGAATTCGGTTATCCTGGATCCATCAGAGATCCATCTGTTTCTGTAAAGCTGATTGCACCACAAAACATCCTTGATTGTCTCTAGAGCAGATATCACACTGGTGATAATTATGAGACGATACATGACCATATTCGCTCTGCCTGCAATGCATCTTGCCCAGGTTAGTTCCCAATAAGAGTACAACACAAATTTGATAGTTGTGCTTAGACTCTTCAACTATCAAATTTACCGCAACTTTCTCATGTTGAGGCAGCGGGTTCGTATGAACATTTGGATTCATATCTTTTAAGGATAGGACCCCGCTCCTAACAAGCTTCAGCACATCGGATTTGAAATTGAGACAGTTTTCTATGTTATTCCCTGGTCCTCCTTGATGGTAAGGACAAGTCTGATCCGCTTTGAACCAAAACGGCGGATTCTCTGGTATTGGAAGAGGAGACCTGGTTTGGACGTGCCCCTTCACCCGTAGAAATGGAAACATTTTTGCGTACAACATTGGTATAGGATCGAACCCTGGTGGTCGCGTTGTACGATTGTTGTTGTATTGAGGACGACCCTGCTAAAGAGGTTGTTGTGTCCTTTCCTGATATTGTTGTTGAATCGGTTGGCTCTGAGCAACCAGAGTTTGATACGTTTGAACAGGCGCAGGGTTAATAGCAGGAGTTACAACTGCTACTGGTTGGTAACATCGCCTTTGCTTTTCTAGAGAGATATTACCAATATCTTGCTTTTTTTATTAGGGAGAGCATTACCGTATCTTTTGGTACTGCTTGATGGTCTGGCATCTTTGACCAGATGTCCTTCTCGAACCGCTTCTTCAAGACGAACTCCCATGCCTACCATCTCAGTGAAATCGTTGGGCACACTGGCGACCATTCTGTCGTAGTAAAATGAGCTCAAGGTTTTCAAGAAGATCTTTGTCATCTCTTTTTCCTCAAGAGGTGGACAAATCTGGGTGGCAATTTCACGCCATCTCTGAGCATACTCCTTGAAGGTTTCCTTATCCTTTTATGACATGGCTCTGAGTTGATCTCTGTCCGGTGCCATGTCCAGGTTATACTTATATTGTTGAACAAAGGCATCGCCAAGATCTCTGAAAGTGACGATCTTAGTGCGGTTTAAACCCATGTACCATTTGAGTGCGACACCAGTTAAACTATCTTGGAAATAGTGGATCAGTAGCTGTTGGTTCTCTGTCTGAGTTGACATCCTCCGAGCGTACATCACCAAATGACTTTGAGGGCAAGAGTTACCCTTGTACTTTTCAAATTCGGGCACCTTAAATTTGTGTGGAATTTTCACATTGGGGACCAAACAAAGGTCTGCGGCGTCCTTTTAGAATAGATCCTGACCGCGGATGGCTTGCAGTTCCTTTTGCATTTCCAGGAACTGTTCCTGGAATTACCTCATTCTGTTGTCCTTACTTTCATTTCCAACATAAGGTATCTGTGGAATCTGCCCTTCCGGGACAATGTATACCACGGGTGGTGGTATAGCCATTACGACAGTGACTCTTGGTGCTTCCCTACCCCCGAAGTTTGTAACCTTCAGGAGTCGCTGTCATGCCCCTTGCATCTTCGCTTTCCCGAAGTTTGTAACCTTCAGGCCCAACGGTTCCTGCTGCAGTTTCCGGATCTACTGTGATCGGAAGAATATATCCTTCCAAGATATAGTTGAGTGGCATGCCCCAGGGACAATCTTTAGGCATGGTATATCGAGGATCATACTTCTCCACTATGGGCATAGATGTGATCTCTGAGATCACATTCCTTTGCATCTGAGCTGCTGCCAGAGCCTGCATGTCGTTATGAAGTTTCCTCAGATCTTCTTTCAGAGCGTCGACTTCTTCTCTCAACTCTCTATTCTCTTCCACGAGATTATCCATTTTCTTTTGTTGATTGGCTTGAGTAATGTACGAATGATACAGTTTGACTCTATAATCGAGACACAAACGTGAGATTCGTAGGTAAGAAGAATGTGTTATGTGAGAATAATGAATGATATGCAATGATTATATTATATATATATATTTTTGTTTAATCAAAATAAACTTCGACAATTGGATTGCAAATATCATACAGTGGGGAGACCCCGTTTTATTGAATTCAAAGGTTGCGAAAATGGAAATACAGTAATTTCAAAGTGCTGTAAAAGGAAATGTCTAAACTTATGGATCCTGAGTCCTCTCTGAGGAAGGCTCAGGTGCTGGTTCTGGTACTTTCCTCTTCTTTGACCGGGGCTCTCGGGTGTCATACCCCAAATTTTGACCACTAAGATTTCTCATCATTGTGTAAATACTCACCACAATATGGGTAAACCATCATGCCTCATTAGTCTCCCCAAAGATGGGTGAGCATCCACTACAATCAAAATTAGGGTTTCAGGCCCTCTCAGAGCTCTTAGACAAAGGGTCAATCAAGAATTGACATGATCTTTAACTTGTCTAACCTCCCAAATATCCCCAATGGATCAAGAGGACTCCCACCTCAAGGATTAAGCACAAGGCTGCAACATTCTGAGTGGATTAAGCCCCAAGATCGCTAGTGTCACCAAATTAGGGTTTTGGTCGACCAGGGCCTCCAGATGGAAATTTTCCTCTGGGCATTAGCCAATGCTCCAACGCTTAACCTAATATGCTCCAAGGGATATCATGAACCCAATCATCAAGTCAATTTTACCTTAGGGGAGGCATTCATAAAAAAATCAGGAATTAGGGTTTCTTGACCTAATTCACCCCTAAGTTGACTTTTGGGACAAGACATGAGCCAAGACCTCAAGACATGATTTGAGGGTCTCTAATAAACCACATTGATCCATTTGCAACAATTGATTGATCCAAGAAGCTTGATCAACAAGTTTCAAATTCATCAAAACCACAATTAGGGTTTCGCGGGAAAAGTCAACTGTGCCTTTGACTTTTGACCCAGACATGCTCCCAAACCTTAGGACATGATTCAATACACCCTATAATACCTATGAAATCAATTAATCAAGTTTGATTTAGGTCAAGGACTTGATTTCATAGAGGATCGCACAGTTTGGAATTCATTTGACGAAAAGTCAACTGTGCACAAAAGTCAACTTTGACTTTTTGAGATTTTTCACAATTATGGTTCTTTGACCCTAAAATGATGTTAATGTGTGATTGGAATCATCATTCATCAAGAAAAATCAAGAAAAGTGGGATAACTTGTAAAAGGGGTAACCATAAAAACTTAGAAATTTTCTAAGTTATGGAACAAAGTGGCAAGGGTACCAACTTTGGAGGATCATAACTCCTAAACCACAAGGCCATTTTTACCCATTATAAGCTGGATTTGTAGCTCTCACGACCCTCTATAAAAGCTTCAAACACAACTCAATCCAATTCCTCATGTATTTTAAGTTATGGAATGATCAAAATCACAAAAAGTGAAAATGTCACTTTTTTCCAACACTTAGTGAAATTTTCACTAAGTCAGAATTTGCCTTCACTTTTTTCCAAATGTAGGGGAATTTTTCACTTGGATCCAAAAAGTATCAAAACCAACTATGATCAAACAGTTGTTGTATCATATGAGGGTTTTCCAAAATGGCCAAGAACTCCATCAAATTCCACTTGAGCCATGAGATATGACAATGGCAATATGCCTTGCTGAAAACTGTCAAAGCAAGGCAGATTTGTGCATTTTGCTCGATTTGC
The DNA here is from genome assembly GCA_022829125.1 of Lathyrus tuberosus. Classification (NCBI taxonomy): domain Eukaryota; kingdom Viridiplantae; phylum Streptophyta; class Magnoliopsida; order Fabales; family Fabaceae; genus Lathyrus; species Lathyrus tuberosus. The sequence goes on along the minus strand of JALAZF010000122.1, from coordinate 1,441,010 downwards.
CAAATTTGTGCAAATGACAAACACACTTATCCATCTAAACACCTCAGGGGGAGACCAAGGAGGGACAAACACTGATCCATCAGCCTCCCAAGTCCTTGGAACCAAAAGTAGCATGCTAAACCTAGAAATGCCTAAAAGAGGGACAAGACTCCAATTTTGATTTGGAGCATTTAATGGATGCACCAAGGTGGCATGGACTGAGCCCTTTCCAACTGAATTCAGTCAAGACTTATCCAAGAACTAGGTAACCAGCAGCCTGTGCTCTAATCTCTAGTCAATGGCTAGAGGAGACTTGGATTCCTATTGATCAACATTTGCCAAACTTTTGAAGCAGTTGCCATTCACTATTGCTTGCAAAACAAACTTTCTCTACTATAAATAGAGCTCATTTGTGCTCCGTTTGAGTACACCAAAGCCATCAAATAGATGTTTTCCTCAAAATCACCTTCTCACTTCCAAATTTTCCTTCCAAAGCAAGTCACCATCGGGTTATGAGTTTGAGAGCAATTCCAACCAAACCAATCACACACACACCTCATAAACATCATATAGAGGTGATCCAAACACTCACAAGTGACCTGTAACACCAAAATCTCAAAGTCCCCTCTCAAAACCTCAAAATTGGACTTTTGTGCATTTTTCAAGCCATGTCTTGATTCAGTCACTTTCCAAACCAGATAAACCCTCAAACACACTCCAAATATCATCCTTGAATTGTCCCAAATGGTTCCCAACATCTGGAACACCATTTGAGAGAGTTACTATTTTGGCCACTTTTGCCCCTTTTGCGAGAAAGAGCTCAAACTTGTTCCTGAGGTTTCCAGTTGGTTCTAACCATCCCAAAAGCTTCTAAGTGATCATTTGAGGGTGTCCAAAGCATCAAATCATTTCTGGAACAAGGTACTTGGCAGATTGCACAAAAGCTCCAAAAAGAGGTAAGCATCACAACTTAAATTCTTTGAATCATGCTTTCCTTTGATGTCCACTGATCATGCGTCTCTTATACATGTTATATGTGTTGTGTTTGCACCAATTTATCATGTAATTCATACCTGTACCAAGAGATAGCACAGAAAATGCAAATCATGGCATATTTCAAAACTACTATCGGGTTTTTCAATAGGAGCATGATCTGAAAAAAAACACCACCACCATTGGATTCTTTGTGAAATTCTAGGCAGGATAGACCTAAATTTTGTCCCAATCCATGGAGAAATGACAAAGTTATGACCTTCACGTTTTTAACCAAAATCTTGCCTTGCCTTGCCTTGGGCCAGGCCAAAAACAAGGCAAGCCTTGTATATTTGTGGTTGTGTTTCAATCAACGGATGTATCACCACCCCAGTGGTAAGGTGTGCGCCATGTATACAAGAGGTCGGGGGTTCGAATCCCCCTCGCCCCAGATCCTCTTTTTTTACCACTTTTTCATATTTTACTATTTTTCATATTATTTTTAATGATTTGAAAAATTAATAACTCTCTCAATTTTAATTATTTTTTATTGGTTCTTTTTGCAAAAAATCACAAAAATATTGAAATATTTTATTCCACCAAAAAAGTAAAATTTATATTATTTATTTAATATAATTAGTATTTTTGTGAATAAATTCATTTTTAATTGTTTTTAAACATTTAAAAGTGAATATTTACCTTGAAAATCAAAACCAAATGAGTTTTAATTCATCTTGTGATTAAAACCTCATTTTTCAAACCTTAAAAAAAAATCACAAGTGGTTTATTCAAACTTATTTGGTATTTTTTATCATTTTATTGATTTTCTTTAAATATTTACTTTTAAAGGAAAACAAATTTAGGGTTTCTTTGATTTTCACCCTCACAAATCTTTTTCAAAACACTTTGGGCCTCTAGTAGAGTGTAAGACTCAACCCGTTTTGAAAACCAAAATGATTTGGGCCTCAGTGTATTGTATAAGTCCCGACCCCATCAAAAAGTTCGACGCGATAGTCGCCTTTTTAACAAAAACTTTGGGCCTCTCCTTGAGCTGTAAGCCCCACCATTTGTACAAAAATAAATCATTGGGCCTCTAATAGAGTGTAAGTCCCGTCCCTTGTAGATAAAACCTTTTTGGGCCTCAATGCATTGTATAAGACCCAGTACGTTAAAGAAATCTCGGCGCAATCGTCATTTTTCAAACAAAACCCTTTAGGCCTACCCTCATATTATAAGACCTATTCCTTTTCTTAAAATAACCCTTTGGGTCTCTTGAGAGAGTATAAGACCCATCCCTTTGTACAGAAAACCTTTTTTATCCTCAGTCGCTTGTATAAGTCCCTGTATAATTTCAAAACAACAGTGTAATCACTGATAAAAGCTTGGGCCTCTCCTTGAGCTGTAAGCCCCAACAATCTTTTCAAAGCACTTTCTCCTTTGATTTAGAATATAATATTGTCATCAAAGCTTTCTTTGTTGAACAACTAATAAAACAGCATGGAAGCTCTACAACCGAGTAAGTGTTTACCCGCTTTCTTTATCCGCTTTCATATATATATATATATATATATATATATATATATATATATATAACTATATTGTGGGGCTGCTCACTGCAAGTCTTCTTTCATAATATTTTATATACTTGTCATATATCCACTGTGTAATACTAGTATAGTTATTTAGAGTTTTCCCCGGCAACTACGTCTAGAACTATGTAAAGCCCGTAGGTCGCTCTTAAATACAGTCAAAACTAGATCCCCATAGGATTACCAGATACAGTCTTCCCTCCTCTTGGGGTTAAACAATATGGAAGCGTGAAAGGCAGCATTCTCGGTGAACCTTTTCTCAGACTGTCACCGTTAGACATTGTCAAAGAAACTCTACTCCCCAGAGTTGATCTATTCTCCGTGAATAGCATCTCTTGAGTTTCTTCCAAATTCTCGGACTTTCCTGGCTTGATCTATTCTCGGTGAAAGGCATGTCTTGAACTTCTTGGGATTTGGGGACCCACGGGCTTCTTAAAAGCATCCCCGCCTCCTCTTGGGCATTGTACAAGGACCCTTCAGCTTCTTAAAAGATCTCATGCCTTCTCTTGGGCTTAGTACAAGGACCCAGAGACCTCTACGGGTATAGGAACAGAACCTAGGCATCAATTTGCTAGAGCTGTCTTTCTGAGTCAAGTGTCAGACCAGTTAATGAGTTGACCTTCATCCCTTAACATACCAGCCTTCTCTTGGGCATTATACAAAGATCATTCACTATATGAGAATCGATTTCTCAAAACACCAGTAGACTTGGATAGTCTCTATACCCTTTGGATTTACCATTTCCTTAAAGAACAGGAAATAACCCTGATCCTCTGATCAGTACCAAAGCACAGCCTTACCTTTAATCGTTCCCTTTATAAGAACTAATTTTCTCTTTTACCCAACATACTGGACCTGTCACTAAACTGAAACGGTCACCAACAAAGTTATCCTCCTCTTGGGCTTTGTACAATGATTCTCCCCACACTCTCTTGTTGAGTATAAAAGACTCTCTTGTTGAGTCAAACACTTTTAGCCTCTATCTCGGGCTTCGTACAAGATAGAAAATCACTCTCTTGTTGAGTATAAAAGACTCTCTTGTTGAGTCAAACACCTTTAGCCTACGTCTTGGGCTTCATACAAGGCACATGTAAACCACTCTCTTGTTGAGTATAAAAGACTCTCTTGTTGAGTCAATTCCGTTTTAGCCTCTATCTCGGGCTTCGTACGAGACAGCAAAACACTCTCTTGTTGAGTATAAAAGACCCTCTTGTTGGGTCACAAACCTTTTAGCCTCTATCTCGGGCTTCGTACGAGACATATAAAAACACCCTATTGTTGGGTCACTAGCCTCCTCTTAGGCTTTGTATAAAGAAAACCCCGGTTGAGTCAATCAACCTTTTAGCATCAAAGTCATGCCTTGCTCATAGCATACGAACATCAACAACTCCTCTTTAGAGATGACAAATTCGCTCTAATCCTAAACCCTTCAGATTCACATCTTGGGCTTTGAACAAGATATAAACCACCTTTAGCTTCATGTCTTGGACTTTGAACAAGACACCAAAACACCTTTTTCCTCCCATAGAATAGGAGGAACTACAATCGCTCTGATTTCCCTGTTTCATCAAACGGGAATACGTAGGCATAAGATTGAAAAAATCTTAGTGAGCATACTAATCAAAAAACCAAAATCCTGTATCTCCACCAAATCAACCCAAAAGCATCAAATTTAAACACATTACCAAAGACCTCACAAAAAACCCAGACACTGTGTTCTCAACAAAATAAACCGAAGATTGGGCCCTACTTCCACATAGCATCTGTAGCCTAACAGACCGCTGTTCAAACTCAGTATGCAAGCAGGGTTAATTGGAGAAATCTATTTCCCTTCCTTAATCAGCTTAATAGGATAAAAAATGAATCGAACTGTAGTACCCAAGCGATCGTGACTCAGGACCACAAAAATTGCGCTACAGATAAAAATGGCGCCCACTGTGGGGCACTGTCCTCTTTCCTACAATCCTTGCGGTGGAAACCTTGAGTTCACAAAATATCACAGAAATGGCGACTCTGCTGGGGAGTCATTGTCTGTATAGGATCATAAGACTAGAGGTCTAGGATGATTAAGACAAATATATATACTACTTTTCCTAATTGATATCTGTGTTTATTTTTCTGCTAATGGGAATGCGTGTGATGCCGCATGTGGAAAGATTGAGTATACACCTAAGATAGGTGATGGCAATGCGAGTAATCTTGCGGGGAGTGAATCCCAGTTAAGAGTCCCCGATCAACCATCAAAATCAGTGGAGACTCCCTTTGCAGATACATTGCCTATACGACTTTGGTTGTTGAAAGTAGTGTGGTCGACTGGGTTATCTGAGAAGCTGAGGTTTTTAGTAGACTAAAACCATTTTGTAGTGCGGAAGCTATTGGAAATAGTTGTCACGCGATACTACCCTCATCTGAGATCACTCTAGGATACATCATCTCGCTGGCGATCCGCTTGATGTTATCATCCCAAGAGGGGATAATGATTTTGCGGACAGGTACAAAAAATCACCAGTATAAACCTTTGGGGGGGGGGGGGGGTAGAGCCTTGACTTCATGACACCAACCCTTTGACCCCATGTTTTTTCTATGTTTTTGTGTGCTGCATTCATACATTCATCTAAAAAAGCATTAAAACAAAGAAAAATCTTCTCTTCTAGTCTCTCTTTTTCAAATTAAACTAAGACAATGATTGCAAATGTCAGAGAAAGGAGATTGCGCTAATGGATTTCGGTAGAAGGAAAACTCATAAGTACACCTTCAAGGTTCCAAAGTTAGAGGATTTAAGAGGTCTGGTGAGAATGATCACCAACCACGAGGCTTTTAGAGCCAAGTATGGAGGACTACTGTCTCTATTAAGGGTCTATGTAATCGAAGGAATCCTGTCCACACTAATCCAGTTCTACGATCCGGTCTATCACTGTTTCACATTCCCGGATTATCAGCTAGCACCAACGCTGGAGGAGTATTCTCACTTGACTGATATACACATTACTGATCAAGCTCCCTTTTCTAGACTGGAAGAAATTCCAAAAGATCAAACCATTGCAAGGGCAATTTATTTGGACGAGTTAGAAGTCAGGACTCCAAGGGTGGCATCCAAGGTTTACCAGCCCAGGTCTTGACAAAGAAAGCCTTATATTTTTCTAGTATAGGGAACGCAGCCGCTTTCGAGAGCATCTTTGTTTTGCTCACCTACGGGTTATTTTTGTTTCCCAACATCGATAACTTCGTAGATATCCCGCTTTCGAGAGCATCTTTGTATTGGAAACCCTGTACCAACTTTACTCGTAGATGCGTATCATTCTGTACACTTAAGAAATCTATACAGCGGAGGAATGATCACATGCTGTGTACCCCTGCTGTACAAATGGTTCATTTCCCATTTGCCCAAGACTGTTGCATTTTGGGATCAAAAGAATACTTTAAGTTGGTCGCAGAGAATCATGTCTCTTACCAACTCTGACATCGATTAGTACAATCGAATCTATGACGGGATCAGAATCATTGACCGTTGTGGAAATTTCCCAAATGTACCCCTTATAGGAACTAAGGGAGGAATCAACTATTATTCAATTCTCGTTCGTCGTCAATTTGGATACCCAATGAGGCATGTCCCGCACAATGCTCATCTGGAAGGTCTTTTCTTCAAGGAAGGAGAAAATGATAGGGCACTAAAGATGGAAATAGTGCATGCTTGGAAACATGTTCACAGGAAAGGAAGAGAGTCTCTGGGAAAACCAGAATGTGTCTCGGTGGAGCCTTATCTCCACTGGGTGCAAACTAGAGCTCTCAAGCTGAGGATGCCTTACCTTCGTCAGGAAGTTCTTCCATTAAGGGACTCTGCCCTTTATTTTATGTTTGAGACGGAAAAGCTTCAGGTTACTCTCGGCAAAGTTCTGCAGGATAAGAGGTCTTGGAGGAACAAGTACCATATTCTCAATGTGGAGTGTAAGAAAATACAACAGCTATTAAGAGAAAAAGATGCTCTGATTGAGATTTTAGAGCAACATGCTGTGGAAAATCAAGATGACCAAAGGAATTTGCTTGCCCCTTTCACTTGGCAAAGGAATGGCAATCCGACAACGGCCCAAGAGCCCCGGTCAAGGAAAAGGATTATACCAGAACCAGCACCTGAGCACTCCCCAAAAAGGACTCCGGATCCATTAGTTTAGATTTCCCTTTTTAGCACTTTGTAATCTACTGTATTTCCGTTTCCGCAATCCTTTGAATTCAATAAAGCAGGGTTTCCCCACAGTTTGATATTTGTAATCCAATTGTCGAAGTTTACTTTGAATAAACAAAAACATACAATTAATATAATCATTCATCATTCTCGCGTAAACGCATTCTTCTTACCTACGAATCTCATGTTTGTGTCTCGGTTCTAGATTCAAACTGTCTCATTCGTACAATACTCAGGCCAATCGTTAGAAAAAGATGGATGATCTCGAGGAAGAGAACAGAGAGTTGAGGGAAGAGATTGACACTCTGAAAGAGGATCTGAGAAAGCTTCATAATGACATGCAAGCTCTAGTAGAGGCTCAAATGCAACAATAAAGGACTGTGATCTCAGAGATCACATCAACGCCCATAGTGGAAAAGTATAATCCTAGGTACAAAATGTCGAAAGATCGTCCCTGGGGCATGCCACTTAACTATATCCCGGAAGGATATGTTCCGCCGATCACTGAGGATCAGGGGACCGCAGCAGGAACCGCTAGGCCTGAAGGTTACAAACTTAGGGAAAGCGAAGATGCCACGGGCATGACAGCAACTCCTGAAGGTTACAAACTTCGGGAGGCACCGAGAGTCTCGGCCATAATGACTATACCACTACCCGTGGTACACACTGTCCCAGAAGAACAGATTCCACAGATACCTTCTGGTGGAAACGACAGCATGTTCGACAGAATGAACGAATTCCAGGAACAGTTCCTGGAAATGCAGAAAGAACTGCAAGCCATTCGCGGTCAGGATTTATTTGGAAAGGACGTCGCGGACCTCTGTTTGGTCCCTAATGTGAAAGTTCTGCACAAGTTCCAGGTACCCGACTTTGAAAAGTACAAGGGTAACTCTTGCCCTCAGAGCCATTTGGTGATGTACGCTCGGTGAATGTCAGCTCAGACAAAGAACCAGGAGCTGCTAATTGTTGCGGGAAAAATTGGATACCATAGTTATTTGTTAACTAGGATCGCATTTTTAATGTCACCACCGGTCTTTGATTTTATCCAAGGGAAGGGAGAAAAACCGAATTCCCACAATGCAATGCAAATGCACTAAGATTCTAAGTTCGGGGGTTGGTTATACCTAGGGAAGGTGTTAGCATCCTAGATATCTGTAGTACTCTACAGGAACCTCTTGATTTATTTTATTTAATTTGTTATCTGTTTTGCTAAAGGTTTAAGGGTAGGTGATTTATTATTTTTATTCCTAAGTGTGCTCGACAAGATATCGCATCTTGTGCCTACATATCCTGTCAAAAGGGAATCAGAGCACTTGTAGTTCCTTATTAAGGATACTAAAATGTTTTAAAGGTTTAGGAGAGAAGATGAGTTATCATCTTAAGAAGACCACCACAGTTTTTGAAAATGTTTGTATTTTGTGGGGTATGGGATTGTATGTCCCTTCTTTGAGATGATTAACATCTAATTCTCTTGTGTGGAGAATTAGGTGGGCTAAAGTTTGATTAAAGAATCAAAATTGTGGGGGGACTAACCTAGGAAATCTATCCTAAGTTGTCTAATAGTCTTAACTTAAGGGTGTCGATTATGAATGCAAATGATGTGCACCATGCACAATAACATGGTTATCATGCATGGGATTTTCCCTTGGATATTAATGCGATTAATTATTGTTATTTAGGCGAGGGTGCTAGCAAAGTGATGCTAGACTTGTGTCTAGTGACCAAAAGGTTGAATGCGATGCCTAAAGGCAATCGACTTACATGGGTAGAAAATGGGCTCGACGTTGGATCGAGAATTTTTAATGTTTTGAAAAGGTTTAGAACAATAAAAAACATACATTCACATACAAAAACTCATGAGTAAAACATAGTATCAAACAAGACTTAAACTATTCACACACAAGCGTCCTAATAAGCGCGATGGATTCTAACAGGGAACGGTTTATTAAGAAAAAGAGTTTTGACTTTTAAGGTTTATTATTATTTAGGAATTATGTTAGAGATTATTTTTAATTTGAAAAGAAGGTTTTCCTATTAATAAAATGTTATAATTATTTAAAGTTTTTTATTATTTATTAGTTTAAAGTCATATTAATAAAGTTAATAAATGAAAAAGGTTTTTTTTTTTTATTAAAAGTTTAATTATTTTAAAAGTTTGATTATTATTTTTAGTCTTAAAGCCATGTTAAGAAAAAGTTAATTAGAAAAAAAAGTTACTAAAGAGTTTTAATTTATAAGAGGTTTTAATTCTTATATTCTTAGAAATAAAAGTTTTTATTACCATTAAAAGAGTTAATAAAGATTTTCTCTTAAAAAAAATTAATATTTTAAAAATTTTTAGTAGAGGTTTTTCTTTTAATTAAAAAAGAAAGGTTCTAGATTTTTATTTTTTAATTATGTTTAAAAAAGGCAAATTTTAAATATTTAGAAAAGATGAAATAAAAGATTAAGTTACAAAAAAGGTTTGATTTAATAAAATGGAACGATTGTACGTTACGCGAGGGGGGAAGGTCCATCGCGGACCCTCAAATCTCAACCTTAAGATCTAGTTTGTGCCAATCTAACGGATAAAACGAAAGGTGCACGAGATGTGGCGTGTGTGCGCGTGTACATGATTATTTGTATAAAATAAAAAACGAAAGAAAAAGAGATAGAACGCTCTCTTCTCTCTACCAGACTCTCTCTCGCTTCTCTCAAAATGTAGGGTTTTGAGACCCTAAATCGAACGCCGCCACCCTCCTCATCGCCGCTCTCATCTCTCTCGATCAAACATTCATAACAATCAAAACCCTCACCCCAGCAGTCCCAATACCCCAATCCACTATACTTTTTGGTTACATATTACAGATACACGTGATTTAAAGCAAAAAAGAAAAAGAGGGCCGGCGATGGTGGCGAACAGCTTCACGGGCCTCGTTCAGGGATGATATATTTTCCTCTTCTTTACCTCTTGCGCGATTTTGTGATCTTTGTTGTTCTTAGTTTCGCCTTTCTTCTGAATTTGTGGTGCTAGATTCCGTATTGGTTATTGTGAGATGGTGATGATACTGCTATTGTTTGAATCTCTGGGTTTTTTGTTGTGGGTTTGGTAATGGAATTGACGGTTTTTTTATTGCTGCGTTTTCTTTGGTTTTTTTCCGTGTATGCCGTGAGCGAATTTTTCGTTGGTGGTTTTTTTGTGACTTTTTATTATTGGCCGATGATGATGGGTATGTGGGTTAATGAAGATGGGGATGTGTAGGAGTTTATTTATGGGTTGTTGTTCTACTGAAATTTGTGCTTGCCTCTTCCTCATCTGAATGACAAAACCTGGTTTTATACTCAAATCCGATGACAACCCCCTTAATTCCATCCTTGAAAGGTTTTAATGATTGTCTAATTTGGTTTCTACTGATATGGAAATTATGAATTGGGGTGCTCATACGATTTTGGAAAGGTGTAAAGTTGTCTGATGCCATGTTTTTATTATTTGCGAATGTTTTTGAATCTTGTCTGATAATTAAGTTGGAAAGGATTTGGAATGTCTTGAAAAAGAAATTTTTGGTTTTGGAAACTTGTTAATGCGTCTGATGCTCCCATAACCGTCTAAGGCCTATCCCGATTCTTTTGAATCACAAAAGTGTTGGTTTTTGAACTTTTCTAAATTCTGCGCATTATTCCTCTTTTTACTCTGAAAATTTCTCAGCTTAAATCGTGTGATGAAAACTGGTTTTTTGTACCAACGTGTTTGGATGTGTTTTGAGCTGGTTTTGGAAGGAATACATGTGGCTGATTTTATGTTTGGATCATGTTCGAAATTGTTTTAGAAACACTTTGAATGATGATTTTTCAAGCTAACAGCCTGTTATGCATTGATTTGCTGTAGACAACCAAGATTGATGCGGTGATGCATGTACTTTTATTTTCAAACTTTCATGAATTCACATTTCACTTTGTTGCAGCAAATGCGTTCTTCTTAATAAGATGCCTCCGAGTTGCTTCGATGAAAATTCATTCATAAGAGCGGAGCATAGTAGATCAACCACTAAAGAGAGTTCAACCTTTGATCTCAAATTTGCTAGGAGACACAAACTGAAGAGTTGCGCAGGCCTTGAATGCCGACGGTATCGTTGCTCTTTTCCAAAGGTACAACAGTGTGTCTGAAATTCGGTGATGTGTGCATCAATATTTTTTTCAAAATGCAAGGACTATGTGCAACACCAGAGAGAACAACACTGTAGTGAGTTCTTCTCTTAGCAAACCATTTCTCTATATTCTCACTTTCAAATATTTTCACTTCTACATATATTTCTCATCGAAATTCTCTTCTTTGCTCTTGACAGAAGGTCGAGGCGTCACCCAATTCTCCTCAAAAACTTAGTCTATGATGACACATTTCTGGGATTCTCAATAAGCATGAAGTATAGCATCGTTTACCTGACTAGAGACCAAATTGCATTTCTTGATCCGGTCGACCAGAAAAGTGACACCTATTAGATTTATATCTATCATCACCATCAGGGACAGGAAGAGCTGGAGATTCTTTATGCAAAATCTTTGTATCAATTGGTAACAGCTCATCAATAGGAGGAAATTGTATCATCTCTTTGTCAACTTGTTGAGCATCTCCTTATGTTTGATTCAGAGTTTCCAAGCGATATGGAAAGTGCATGCGCATTTCCTGATTCTGCAGCTAATGGCATGGATTCCAGCTTGTACTAAAACCAGTCACTCTAAATGTAAGTGAATACTGAGCTCAACCATTAGTTCATACATCTGACTAATATCACCACTATTTCCAGGTGAATAAAGCGCCGTCAATTTCGCCATTGGATGATAAACAAAACATAGCCCTGATCTCCGTTCTACACTGACTTCAGAACTGCAGAATTTCAACATTTTCATGGTGCAGGAATGATTCCATCAACAGCAGGTCCATTATTTCCTCTTGTTTTGTCTTAACATTGTCTTTTGGTAACTTGGAATTAGAGTGTGTCATAACCGCTGCTTGAAACACCGCTAATTCACTTCAAGATTTAGAAGATACTTGACACTGTGATATGTTTATTGCAACATGCGTGGATTGAGGCTTGAACTTTTCCGCGGGAATCGTCAGGATGGCCTGTATCAGTTTCTGAAGTTGTTAATCACAGCCTGACTTGTATGCTCCTTAAAAGTAGCAATTTGTCCCTGATGGTAACCAAAGGCTTTTGATTTGTCAACTTGTCGAATGATTCCAATGCATACCAACGACTAGCCCTTACAGTATTTAATGTTTTCCTTGTTGCTTGACAGTGTGAATTGCAACAGGGGTCCGACCCATGGAGAGGAGTCCCATAGAAGTTCCATCACTTACAGCGGTAGAGTTCACTACCTGTCATGCTTGGTATTATTCTAAATATTCGTAACTGACTTGTCCCGAAAAACATTCACCATTTGGCACCAAAAGATGTTGGAAATTGGCGGTGTTGATTTAGTGAAGCCCTTTTGAATGAAGTATGTAAGGAGAAAACTTGTAAGTGAGATCACATGGTCTATTGCATGAACTAAGATTATTCACGCCGATTCGACATTTGATACTAAGATTACATGCTCTATTGCATGAACTAAGATTATACGTGTCTTGAAATATATTCAAATTGCCTTCTAAGTGGCGTTGGCAGTTTTAAAGGGTATTCTCATCCATATCATTGTACTCATATGCACATCAAAATGCCTTACAGGAAAGCTAGATTTTCTTTAATAGAATCGTTGGTATGCATCTCACCTAACCTTTTGTTTTGACTTTGACCCAACATCTTCCTTATTCTCGTTGATCTACCCGGTGAAAATGCTCTGCTATATCTATGGTTTCGAGTAGTAATCAAATCACATAGTATAAAATAGGATGAACTTGGATGGTGTTTTTTGAGATTCTGAATGGATTTTGAATCTTTCGTCTGCCATGCCCTATTACTTGAAATTTGTAGCGATGAATGTTCCAGCTTGAACCTATGCTTGATCTTGTAATTTTGCCTTATATTTTAACTTTGAAGTGGCATGTTAAATCCTTGAAAAGCCTTGATGAATTTAGTATTGATCGAAAATTTCTTTGCCTTACTAGTATATGTGAATGTCGAAAATCACTACTTGTAATCATAAGCATAACCTTGTCCACCTTTATTTTGCATTGGTTATTTGAAACAGACTTGAATTGGTGAGGAATGCGTGCGAAGTTCCGAATGATCTGGAATCTTGAATCTTGAACCCTAAGAAGCCAAGGTCCAATGAGATACGACTGCATAACACTATCCAAGATGTCTTTAAATCATTGACCCAAGAGTGGCCCAAGACTGCGGGATAGCAACACCAGAACCCCCTTTGATCCAGAATAAAAATAAGCATGTCTTGACCACGAGAATGAGTGTCACCAACCCTTGAAATTAACATAGCTGCACAAGCTTGTTAGTCACAATAAACACGCACACAAGATCGCATGACCTAAAGATGCTATGCAAAAAGGAAGGGGATCTTAGGGTCAAAAATTAGTGTGTGATACTAATTCATTACTTTCAGGATAGTTTAATTGGTGCCGCATTAAAATGGTACATGGGTTTAAACCGTGCCACGATCGGCCATTCAGAGATCTTGGTGCTGCCTTCGTTCAACATTATAAATACAATCTGGACATGGCACCGGACAGAGATCATCTTAGATCGATGTCACAAAAGGACAAGGAAACCTTTAAAGAATACGCTCAGAGATGGCGTGAAATTGCCGCTCAGATTTCTCCACCTCTGGAGGAAAAAGAGATGACAAAGATCTTCTTAAAAACCTTGAGCTCATTTTACTATGATAGAATGGTTGCCAGTGCGCCCAGCGACTTCACTGAGATGGTCGGCATGAGAGTTCATCTTGAGGAAGCAGTCCGAGAAGGACGGTTAGTTAAAGACGCTAGATCATCAAGCAGCACAAAATGATACGGTAGTGCTCTCCCTAAGAAAAAAGAGCAGGATATTGGGAATATCTCTCTCGGAAAGCAAAGGAGACATTACCAACCAGTAGCAGTTGTAACTCCTGCTATTAACCCTGCGCATGTTTCTATGTATCAACCTCAGGTTGCACAGAGCCAACCTAATCAACAACAATATCAGCAAAGGACACAACAGCCTCTTCAGCAGGCTCGTCCTCCATATAACAACAACCGTACAACACAACCACCAGGGTTTGATCCTATACCCATGTTGTATGCAGAACTGTTTCCATTACTACTGGTCAAGGGGCATGTCCAAACCAAGTCTTCTCTTATACTACTGGAAAATCTACCTTTTTGGTTCAAAACGGATCAGACTTGTCCTTACCATCAAGGAGAACTAGGGAATAACATAGAGAACTGTCTCAGTTTCAAATTCGACGTACAAAAGGTTGTTATGAGCGGGGTCTTATCTTTCAAAGATATGAATCCGAATGTTCTCACGAACCTGTTGCCTCAACACGAGAAAGTTGCAGCCAATTTGATAGAGGGAGAGTCTAACGACAGCGGTCAAATTCATGATGTACTCTTATTAAGGGCCAATCTGGTCAAGATGCATTGTAGATAGAGTGGATATGGCCATGTGCCAACTCATAATTATCACTAGTGTGATATCTACTCTAAAAACAATCAAGGATGTTCTGTGGTGCAATCAGCTCTATAGGAACAATTAGATCTCGGGTGGATCCAAGAGCATCGAGTTCGTGGAGTCAACATGACCTATTAGAATTCCAACATCATTCAGAACCATGACATCCGTGCAATGAATGTCAACTTGGCGGCAATGCACTTAAGGCAAAGCCAGTACCATAATCTGCCGCGGCATGATTACAATTCCTGTCTGACTTGCTCGGTAAATAATCAGGGATGCTCTTTTGTACAAGAGGCCCTCCAGCGTTAGATAAATCTTTGATGGATCCAAGACTACCATGATAGAAATCCCTATCAGGTGAATATGATTCAGATCTTCGATATTTGCTTGATGAATACCAGCTTGGTGGAATTACATGCCAAGCAGGTTCAACTTGGTTTTCTCACTTCTCATGATTATCTGAACTGTAAAGTATGCAGTGAGAGTAAACAAGGGTGCGCTCTTATTCAAAGAACTTTACAACACTTGTTAAACCACTGGTGGCTTCCGATCTATCTGGATGAAGACACACAACAAATTAGTGTGCTTAATGGGAACCCTACTAGATGTCAAAGTCAAGATGTCCGATCTATGGAAACTGACCTAGTAAGGTTACACTGTATTCAAAGGTGGTCTAAAAGATTGCAATACACGACTATAGCGTGTTTGGGACATCGGTTGTAATTCATCCCCCGAACTGACAATATAAAACGAAAAGATTGAAAATTTATTAGTTACAGTTAGTTGTAGCATAAAGCATAAAAATTTTGAAATTTTAAAATAAAGTTACTTGTTTGTGTAAGGGAATGTGAATGGCTTCGTGTTGACCGGGGCGAGTGACGACATTCTCGACCAACCCCATTCTTGTAGCAAAAAGACGCAAGAATAAAACGTACGAGTATTTTTCTTTTGCATTTTTACACCACGAACTATATAGATGGGAGAAATAGCTGAACCCCAACTATATGTGCCTACTTTATTTATGTTTTGTAACAACGGAAAATACATAATATTTACCGTATTACTAGTACTTTCAGGAAATAAAAAATGGCCAAATAGAATCATAATATAACATCGAGCTTTAATTATATTTTTTATCGTGAAGGCTGATCAGAACCTTGAAGTAGGCCAGAGACTTCGTCTATGATGCTGGAATGGAGGAGGGGGAGGGGGTGTACCTGCAAGGCACTCCGATGCGAAAGTAAGAATCGGGTGAAAGAAGGGCAAGTACAAAGTGTGTTCTTAGGATGATTATTGGATACCTGAACCTCTCGAATGAGAGGGTTTTTATAGTGCCCCTAGTGCGTGGCCAACGGTCCCTATTTTCGGGGCGAAATAACCATTTCCTGAAGAATAGGTAACTTCCAGAAACTAGTCATTGGAATGGGCAGACCTGCTTGGAACTAGCCTGTTGCTTTGAGCAGTGGAACGTTTCCGGGCAGGTGCATTCCTGCTTGGTTCTGGATGAATGTCCTGTGCATGACGGACAAAGGTGAGACGGAGGGCAGAGATGGGCGGCTACCCCTAGAGGTCAACTGGCCATCTCTCCTCGGTTGAGGGGCATACCTGCTCAGAACTAGCCTGTTGCTTTGAGCAAGGGAGTGTTTTTGAGCAGGTGCATTCCTAGTTAGTCCTAGACGACTGTCCCGTGTATGACGGGCAGAGATGGAATGGAGGGCAGAGCTGGCCTTCTATCCCTGGAGATTAGTTGGCCAGTCTTCCTCGGTAGAGGGTCAGGAGGAAAAAGGCTTTCCTTTGTCCTCAACTGGCTGGCTCGAGACTACTGGGTCATTCTGGGCAGCCTCCTCGGTGGAGGGGTAGGAGATGATTCCGGGCATGAGCACTACGACCATCCCTGGATGTCTGCCCTGTGCGTGACGGACAAGAATGTGATGGATAGGCAGATATATTCGGATGGCCATCTCTCCTTGGTGGAGGGGCAGAGGGAAAACCAGTTCCCTTTGTCGTCAATTGGATGGATCTAGGCTATTGGGCCGTTCTGGATGCAAAAGTGAATTGGGTCATGCCTTGCTATTGGTCCAGTCCTGAACAGGAGCCCCCCAAGTCATTGCTCCCGAGCATGGGAGTGATGACTTAAGAGTAGCTCGCGATCCATGGGAGAACTGTGCACGGTTGATGCGTGTTTGTGGAGATGGAAATGTTCTGTGGTGCCCGTATGTGGACGTGCCCGAGGAATGAAAGCATCGCCTTGTCTGCTGGAGACATTTTCACTCGCTTGTTATCGCTAAGTATTGCACGATTCTCGTCGTGAGTGCTCGTTTGTATGAGCAGTTTTGTATGGATTATTCGTAGTGTTTTGGGGTTTGCTCGGTAGTTATTTTATTTGTTCGGCCAGTTTGGGGAACTGGTTAAAACAGGCCTGGGTTATTTCCGGGCACTAGAACGGTGCTCAAGTCATGATTGTGGCCTGAGCTCCGCGGTGTGAACGTCCCATCGCGAGCTGGGTGTTCTGTCAATCATGGTACGATGACGACATCGGACTCGGTCAAGTATCTGACGTGTGACAGGATCTTCTCATTCAAGAGTAGAGGTATGCCTTGTTAAACTTTTAGGTATGCAATGCTTGTAAATAGGCATGCATTTATGGTCGGTACGTTGCACTTCGTCGCTTAGATGGGCACGCCGACTGTAGTGGCTTTAGCCATAATATATCGAGCAAGTTGTTCCCCATTGAGGTGTTCTAGGTACTGGGCCCCATTTTTTGTTTTTGCTCGGATAAGATAGGGACCCTTCCAGTTTGGGGCGAGTTTGCCTTTGCAAGAATCTGTGATTTCTCCTCAGGACAAGACTGCTGACTTTGATGTTTTGTCGTATGACTTTGGCTGCCCATGCGTAATGGGCAGAGATGTGAAGAAGGGCAGCGGTGGTCCTACTGATCCTGGGTGTCAGCTGACCAGCCTTCCTCGGCTGAGGGGCAGAAGGAAAAATGCTTTCCTTTGTCCTCAATTGCCAAGAACTAGTCGTTGTAATGGGCATACTCGCTCGAAACTGACTGTTGCGTCGGGCAGGGGCATAGTTACGAGAAGGATCATTTCGATCGTTCCTGGGTGGTTGCCCATGCGTGACGGGCAGAAATGTGAAGGAGGGCAGCTGTGGTCCTGCTGATCTTTGGTGTCAACTGACCAACCTTCCTCGGTTGAGGGCCAAAAGGAAGAATGTTTTCCTCGTTTGAGGTGTTTGTGGGGAACATATTGCTGCTCGGCTTGTGTGTTCGCATGGAACTATTTGTTTATGAACTCTACTGGTCGGGGAGGCTGGTGAGGTCATCTCTACTTTGTTCGGGTCATTGCCGAGGAGGATAACCTCAAATTCTCTGTATGGAATGGGGGGCAGAGGACCGAAAGGCTCCACGCGATCAGTTAATGTCGAGGAGCCCTCTCCTGTTAGTCGGGCTTCTCCTCATTTCTTCCTCTGCTCCTTGGCGGAGTGCGAGTTGGTCATCATGCCAAGAAGCCTTGGCATTTTCTTGATGCCTCGAATTCCGACCATTACTGGCTATCTCCTTTTCCTCGTTTTGGATGTATGCCCGGGCCTTGAGGAGGAGGGCATCTAGTGTTGCCAGTGTTTCAATGCCAACTGCTTTGGCAAAATAGCTGTGGCGGCGTAGTCCTCGTTCGAGCAAGTATTTCTTCATGTCGTCGGTCGTGGAGACCTGAATGGATTCTTTATTAAATCTCTCGATGTACGCTCGGAGAGATTCATCTTTCCCTTGGATGATGGCCTCGAGCAAGGCTTCTGTCTTCGGGTGACGGCAGGACGCGGTGAAGTGTCTAGAGAACATCCTCCCCAACTGTCTCCATGATGTGATGGATTTGTCAGGCAGACTTTTATACCAGGACATCGCGCCCTTCCTTAGGGTTGTTAGGAACAACCTGCATTTAATGGCTCCTCGGGCCCTGCAGTAATCGAGCAGGGCATTGATATTCTTGATGTGCTCATCTGGGTCGATGGTACCGTCATAGGTGCCCAAAAGAGGAGGCTTCTCCAGCCCTCTGGGTAGGCGGGTGTCCATGATTTCCTGAGATATCGGGTCGCGGGGCTCGTCATCATCACTATAGCTGTTTGACCTCGAGCGCGAGTGGTCATTCCTTTCGTGCCGAGGGTTGTGACCTCGACGGGGAGAATGGGTTCTCGTACATCCTCTAGTCCTGAGTGGTGGAGAGCGCTGGGCTTTTTCCCGTAATTCTCTTCTGGTCTTTTTGGCTCCTGGGGAGCGTTGGCTCCTAGGAGGTATGCGGTCACTTTTTCTAATGGTCAGGGATTCTTGCCTCCCTGGCTCCTGGTAGTTCCTTCTTCGTCCAGGATAAAGGCTCCGGGACTTCTGGCGCTCGGGCATGGGAGGGGGAGATCTCGAGCGATGGACTTCTTCTGTTCCAACCCTCGTATTATGGAGGAATTGGAAGTTCTTGTTAAGAGCTTCGACCCAGGCAGCCATGGCCAGGTCAGTGTTGGGCGGAACTGGGATGAGTTGGAGATACTTGGGTGCTTCCTCAGGGATCTCTATTTTTTAGTTATGGTATGGTCATTGGTCCTCCTTATCATTGCGATTTGGAGAAGGGGACGTAACGACGGGGTCCCTTTGGAGGGGGACGTGGTCCTCGAGAAGAGAAAATGCTTCATCCTTATCCATCTTGCTAATAGGGAGGATGACAGTTCTGCGAGCATCGATGGCGTTGTCACGGCTGCCCATGATCAGAATCTTGGAAATCTGCTTTGATCCTTGGTTTCTGGGGAAAGAAAGATGGGGAGAATAAGAGTACCCACAGACGGCGCCACTGATTGTGAAGGCTGATCAGAACCTTGAAGTGGGCCAGAGACTTCGTCTACGATGTTGGAATGGAGGAGGGGGAGGGGGTGTACCTGCAAGGCACTCCGATGCTAAAGTAAGAATCGGGAGAAAGAAGGGCAAGTACAAAGTGTGTTCTTAGGATGATTATTGGATACCTGACCCTCTCAAATGGGAGGGTTTTTATAGTGCCCTCAATGCGTGGCCAATGGTCCCTATTTTCGGGGCAAAATAACTGTTTCCTGAAGAATAGGTAACTTCTAGAAACTAGCCGTTTGAATGGGCAGACCTGCTCGGAACTAGCCTGTTGCTTTGACCAGGGAAGTGTTTCCGGGCTGGTGCATTCCTGCTTGGTTCTGGATGACTGTCCCATGCATGAAGGGCAGAGGTGAGATGGAGGGCAGAGATGGGAGGCTGTCCCTAGAGGTCAACTAGTCATCTCTCCTCGGTTAAGGGGCATACCTGCTTAGAACTAGCCTGTTGCTTTGAGCAGGGGAGTGTTTCCGAGCAGGTGCATTCCTGGTTGGTCCTAGATGACTGTCCCGTGTATGACCGGCAGAGATAAAATGGAGGGCAGAGCTAGCCTTCTATCCTTGGAGATCACTTGGCCAGTCTTCCTCGATAGAGGATTGGGAGGAAAAAGGCTTTCCTTTATTCTCAACTGGCTGGCTCGAGACTACTGGGTCATTCTGGGCAGCCTCCTCGGTGGAGGGGTAGGAGATGATTCCAGGCAGGAGCACTACGGCTATCCAGGAAGGAGCACTACTGGGTCATTGCTTGTGGATGAAGATTTTTCCTAAACATCTCCGATTAAACTTTGCTCCTCAGCCTAGCCTATGTTTGATTTCGGACAGACATGCATCTATTGAGAGTGCATATAAAAACCTTGATAACAGCTGGCATGATCCTCCTTCAACGTATGTCTACTGCATTAGACACATCGATCAAAATTTCATGTGGGAGATCAAAGACAAGATGCTGCGAAAGAAGGTTGTGAATGCAGGGTATGCATTAACAGAACCTTCCTTCAAACACTACCGCGAAGACATCAGATTGACAAATGCAGATGGAGTAAGGTGGATCAAAAATATTCCGTTAGAGAAGTGGACTAGAGCATACGACAATGGACAACGATGGGTCCACATGAAAACAAATCTCGTGGAATCAATTAATTCTGTCTTTAAAGGCATCTGAAACCTACCGATAACCACTTTGGTGAAGGCAACCTATTTTAGGCTTAGGTCACTTTTTGAGATCAGACGTTCAAAATGGAGTTCTATGTTACCATTTGAGCAGCTGTTCAGTGATAGTTCAGTGAAATTCATTAAGGTAGAAGCTCCCAAAGTTAACACACATGTGGTCATAGTGTTTGACCGTAATAAAGGTTGGTTCAGTGTTGGTGATTCAATGGATCACAATGAAGGGAGGTCGAGGGGATACTATCGAGTGGAACTAGATAAAAATTGGTGCGACTGCGGAAAGTTTCAAGCCTTTCGTATGCCTTGCTCCTATGTTCAAAGGCTCACCGGGACCCTTCCAACTTACTATCCGTCGTTTACCAATTCATAAACCTATGCAATGTCTACAACACTAGCTTTCTGGTGGTAACAAAAGAGACTATTGGCCTGCATGTCAAGGGGATATAGTCTGGCACAATGAAATAATGCGAAGAAAGAAAAAGGACCGCCCTAACATCACGCGTATTCAAACCAAAATAGATACGACAAACAAAATGATGAGATTATGTAGTTCATGTCGTCAGCCAGGACACAATTGTACAAACTGTTCCAATGTTGAACCAAGCACAACAACTTAATTTTAAATGTAACTGTTTTGCTTTATATCAAAAACAATTTTCATTTCATAAATATCATAACATTCAATTACAATAATTTAAAAACAACAACTAAACAATAATTTAAACAATAAAAAACAAACAAATACAACAAGTAAACAATATAACTATGAGATTACAACCATCAGGACAATTTCCTGAGAACTACGTCATCATGTGAACATCTCTGTCAGTTTTAACATTCTCCTAGAAATGAACTTCTCCATTTTGGTTGAACGTGGTAGCAAACCTTTGAATTATTTTGATATTTTCACCCTCTGTAATGTCTCCATCTAACCAACGGATCAGGCTCCTATTAAGATGTTCGAACGTCTCTATATTCCATAGTCGAATCTTCATTAGAGGCATTACTACTAAATAAACTAAATCAACATTTCTCTTGTGGATATAGGGACACATATATGAAGACATTTTGAAGAAAAATGGAAGGAGATAGTACGAAGAGGTTTGAAAAAATAAGGGGAGGAGATGTTGTATTTATAGAAAAGGGGTATAAAGGAGTAGCCACATGAAATGACACATGCATTGGGGGAATGAATCCATGCACCAATGCATATGTCGCCATGTATATGCATAAGCCATTTAAAATGGCGCCTCTTTGTATGTGTGGTATGCATGCACTATTTTGATTGGCGTCTTCTCTGCATCTCCAAACCAAACATGATTAGTTTGGTAATTAATTTGAAATGACAGTTTTTTTTGTATATTATTTAAAAATAGTGGTTATTTTAAAAAAAAAATCATCATTTTCTCTCAGTTTTATCCTTGTAATCTTAACTAAAATAAATCAAATAGTTATTTGGCTAGACTAACTTTCAAGCTTATTACTAGGGGTGGAAATAGGTTGGGCCGAGCTAGGCTTTGCCAAGCCTAAGTCTGGCTTGCCAAACAAACTGAAGCCTAAGCCTGGCCTATAGCCTATCAAAGGCTAATTTTTAGGCCTAATTCTAGCCTTTTCTAAGGCCTAGTTAGCTTGTTAGCCTACATAAAAGCCTATTATTTTAGACACATGTAAATAAGCAATTAAAATAATGTTTAAATAAACTAACAAACTAAAAAACCAATGAGATTAAAAGTTTGTTTGCATTGACATATTTTAAATTACCTATTAGCATAAGTTTTGTGAGACTATTTGTTTAAGATAACTTATGAAAATAACTTATAACGTTGTTCATAAGGTGTTTTCATCTTATTTTCATAAGTTCTCTAAGATAAACAATTTTTATTTATGTATTTTAATTCAAAGTACAAAACATAACATAATGATAATAAAAAATTATTCATATTTATTTAAGTAGGTTGGTCTGTTAGGCTTAAAAGGCTTTTTTCATGGCCTGAGGCCTAGATTTTTTTTAACTAAATAGGCCTATAAAAAAGCATAGGCCTTTTCTATTTAAAAAAAAAGTTTGGTCTGGCATGAGCCTATGTAGACTAGGCCGTAGGCCCCTGTTATCGGTCTGACCTATTTCTACCTCTATTTATTACTTTTTTTATAATCAAGCAAACTTAATATTGAAAGGAGTACTAGGGGTACTCCAACCTGATAAACAAATACCAGAGCAAAGCAACTCAACCCGAAATGAAAAGGTTACAAAAAATAAATCGGGTGATAAAGCCAGTCATAAAAAGAACACCTTGGAGATTGTTTATTACTAAGAGGTAGCCACAACCAAGAGAACAAAACAATTTTATCGAAGATATCAATCGGATTGCAAACAATATCATTGAAAATAATTTGGTTTGTAACCATCCAAATACACCAGCAAGCTACCAACCAAATTAATCTTGCCTCAAGCTTCTTGCAACTACCATTGAAAAAACTCAACCATTCAAGGAGGTGGAGGTGGCTGTCGGATTCTATAGAGAGGGGAATTTCTAACCAAGAAGCTAGCTTACTCCAAATTACGACAACCTTATGACAAGAGAAGAAGAGATTATTAATTGTTTCATCACAGTTAAAACAAAACAAGCAAACCTTGTCATGAGCATTTGTGATAATCTCCCTGTAGCAATGTTTCTCCTTGTCATACCTCAAATTTTGACCACTAAGATTTCCCATCATTGTGAAAATCTTCATCACAATATGGATGAACCATCATGCCTCATCAATCTCCTCAAGGAATTGTTGATCATTCACTACAAACAAGAATTAGGGTTTTGAGCCCTATCAGAGAACTTAGACAAAGGATCAATCAAAGAATGACATGATCTTCAACTTTTATAACCTCTCAAACACCCATAGAGGATCAAGAGGACTCCCACATCAAGAATCAAGCACAAGGTTGCAAAATTCCAAGTGGATTAAGCCTCAAGATCGCCAGTGTCACCAAATTAGGGTTTTGGTCGACTGAGGCCTCCAGATAAAATTTTCATCTGGGCATGAGCCAATGCTTCAAAGCATAACCTAAGATACTCCAAGGAACCTCATGGACCCAATTATCAAGTCAATTTAACCTCAGTGGATGCATTTACCAAAAATCAGGAATTAGGGTTTCTTGACCTAATTCACCCCTAAGTTGACTTTTGGGACAAAACATGATAGACCTTTCCAATAGACTTGGACAGTCTAAATCTCCTTGAGTCTCAAAGACATTCTCAAGTTCCTTACAAATATAGGAGAAACCCCAGATTCTGGATTACTCTCCATTTGAGTTAAAACTTGTGGGTTCTAAAACCCAGTCTCTCTCCTAAAAACTCCCCAACTAGGGTCAGTTTTTCATCATATAACACTATCTCAAATCAGAACCTCAAGGTATCTGATCTATCAACTCTTCTACATTGTCCTGCAAGAGTTGGTTTCCCCATTTGGACATGCCTTGGGATCTCAATAATCCCCAGTATAAGCTAGCCTCCTCTTAGGCTTTGTATAATGATCCTTTCCTCAAGAAAGTCAGCCTCCTCTTGGGCTTTGTACAATGATTCTCCCCATCGGAGTTAACCTTTTTAGACTCTCTTGTTGAGTCAATCAATTACTTCCCAGGCTCTCTTGTTGAGTCGATCACCTTTTCAGACTCTCTTGTTGAGTCAATCACTCTCATAAACTCTTTTGTTGAGTCAATCACCTTTTATACTCTCTGGTTGAGATGACCCTTTTAGCCTCAGTCTCGGGCTTTGTATGAGACAGATAAAAGCCCTCTCTTGTTTAGTCAACCCTTTTTAGCCTCAATCTCAGGCTTCGTACGAGACAGATAAAAAATACTCTCTTGTTGAGTCAATCCTTTCCAGCCTCCCTTTGGCTTGGTATAAAGATTTTCCCTAGCTCAAGTTAGCCTCCTCTTAGGCTTTGTATAATGATTTCTCCAGCTTGTTCAGCCGCAATCATGGGCTTTGTACAGGACAGATAAAAGCACTCTCTTGTTGAGTCAAACCCTTTTTGCCTCAATCTTGGGCTTTGTAAAAGACAGATAAATACCTCCCCAGTGGAGTTAGCCTCCTCTTAGGCTTCATATAATGATATCCCCAAAGAGTCAGTATCTTTTTTGCCTCCGTCTTGGGCTTTGTATAAGACACCAATATATCCACTCTCTTACTGGGTCGGTCTCATACAGCCTCCTCTTAGGCTTTGTATAAGGACTTCCCTAGTGGAGTCAATCAACCTCTTAGCTTGAACCTTGGGCTTTGATCAAGGCACACAAAAATCAACAATCCCTCTTTAGAGATGACAAATTCTCTTTCAGTCAACCTTTTAGCTTCAATCTTGGGCTTTGAACAAGACACAAATACTCAGCTTAGCCTCTGTCTTAGGCTTTGAACAAGACACTAAAACATCTTTTTCCTCCCTTAGAATAGGAGGAACTAAGATTGCTCTGATTTCCCTATTTCGTTTAAACGGGAATACGTAGGCATAAGATTGCGAAATCTTAGCGAGCATACTAATAAAAAATTCTAGGTCCAATACCTTCATACATCAATCAAAACTTAGGTCCAGCACCTTCCCAAAAACATCAACAAAAACTCACTCTCCCTATCACATTTCCCAAGAAACTTTCCCAAACCCATCAACAGATAAACACCATTAAGTATAAAGCGAAACCTAAAGCTAACATCCTGTGGATAACCACATATAGGATGGGTAACTGACAACTGCCCATTGTATAACCAGACCCCGGACCCCCCAATCTCTTTAAGTGTTTGTTCAGTTAAACATTCGCGTGCAAGGTTAGTTTTAGATACCTTCCCTTTCCCTTCCAATTTCATGGGATAAATAAGAAATCAGAATGTAGCACCCCATTTCTCCTCGAGGAGGAAAACCCAACCCAGCGATAAGGTGGTCGCGTCACCGACAAAAATCGCTCTCTACAGTAAAATGGCGACTTCACTGGGGACGTATTTTATTGTTTAGGACTAGGATTATTATAGCTCCTAAGAGGTCTAGGATGCTAGCTTTAGGAATGAATATATATATATATATATATTGCTTTTCCTACTTGATATCCGTGTTTATTTTTCTGCTAATGGGACTGCGGGTGATGCCGCATCTGGAAAGTTTGAGAGCCACCTAAGATAAGTGATGGCAAGAGACGGGTAATCTTACAGGGAGTGACTCCCAAATAAGAGGTCCCGGTAGACCATCGAATCAGTGGAGATACCCTTTGCAGATTCAATGCCTATACGACTTCGGTTGTTGAAAGCAGATTGTTCGATTGGGCTGTCCATGAAACTGAGGATTTTAGTAGACTAAGACCATGTTACTATTTTGTAGTGCGGAAGCTATAAAAAATAGTTGTCACGCGATACTACCCTCATTTGAGATTACTCTAAGATACATCAGCTCGCTAGGGTGAACCAGCCTGTTGTTGTTATCCCAAGAGGGGTCAATGATTTTACGGACAGGTACAAAAAATCACCAGTACAACCGTTGGGGATGGGTAGAGCCTTGACTTCATGACACCGAACCTTTGACCCCATGTTTTTTCTATGTTTTTGTGAGTTGCATTCATGCATTCATTTCATTAAAAAACATTAAAACAAAGAAAATTTTCTCTTCTAGTCTCTCTTTTTCAAATTAAACTGAGACAATGATTGCAAATGTCAGAGAAAAATATTGCGTTATGGATTTTAGTAGAAGGAAGACTCACAAGTACACCTTCAAGGTTCCAAAACTAGAGGATTTAAGAGGGTTGGCAAGGATGATCACCAACCCTGATGCTTTCAAAGCTAAGTACGGAGGACTGCTGTCTCTGTTAAGGGTCCATGTAATTGAAGGAATCCTGGCTACACCAATCCAGTTCTACGATCTAGTCTATCACTGTTTTACATTCCCGGATTACCAACTGGCACCAACACAGGAGGAGTATTCTCACCTGACTGATTTACCTATCACTGACCAAGCTCCCTTTACTGGACTGGAAGAAATTCCAAAGGATCAAACCATTGCACGAGCAATCTATTTGGATGAGTCAGAAGTCAGGACTCACATGACCACTAAGGGTGGAATCCATGGTTTACCATCCAAGTTTTTGATAAAGAAAGCCCTGTACTTTGCTAGTATAGGGAATGTGACTGCTTTCGAGAGCATCTTTGTTTTGCTCACCTACGGGTTATTTATGTTTCCCAACATTGATAACTTCGTTGATATCAATGCCATTAAGATTTTTCTAATTGGAAACCATGTACCTACCTTGCTCGCAGATGCTTATCATTCTGTACACTTAAGGAATTTGTACAGCGAGGGAATGATCACATGCTGTGTACCCCTGCTATACAAATGGTTCACTTCCCATTTGCCAAAGTCTGCCGCATTTTGGGATCAAAAGAGTACTTTACGTTGGTCACAGAGAATCATGTCTCTTACCAACTCTTACATCGATTGGTACAATCGGATCTACGACAGAATAAGGATCATTGACCGTTGTGGGAACCTCCCTAATTGTTGAAGTTTCTTTTGAAAATAACAAAAATTAATCATATAATCATTGCATATCATTCATCATTCTCGCATCACGCTTTCTTCTTACCTATGAATCTCACGTTTGTGTCTTGATTCTAGAGTCAAACTGTCTCTTTCATACAATACTCAGACCAACATTCGAAAGAAAATGGATAATCTCGAGGAAGAGAACAGAGAGTTGAGAAAAGAACTCAACGCTCTGAAAGAGGATCTGAGAAAGCTTCACAATGACATGCAAGCTCTGGAAGCAGCTCAGATGCAACAACAAAGGACTGTGATCTCAGAGATCACATCTACGCCCATAGTGGAAAAGTATGATCCTCGGTATAACATTCCAAAAGATCTTCCCTGGGCATGCCACTCAATTATATCCGGGAAGGATATATTCCGCCAATCACAGAAGATCCAGAAACTGCAGCAGGAACCGCTGGGCCTGAAGGTTACAAACTTTAGGAAAACGAAGATGTAAGGGGCATAATAGCAACTCCTGAAGGTTACAAACTTCGGGATAGGGAAGCACCAAGAGTCACTACCGTAATGACTATTACCACCACCCGTGGTACACACTGTCCCGGAAGGACAGATTTCACAGGTATCTTCTGGTGGAAATGAAAGTATGTACGACAGAATGAATGAGTTCCAAGAGCAATTCTTGGAGATGCAGAAGGAACTGCATGCCATTCGCGGTCAGGATTTATTCGGTAAGGACGCCGCAGACCTATGTTTGGTCCCCAATGTGAAAATTCCGCACAAATTCAAGGTGCCAGAATTTGAAAAATACAAGGGTAACTCTTGCCCTCAAAGTCATTTGGTGATGTACGCTCGGAGGATGTCAACTCAGACAGAGAACCAACAGCTATTGATCCACTATTTCCAAGATAGTTTAACCGGTGCCGCACTCAAATGGTACATGGGTTTAAACCGCACTAAGATTGTCACTTTTAGAGATCTTGGCACTGCCTTTGTTCAACAATATAAGTATAACCTGGACATGGCACTAGACAGAGATCAACTCAGAGCCATGTCGCAGAAGGACAAGGAAACCTTTAAGGAATATGCTCAAAGATGGCGTGCAATTGCCGCCCAGATTGGTCCACCTCTTGAGGAAAAAGAGATGACAAAGATCTTTTTGAAAACCTTGAAGTTCATTTTATTAGGACCGAATGGTCGCCAGTGCGCCCAGCGACTTTACTGAGATGGTCCGCTTGGGAGTTCGTCTTAAAGAAGCAGTCCGGGAAGGACGTTTGGTCAAAGATGCTGGACCATCAAGTAGCACCAAAAGATACGGTAGTGCTCTCCTTAAGAAAAAAGAGCAAGATATTGGCAATATCTCTCTCGGAAAGCAAAGGCGATGATACCAACCAGTAGCAACTGTAACTCCTACTATCAACCCTGCGCCTGTCTCAACGTATCAACCTCAGATTGCTCAAAGCCAACCGCATCAACAACAATATCAGCAAAGGACACAAAAGCCTCTTCAGCAGGCTCGTCCTCAGTACAACAACAACCGTACAACGCGACCACCAAGGTTCGACCCTATACCAATGTTGTACGCAGAACTGTTTCCACTACTACTGGTCAAGGGGCACGTCTAAACCAGGTCTCCTCTTACAGTACCGGAAAATCCGCCTTTTTGGTTCAAAGTGGATCAGACTTGCCCTTAACATCAAGGAGGACCAGGGCATAACATAGAAAACTGTCTCAGCTTCAAATCCGATGTGCAGAAGCTTGTCAGAAATGGGGTCTTATCCTTCAAGGATACAAATCCAAATGTTCAGACGAACCCATTGCCTCAACACGATAAAGCTACAGTCAATTTGATAGAGGAAGAGTCTAACCACAGCTATCAAATTCATGATGTACTCTTAATGGGAACCAACCTGGTCAAGATGCATTGCAGACAGAGCGGATATGGGCATGTACCATCTCATAATTATCACTAGTTTGATATCTGCTCTAAAGACAATCAAGGATGTTCTATGGTGCAATCAGCTCTACAGAAACAGATGGATCTTGGATAGATCCAAGATCACCGAATTCGTGGGGTCAACATGACTTATACCAATTCCAGCATCATTCAAAACCACGACATTCGTGCGATGAATTTCAACTTGGTGGCAATGCACCCAAGGAAAAGCCAACATCATAATCTGCCACGACACGATTATGATTCCTGTCTGATTTGCTCGGTAAACCATCAGGGATGTTCTTTTGTACAATAAGTCCTCCAGCGTCAGATGGATCTTGGATGGATCTAGGACTACCACGATAGAAGTCATTATTAAGTAAATATGATTCAAATCTTTGATATTCGCTTGATGAATACCAGCTTGGTGCAGTTACAAGCTAAGAAAGTCCATCTCGGTTTTTTGACTTCGCATGACTATCAGAACTGTGAAGTGTGTCGTGAGAGTGACCAAGGATGTGATCTCGTTCAAAGAGCACTGCAACACTTGTTGAACCACTGGTGGCTTCCGATCTATCTAGATGAAGACACACAATAAGTCAGTATGATTAATGGGAACCCTACTAGGCATCAAAGTCAGGATGTTCGATCAATGGAAACAGATCTAGTGAAGTTGCACTGCATACAAAGCAGACGTGGCCGGGTGCCACCACACAATTATGAGCGCTGTAGAGTTTACTCAGAGGATAACCAAGGATGCTACCTTGTGCGAGCAGCCCTTCAAAGTCAGTTGGACCACAAAGAGATTCAACCATGGTCAAGTTCTGGTTCAATGTCAAACTATCACCCTGATCAAGACCAAAAGGTTATCTTGATCCCTAAACGAGAAGTGGCCAAAGATGTATGTGCCATAATCCCTTTACTCCGTGAATCAAGAGTTCCTCTCGATAGTGGAAGGATTCTCAATCTCAAACCAATTGAGACCAGCTATGATGGGTAGAAAAATCAAAAGGCTCATGTAGTTATCTATCTGCCAGGACCAGTACCGTATAAATCCGATAAGGCGATCCCTTACAAGTACATTGCAAAAAAAATTGAGAATGGAAAGGAAACTCCATTACCCTCCATCATGAATATCGCAGACATCAGTCATGTAAGACGGAGTGGTCGGATCTTCAACCGAGGAATTGGAGAACCCAACAAAGAAAAGGAACCTCAAACAGAAGTTCCTGATCAAACAGTCGGTCAATCTAGTGATCCCGACCTTTCAAAGAACAATGATGAGATGTTGAAGCTCATCCAAAAGAGTGAGTACAACATTGTTGATCAGCTGTTGCAAACTCCTTCAAAAATCTATGTACTATCAATGTTACTCAGTTCCGAGGCTCACAGGGAGGCTCTACAAAAATTCTTAGAGCAGGCCTTTGTGGAACAAGATGTGTCAATAAGACAATTCGACAGCATCATCTCCAACATCACTTCCTGCAACAACTTGGGGTTTAGTGGTGAGGAACTGCCGGAAGAAGGCAAAAGTCATAACATGGCACTCAATATTACAATCAACTGCCAGCATGATGCTTTAGCCAGCGTACTGGTAGATACTGGATCGGCTCTGAATTTTATGCCGAAGTCCACCCTAATGCGACTATCATGTATAGGATCTCCGATGAGAGGCAGTGAGGTCATCATCAAAGCATTTGACGGATCCCTGAAAATAGTTATCGGCGAAGTCGACCTTCCCATAACTATTGGTCCTCACACCTTCCAAGTCAATTTCCAAGTCATAAACATCCGAACAGCATACAGCTGTTTGTTAGGAAGACCTTGGATACACGAGGCTGGGGCAGTCACTTCGACACTTCACCAGAAGCTGAAGTTCGTCAAAAACGACCAACTTGTCACAGTCTATGGAGAGCAAGCCTTAATCATAAGCAACTTATCAGCATCCACTTGTGTAGAACCAGAGGAGGTTGTGTTATAACCCTAATTTTGACCACTAAGATTTCCCATCATTATGTAAATCATCACCACAAAATGGATGTACCATTATGCCTCATCAGTCTCCCCAAAGATGGGTGAGCATTCACTACAAACAAGATTAGGGTTTCGAGCCCTCTCAGAGTACTTAGACAAAGGATCAATCAAGGAATGACATGATCTTCAACTTGTCTAACCTCTCAAACATCCATAAAGAATCAAGAGGACTCCCACATCAAGAATCAAGCACAAGGTTGCAACATTCCAAGTGGATCAAGCCTCACGATCTCCAGTGTCACCAAATTAGGGTTTTGGCCGACTGAGGCCTCCAGACGAAAATTTTCATCCAGGCATGAGCCAATGCTTCAAAGAATAACCTAAGATACTCCATGAGACCTCATGGACCCAATCATCAAGTCAATTTAACCTCGTGGGAGGCATTTATCAAAAATCAGGAATTAGGGTTTCTTGACCTATTTCACCCCTAAGTTGACTTTTGGGAAAAAACATAATCCAATACCTCAAGACATGATTTGAGGGTCTCTAACACACCACATTGATCCATTTGCAACAATGGATTGATCCAAGAAGCTTGATCTACAAGTTTCAATTTCATCTGGACCACAATTAGGGTTTTGAAGAAAAAGTCAACTGCGCCTTTGACTTTTGACCAAGGCATGCTCCCAAACCTTGGGACATGATTCAATACACCCTACAACACCTATGGAATCCATTTATTAAGTTTGATTTAAGTCAAGGACTTGATTTTGTAGTGCGGTTTTTGTGGTTTCGAATCACTATCACTTTGGTACTACAGTACGATTCACTTTTTATCCTGTTGAGCTGATTAAGGAAGGGAAATATATGTCTCCAATTAACCCTGCTTGCAAACTGAGTTTAAATAATCAAAACTATTGGTTTACAGATGCTATCAAAATATGGGGGGTTCGTCTTTTAGGGTTATTTGCTTAAAAACACCGTGTCTGGACTATGGGCTAGGATTCTGGTAAGGGGTTAGGTCTGATGCTTTGGATGGATATATGAAGGTACTGGATTTTGGGTTTTTTTATTAGTATGCTCGCTAAGATTTTTTCAATCTTATGCCTACGTATTCCCGAAACATGAAAATCAGAGTGATCGTAGTTCCTCCTATTCTAGGGGAGGAAAAAGGTTGTTTTGGTGTCTTGTTCAAAGCCCAAGACATGAAGCTAAAGGTGGTTTGTATCTTGTTCAAAGCCCAAGATGTGAAGCTAAAGGGTTTTGGATGAGAGAGAATTTGTCATCTCTAAAGAGGAGTTGTTGATGTTTGTATGTTGTGAGCAAGGCACAAATTTGATGCTAAAAGGTTGATTGGCTCAACCGGGGATTTCTTTATACAAAGCCTAAGAGGAGGCTGGAAGTTTGACTTTTCCAGGGAAAACGTTCTTTCTGTCTTGTACAAAGCCCAAGATTGAGGCTAAAAGGGATTTTTGACTCCGTTGGGGAGAATGTATCTTGTATAAAGCCCAAGATGGAGGCTGAAAGGGTTTGACTCAACAAGAGAGTACTTTTATCTGTCCTGTATAAAGCCCAAGATGGAGGCTAAAAAGGTTAACTCAACAAGAGAGTCTTGAACAGGTGATTGACTCAACAAGAGAGTCTGAAGGTCGATCGACTCAACAAGAGAGTGATTTGATGTCTCGTACAAAGCCCGAGATTGAGGCTAAAAAGGAGATTGACTCAACAAGAGAGTCTTTTATACTCAACAAGAGAGTGTTTTGTTGTCTCTTACAAAGCCCGAGATTGAGGCTAAAAGGAGATTGACTCAACAAGAGAGTCTTTTATACTCAACAAGAGAGTGTTTTATATGTGTCTTGTATGAAGCCCAAGATGGAGGCTAAAAGTTGACTCAACAAGAGAATCTTTTATACTCAACAAGAGAGTGGGTTTTTATATGTCTTGTACCAAGCCCAAGACGGAGGCTAAAGGGGAAACTGACTCAACAAGAGAGTCTGAAAAGGTTAGCTCCGCTGGGGAGAGTCATTTGTACAAAGCCCAAGAGGAGGTTGTCTCACTGCTGAGGATTAGATCCATAGGCAGGACCAAGGGTGGGGAACTCTCATGAGAGAGACCGGGTTTCAGAGTGATTAGTGTTTTTTCCTATGTTTGAAAGGAACTTGAGAATGTCTTTGAGACTCAAGAGGCTTAGACTGTCCAAGTCTAGAGTTTTATCTTTTGTATAATGCCCAAGAGGAGGCACGGGCATTAAGGGATGAGTATCAAGCCTAATGGTCAGAGTTTTGACGCTGGAAAGACTGCTCTAGCAAAGGATGACTAAGTTCTGTCTTATACCTTTAAGAGGTCATCAGGGTCCTTGTATTAAGCCCAAGAGAAGGCATGAGAACTTCTAAGAAGCCGAAGGGTCCTTGTACATCGCCCAAGAGGAGGCGAGGATTTTAGGAAGCTTGTGGGTCCCCAAACCAAGAGAAGCAGCCCCACAATACAGTTATATACATATGAAAGTGGTAAATGAAAGCGGATAAACACTTACCTGTTGTAGAGCTTCCATGTTGTTTTGTTAGTTGTTCAACAAAGAAATTAAAGAAATTTTTGATAACAACATATATTTGAATTTAAAATCAAAGGATAAAGTGCTTTGAAAATATCTTTTAGCTTACAGCTCTAGGAAAGGCCCAAGTTTTAACGATGATCGTACCATTGTTTTAAAAACACAGTGGGTATTATACAATATCTGAGGCCCAAAAAAGGTTTTGGTTTAAAAGGGGATTGGGTCTTACACTCTATTAGAGGCCCAAAAGGTTTTTGTTTTTGAAAAGGAATGGGACTTATAGCTCGAGGAGAGGCCCAGTTGTTTTTGTTAAAAAGGCGACGATCGCGTCGTTGTTTCTGAAACTGTATCGGGACTTATACAATGCACTGAGGTCCAAATTATTTTATTTATAAAGAGGTGGGACTTACATTCTATCAAGAGGCCCAATGAGTTTTTTAAGAAAAGAAATGGGTCTTATAGCTCAAGGAGAGGCCCAAAGAAAGACAGTGATCGCACCGTCGTTTTGGAAATTGTACTGGGGCTTATACAATGACTGAGGCCTAAATTATTTTTGTACAAAGGGGGTTGGGTCTTACACTCTATTAGAGGCCCAAAAGAGTTATAAAATGATTAACGAGGGTTGAATTAATCAAAAACCCTAAATTTGTTTCTAAAAGGAATTAATTTTGTTTAAAAATTAATAAAAACTGATGAGAACATGTGAAAAATGAGTGGTGATCTAGGATCAATGCTTCAAAAATCATGTTTATATCCACAAAATGATTGAAAATCAAGAAGGAACAAATATTTCAAATGTTAAAAACAAATAAAACATCAATTCTTTGCAAAAATATCAAATATATGAAATAAATAACATTTTGGGAATTTTTGGCAAAATAAAATATTTTAACATTTTTGTGAATTATTAAAAAAAGAATCAACTCAAAATCATTAAAATTCAGAGAGAAATTAATTTTTGAATTAATTAAATAAAATCACAAAATTCAAATATTTGAATTTTCAAAAAAGGTGCCAAGAACATGGCAAGAACACACGCGTGTTCTGAGTTTGGCCTGATTTGCATTTTCTATCCAACCTCACGTCATGTCTATGGTCTTTAATTTCATTTATTTTAAGCATGGAATAAGAAATCAAGACATAACCTCAAGAACCCTAAAATTTGCATGAAGGCTGAGAATTTTGATACACGATTCAAACAAAGCAATTAATTGAGGGGAAACATCCTATGCAAGATTATGAATATTTGGCAAAAGTATTGTGCGAGGAAATATGCATAGATTAAGAGATGACCAAGTTTAGGCTTCCTTGAAGGTCGTGACAGCAAGGGCAATGTGATTTTTGAGTTGGAGGTGTTATAGATGAGTTGTGATGATCTGAACAGCTTCCCTACACCATATGGAGTGTGTTTGAATGCTTGGACTTGATTGGAAATGGTTGGATCACTTCATGGCATCTCAGCTGCAACTTGGTTAAAACCTTGAGCAACTGGCTGGTGATTCTGAGAAATCAGTGTTACAGTTGTTGTTTGAGTGTTTGGATCACTTCTATATGATGTTTATGAGGTGTGTGTGTGTGTGTGTGATTGGTTTGGTTGGAATAGCTCTCAAACTCAAAACCCGTTAGTGACTTGCTTTGGAAGGCAAATTTGGAAGTGAGAAGGTGATTTTGAGGAAAGCATCGGTTTGATGGCTTTGGTGTACTTAAACTGAGCATAAATGAGCTCTATTTATAGTAGAGCAAGTTTGTTTTGAAAGCAATAGTAAATGGAAACTACTGCAGAGGTTTGGCCAATGGTTGCATTTTGGAATCTCAAGTCTCCTCTAGCCATTGACTAGAGCTTAGAGCACAGGTTGTTGGTTCCCTAGTTCAGAGATCATCCTTGACTCATTCAGTTGGAAATGGCTCAGTTCATGCCACCTTGGTGCATCCACTGAATGCTCCAAAACAAAATTGGGGTCTTGTCCCCTCTTTAAGAATTTCTAGGTTTGGCATACTATTATTAGTTCCAAAGACTTGGGAGGCTTATGGATCAGTGTTTGTCCCTCCTTGGTCCCTCCCTGAGGTGTTCAGATGGATAAACTTGTTTGTCATTTGCAAAATTTGCTCAAATCAACCAAAATGCACAAATCTGCCTTGCCATGACAGCTGCAGCAAGGCATATTGCCATTGTCATAACTCATGGCTCAAATGGAATTTGATGGAGTTCTTGGCCATTTTGGAAAGCTCTTATATGATACAACACATGTGTGATCATAGTTTGTCTTCATACTGTTGCGGTGAGAATCGGATAACAAGCTATTAATTAGCTTGCATCACAAAACCTTGAATTCACCACTGATTTTGATTTATCCAAAGGAAAGGTTCAAGATCGAGAAAAACCTAAAAGGGGAGATCTAAGGTTCGGGGGTTGGTTATACTAAGGGAAGGTATTAGCACCCTTAATATCTGTAGTACTCTACAGGAACCTCTTGTTTATGTTTGTGTTATGTTATGTTTGTTTGCTAAGATATCTACTAAAGGTAAAGACCTAAGGATATGTACACTAAGTTTACTCGCCAAGACGTCGCATCTTGTGCCTACGTATTTGACTAAAGAATCAGAGCAACCGTAGTTCACCTAACTAAAGGATGAATGAGGAACCATTGACTATGGCCAAAGTTCCAAGGGGAAATGAGTATGAGCTCATTTTAGAGTTCACGATAACTCTCTAAATCTAAGTTATAGGGGGAAAGTGAGTTCTCATGATGGTGAGAATCACATAGAGTTCAAAACTCTAACCTATTACTAAGTTATGATTCCATGGCTCTCATGAGGCCAAGAAAAGGGATAAGCTCTTATGAGGCTAAGGTAGGGTTGTTGTTTAGTGACTCATGAGTCAATTTATGAGGACTTTCCTTTGGAATAGGGGAAGATAACAGTTTTTACATATTATGAAAATAGAGGGTTTACATGACTTATATGAAAATATAACAAGACATAGACAAGATATTAGGGTGGCATAAAGTCACAACATCATGCAAGGTTGAAATTAAATACATTAGACATTGCTTAAACAAAATAAATAAAGACAACATAATAAGATGAATAAAATAGTGCAATAAAACCCTAAAAGATACTTCCAATTTCAACATGAATAAAGGCCATCAAGATTAAATATTTTCATTAATTTCTTTTTATATTCAACAAGTGAATTCAATTAGAAACGATTGGCAAAAAGAATGGAAGAAAAATGGATAGAAAATAATTAAGTTATGAAGGTTTGAAATGTGGTGCATAAACCAAAAGAAACAAAACAACATGTGGTAAAAATAAATGGAAAGGCCTCCCCTAGGTATTAAACCTAGGACCATGCGTATGCAGCCTAAAACCAAAGCCAACCGAACCATGCGCGCGTTCTGAACATATAATGGTAGCAGTGACATATATGTAAAGCGAAGCGAATTTTGAAAATTAAAATAAAAGGACTGGGGCGAGGGGGATTCGAACCCCAGTCCTAAGGGTCAAAGGCGAGTGTGCATGTGTGTGCTTGCCACTGGGGTGGCTGTTTCATCCGTTATAAAACATGACTTAATAAACATATAAGCCTTCATGCGCGCATAGACCAAAGGAGACCAAACAACCAAACTCAAACAACATCCAGTTCTAATGGAACACGCCATGCCATTCATCACTCAAACAATTATCAATACGAAAGGACAGAGACATAAGATTAAAACCTCAACATTATGAGTTGCCAAACAGGTGAAAAACCAAGAAATGTTAACTACACAAACCGAGTATCCATGCAAGCTCTCACTTTGGTAAATGCAAACACACATCAAAGTATTGAACATAGGGTGTGACAGATTCAAATACAAGTTATCAAACATGTATTGCACAAAGGTTCAATCAAACACATTCATTGAAATTCATGGAAAAAAACATGACTTGGACGCCTCTAAACAAACATTCATATGGTTGATTAATCCATGTGCAAGAAAACCAAAAGAAACAAGAAGGCCGCATCATTCACTCAAGGTATCAAATGAAAATAGCATGATGATATATTAGACATGATGAAATCAGTTTTAATGACATGCTTTAATGTTCAACAGCAGCTCAATCATGTTAATATGAGTGTTAATAGGATGATGGCAACAAAGTAAAACATTAACAAGAACAAGCAGTCAGTGCAGATAAACAAATGAGTCATTTAGAGCAGTTCTGGTTCATAGAGTAATAAACTCAAAGGATCAAATGCACTTACTAATGCTATCATACCAGTCAAATAACAAGATTCATATGTCATGATACATTGTGGCTATTAAACAAGGCAAGCGGGCAAACTTCAGAATAAATAGCATACAAGGCATGGGAATAGTTCATATATCAAAGCCAGATTATAGGTACACCAATTAAACACAATGTCAAGGAAAGTTTGCATTTAATAACATGATGGTGGAAGACATAGGTTCATGGCATTTTGGATACACAAAGTTATCATGAAGCATAAACAGAATTTGTACACATCAAATAACAGTTGAGCAAGAATACCACATATAAGCAACATCCTGATAGTCGAAAGCCATACATGTATTCAGGGCAAAACAAGACACAAGACATGACAGCATAGCAATAAGTTTACTCAAGTAATGTCATTCAAAACAGGCAGTGGCATATGGCATGGTGAAAGCAAATACTGGTTGTGCTAACATATAATGGATACAAAAACAAACTTAAAGGCATGGATCAAAACCAGTTCTGATTCGAAGTAAAGGGCAATCCAATGGTCATGAAGTATAGACATATCAAATGTCCAAGTATTATCAGTAGCATTCAAAACAAACATTTAGACAGTTAGGCACAGCAAAGACTCAAGGCAATGCAGAGTAAAACTTAAGAAAGAAAGTGCATATGGTTCTATGGTAATAAGTATGGGGTACCAAGACAAATGCCTCAAGAGATTTAGCAATCGAAATCAACCAAGGTTACATGGCAGAAAAGCACATATCATGTTTGAACATTTAAAGCTTGCACATAAATTGGAGCTACCAAGCTGACAGCATGTGGCACATGGACAAAACCAGTTTTAAGCATGGCAAGGCATATCTAACATGGATTCTAGGTTTACAAACTAGTCACAAGTCACAGAGACAGCAAAGCAAATAGGGCATATTATGTACCAAAGATTAGTGGAAAAATGATAAGCATGCTTGGTAAAAGATTTCTGAACCTATATCATAGCAGCAAGTAAACATTCAGAGTTGATTTAGTTATTTAATTCTAACAAGGCAGCAGTTTTAGATGAATCAATTTCAAGCATACCAACAAATAACCAAGTCATGAGAGAATGCACAAATCCAACAAATGATGAAGTGTTTGCAAGCACATGGTTAGAACAAAACTTAACTTAAAAGCTAGCAACATGTCTCAAGTTAAACAAGTCAAACACCAAGCATTTTAGCAATTCAAACACCAAACATCAAGCACATAAATCAACAAAGATCAATCCATGGCAGAGTGGTGCATATCAAGATGTAGATAAACACATGAATACAAAAAGTATCAACACCTAAACACAACAAGCATCAACAATAACAAAGTTTTGGATACAAAACATGGCCATGAGCTTAAGTGTACAAAATGATCATACATTGATGATGACAGAAAAAGAACACCAGTGGCATTTAATGAAAGCAACTTAGCAACATTTAATCAAACATCACACATAGCAACAAACAGTGATAGATAGGTTCATCAACCATAAAACACATGAGCATCTCAGAATAAGTATTGAACTAAAATTCAAAGATCTCAACTCTTAATAACATCCAAGCATCAAGACATACATAGGTAAGTTAGCATTTCAATCCATTTTGACAGTATAACACCAATATGAAACCTTATAAACTTACAGCCAGTTAATGAATAAAACCAATGCATTATCATTATGATGATATCTCAGGCATAATAACTTAGAAAAAAAAGCAGCATACATGTCTATCTCAATATATCAGCAAAGCAACCAAAACTATCCTATTTCATGATATCGAGCCATGGACAGAAAGTGCAGATTCAAATACATATTGGCACATTATAGATGAGTGAAAAGCAACATAAAGCATATTACAAACAGTTATGATGATATATGATATGATGATATCAGTTGAGCATGGATATTAAAACATGGAAATGGAAAGTGTAGTTACCAAGTGGAGTAATGTCCACTGCACCTTCAAGTGTGCTGAATTCTCTCCTTTCTGAACTGGCAAGACTCCAAAGCAACCCTTCTCCTTTTTCTTACTCGTGGAATTCAAAAACTCAAAGACTTTTTACAGTGTTTTGAGAGAATTGTTGGTGATCTTCTAGTGCTGGGATGACTTCCTTTTATAGGCTGGGCAGATTGGCTTTGGTTCTTTGAGACCAATGGACAAACACATGGTATGCTAAGTAAATAATTAGGTTTTACAACGACCTCTTTTCAAATTCAAATCCGGTTAATCCTTGGAGATAAAAACGCTCCCTCTGCTGCACAAGGACCTCAGAGATGTAGGGCATGTTTCATAATTTTGTGTATTGCTTAAAAACCTCCTTCTTTGTTGTCATAAGGGTGAGTATCAAATGAGGCAATGGTTGGGATTTCACGAAGATTTCTGTAGGCGAGGGCAGTCCGTATGCTGAACCAAGTAAATCTTCAGAGTAACTTTTAATGAACCCGGGCATGAAAGCTCAAAAGGGAAATGGTGGGAGATTTCAAAAGATGAATTAACGTGCCAAGGATTATGAGCTGTAGTAATTTGTTTGCGTTGAACTGGATACGATTTATCTTGGAATGAATTTTCTTCTTCTCTCTATTGAAACACGAAGCCATGAAGGAAGAGAGGAGAATGTTTTGGTCACTTTGCTCCATGCCAAGCCACGCGTCAGCCTCTCATTGGCTGACGGAATGTAGTTGAAAAGTCAAAGCTATAGTGCATGAATCCTATTGGTCATTAGCAAGTGATTCTTCTTGCCTCCAATTGTATTTTTGTAACATTGATTTTGTAACATTGATGGGCTTATGAGATGGGCTTAAGAACAAATGTTTAAGACTTGGTTTTCTCTTCTTTTTTGGTTAGTAAAATAAAAAGAAAATGGTTTGAAAAAATAAATGACTTAGAAAATAAAATAAATAAAAGAAGAAGTGAATTTTGAGTAGGTGAAATGGTTATGGTTTAGGAAACTTGATATTGACGAATAGAAATGAAATTGGATAAAAATTTGGTTAATGGATGACTATTGAAATTGGTTTGGAATTAAGAATAACAATTGAAGAGGGAACATGAGGATGAATAAAGTGGATAAAAATTGTTATGGAGAAGGTTATGGAGATATCTCTTTGAACATGAGAAACTTGCTTGATTCAGTGTTCCATCCAAAATCTTGACTGATCAACCCTTGAATCCTCTTGAAATAAAACCTAATTCACAAAACAAACACAAACGAAACTTGGTAAATGGGTTAGCTATGCAATATGATTGACCTAAGATGACATGCAAAAAGATCAATGGATCTAAGGGTAAAATTTGGTGTACAACAGTTGCCCCTATTTAAATATCTTCACCGGATGACATGAGAGATGAAAAATCCTCATGAAATCATGGTGAAAGATATTTAAATACAGATAACCGAAAATTTTGCCCTTTGATACAAAGATATGCAATGCTACTAATATGATGATATGATGCCATGGGGATCAGTTTGAAATAAAAGGATAGACACTCGCTAAAAGATTTTTTGGTATTTTCTTATACTGAAGAGTTCAAACAGGATCTTCAAGAAAAGCCAGAAAAGACAGAGACAAGCTCTGTGCTCCAGATGATGAAAAGACAACTGGAGTTTAAAGGGGAGCCAGGTTAATGATTCATGAACGAGTTGGATTTTGAATACCAGCATGAGCTAGATTTTGTTTTGGTTTAGGTTTATATTTGACCTGGTTTCAAACAACGGGTTCACGATAACCTGAAGTTTAGGTTCACATCTGACCTGGTTTCAAACAACGGGTTCACGATAACCTGAAGTTTAGGATCACATTTGACCTGGTTTCAAACAACGGGTTCACGATAACCTGAAGTTTAGGTTCACATCTGACCTGGTTTCAAACAACGGGTTCACGATAACCTGAAGTTTAGGTTCACATCTGACCTGGTTTCAAACAACGGGTTCACGATAACCTGAAGTTAAGGTTCACATCTGACTTGGTTTCAAACAACGGGTTCACGATAACCTGAAGTTTAGGTTCACATCTGACCTGGTTTCAAACAACGGGTTCACGATAACCTGAAGTTTAGGTTCACATCTGACCTGGTTTCAAACAACGGGTTCACGATAACCTGAAGTTTAGGTTCACATCTGACCTGAAATAAACAATGCCGGCAGTTACTGGACTTTA
The DNA here is from genome assembly GCA_022829125.1 of Lathyrus tuberosus. Lineage (NCBI taxonomy): Eukaryota > Viridiplantae > Streptophyta > Magnoliopsida > Fabales > Fabaceae > Lathyrus > Lathyrus tuberosus. Next base: position 1,399,272 of record JALAZF010000122.1, on the reverse strand, counting down.
GGTATCCAAATAAGGTGATTAAGTATCAGATAGATCGGTATCGGGTTTGCAAGTTAAACTTCCTGGGGAATACTGCACAAAGAGTCAAAATTTGGCGCACAAAGGTGAAAACCGGACACAGGCAAAACAAAGACAAAGATCCAAATACCAAAAAAAAGGGAAAAAGAGAGAGATAAGGACCAAACAAACGAAACACCCAAATGCAAAGATGCTCGATGCTATGGTATGATGCGAATGCTTAATGACATGCAAGAAATAATAGACGACAGATTACAGATTCGAAACAGTGAAAGGAAAGACGCCGCGTCCACAACAAAGAATCACACTGAAATCTGAAAAGTAGACAGTCTTGAAGCCAATGTGAGAACATCCTTATTTCGCTGGGGAATCATATTTCAACAAACATCTGTGGAGATACTGGTGAGAAATCCTTTGTATTAGTGGTCAACCATTATTTGGAAATGTTTAATTCAGGGAAGTATTGTCAATCCTCTTTTAGTAACAAAGAAAGGCAAATTCAACATTTTCAAAACATTTTCCGCTTTTAAAACTGTTGTTAATGAATAAGTGAAGTTTTGCATAATAAGGAAAATATCAGAGTAATGATAAATGTCAAACAAAGAAAGGCTCAAAAATATGATTTCATTAGAATGGTAACTTGCCAATAGCGAAGTTCCATGGATCATTACAATTGAAAAATGGAAATTTGGGAAACGATTACATCATATTCAATGACCACTACCATCCCTAATGACTAAAAATCCTAGAATTCTTTGTTGCTGATGAGGACAAATGGGCCTGGATTTTCTTAATGCAGTTTTGGATGTAGGTGACAACCCCTTCTGATACAACGAGACGCCTTTATCCCTAACTTTCGCATAGGCCGCCCTTTCGGGTTTTCGACTTAGCATGTTTTTCAGGCGTAATATTTTCGTACTGAGCCGACATTTACAGGGTGTGCGAGTTGTTCACCATCCATTGTTGTGAGGAGTAAAAAACCTCCTGAGAACACAGTCTTTAACACAAATGGACCCTCGTAGTTGGGTGCCCATTTTCCGCAAGCATCCCTTTGAGATGGCAGGATTTTCTTGAGTACAATCTCTCCTTCTCGAAATTCCCGAACACGGACCTTCTTGCCACATGCCCTTTTCATCTTTTTCTGATACAGATGACCATGACACATAGCAGTTAGTCGCTTCTCGTTGATGAGGTTAAGTTAATCATACCTCTCTCTGACCCATTCAGCTTCGTCAAGCTTAGTTTCCATCATGATTTTCAGAGATGGTATCTCTACTCCAATAGGGAGGACCGCATCCATTCCATATACAAGAGAAAAAAAAGTTGCCCCTGTTGAGGTTCGAACCGAAGTTCTGTATCCGTGCAAGGCAAATGGTAACATTTCGTGCCAATCCTTATAAGTTTTGACCATCTTCTGCAGGATTTTCTTGATGTTTTTAATAGCAGCTTTGACAGCTCCGTTCATCTTGGGACGGTAAGGTGAAGAATTGTGATGTTCAATCTTGAAATTGTCACATAACTCTTTCATTGTCTTGTTGTTCAAATTTGTCCCATTGTCAGTTATGATCCTGTTGGGGATTCCATAATGACAAATGATATTATTTTTTATGAAACGAGCAACCACTTGCTTGGTTACATTGGCGTAGGAAGTGACTTCAACCCACTTGGTAAAATAATCGATGGCCACTAGAATGAAACGATGTCCATTAGAAGCTTTCGGCTCAATAGATCCAATCATGTCGATGCCCCACATAGAGAAAGGCCATAGGGATGACAGAACATTCAGCAAGGTCGGAGGAACGTGTATCTTATCAGCGTAGATCTGGCACTTATGACACTTTCTGGCGTATTGGATACAGTCAGCTTCCATAGTCAACCAATAATATCCAGCCCTCAAGATCTTCTTAACCATGGCATGCCCATTGGAATGAGTGCCAAAGGCTCCTTCATGAATATCGTGAATCAACAGGTCTACTTCTCGCTTATCAACACATCTTAGCAGGACCATGTCATGATTCCTCTTGTAAAGTACATTATTACCGAGAAAGAATTTGGATAACAATCTTCGCAAAGTTTTATTATCAAGACTGGAAGCATTGGCAGGATACTCTTGAGTCTTCAGATAATTCATGATGTCGTGAAACCATGGTTTTCCATCTATCTCTTCTTCAACTGACTGGAAATAAGCGGGTTCGGTCTTGCGCTTGATACTGATGAGAGGTGCTTCATTGTGAAACCTGACTTGCCATATTGAAGCTAACATGGCTAGGGAATCAGCAATGTGATTTTCAGTGCGAGGTACATGACGGAAAGTGATCTCATCAAAGCACTTAATCAATTCCATAATGTAAGCACGGTATGGAACGAGTTTTTCATCCTTAGTTTCCCATTCACCCTTGACTTGGTAGATGACCAAGGCAGAATCACCCATAACTTCAAGAATATTGATTCCAAGATCAATTGCAGCTTCTAAACCCAAAATACATGCTTCGTACTCGGCAATATTGTTCGTGCATCCAAAGTCCAACCTTGCTGTGAAAGGAGTATAACCGCCATCGGGGTTTATCAATACAACACCTACACCATGTCCTTTGAAATTGGAAGAACCATTAAACATCATCTTCCATTTAGAACCGGGCTCAGAACCTTCATCAGGGTCGGGCTCTTCACAATCTTTTACTACCATGATGTCTTCATCCGGGAAATCAAACTTGAGAGGTTCATAATTTTCCACAGGCTGATCTACAAGGTATTATGATAAAACGCTTCCCTTGATAGCCTTCTGAGGAACATATTGGATATCATATTTTGACAATAGCATATGCCAACGGGCAAGTCTTCCTGTTTGAGCAGGCTTCTCAAAGATGTACTTTATCGGATCCATTTTCGAGATCAATAAAGTAGTGTGACGTATCAAATACTGCCTCAAACGTCTTGCAGCCCATGCTAAAGCACAACAGGTTTTCTCAAGCAGTGAATAACGGCTTTCGCTATCAGCGAACTTCTTACTTAAGTAATATATGGCATGCTCTTTACGACCAGTTTCATCACGTTGGCCCAATACACAACCCATGGATCCTTCTAAAACAGCCATGTACATAATGAGAGGCCTTCCAGGAACAGGAGGAATCAGAATGGGTGGTTCTTGCAAATAGTTCTTGAGTTTTTCAAAAGCTTGTTGACAATCAGAATTCCACTCTACAGTCTGATCTTTGCAGAGCAATTTGAAGATCGGTTTGCAAATAGGATTCATGTTGGAGATGAATCTGGATATATAGTTCAAACGACCCAGAAAGCCTCTCATTTGAGATTCGATCTGCAGAGCTGGCATCTCTTGAATAGCTCAGACCTTGTCAGGATCTACTTCAATTCCTCTTTAACTGACGATAAAACCAAGCAACTTCCCTGACCTGACACCGAAAGTACATTTGGTCGGATTCAACTTCAACTGATATTTCCGTAGTCTTTTGAATAACTTTAAGAGATGGTCCAAATGTTCCTCCTCACTCTGAGATTTAGCAATCATATCATCCACATATACTTCAATTTCCTTGTGGATCATGTCATGGAATAAGGTCACCATAGCCCTCTGATAGGTTGCCCCTGCATTTTTTAAACCAAAGGGCATGACTTTGTAGCAGTAGGTTCCCCATGGTGTGATAAATGTAGTTTTATCCATGTCAGCTGGGTCCATTCTGATTTGATTGTAACCAGAAAAACCGTCCATGAAGGAGAAAACTGCAAACTTGGCTGTATTATCCACAAGAGTGTCGATGTGCAGTAGAGGAAAATCATCCTTGTGACTAGCTTTGTTGAGATCCCTGTAATCTACGCACATTCGCACTTTACCATTTTTCTTCGTAACTGGCACAATGTTGGCTACCCACTCCGGATATTTCGAAACCGCCAAGAATCCTGCATCCAGTTGTTTCTTAACCTCATCTCTGATTTGGAGAGCCATATCAGGTCTACTTCTACGGAGCTTCTGTTTCATAGGCGGACATTCAGGCTTGAGTGGTAGCTTATGAACTACTATGTCTGTATCTAAGCCAGGCATGTCTTGATAAGACCAAGCAAACACATTTACATATTCTTCCAAAACCAGTACTAGCCGTCGTCTGATTTTTGCCCCAAGTGTTGCCCCAATCTTGACCTCTTTCCTCTTTTCTTCGGTGCCAAGGTTGATGACGTCAACTTTTTCTTCATACGGCTGAAGATCCGTGTACTGATACTCACACATTTCTGCCAAATCATCAGGGACCTCATAATCCTCCTCTTCCTCAGCTTGATAAATAGGCGAATCAAAGTCGATAGTGGGAGTAGGGTCATTGAATACAATGGGTTTGGGATTTACTTCTGGCATAGGGTACAAAGTAGGGATCTCAATAGCTTCCCAATTACTTAAAGTGGCGTCACACCGAAACACCAAGTGGTTGATATCTTCGTCTTCAATGTCTTCAATGATGGCATGGACTTGCTGTCCTCCACTGACGAACACCTCATGAATGGTCCTTGGTCTCCCCCTTGTTGGAGCAGCTTTTCCCTCAAGAGTTGGTTTGTAACCAAACCCTTGGTACTTCTCTCTTTCTGGGACTTCGACGATCTTGCCCCAGGCTTCGGGTACTCCTCCTCGTAAAGCAGATTGAATGCTTTTGAAGGAAGCAAAAGATGGACAATCGGAGGCCACTGGTTCCTTATCATCAAGCATAACGGCATTTGCTATTTCAAGAGCCTGGAAAGAGGTTTCCAAAGCATCTTCATCTGCTTCAATATAATGAAACGAGGATAGATTTCTAACCATTAGGTCTTCTTCCCCGTGTATAATAACCAATTTCTCTTCGGCCACGAACTTCATCTTCTGATGCAGAGTAGAGGTTACAGCGCCAGCCTCATGGATCCATGGTCTACCCAACAAACAACTATAGGCAGGGTTGATGTCCAAGATCTGAAAAAGGATATTGAATACTTGAGGACCAATCAAGACAGGTAGCTCAATCTCACCCATCACCGATCTTCTTGAGCCATCAAAGGCTTTAACAATGAGTGAAGTGGGTATCTACAGCTCCTTGGTAAGATAACTTCTCAAGAGTTCTTTTTGGAAAAACTTTCAAGGATGAATCGGTATCTACAAGAACCCTGGCCATCGTATCCTCCTGACATTTCACTGATACATGTAAGGAGAGGTTATGATTCCTTCCTGCTCGAGGTAACTCCTCGTCACTGAAGCTAAGAGTGTTACAAGCTGTAATGTTGGCAACGACGTGGTCGAACTATTCAGTTGTTATATCTTGGGCCACGTGTGCCTGAGCCAATACCTTCTACAAAGCTTATCTATGAACAGGTGAATTGACTAACAGAGACAAGATCGAAATCTTGGATGGGGTCTGATAGAGCTTATCTACCACCCTGTAATCACTCCTCTTGATAATCCTTAGGAACTCTTCGTCTTCTTCTTTAGAAATTACCTCTTCTGCTTTGTCTCTAGACAGTGTGGGGACAACGGTTTCTTTGGGTGTAGTTTCTTTGAAAGAATGAGTGTATACTCTACCGCTTCGGGTCATCTTCCCAGTTCCAACTATGTTGGTCACTTCTTCAACAATAGTTCCCACCTCTTTCCTTGGAACTACGTCTTCAACAGCGATTCCCACCTCTTTCCTTGGAATCACATCTTCTCGTCTTTTGTTGCTCATGACATTCTCATAGAGCCATGGTACAGCCTTGGTCCCTCTGAACCTAAATGGAGTAGGTTGTCGGGTGTCACATTGCTTAGAATGATTGACAGTGGAAGCATCAATTGATCCAGAATTATTGAAAACTGGTACTGGTTTATTAAATACAGGAACTATAGACCCAGACTTAGGTACGTTAGACCCGGATACTTGCCATCTTGGCTTCGGTAGGTTAAACACAGGTTCGATTGCTGTAACTGTATTCTCCTTTTCTTTGTTGAATACCTGTAGGAACCCTTCATTGATCAAATACTAAACATCGTCTTGGACTAAATGACAACCTTTGATACTGACATTACATTCTTCACAATCATCATGGCAAACTTTAACTAACCCAGCTTTAAACAACTTAGCATGAAAGGCCTTGATAGGAGTTTTGATCTTTGTTGCGTCTAAAACCAATATCTCATCCTTTTCATCTTCAATGGCATTAGTAGCCCCATGAGTAGGCAAAGGATTGTTTTTCACATTCGGTTGATTATCATCAAAGGAAAGGATATTCTTCTCCATCAATCCCTTCACTATATTTTTCAACGCTAAACAGCCCTCTAAATCGTGACCAGCCCCTCCTTGATGAAAAGCGCAATTCGCATTTGGATTGAAGAATGGCATAGACTTCTCAGTTGGTGGTCCCAAAGGTCTAGTAACGATCAGCCCTTGCTCCACTAAGGAAGGGTAAAGCTATGTATATGACATCGGTATAGGTGGAAATGCTGGCTTTCCCCCTTGCCTTTTGTGAGGAGAATTCTGTTGTGGAACCTGTTGCCTTGGTTGTTGATAATTCTGGGTTTTAGGCCATTGCTGATAGGTTGTTTATTGATAAGTTGGCGCCTGTTGCGCTGCTTGGTGGTTGAAAGTACGCGTAACAGCAGCTATGTAGGGTTGCTGAGCATACTACATTTGGTAGAATGGATGTTGAGAGAAGTTTGGACTCGGCTGTTACTGGTACATTGGCTATTTCCATCGAGGGCCCTGTTTCTTTCCTGCCATGACGACATTAGTTTCCCCTTCCTTCTTTTTGTGAGAATGACTAGGATACTTCTTAGTACTGATGCCAGTTGAACTGCTCGGAGAACTGATTACCTTTCCACTCTTTAATCCTGCCTCCACATTCACGCCAACTGCAACAATATCAGCGAAACTAACACTGACACTGCTGATCATTCTCTCATAAAATTCAAGCTTTACTGTGTCTACAAACCAATCAGCCAACTCCTTCTCGGTCAAGGGCGGTTCAACCTGAGATGTCGTTTCTCTCCATCGTTGTGCATATTCTTTGAAGGATTCAGTACTGCTTTGGGTCATACTCAATAACTGTCTGCAGTCAGGGGCCAGATCCAAATTGTACTTGTAGTGTTTTATAAAAGCATCAGTCACATCCTGGAAACAATGGACTTGGGACTGGTCTAGGCTTAAATACCACTTAGCAGCAGCCCCCTTTAAACTGTCTTGAAAACAATGGATCATTAGTTTGTCATTACGTACATGCGCGGCCATTCTTCGATAATACATGATCAGATGGGACTTGGGACATGTGGCCCCTGAGTACAACTCAAAATTTGGCAATTTAAACTTGGGTGGAATCACCAAGTCTGAAACTAAGCACATATCCTTAATGTCAGTGCTAAATGCATTACTTAACTTCATCGCCTTCATTTTTCTCTGCATTGTCTCGACACTCTCTCTCAATTTCTCGTGTCGGTCATCCCCTTCTTCTGACACATCAACGTAATCGTAAGGATGATGGTTTTAGAAAACCGGATGCACCTGTGTTTGTACTGCTGGTGGAGAAAAAGTCGGAATAGCTTGCAGAGTCTCATTGACCAGAGGAACTGTTTGCTGAGTAGACAAAGGAACTGTAGCACGGATAAAATCAACGGGCATACCCAATGTGTGGTTCATGACAGGGACGATAGGAGGTTCTACCATTGTAGTGATGATTTCGGAGACTACAGTGGCCTGGGTGTCCATTTTTACTCTCATGACGTTGATAGCCTCGAGGATTTTTCCCATCCCTCCTCGTATCTCATTCAATTCGTTGTTAACTCTATCCATTTCTCCGTATGCTTCTGACATCTTTAATCGAGCTTGGGCCCGAGTGTTGTAGTTGTGTCTGGGATTCAGTGTGACGATTTTTGGAGAGAACACGGTGACATGAGATAAAGACAAGGAAAAATGCACATGATGATGCAAATGAGGATGCAAATGCAAATGCAAGCTAAACTATCAAGAAACCAAAGAAAATTTTGCAAATAATGTAGACAATAGAATCTTTAACAAAATAAACTTCTTCATTCAAGAATCTGGTGAGCATTACATCAGGAGCAGTGTGTCCTCATACTCCAAGTACATAAGTAGAGATACATCAATACGAAAGGGAACATTAACAACAAAGGAAATAACGACAGTAACATCAAAAAAACTAAGGATTGGATCCACTGGTTGATGATCCCTCTCCTCCATTAATCAATCTCATCAATTTACTGATACGTTCTTTTGTCTCTTCTCTCGCAATAACTAGTTCTCCTAAAGCTTCCACCATCCTCTGCTTTGCCTTTGAGGGTGATTCGTGATGAGGAAGTGGCTTCCTCATCAAGCGGGCTATGTTACGAGACCATTGCAAGTGGGCCTCAGTGACTGGGCATTCATCTTTCCATAGTTGTCTGTTAATTTGGCGCCAGGCGTGCTCCAATCGCATCTTCATCTCAAACCCTTCCTTTTCATCATAAAACATCATCTGCATATCCTCATCATCTGGAATTCCCTCCTTCAAATGACCCAGCTGACTGTGGGCAAGGACAGGGTTATAATTGATACAATCGTTCCTCCCCATAAGGGGCACATTGGGGCAATCCCCACAGCTATGGATTATGATAATTCCTTCTTCAGTTGAATCGTACTATTCAATGTCGGTATGCTTCAATTCCATCAGCTTTTTGGACCAGCTCTTGTAGTCCTCAACCTCCCAAAAGCCTGGTGTCTTCGGCAAATAGGTTTTAAACCACTTATAGAAAAGAGCCACGCAACAGACGATTTTCCCACAGCCTCTTGTATACCTGGTTTGAATGGCGTGGTAGACATTGGCTAGCAGTGTTGGGACCAGATTGTTGATTGTGAAGATCTGAATGGCTTAATCATCCACAAAGTTTTTGGCGTTTGGAAACAGAAACAAACCGTATATCATCAGAGCGAGGGTTGATTCAAACAAAGCCTCATTTCCTCTGTTCTTGAAGTAAAGAGCCTTTTCCAGCAAAAATTGGGCGGGTAGTCCGTGTTTTCCTCCTTTGTTAGTCAGATTAGCCTGGATGTCAGACAATCTGATCCTGGTTGTTCTGGCAATGTCTCTGGCAGAGGGCATCCCTTCGATCCCAGAAAAGATGGGAGCTTCTCTGAAAGGAATCCCTATCATGGCGGAGAATTCCTCTAGGGTTGGCACCAACTGGAATTCAGGGAACACGAAACAGCGGTATGCCGGATGATACAACTGGACCAAAACTTCAAGGGGCCCTACAGTCACTGGTACTCTCATCAGTGGAATGATACACCCATATCTATCAGCGAAGGCTGACTGGTCTTCAACCATCTCTCCCAACCACCACAACCGCTCCAACTCTAGGAGTTCAAAGAAATAAGGCCAGGCTCTTTTCCCTGCAGCATCCATTTCTACAAAATCTGCAAAACAAAATTAGTATCTTGATAGTTTAGCAAAGAATGCAAGATGCAATGCAACATTTCATGGAATTCAGACACTTGCAGAATATCAAGAGATATCAAAAGACCTCATTTTCATTAATAAAAAAGGTGAATTACAAGAGTTGATACACTTCCAAGAACCCTAAACATGAAGCTAACTAAAAGCTAGAAAATCCTAAGGAGATTCTCCTAAGAGTCTCATGTTGAGTCTTCTGATTTCTTTCTCCATTTGGTCCCTTTCTGTGACGAGGTTGTTGATGATGGATTTCCAAGCAGGAGGCTGAGTGTTAGAGGAGCTTGGATCTTCCTGGGATTTTCTCTTCTTGCATGAAAGTAACTCTTCGTTCTTGGCCTGTAGTTGTTTATGGAGTTCCAGGTTTTCTTCAACAACCACTTGATATTTGAGTTTCCAGGCTTCCTCTGACCGTTGGGCTTGTCTTAAAGAAATCTCCAACTCTTCCTCCTTTGACATAAAGTATAAAACAGGATCATTCTTCAAAGCAATTGGTTCTTGCTTCTTGTAGGGCATCTTTAACTCAATGGCTCTTCTTCGGACCCATTGGAGGTAGGGTTCCAATGACACACAATTAGGTTTTCCCAAAGAACTCCTTCTTCTTTTACGCTTGCTACCCCAAGCGTCTAAGATCAACTTCTTCTGCTCTTTGTTCTTGTCATATTCTTCAAAGTAGATGTTTTCCAAATGAACACTAAGAGGTTTATCTTCCAAAGGGTACCCTAATTGGCGTCGTGCCAATATAGGGTTATAGCTAATTCCACCTCTTATGCCAAGGAGAGGCACGTTGCCATAGTTTCCACAGCTATCTGTAATTAGAATTCCATCATACACCCGATTATACCAGTCAATATTTGCATGGGAGAGTGCCATAATTCTCTGGGACCACCATCCTTTCTTGGAATCCTATAATGCGCCTGCCTTTGGTAGATGCGAAATAAACCATCTATACAACATGAGGACACAGCAAGTTATTTGTCCGTTACCATGAGCATTTCTCATATGGACTGAGTGATAAGCTTCAGCAAGTAGGGTAGGTACTGGATTTTGTTTCAAGAAGATTTTGATTGCATTCAGATCCACAAAGTTGTCAATATTCGGAAACAAGAAAAGACCATAGATGAGTAATACAAAACTAGCTTCGAAGGCATCCCGGTTGGAGTGTTAAGCAAAGTAACGAGCATTTTCAAACAAAAGCTTAGCAGTTAACCCAAAAATTCCTCCCTTGGAAGTTAAATTTCTTTTGATGTCAACTAACTCCAAATGAGTTTTCTTAGCTATCTCTTCCTCTTTAGGATTCTTTTCGAAGATAGGAAACGGGGAATCATCCTTGATAGACAAACCAATTATCTGAGAGTACTCCTCAAGGGTAGGTAAGAGTTGATAGTCAGGAAACGTGAAGCAGTGATACTTTGGGTCGTAAAACTGAAGCAGAGTTGAGAGGAGTCCTTCATCGATGTTTTTCTTTAACAAGATCCACAACTTTCCATATCTGTCTTTGAATCCCTCAGGGTCTGTTAGCAAATCTCCTAATCTCCTTAGGTCATCCAATTTTGGACTCTTGAAAGTGTATTTGATGGTATTCCTTCTTGAGCTGTCCATGATATCCCTCTGATATTTCACAAAAAGATAAGTCTGAGTTCCATGAAACTGATGTGACATGAATGCTTATGATGTATGAATGCAAAGCACACACAAAGATACACACAAATCACAAATGTACATAAGCAAAGGGTCTAGGTTTAAGCATGGAGCCATGGTTTACCCTTCCCATTGGTATGTACTACTGGTTTTCATCTGTTGAACATGGTTCTAAGAAGTTCCCAGAGTCAACAACCCATCTTTTGGATTTTATCGACTTCCCAAATCACTTGGTAATCAATAAAATTCTCAAGAGAATCTCGTCTGAGTGTAGTATCGCGTGACAACCATTTCAGAAATAGACTCCATCATGGTCACTGCACTACATCCTAAAAGGCCAAGTGGGGTTTGGAAACTACGGTCCTCAATATCAAGGGCACCTAGGTCGAGAGTAGCACGTTTTCACGAATAGACTCGTTCACATTGATTAGACTCTCAAGAGGGCCTCAACTGAGTGATGGTGTCTCAAGTCAACTTTTTCAGGAATCGACTCCCTCAAATCCTCCTTGAATATATCATAGTCCTATCATAAGTGCTCTCAAATCCGGGTTAGGACTTATCTCACCACTCAAAAGTACCATGCCAACAAAAGATCTCAAGCAAAGCACATATACAGGTAGTCATACAGATATGTACAAATATAGCAAACAAGCATAAATAATACAATTAAAAACAAGGTGGGCTTAACCCTCCAAATTCAGCCTGCATCCCTAGTGAAGTCGCCATTTCTGTTGCGGTGAGAATCGAATAACAAGCTACTAATTAAATTGCATCACAAAACTTTGAATTCACCGCCGACTTTGATTTATCCAAAGGAAAGGTTCAAGATCGAGAAAAACCTAAAGGGTGGAGATCTAAGGTTCGGGGGTTGGTTATACTAAGGGAAGGTATTAGCACCCTTAATATCTTTAGTACTCTACAGGAACCTCTTATTTATGTTTGTGTTATGTTATGTTTGCTTGCTAAGATATCTGCTAAAGTTGAAGACCTAAGGGTATGTACACTAAGTTTACTCGCCAAGACGTCGCATCTTGTGCCTACGTATATGACTAAAGAATCAGAGAAACCGTAGTTCACCTAACTAAAGGATGAATGAGGAACCATTGACTATGGCCAAAGTTCCAAGGGGAAATGAGTATGAGCTCATTTTAGAGTTCACGATAACTCTCTGAATCTAAGTTATAGGGGGAAGTGAGTTCTCATGATGGTGAGAATCACATAGATTTCAAAACTCTAACCTATTGCTAAGTTATGATTCCATTGCTCTCATGAGGCCAAGAAAAGGGATAAGCTCTTATGAGGCTAAGGTAGGGTTGTTGTTTAGTGACTCATGAGTCAATTTAGGAGGACTTTCCTTTGGAATAGGGGAAGATAACAGTTTTTACATATTATGAAAATAGAGGGTTTACATGACTTATATGAAAATATAACAAGATATTAGGGTGGCATAAAGTCACAACATCATGCAAGGTTGAAATTAAATACATTAGACATTGCTTAAACAAAATAAATAAAGATAACATAATAAGATGAATAAAATAGTGCAATAAAACCCTAAAAGATACTTCCAATTTCAACATGAATAAAGGCCATCAAGATTAAATATTTTCATCAATTTCGTTTTATATTCAACAAGTGAATTCAATTAGAAACGATTAGAAAAAAGAATGGAAGAAAAAAGGATAGAAAATAATTAAGTTATGAAGGTTTGAAATGTGGTGCATAAACCAAAAGAAACAAAACAACATGTGGTAAAAAGAAATGGAAAGGCCTCCCCTAGGTATTGAACCCAGGACCATGCGTATTCAGCCTAAAACCAAAGCCAGCCGAACCATGCACGCGTTCTGAACATATAATGGTAGCAGTGACATATATGTAAAGCGAAGCGAATTTTGAAAATTAAAATAAAAGGACTGGGGCGAGGGGGATTTGAACCCCAGTCCTAAGGGTCAAAGGCGAGTGTGCCTGTGTGTGTTTGCCACTGGGGTGGCTGTTTCATCCGTTATAAAACATGACTTAATAAACATATAAGCCTTCATGCACGCATAGACCAAAGGAAACCAAGCAACCAAACTCAAACAACATCCAGTTCTAATGGAACACGCCATGCCATTCATCACTTAAACAATTATCAATACGAAAGGACAGAGACATAAGATTGAAACCTCAACATTATGAGTTGCCAAACAGGTGAAAAACCAAGCAATGTTAACTACACAAACCGAGTATCCATGCAAGCTCTCACTTTGGTAAATGCAAACACACATCAAAGTATTGAACATAGGGTGTGACAGATTCAAATACAAGTTATCAAACATGTATTGCACAAAGGTTCAATCAAACACCATCATTGAAATTCATGGCAAAAAAACATGACTTGGACGCCTCTAAACAAACATTCATATGGTAGATTAATCCATGTGCAAGAAAACCAATAGAAACAAGTCCGCATCATTCACTCAAGGTATCAAATGAAAATAGAATGATGATATATTAGACATGATGAAATCAGTTTTAATGACATGCTTTAATGTTCAGCAACAGCTCAATCATGTTAATATGAGTGTTAATAGGTTGATGGCAACAAAGTAAAACATCAACAAGAACAAGCAGTCAGTGCAGATAAACAAATGAGTCATTTAGAGCAGTTCTGGTTCATAGAGTAATAAACTCAAAGGATCAAATGCACTTACTAATGCTAGCATACCAGTCAAATAACAAGATTCATATGTCATGATACATTGTGGCTATTAAACAAGGCAAGCAGACAAACTTCAGAATAGATAGCATACAAGGCACAAGAATAGTTCATATATCAAAGCTAGATTATATGTACACCAATTAAACACAATGTCAAGGAAAGTTTGCATTTAATAACATGATGTTGGAAGACATAGGTTCATGGCATTTTGGATACACAAAGTTATCATGAAGCATAAACAGAATTTGTACACATCAAATAACAGTTGAGCAAGAATACCACATATAAGCAACATCCTGATAGTCAAAGGCCATACATGTATTCAGGGCAAAACAAGACACAATACATGACAGCATAGCAATAAGTTTACTTAAGTAATGTCATTCAAAACAGGCAGTGGCATATGGCATGGTGAAAGCAAATACTGGTTGTGCTAACATATAATGGATACAAAAACAAACTTAAAGGTATGGATCAAAACCAGTTCTGATTCGAGGCAAAGGGCAATCCAATGGTCATGAAGTATAAACATATCAAATGTTCAAGTATTATCAGTAGCATTCAAAACAAACATTTAGACAGTTAGGCACAACAAAGACTCAGGGCAATGCAGAGTAAAACTTAAGAAAGAAAGTGCATATGGTTCTATGGTAATAAGCATTGGGTACCAAGACAAATGCCTCAAGAGATTTAGCAATCGAAATCAACCAAGGATACATGGTGGAAAAGCACATATCATGTTTGAACATTTAAGGCTTGCACATAAATTGGAGATACCAAACTGACAGCATGTGGCACATGGACAAAACCAGATTTAAGCATGGCAAGGCATATCTAACATGGATTCTAGGTTTACAAACTAGTCACAAGTCACAGAGACAGCAAAGCAAATAGGGCATATTATGTACCAAAGATTGGTGGAACAATGATAAGCATGCTTGGTAAAAGATTTCTGAACCTATATCATAGCAGCAAGTAAACATTCAGAGTGCATTTAGTTATTTAATTCTAACAAGGCAGCAGTTTTAGATGAATCAATTTCAAGCATACCAACAAATAACCAAGTCATGAGAGAATGCACAAATCCAACAAATGATGAAGTGTTTATAAGCACATGGTTAGAACAAAACTTAACTTAAAAGCTAGCAACAGGTCTCAAGTGAAACAAGTCAAACACCAAGCATTTTAGCAATTCAAATACCAAACATCAAGCACATAAATCAACAAAGATCAAGCCATGGCAGAGTGGTGCATATCAAGATGTAGATAAACACATGAATACCAAAAGTATCAACACCTAAACACAACAAGTGTCAACAATAACAACGTTTTGGATACAAAACATGGCCATGAGCTTAAGTGTACAAAATGATCATACATTGATGATGACAGAAAAAGAACACCAGTGGCATTTAATGAAAGCAACTTAGCAGCATTTAATCAAACATTACACATAGCAACAAACAGTGATAGAGAGGTTCATCAACCATAAAACACATGAGCATCTCAGAATAAGTATTGAACTAAAATTCAAAGATCTCAACTCTTAATAACATCCAAGCATCAAGACATACATAGGTAAGTTAGCATTTCTATCCATTTTGACAGTATAACACCAAAATGAAACCTTATAAACTTACAGCCAGTTAATGAACAAAACCAATACATTATCATTATGATGATATCTCAGGCATAATAACTTAGAACAAAAAGTAGCATACATGTCTATCTCAATATATCAGCAAAGCAACCAAAACTATCCTATTTCATGATATCGAGCCATGGACAGAAAGTGCAGATTCAAACACATATTGGCACATTATAGATGAGTGAAAAGCAACATAAAGCATATTACAAACAGTTATGATGAGATATGATATGATGATATTAGTTGAGCATGGATATTAAAACATGGAAATGGAAAGTGTAGTTACCAAGTGGAGTAATGTCCACTGCACCTTCAAGTGTGTTGAATTCTCTCCTTTCTAAACTGGAAAGACTCCAAAGCAACCCTTCTCCTTTTTCTTACTCGTGGAATTCAAAAACTCATAGACTTTTTAGAGTGTTTTGAGAGAATTGTTGGTGATCTTCAAGTGCTGGGGTGACCTCCTTTTATAGGCTGGGCAGATTGGCTTTGGTTCTTTGTGACCAATGGACAAACACATGGTATGCTGAGTAAATAATTAGGGTTTACAACGGCCTCTTTTAAAATTAAAATCCGGTCAATCCTCGGAGATAAAAATGCTTCCTCTGCTACACATGGACCTCAGAGATGCAGGGCATGTTTCATAATTTTGTGTATTGCTTAAAAACCTCCTTCTTTGTTGTCATAAGGGTGAGTATCAAATGAGGAAATGGTTGGGATTTCACGAAGATTTCTGCAGGCGAGAGTAGTCCTTATGCTGAACCAAGTAAATCTTCAGAGTAACTTTTAATGAACCCAGGCATGAAAGCTTAAAAGGGAAATGGTGGGAGATTTCAAAAGATGAATTAACGCACCAAGGATTATGAGCTGTAGTAATTTGTTTGCGTTGAACTGGATACGATTTATCTTGGAATGAATTTTCTTCTTCACTCTATTGAAACACGAAGCCATGAAGGAAGAGAGGATAACATTTTGGTCACTTTGCTCCATGCCAAGCCACACGTCAGCCTCTCATTGGCTGAGGGAATGGAGTTGAAAAGTCAAAGCTATAGTGCACGAATCCTATTGGTCATCAGCAAGTGATTCTTCTTGCCTCCAATTGTATTTTTGTAACATTGATTTTGTAACATTGATGGGCTTATGAGATGGGCTTAAGAACAAATGTTTTTAAGACTTGGTTTTCTCTTCTTTTTTGGTTAGCAAAATAAAAAGAAAATGGTTTGAAAAAAGAAATGACTTAGAAAAGAAAATAAATAAAAGAAGAAGTGAATTTTGAGTAGGTGAAATGGTTATGGTTTAGGAAACTTGATATTGACGAATAGAAATGAAATTGGATAAAAATTTGGTTAATGGATGACTATTGAAATTGGTTTGGAATTAAGAATAACAATTGAAGAGGGAACATGAGGATGAATAAAGTGGATAAAAATTGTTATGGGGAAGGTTATGGAGATATCTCTTTGAACATGAGAAACTTGCTTGATTCAGTGTTCCATCCAAAATCTTGACTAATCAACCCTTGAATCCTTCTGAAATAAAACCTAATTCACAAAACAGACATAAACGAAACTTGGTAAATGGGTTAGCTATGCAATATGATTGACCTAAGATGACTTGCAAAAAGATCAATGGATCTAAGGGTAAAATTTGGGGTAAAACACATACTTTTTGGATCCAAGTGAAAAATCCCCCTACTTTTGGAAAAAATGCAAGACAGATTCTGACTTAGTGAAAATTTCAATAAGTGTTGGAAAAAGTGACATTTCATGTTTTCAGCCATTTTGATTATTCCATAACTTAAAATCCATGAGGAATTGGAGTGAGGTGTAGTTGACACTTTTAAAGTATGCCATGAGAGCTATAAATCCATCTTTGGATCAGCCAAAATGGTTGCTTGGATCACAAGTTATGATCCTTGGAAGTTGGCACCCTAGCCACTTTGTTTCATAACTTAGAAAATTTCTAAGTTTTTTTTTCTGGTTACCCCTTTTACAAGTTATCCCACTTTTCTTGATTTTTCTTGATGAATGATGATTCAAATCATACATTAACATCATTTTAGGGTTAGGGGACCATAATTGATCAAAAAATCAAAAAGTCAAACTTTGACTTTTGGGCATTGTTGACTTTTTATCAGATGAATTCCAAATTGTGTGATCCGCTATGAAATCAAGTCCTTGAACTAAATCAAACTTGATGGATTGATTTCATATGTGTTATAGGGTGTATTGAATCATGTCCCAAGGTTTGGGAGCATGTCTTGGTCAAAAGTTAAAGGCACAGTTGACTTTTTCTTCAAAAACCCTAATTGTGGTTCTGATGAACTTGAAACTTGTGAATCAAGCTTCTTGGATCAATCCATTGTTGCAAATGGATCAATGTAGTGTATTAGAGACCCTCAAATCATGTCTTGAGGTCTTGGCTCATGTTTTGTCCCAACAGTCAACTTAGGGGTGAATTAGGTCAAGAAGCCCTAATTCCTGATTTTTGATAAATGCATCCCCTGAGGTTAAATTGACTTGATGATTGGGTTCATGATGTCCCTTGGAGCATCTTAGGTTGTGCTTTGAATCATTGGCTTATGCCTAAAGGCAAATTCCATCTGGAGGCCCTGGTCGACCAAAACCCTAATTTGGTGACACTGGCGATCTTGAGGCTTGATCCACTCAGAATGTTGCAACCTTGTGCTTGATTCTTGACATGGGAGTCCTATTGATCCTTTGTGGATGTTTGAGAGGCTATACAAGTTGAAGATCATGTCATTCCTTGATTGATCCTTTGTCTAAGAGCTCTGAGAGGGCTTGAAACCCTAAGTCTGATTGTAGTGGATGCTCACCCATCTTTGGGGAGACTAATGAGGTATGATGGTCCATCCATACTGTGATGATGACTTGCACAATGATGGGAAATCTTAGTGGTCAAAATTTAGGGTATGAAAGATTTCATAAAGGATCGCACAGTTTGAATTTCATCTGATAAAAAGTCAACTGTACAAAAAGTCAAAATTTGACTTTTTGATTTTTTGGTCAACCAAGGTTCCTTAACCCTAAAACAATGTTAATTTGTGATTTGAATCATCATTCATCAAGAAAAATCAAAGAAAATGAGTTAACTTGTAAAAGGGGTAACCATAAAAAACTTAGAATTTTTCCAAGTTATGGAACAAAGTGGCTAGGGTACCAACTTTCAAGGATCATAACTTGAGATCCAAGCAACCATTTTGGATGATCCAAAGATGGATTTGTAGCTCTCATGGCATACTTTAAAAGTGTCAACTACACCTCATTCCAATTCCTGATGGATTCTAAGTTATGGAGTGATCAAAATGGCTGAAAACATGAAACGTCACTTTTTCCAACACTTAGTGAAATTTTCACTAAGTCAGAATCTGCCTTGCTTTTTTCCAAATGTAGGGGCATTTTTCACTTGGATCCAAAAAGTATCAAGACAAACTATGATTATACATGTGGTGTATCATATGAGAGCTTTCCAAAATGGCCAAGAACTCCATCAAACTCCACCTGAGCTAGGAGTTATAACAGCTGCAACATGCCTTGCTGCAAACTGTCTTGGCAAGGCAGATTTGTGCACAAGGGCTCGAATTGCTCAAATTGTGAAATTCCAAGCATGCTTATCCATCTGCACACCTCAAGGGGGAACAACCAAGGGGATGAATAATAAAAACATCTGAAGAATATGAATTTGGTCAAGGCATAGCCCTGCTCTTGGGAGGGGCTAGGTTGCCTTGCATGAGAAGAAATTCCACCAAGCCAAAGCCTTTGAATATGATCTGATCCAGCAGCCATTCACTATTCCTCCAAAACAAGAATTGATCACCTATAAATGGAGGTTCTAATTGATCATTCAAATCACACTAAAGCAATTTACAGCACATCTTTCTCTCATTCTCTCTTAAGTACCAATTTTCTTTGTTTTTGAGCAACCACCATCGGGTTTTGAGTTGCAGCCTTAAGCAATCCATTCCAATTGCTCAAACACATCACATATGATGTATTTGAGGTATCCAAACACTTAAACACTAACTGTAACACCTCTAGCTCAAAATCACTCTTCAACCAAGCCATTATGCCTCAATTATGCAGCTGGAGTCCTCCAACTTGATCCAACGGTTTTCAAAGTGTTCCAAAGCTTGCAACACACTCCACAACATCCATTGAAGCTGTAGGGATCATCAAATCACATCTGGAACATAGTTTGTGCAGAGTTCCTTTTCAGCTTGCATCAAGGTAAGCCTCAAAACTACATCTTCATGATCCATGCATATTTCCTCGCATGATATTTTTGCCAATTGCTTGCCATCATATGTTGAGTATTTCCCCTCAAAAAATTTGATGATAGCCCTCACAACCATGTCTGCACGATTGCTTTTTCAAAATTAGGATTCATACGGTCATGTTGATATAACTTGCTATACACTGAAAATAAATGAAATCAAATATTGTCATCGTGATCCTTGTGAAAAAACGCATGAGTTTGGTATTTGAATCATGTCAAATGGTTGAGAAATGAGTGAATTAGAGGGCTTCACGCATCTGAGCTTGAGGTTGAAGATGGCCATGGCGCCATGCTTGAGAAACCAACCAAGTTTGCCTTATATTTTTCCCTTGCCATGTTATTAATGAATTGGCATTGCGCCCCAGTGGTTGATCAGCTGGTTTATGTGTATTGGCAAGCGAGAGGTCTGGGGTTCGAATCCCCCTCTTTTTTTATCACTTTTTCCTATTTTTCTTATTTGTCATATTATTTTGTTAATGATTTGAAAAATTAATAACTCCCTCAATTTTAATTATTTTTTATTGGTTCTTTTTGCAAAAAATCACAAAAATGTTGAAATATTTTATTCCACAAAAAAATCAAATTTATATTAGTTATTTAATATAATTACTATTTTTGTGAATAAATTCATTTTTAATTTCTTTTTAAGCATTTAAAAAATGAATATTTACCTTGAAAATCAAAACTAAATAAGTTTTAATTCACCTTGTGATAAAACCCTCATTTTTCAAACCTTAAACAAAAATCACAAGTGGTTTATTCAAACTTATTTGGTATTTTTACCATTTTCATTTGATTTTCTTTAAATATTTACTTTTAAAAGAAAACAAATTTAGGGTTTCCTTGATTTTCACATAAACAAACACTCATGGTCCTCTAATAAAGTGTAAGACCCAACCCCTTTTGTAAATACACCACCTTTTGGGCCTCAAATATTGTATAAGCCCCGTTGTATTTCAAAAGTTCGGCGCGACCATCGCCCGTTTAAAACAAACCATTTGGGCCTCTCCTCGAGCTATAAGACCCATTTAAAATCATTTTGGGCTTCTATTAGAGTGTAAGACCCAACCCCTTTGAAAACCAAAACTTTTGGGCCTCAGTCATTGTATAAGACCCACTGCGTTTTCAAAAATCTCGGCGCAATCGCCATTTCAAAACAAAAATCATCTGGGCCTCTCCTTGAGTTGTAAGCCCCATCTTTTTTTTAAAATCATTTTTGGGCCTCTAATAGAGTGTAAGACCCAATCCCCTTTTAACCAAAACAATCTTTGAGCCTCAGATATTGTATAAGTCCCTCTGCGTTAAAAGAAAAGCTCAGCGCGATCGCCAGTTCAAAAAAACAAATCATATGGGCCAACCCTCGCGTTATAAGCCTCATTTCTTTTTCTTTCAATCATTTTTGGGCCTCTTGAGAGAGTGTAAGACCCATCCCCTTGTACAGAAAACCTTTCTCGGACCTCAGTCACTTGTATAAGTCCTTGTACAAAACGACAGTGCGATCACTAATAAAACCATGGGCCTCTCCTTGAGCTGTAAGCCCCAATTTTCCTTTCAAAAGCACTTTCTCCTTTGATTTTGAATATAATATTGTTATCAAAGCTTTCTTTGTTGAACAAACTAACTAAACTGCATAGAAGCTCTATAACCGAGTAAGTGTTCACCCGCTTTTATTTACCACTTTCATATGTATATAACTTTATTATGGGGCTGTTTCATTGTAAGTCTTCTTTCATAAACTCATATCGACTGTGTAATACTAGTATAGATATTTAGAGTTTCCCCGGCAACTACGTCTAGAACTAAGACAAAACCTCGTCTCCTTACATCCGACGTTCTCCCAGATATTTCAACATAACCTAAAACCATGAGATCTTTCTTTTACAACAGTTTTAGATAACTAGATCTAAGAAATCTCCCCCTTGAAGAGTTCATATACAGAAGGCCAATGTTCCAAGTGAAACCCCTTCTGGAACTGTTCATCAGCCTCCTCTTGGGCTTAGTGCAAGGACCCACAGGCTTCCTAAAAGCATCCCCGCCTCCTCTTGGGCATTGTACAAGGACCCGTCGGCTTCTTAGAAGTTTTCACAGCCTCCTCTTATGCTTCGTATAATGATTCTTCCTCCGGGAAGATAGCCTCCTCTTGGGCTTCGTACAAATTGTCCCTTCGGCTTCTTAAAAGTTTTTCTCGCCTCCTCTTGGGCTTCGTACAAATTGTCCCGACGACCTCTTAAAGGTATAGGAACAGAAATTAGTCATCTTAATAGAACAGTCTTTCAAAGAGTCTAGATCTTTCTACCGCGAACGTACTGTCTCTTAATTTCTTTTAAGCATAATACAAAAGATAAAACTCTAGACTTGGACAGTCTAATCTCCTTGAGTCTCGAAGACATTCTCAAGTTCCTTTCAAAAATAGGAAAAAACACCCGTAGACTTGGGCAGTCTCAATACCCTTCGGATTCCCCATTTCCTTAAAGAACAGGAAATAATCCCGGTCCTCAGATCAAATCCATGAGTACAACATTACCCATATAAGAACTGATTTTCTCTTTTAACCAACATACTGGACCTGTCACTCAACTGAAATAGTAACCCTAGCCTCCTCTTGGGCTTTGTACAATGATTCTCCCCTGCAGAGTTAACCTTTGCAGCCTTCATCTCGGGCTTTGTACGAGATACAAATCACTCTCTTGTTGAGTATAAAAGACTCTCTTATTGAGTCAAACCTCTTTTAGCCTCCATCTCGGGCTTTGTATGAGATAAAAAACACTCTCTTGTTGAGTATAAAAGACTCTCTTGTTGAGTCAAACATTTTTAGCCTCCATCTGGGCTTCGTACGAGATACAAATCACTCTCTTGTTGAGTATAAAAAGACCCTCTTGTTGAGTCAATCACCTTTAGCCTCCATCTCGGGCTTCGTACGAGATACAAATCACTCTCTTGGTGAGTATAAAAGACTCTCTTGTTGAGTCAAACCCTTTTAGCCTCCGTCTTGGGCTTCGTACAAGACACATATAAAAACACTCTCTTGTTGAGTCAACCCTTTTAGCCTCTATCTCGGGCTTCGTACGAGACACAAAAGTATCCTCTTGTTGGGTCAATAGCCTCCTCTTAGGCTTTGTATAAAGAAATCCCCGTTTGATTCAATCAACCTTTTAGCATCAAGTCATGCTTTGGTCACAGCATACAAACATCAACAACTCCTTTTCCCTCGTCTAATTGCTGTAAGCGGCAAGCCTCTGAATTATTTACAACCACGCCACTATCCCTCTTTTAGCATGAGAAATTCCTAAGGAAAGATGGCATTGCTCTAAACTGAGTTAAAGTCTTCTCCTTCAGGTTGAAAATCCCCTATAAAGGAAATTATGGCATTGCTGGATTCGCCTATCCCGGTTAAAGTTATTTTCCTTTATAATTAGTCACCCAACAGTTGTGCCAAATATTCCCCTTTAGTGATGACAAAGTCTCTCTAAAGTCAACACCCTTTTAGCTTCACATCTTGGGCTTCGAACAAGATACAAATAAACCCTTCAACTTCACATCTTGGGCTTTGAACAAGATACAAACCACCTTTAGCTTCACGTCTTGGGCTTTGAACAAGACACCAAAACACCATTTCCTCCCATAGAATAGGAGGAACTACGATCGCTCTGATTTCCCTATCCCGGGAATACGTAGGCATAAGATTGAAAAAGAATCTTAGTGAGCGCACTAATCAAAAAACCCCAAAGTCCTCTACCTCTAGCCAATCTAGCGCAGTATCCCAACAAATTCCCCATGAACAGTCCCGGTATTTCGTTTTGAACAAAATAAGCAGAGAGAGACCCACGAACTAAAGTCGCATTTGTAAACCAATAGTTATGACTGTTTAACCTCAGTTTGCAAGCAGGGTTAGTTGGAGACATCTATTTCCCTTCCTTCATCAGCTTCAATAGGATAAAAAATGAATCGAACTGTAGTACCAAAGTGATAGTGATTCGAAACCACAAAAACCGCGCTACAGAAAAATGGCGACCACAGTGGGAGAGACCTGTTCTTCTCCCGTCTCTTAGGAGGAAACCTTAAGTTTAGACAATTTCACAGGAAAAATGGCACCCACCGTGGGGCCAAACAAAGGAATCTTGTCTCTCTTATCTCTCTGGTTGAAACCTTCTCTTGGGACGAGTCCTTGGGTTCACAAGGTATCACCGAATGACGGTTCCATCGGGGAATGTCATTATTGCTAGAATCGGCCCTCACTAGGATCTTAGGTCAAAAACCTTTAAGTTGGGAAGGTACCACAGAATGGCGACTACGCTGGGGAACCATTTTCTGTTAGGATCATAGGATTCATAGTTCTTAAAAAGTCTAGGACATTAGGACAAATATATATACTGCTTTTCCTAATTGATATCTGTGTTTATTTTTCTGCTAATGGGAATGCGTGTGATGCCGCATGTGGAAAGATTGAGTATACACCTAGGAAAAACCTCTTTCAGTAGTGCGGAAGCTATCGGAAATAGTTGTCACACGATACTACCCTCTTCTGAGATTCTTCGAAATACATCACCTAGCACGGTTCCCGGTCCGCTGATGTTATCTCGACAAGAATCAATGATTTTGAGAGACAGGTTAAAAAATCACTAGTATAAACCTTTGGGATGGGTAGAGCCTTGACTTCATGACACCGACCCTTTGACCCCATATTTTTTCTATGTTTTTGTGTGCTGCATTCATGTATTCATTTTAAAAACATCAAGCAAAAAAAAATTCTCTTCTAGTCTCTCTTTTTCAAATTAAACTAAGACAATGATTACAAATGTCAGAGAGAAAAGGATTGCGCTAATGGATTTCAGTAGAAGAAAAACTCACAATTATACCTTCAATGTTCCAAAACTAGGGGATTTGAGAGGATTAGCAAGGATGATCACTAACCCTGATGCTTTCAGAGCCAAGTACGGAGGCCTGCTACCTCTGTTAAGGGTCCATGTAATTGAGGGAATCCTGGAGGCACTCATTCAGTTTTACGATCCGGTCTATCACTGTTTCACATTCTCGGATTACCAGCTCGCACCAACGCTGGAGGAGTATTCTCATCTGATTGATCTACCCATTACTGATCAAGCTCCCTTTTCTGGACTGGAAGAAATTCCAAAGGATCAGACCATTGCAAAAGCAATTTATTTGGACGAATCAGAAGTCAAGACTCACCTGACCACCAAGGGAGGAATCCCAGGTTTACCAGCCAAGTTTCTGGTAAGGAAGGCTCTGTACTTTGCTAGTATAGGGAACGTGACTGCTTTCGAGAGCATCTTTGTTTTGCTCACCTACGGGTTATATCTGTTTCCCAACATTGATAACTTCGTCGATATCAACGCCATTAAGCTTTTTCTCATTGGAAACATCGTACCAACCTTACTCATAGATACGTATCATTCTGTACACTTAAGGAATTTATACAGCGGAGGAATGATCACGTGTTGTGTACCCCTGCTATATAAATGGTTTATCTCCCATTTGCCTAAGTCTGCCACTTTTTGGGATCATAAGAGTGCCTTACGTTGGTCGCAGAAAATCATGTCTCTTACCAACTCTGACATCGATTGGTACAATCGAATCTATGACGGGATCAGGATCATTGACCGTTGTGGAAACTTCCCCAACGTACCCCTCATAGGAACTAAGGGAGGGATCAATTACCATCCAGTTTTAGTTCATCGTCAATTTGGATACCCGATGAGGCATGTCCCGCGTAATGCTCATCTGAAAGGTCTTTTCTTCAAGGAAGGAGAAAATGACAGGGCACTAAAGATGGAAATAGTGCACGCTTGGAAACATGTTCATAAGAAATGACGGGAGTCTCTAGGAAAACCGGATTGTGCCTCGGTGGAGCCTTATCTCCATTGGGTACAAACTAGAGCTATCAAGCTAAAGATGCCTTATCCTCGTCACGGAGTTTTTCCGCCAAGGGAATCTGTCATGTACTTCATGACTGGAACGGAAAAACTTCAGGTTACTCTCAACAAAGTTCAACAGGAGAGGAGGTCTTGGAAGAACAAGTACCGTATTCTCAATGTGGAGTGTACCAAAATACAGCAACTGCTGAAAGATAAGGATGCTCTAATTGAGATTTTGGAGCAACATGCTGTAGAAAATCAGGATGACCAAAGGAATTTGCTCGCTCCTTTTACTTGGCAAAGGAATGACAACCCGACAATGGCCCAAGAGCCCCGGTCCAAGAAAAGGAAAGTACCAGAATCAGCACCCGAGTTCTCCTCAGAGAGGACTCGGGACCCATTAGCTTAGGTTTCTGTTTTCGAACCTTGTAATTTACTGTATTTCCATTTTCGCAATCCTTTGAATTCAATAAAACGGGGGTGTCCCCACTGTTTGATATTTGCAATCTAATTATCGAAGTTTATTTTGATTAAACCAAAAAACAATTAATATAATCATTGCATTCATCATTCTCACGTCACGTATTCTCCTTACCTACGAATCTCACGTTTGTGTCTCGGTTCTAGAGTCAAACTGTCTCATTCGTACAATACTCGGGCCAATCGTCAGAAAAAGATGGATGATCTCGAGGAAGAGAACAGAGAGTTGAAAGAAGAGATCGATGCTCTGAGAGAGGATATGAGAAAGCTTCGTAACGACATGCAAGCCATGACAGAAGCTCAGCTACAAAGAACTGTGATCTCAGAGAACACCTCAACACCCATAGTGGAGAAGTATGATCCTAGGTATCAAATGCCGAAAGATCGTCCCTGGGGCATGCCTGTTAACTATATCTTTGAAGGATATGTTCCGTCGATCACTGAAGATCAGGGAATCATAGCAGAAGTCGTTGGGCTTGAAGGTTACAAACTTTGGGAAAGCGAGGATGCCAGAGGCATAATGAGGACTCCTGAAGGTTACAAACTTCAGGAAGCGCCAAGATTCACTGCCGTAGTAACAATACCACCCCCTGTGGTGCACACTGTCCCGGAAGGACAGATTCCACAGATACCTTCTGGTAGAAAAGAAAGTATGTTTGATAGAATGAATGAGTTCCAGGAACAATTACTGGAGATGCAAAGAGAACTGCAAGCCATTCGCGGTCAGGATTTATTTGGAAAGGACGCCGTAGACCTTTGTTTGGTCCCCAATGTGAAAGTCCCGCACAAATTCCAAGTACCCGATTTTGAAAAATACAAGGGTAACTCTTTCCCTCAAAGCCATTTGGTGATGTACGCTAGGCGAATGTCAGCTCAGATAGAGAACCAGGATCTACTGATTCACTACTTTCAGGATAGTTTAACCGGTGCCGCATTAAAATGGTACATGGGTTTAAATCGCGCTACGATTAGTACTTTCAGAGATCTTGGCACTTCCTTCGTCCAACAATATAAATACAATTTGGACATGGCACCAGACAGAGATCAACTGAGATTAATGTCGCAAAAGGACAAGGAAACCTTTAAGGAATACGCTCAGAGATGGCGTGAGATTGCCAGTCAAATTTGTCCACCTCTTGAGGTAAAAGAGATGACAAAGATTTTCTTAAAGACCTTGAGCTCATTTTACTACGACATAATGGTTTCCTGTGCGCCCAGCGACTTCACCGAAATGGTCGGTATGGGAGTGCGTCTCGAGGAAGCCGTTCGAGAAGGACGTCTAGTCAAAGACACTGGGTCGACAAGCGGTACTAAAAAATACGGTAGTGCTCTCCCTAAGAAAAAGGAGCAAGATATTGGGAATATCTCTCTAGGAAAGCAAAGGCGACGGTACCAACCAGTAGCAGCTGTAACTCCTGCTATCAACCCTGCGCCTGTTTCTACGTATCAACCTCAGGTTGCTCAAAGCCAACCGTATTCGCAGCAATTTCAGCAAAGGACACAACAGCCTCTTCAGCAGGCTCGTCCTCAATACAACAACAACCGTACAACGCGGCCACCAGGATTTGATCTTATACCCGTATCATACGCAGAACTATTTCCGTTACTACTGGCCAAGGGGCATGTCCAGACTAAGTCTCCTCTTACAGTACCGAAAAATCTGCCTTTTTGGTTTAAGGTGGATCAGACTTGCCCTTACCATCAAGGAGGACCAGGGCATAACATAGAAAAATGTCTCAGTTTCAAATCCGACATGCAAAAGCTTGTTAGGAGCGGGGTCTTATCTTTCAAAGATACGAATCCGAATGTTCTCACGAACCCGCTGCCTCAACACGAGAAGGCTACAGTCAATTTGATAGAGGGGGAGTCTAACAACACCTATCAAATTCACGATGTACTCTTATTGAGGGCCAACTTGGTCAAGATGCATTGTAGACAGAGTGGATATGGCCATGTGCCACCTCATAATTATCACCAGTGTGATATCTGCTCTAAAAGCAATCAAGGATGTTCTGTGGTGCAATCAGCTCTATAGGAACAGATGGATCTTGGATGGAACCAAGAGCACCGAGTTCGTGGAGTTAACATGGTTTATACGAATTCCAACATCATTCAAAACCACGAAATCCGTGCGATGAATGTCAACCTGGTGGCAATGCACTCAAGGAAAAGCCAGTATCATAATCTGCCACGACACGATTACAATTCTTGTCTGACTTGCTCGGTAAACAAACAGGGATGCTCTTTCATAGAGGAGGCCCTCCAGCGTCATATGGATCTTGGATGGATTCAAGACTACCATGATAGGAATCATTATCAAATCAACATGATTCAAATCTTCGATATTCGCTTGATGAGTACCAGCCTGGTGGAGTTACATGCTAAACAGGTATAGCTCGGGTTCCTGGTATCACATGATTATCAGGGCTGTAAAGTGGGTTGCGAAGACGATCGGGGTTGTGCCCTTATCCAGGAAACACTTCAGCACTTGTTGAACCACTGGTGGCTTCCAATCTATATGGATGAAGACACCCAGTAAATTAGTATCACTAATAGGAATCCTACTAGATATCAAAGTTAGGATGTTTGGTCGATGGAAACAAACCTAGTAAGGTTACACTGTATTCAGAGCGGACGTGGCCAGGTACCACTACACAACTAAGAGCGGTGTGGAGTTTGCTCAGTGGATAATCAAGGATGCTACCTCGTGCGAGCAGCCCTTCAAAGTCAGTTGGACCGCAAAGAGATTCAACCATGGTCAAGTTCTAGATCAGTCAACTACTTCGCTGATCAAATCGAGGACGTTGTCGTAATCTCTGATCATCAGAGGGCTAGGGATGTTTGTACCATTATCCCTCTACTTGACGAATCGAGAGTTCCCAACTAGGAACGGATCAAAATTACTTACGATGGTCAGAAAAATCAGAAGGCTCCCATAGTCATCTATCTACCGAGACCCCTACCGTATGAATCAACTAAGGCTATACCTTACAAATACGGTACAACAACAATTGAGAATGAAAAGGAAGTTCAGTTACCCTCCGTCGTGAATATTGCAGACATCAGTCGAGTAACACGGAATGGTAGAATCTTCAACAGAGGAGTTGGAGAACCCAGCAAAGAAAAAGAACCTCAGACAGAAGTTCCCGATCCACCAGTCGGTCAATCCAGTAATCCCGACCTTTCAAAAAAAGATGATGAGATGCTAAAGCTCATCCAAAGGAGTGAATACAACATTGTTGATCAGTTGTTACAAACTCCTTCAAAGATCTCAGTATTATCACTTTTACTCAGTTCCGAAGCCCACAGGGAGGCTCTACAGAAAGTCTTGGAGCAAGCCTTTGTGGAACAGGATGTAACAATTAAACAGTTCGATAGCATTGTGTCTAACATCACTTCCTGCAATAACTTGGGATTTAGTGATGAGGAATTACCTGAAGAAGGTCGCCGTCATAACATGGCACTCAACATTACAGTCAACTGCCAGGACGATGCTTTAGCCAGCATACTGGTAGACACAGGGTCAGCCCTGAATGTTATGTCGAAGTCCACTTTGCTGCAATTATCATTCAAATGACCTCCGATGAAAACCAGCAAGGCCGTCGTCAAAGCATTTTACGGATCTAGAAAAACGGTTATCGGCGAAGTCGACCTTCCCATAACTATTGGTCCTCATACTTTCCAAGTCACTTTCCAGGTCATGGACATCTGGGCAACATATAGTTGTTTATTAGGAAGACCTTGGATACATCAGGCTGGGGCGGTCACTTCGACCCTCCACCAAAAGCTAAAGTTCGTCCAGAACGGCCAACTCGTCACAGTCTGTGGAGAACAAGCCTTGCTAGTGAGCAACTTGTCATTATCTACTTGTGTAGAACCCGGGGAGGTTGTTGGGACTCAGTTCCAAGCACTGTCGGTGAGCAATGAGAATCAATCAGAGAAAGGAACCTCAATTTCCTCATACAGATATGCTCTCGAAGTGATCGAAAATAACAATACAAAAGGATGGGGACAACTTGTCATTCCCACTGATAACAAAACATAGAAGGGTCTTGGTTTTTCTGCAACCTGCACCTAGACAGCTGCTAACGATGAAAATCTTCATCCCATCCAGAACTTCTTCCACAGTGGAGGCTTCCTTCAACCAGTGACTCAAGAAGTGCATACTATCAACGAGGGAGATTCCTCCGATACAGATGAGGAATGGAAGTCCTATCTTAACGAGGACGGTTATATGTCTCAGGAAGAGGTGCCTATGCCATTTTGCTATCCCGCACAGAGTCTGAGATTTATACCAAGGTCAGATGTCGAAATGATATAAGGAGATTGTGATCCGGAATGATGCCGCGCTCCCCCAAACTCATTAGAGGAGGACACTCTGATGAAAGACAGCTTTGACCCCGACTACTATGGCCCGATGGATGGCCTGCCAATGTGGCAGCCTTATCCCGGAGACTTGGGGCAAGAAAATCAGCCGAACAATGAAAATCAGCTGAGCATCATTGAACAGAATACTTGTGTCCCCGCCATGTCATGGGATCAACACTCAGTTTATTCTGAACTTATCCAGTACGATGATGAATTGGCAAAGCTTGTCGAACTAGAATTCATCAACTATGCTTTTCCCGAGGTCAACATCATTGAGAGGGATGACTCCTCCAATTCCAAAGAAGTGTGGGACACCCTGGGACAACCAAGTGGAAAATTTGACTTCAAGGTCAAATACACTGCTCCTGAAAGCTCTCGTATCAGGCTCGAAGACATCCAGCCAACTGGATGGGGAGATACAACTGATAGTACAAATACGCAAAATACAATTGAGGAATCCTCCTACGACAACTCTGCCTGGGAGACAGATTCCAATGATCCTGCTCCGCCAGAAATCAGCGTCATTTCTGAAGACAAATCAAGGAAGGTATCAGACTTTGTGATTCACCGAGGAGTTCGCCGCCAATGGGTCGCTGACGATATTCCGAAGATTGTTCATAAGTCTAAGTAATTGCCATCTTTACTTTAACCTTTCACCCTGCCCAGGTGAAACGGATGTTTTGATAGGGCTCACTTTCTGTAAATTTCCCTCTTCGCTTCGCCCAAAGCAACATAGTTTTGTTTTTTAGGGCTGTAGTTTCAAGAATCGACTTATTCATTAATAAAATAACGTCGTTCTGTAATTTCCGCATTAATGGCTGTTTTCTCTATTCGTTTTTCAGAAAATGGTAATCCTAAAAAACAACTCAATAATAAAAACAAGCAGTAAAAGAAAAATACACTGCACACACTCTTGCATTCTCTCTATCTCTTCTAAACACAAATCATCATGTCATGCAGATTGCTTATTTTAAACCCCGTTGAAACATATGATCTGATGCCTTCTCCCGACTTTGAGTTCCCGGTATTTGGGGCTGAAGAAGAAGTTGACAACGAAATTCCAGAAGAGATCTCCCGACTACTCAGACAAGAGTAAAGGTCCATTGAGCCTCACAAAGAGTTGTTGGAAGCAGTCAACTTGGGCTCAGAAAAAGAGAGAAAAAAAGTCAAGATTGGGGCACTGCTTAGTCCAACTGTCAAAGAAAGTTTGACGAAACTTCTCAAAGAGTTTCCCTATGTATTCGCTTGGTCCTATCAGGATATGCCAGGGTTGGATACCAACATCGTGGAACACCATCTACCGTTGAGATCAGAATGTCTGCCAGTAAAACAAAGGTTGAGACGAACTCATCTAGACATGGCTGTCAAAATCAAAGAGGAGGTACAGAAACAGATTAACGCGGGTTTCCTCGCTACGTCAGAATATCCTCAATGGTTAGCCAACATAGTACCAGTTCCGAAAAAGGACAGAAAAGTCAGAATGTGTGTTGACTACCGAGATCTGAACAAGGCAAGTCCGAAGGAAGACTTTCCCTTACCACACATTGACATGCTGGTAGACAGTACAACAAAGTTCAAAATTTTCTCCTTCATGGATGGATTCTCGGGCTATAATCAGGTCAAAATGGCGCTGAAAGACATGGAGAAAACTTCGTTCATTACCCCATGGGGTACTTTTTGTTACAAGGTAATGCCATTCAGTTTTAAGAACACCGGGGTAACCTATCAAAGGGCTATGACTACTTTGTTTCACGACATGATGCACAAAGAAATCGAAGTGTATTTCGATGACATGATTGCCAAATCTAAAACAAAACAGGAGCATGTAACCCACCTGTCAAAACTATTCGAGCATTTGCGAAAGTACAAACTCCGCTTGAATCCCAATAAATGCACCTTCGGTGTCCATTCAGGGAAACTCTTAGGGTTCATCGTCAGCCAGAAAGGAATTGAGGTTGATCCTGACAAGGTCAAGGCCATTCAAGAAATGCCTTCTCCAAAGACTGAAAAACAAGTCAGGGGATTCCTGGGACGTTTGAACTATATTTCCAGATTCATATTCCTCATGACCGCGACATGCGCGCCGATTTTCAAGTTACCTAAAAAGAATCAGGATTGCGTTTGGACAGAAGACTACCAAACCGCCTTCGACAGTATCAAGGAATACCTGTCGAACCCGCCGATTCTATCACCTCCAGTGGAAGGAAGACCGTTGATCATCTATTTAACAGTCTTGGAAGACTTAATGGGGTGTGTACTTGGCCAACAAGACGAAACCAAAAGGAAAGAGTCTGCCATCTACTATTTGAGAAAGAAATTCACCGACTACGAGACTCGGTACACTATGCTCGAGAAAACTTGCTGCGCTTTGGCTTGGGCAGCCAAACATCTTCGCCAGTACATGATTCATCACACCACTTAGTTAATCTCTGAAATGGATCCAATCAAGTATGTCTTTGAAAAGCCTGCTCTCACGGGAAGGATTGCCCGTTGGCGGATGTTGTTATCAGAATATGACATAGAGTACCATGCTCAAAAAGCCGTTAAAGGAAGTGTTTTAGCCTATCATTTGGCTCATCAACCGATTGACGGTCAGGAATCAGTCGGATTTGACTTCCAGACGAAGATGTCATGTATCTAAAAATGAAAGACTGCGATGAACCGCTACCCAGTTAAGGGCCAGAACCAGATTCCCAATGGGGACTTATCTTTGACGGAGCTGTCAATCATTACGGAAACGGAATTGGGGCAATTATCATAACACCTCAGGGTACCCACATTCCTTTCACCGCCAGACTCATATTCAAGTGCACAAACAACGAGGCCGAATACGAAGCTTGTATTATGGGTCTCGAAGAAGCGATCAACTTAAGGATTAAGAACTTGGATGTATACGGCGACTCAGCTTTGGTTATCAATCAGATCAAAGGAGATTGGAACACATACCAATCAGGATTGATTCCTCACAAAGATTACGCAAGAAGGTTGTTACCCTTCTTCAACAGAATCGAGTTTCATCATATCCCTCGTGGGGAGAATCACATGGCTAATGCCTTAGCCACCCTCTCTTCCATGGTTAGTGTAGGTCAATGGACCAACTTACCTAATATCAACATAATGCGCCTTGAACGACCCGCTTACATCTTCACGATTGAAGTAGTCATAGACGACAAACCTTGGTATCACGATATCAAATGCATCCTTCAGAAACAAGAGTACCCACCTGGGGCACTAAGGAAAGACAGAAGAACCCTCAAAAGGCTGGCTGGCAGTTTCATCCTGAGCGATGATATACTCTATAAGAGGAACTTTGACATGGTCTTGCTCCGATGCGTCAACAGACTAGAAGCAGACATGCTGATAAAGGAAATTCATAAAGGGTCCTTTGGCACTCATGCCAACGGACACACAATGGCGAGAAAAATTCTAAGAGCAGGGTACTATTGGTTGACAATGGAATCTGATTGCTACAAGTACATGAGGAAGTGTCACAAGTGTCAAATATACTCCGACAAAATCCATATACCGCCTACACATCTCAAAGTTCTTTCTTCCCCATGGCCTTTTTCCATATGGGGAATCGACATGATTGGCATGATTGAGCCCAAAGCTTCGAACGGACATCGGTTCATCCTGGTAGCCATTGATTACTTCACCAAGTGGGTCGAAGCAGCGTCATACGCCAGTGTAACCCGTCAAGTGGTGGTCTGATTTATCAAAAATAATATCATCTGCCGTTATGGTGTTCCGAGCCAGATCATTACCGATAATGGATCTAACTTGAACAACAAAATCATGAAAGAGTTTTGCGCAGAGTTCAAGATCGAACACCATAACTTATTTCCCTACCGACCCAAGATGAACGGCGCGGTGGAAGCGTCTAACAAGAACATCAAGAAGATTGTTCAAAAAATGGTTGTAACCTACAAAGAATGGCACGAAATGCTTCCCTTTGCTCTTCACGGTTATCGCACATCTGTCCGCACTTCAACAGGGGCTACCCCTTTCTCTCTAGTATATGGCATGGAGGCAGTACTCCCCATAGAAGTAGAGATCCCATCAATCCGGGTATTGATGGAAGCTAAGCTTACAGAAGATGAATGGTGCCAAAGTCGGCACGATGAACTGAATCTGATCGAAGAAAAGAGAATCACGACACTATGCCATGGTTAGTTGTATCAGCAAAGAATGAAGAAGGTGTTCGACAAAAAGGTCCAACCTCGCGTCTTCAGGAAAGGAGACCTCGTACTCAAGAAGATACAATCATTTCTCACTGATTCTCGGGGCAAGTGGACTCCGAATTATGACGGCCCATATGTGGTCAAGAAAGCTTTCTCAGGCGGTGCCCTGAGACTTGCAACCATGGACGGAGAGGAATTTGCCTACCCCAACAATGTTGACGTAGTCAAGAAATACTTCGCCTAAATTAAAAAAAAAACGTCTCGGTGGATTGAAAACCCGAAAGGGCGGTCCAGGCAAAAATTAGAGACATGATCAAAAATCATCCCGGTGGATTGGAAACATCACAGTACAATCCAGGCAAAAATTAGGGATAATGGCAAGTAACTACGCTCGACAAAGGGGCAAGTCCCTCGGCAGCAGTTACATCATCCGTCAGGAAAACTCCAGTCAAGGTCATCTTCGACAGAAGCTCAGGATGCCCCGAATTCAAAGTTGGTAGAAGGATAGCGGTCGTTATGTTTCAATGTAGCCATTTCCCCTTAGATTACCATTTTTTAACTTTGTAAATAACTCTATGGAATCACGCGTTTGGCTGATTTCCATCCTATCAATAAAATTTGAGCCCTTGTGTTTTTGTTTGCAATTCTTACTTGTTTTAGCTTTACAGAACGACGTTTTAATATGATTAACGAATCTTGAAATAAAATAAAAATGAATTTACTTGTTAAACTTTTTTCTGCTTTTAAAATAAAGATGGCAAATTCTTTTGACTGTTGAACATCGAAAGAATATCGATGGCTTCTCCCAAAGGCTGTTAAGCTTCAAAGTGCAGAATCAAAGTACTCCTTCTAAACCAGTGCACCTGAATGAAGGATCAACTGTGTCAGAGACCATTGTTTCATCTGACACCCCCGGCAGAGTTCTTATCTCCTAAGCCCGGCCAACGTAGCTCCCCACGAGGACTACTTCTCCTAAGCAAGGCAAAATTACTATCATGAACCAGTGATACTTTTCATCCCCCACTGTGGCCGAGTATCCAGTCGTGTTCATCTATTAGTTTATATGTCGTGTCAGTTTTGTCAGCATATACACACATACATCATGCATTACTACTTTGCGTTCATATTCATGTTGCATCACTATCACTCTGGTCGGTCTTATCCCCTAGTGATAACAGTCCTCTCAATCGAGTTGTCAGTTCTTTCCTCGTCAGGAAATGTTGCGTCTGCACTACCTCTCTCCTCCAGTTTATTTCTGAGATGAAGTCGGCCTTTGACCACTTTGATAACTTGAACCTCTGAAAAACCAGAGAACCCTCAGCCAGCATCATTCTTCGCCATTGAAGATGATGTCTTCGCTTTCCCGGATTAAGGAAAATCCCTAGAGAAAACCTCTCAACTAAAGACTTTCAACAACACATTGGTCCTTCTCTCCAGAATGTCAATGTCAACAAAGTCATCGGCACCTCAAAATTGGATCACGTCATATGGCATTTCTCCGAGAAGATCTCCTAGAAAAGTATGATGAAATACCCCAAACAAGAAACAGTCTTTCAAAGAGACTCGTTTTCCCCAGTAGAGTCGACAAATGGCGTCTCCAAACAGAGAAGTTTGTACACCTCTACAATTCAGACAGATGGGTTCCCCAGCAAGTCTGACATCAAAACTTTTTCCATCAAATGGCATCTCCCCATGAAAATTCGGCGAGAAGTTTGAGGAGAACCGCTACAAATAGCGTCCCTTGTCAATAAAGTTTATTGACAAAAGAAACCAAGACCAGATCCTTGGTAGGAAACTAGGATTGAGGGGAAGTTTAATTCGGAAACTGAGACCACTTCCTTGGTAGGAAACCAGGATCGAGGGGAAGTTTATTTCAGAAACTGAGACCACTTCCTTGGTAGGAAACCAGGATCAAGGGGAAGTTTACCTTTTTTTAAGCATCATTGCTTAGCAAAAGAGGAAGGATGTGCGAACCGCCATTCATAACCACCATCAAAATTTCGGGTATTCCGATATTTAATCTTCTTGCACCCAGAATGCCCGAATACCTTCGTCATTCACACCTTCGGGTCCAAGAAGATTAAATAGGGGCATCTGTCATACCCCAAATTTTGACCACTAAGATTTCCCATCATTGTGCAAATCATCATCACAATATGGATGAACCATCATGCCTCATTAGTCTCCCCAAAGATGGGTGAGCATTCACTACTATCAAAATTAGGGTTTCAAGCCCTCTCAGAGTTCTTAGACAAAGGATCAATCAAGGAATGACATGATCTTCAACTTGTCTAGCCTCTCAAACATCCACAAAGGATCAAGAGGACTCCCACTTCAAGGATTAAGCACAAGGCTTCTCCCTTCTAGGTGGATCAAGCCTTAAGATCGCCAGTGTCACCAAATTAGGGTTTGGTCGACCAGGGCCTCCAGATGGAAATTTTCCTCAGGGCATGAGCCAATTCTTCAAAGCATAACTTAAGATGCTCCAAGGGACATCATGAACTCAATCATCAAGCCAATTTGGCTTTAGGGGATGCATTCATAAAAAATCAGGAATTAGGGTTTCTTGACCTAATTCACCCCTACGTTGACTTTTGGGACAAAACATGAGCCAAGACCTCAAGATGGGATTTGAGGGTCTCAAATACATCACATTGATCCATTTTCAACAATGTATTAATCTAAGAAGCTTGAGCAACAAGTTTTAAGTTCATCTGAACCACAGTTAGGTTTCGCGGGAAAAGTCAGCTGTAGCTTTGACTTTTGACCAAGACATGCTCCCAAACCTTGGGACATGATTCAATACACCCTATAACACCTATGGAACATGTCCATCAAGTTTGATTTAGGTCAAGGACTTGATTTCATAGAGGATCACACAGTTTGGAATTCATCTGACAAAAAGTCAACTGTGCACAAAAGTCAAACTTTGACTTTTTGAGATTTTTCACAGTTATGGTTTTTTAACCCTAAAATGATGTTAATGTGTGATTTGAATCATCATTCATCAAGAAAAATCAATAAAAGTGGGATAACTTGTAAAAGGGGTAACCATAAAAAACTTAGAAATTTTTCTAAGTTATGGAATAAAGTGGCTAGGGTACCAATTTTGGAGGACCATAACTCCTAAACCACAAGGCCATTTTTCCCCATCCAAAGCTAGATTTGTAGCTTTCATGGCCCTCTACAAAATCTTCAACTACACCTCCTTCCAATTCATTATGGATTCTGAGTTATGGTTGGATCAAAATCACTAAAAACATGAAAGTACAACTTTTCCAACACTTAGAAAAAAATATGTTCAACACAGATTTTGTTCGAAACACCAAAACTTGTGGGATTTTTTCACACAGTTCCAAGATGAATCAATTCAAGGTGTAAAAGTCAAAGTTGTTGTACATATTTCCTACAATCCAAGCAACTCATTGGCATGAAACCACTCCACTTGAGCCAAGAGTCATGGCTGCTACAACACACCATGCCAAGGCTGCCATGTAAAATCAGTTTGTGAGTTCTCTTGCTATCCACGATTTATGTGTCAAAAGTAATGATCACTATACCACATGCATTTAATCTGATCATAAGCCAACTGATCCAACTGATAGGGCTGAGTCCAAAAGCCAAGGAATCTTCCAACTTGAGATTAATGCATTTTGGCATATATGCCTTGAATTCAAAGGCATTTATGTGAAATAGGGCACTTTCAACAAAGCCACTCTACTCAGTCAAGTTCTCTGATTAAACAACAATAAAAACATTTGAAGAATGTGAATTTGGTCAAGGCATAGCCCTGCTCTTAGGAGGGGCTAGGTTGCCTTGCATGAGAAGAAATGCCACCAAGCCAAAGCCTTTGAATGTGATCTGATCCAGTAGCCATTCACTATTCCTCCAAGATAAGAATTGATCACCTATAAATAGAGGTTCCAATTGATCATTCAAATCACACCAAAGCAATTTACAGCACTGCTTTCTCTCATTCTCTCTTAAGTACCAATTTTCTTTGTTTTTTAGCAACCACCATCGGGTTTTGAGTTGCAGCCTTAAGCAATCCATTCCAATTGCTCAAACACATCACATATGATGTATTTGAGGTGTCCAAACACTTAAACACCAACTGTAACACCTCTAGCTCAAAATCACTCTTCAACCAAGCCATTATGCCTCAATTATGCGGCTGGAGTCCTCCAACTTGATCCAAAGGTTTTCAAAGTGTTCCAAAGCTTGCAACACACTCCAAAACATCCATTGAAGCTGTAGGGATCATCAAATCACATATGGAACACAGTTTGTGCAGAGTTCCATTTCAGTTTGCATCAAGGTAAGCCTCAAAACTACATCTTCATGATCCATGCATATTTCCTCGCATGATATTTTTGCCAATTGCTTGCCATCATATGTTGAGTGTTTCCCCTCAAAAAATTTGATCATAGCCCTCACAACCATGTCTGCACGATTGCTTTTGGAAAATTAGGGTTCATACGGTCATGTTGATATAACTTGCTATACACTAAAAATAAATGAAATCAAATATTGCCATCATGATCCTTGTGAAAAAACGCATGAGTTTGGTATTTGAATCATGTCAAATGGTTTAGAAATGAGTGAGTTAGAGGGCTTCACGCATCTGAGCTTGAGGTTGAATATGGCCATGGCGCCATGCTTGAGAAACCAACCAAGTTTGCCTTATATTTTTCCCTTGCCATGTTATTAATGAATTGGCATTGCGCCCCAGTGGTTGATCAGCTGGTTTGTGTGTATTGGCAAGCGAGAGGTCTGGGGTTCGAATCCCCCTCGCCCCAGACCTCTTTTTTATCACTTTTTCCTATTTTTCTTATTTTTCATATTATTTTGTTAATGATTTGAAAAATTAATAACTCCCTCAATTTTAATTATTTTTTATTGGTTCTTTTTGCAAAAAATCACAAAAATGTTGAAATATTTTATTCCACAAAAAAATCAAATTTATATTAGTTATTTAATATAACTAGTATTTTTGTGAATAAATTCATTTTTAATTGCTTTTTAAGCATTTAAAAAATGAATATTTACCTTGAAAATCAAAACTAAATAAGTTTTAATTCACCTTGTGATAAAACCCTCATTTTTCAAACCTTAAACAAAAATCACAAGTGGTTTATTCAAACTTATTTGGTATTTTTACCATTTTCATTTTATTTTCTTTAAATATTTACTTTTAAAAGAAAACAAATTTAGGGTTTCCTTGATTTTCACATAAACAAACACTCATGGGCCTCTAATAGAGTGTAAGACCCAACCCCTTTTGTAAATACACCGCCTTTTGGACCTCAAATGTTGTATAAGTCCCGTTGTATTTCAAAAGTTTGGCGCGATCATCGCCCGTTTAAAACAAACCATTTGGGTCTCTCCTCGAGCTATAAGACCCATTCAAAATCATTTTGGGACTCTATTAGAGTGTAAGACCCAACCCCTTTGAAAACCAAAACTTTTGGGCCTCAGTCATTGTATAAGACCCACTGCGTTTTCAAAAATCTCGGCGCAATCGCCATTTCAAAACAAAAATCATCTGGGCCTCTCCTTGAGTTGTAAGCCCCATATTTTCTTTTAAAAACATTTTTGGGCCTCTAATAGAGTGTAAGACCCAATCCCCTTTTAACCAAAACAATCTTTGGGCCTCAGATATTGTATAAGTCCCTCTGCGTTAAAAGAAAAGATCGGCGCGATCGCCAGTTCAAAAAAACAAATCATATGGGCCTACCCTCGTGTTATAAGCCCCATTTCTTTTTCTTTCAATCATTTTTGGGCCTCTTGAGAGAGTGTAAGACCCATCCCCTTGTACAGAAAACCTTTCTCGGGCCTCAGTCACTTGTATAAGTCCCTGTACAAAACGACAGTGCGATCACTGATAAAACCCTGGGCCTCTCCTTGAGCTGTAAGCCCTAATTTTCCTTTCAAAAGCACTTTCTCCTTTGATTTTGAATATAATATTGTTATCAAAGCTTTCTTTGTTAAACAAACTAACCAAACAACATGGAAGCTCTACAACCGAGTAAGTGTTTACCCGCTTTCATTTACCGCTTTCATATGTATATAATTGTATTATGGGGCTGTTTCACTGTAAGTCTTCTTTCATAAACTCATACCGACTGTGTAATACTAGTATAGATATTTAGAGTTTCCCCGGCAACTACGTCTAGAACTAAGATAAAACCTCGTCTCCTTACATCCGACGTTCTCCTGAATATTTCAACATAACCTAAAACCATGAGAATTTTCTTTTACAACAGTTTTAGATAACTAGATATAAGAAATCTCCCCCTTGAACAGTTCATATACAGAAGGCCAATGTTCCAAGTGAAACCCCTTCTGGAACTGTTCATCAGCCTCCTCTTGGGCTTAGTGCAAGGACCCACAGGCTTCCTAAAAGCATCCCCGCCTCCTCTTGGGCATTGTACAAGGACCCGTCGGCTTCTTAGAAGTTTTCACAACCTCCTCTTAGGCTCCATATAATGATTCTTCCTCCGGGAAGATAGCCTCCTCTTGGGCTTCGTACAAATTGTCCCTTCGGCTTCTTAAAAGTTTTTCTCGCCTCCTCTTGGGCTTCATACAAATTGTCCCGATGACCTCTTAAAGGTATAGGAACAAAAATTAGTCATCTTAATAGAACAGTTTTTCAAAGAGTCTAGATCTTTCTACCGCGAACGTACTGTCTCTTAATTTCTTTTAAGCATAATACAAAAGATAAAACTCTAGACTTGGATAGTCTAATCTCCTTGAGTCTCGAAGAAATTCTCAAGTTCCTTTCAAAAATAGGAAAAAACACGCGTAGACTTGGGCAGTCTCAATACCCTTAGGATTCCCCGTTTCCTTAAAGAACAGTAAATAATCCCGGTCCTCAGATCAAATCCATGAGTACAACATTACCCATATAAGAACTGATTTTCTCTTTTAACCAACATACTGGACCTGTCAATCAACTGAAACAGTAACCCTAGCCTCCTCTTGGGCTTTGTACAATGATTCTCCCCAGCAGAGTTAACCTTTGCAGCTTTCATCTCAGGCTTTATACGAG
Source organism: Lathyrus tuberosus (assembly GCA_022829125.1). Taxonomy (NCBI): domain Eukaryota; kingdom Viridiplantae; phylum Streptophyta; class Magnoliopsida; order Fabales; family Fabaceae; genus Lathyrus; species Lathyrus tuberosus. The sequence continues at coordinate 1,357,583 of JALAZF010000122.1, read as the reverse complement.
ATACAATTCACTCTCTTGTTGAGTATAAAAGACTCTCTTGTTGAGTCAATCCTCTTTTAGCCTCCATCTCGGGCTTTGTACGAGATACAAAACACTCTCTTGTTGAGTATAAAGACTCTCTTGTTGAGTCAAACATTTTTAGCCTCCATCCCGGGCTTCGTACGAGATACAAATCACTCTCTTGTTGATTATGAAAAGACCCTCTTGTTGAGTCGATCACCTTTAGCCTCCATCTCGGGCTTCGTACGAGATACAAATCACTTTCTTAGTGAGTATAAAAGACTCTCTTGTTGAGTCAAACCCTTTTAGCCTCTGTCTTGGGCTTCGTACAAGACACATATAAAAACACTCTCTTGTTGAGTCAACTCTTTTAGCCTCTATCTCGGGCTTCGTACGAGACACAAAAGCATCCTCTTATTGGGTCAATAGCCTCCTCTTAGGCTTTGTATAAAGAAATCCCCGTTTGATTCAATCAACCTTTTAGCATCAAATCATGTTTTGGTCATAGCATACAATCATCAACAACTCCTTTTCCCTCGTCTAATTACTGTACGCGGCAAGCCTCTGGATTCTTTACATCTATGCCACTGTCCCTCTTTTAGCATGAGAAATTTCTAAGGAAAGATGGAATTGCTCTAATCTGAGTTAAAGTCTTCTCCTTCAGGTTGAAAATCCCCTATAAAGGAAATTATGGCATTGCTGGATTCACCTATCCCAGTTAAAGTAATTCTCCTTTATAATCAGTCACCCAACAGTTGTGCCAAATATTCCCCTTTAGAGATGACAAAGTCTCTCTAAAGTCAACACCCTTTTAGCTTCATATCTTGGGCTTCGAACAAGATACAAATAGACCCTTCAGCTTCACATCTTGGGCTTTGAACAAGATACAAACCACCTTTAGCTTCACGTCTTAGGCTTTTAACAAGACACCAAAACACCATTTCCTTCCATAGAATAGGAGGAACTACGATCGCTCTGATTTCCCTATCCTGGGAATACGTAGGCATAAGATTGAAAAAGAATCTTAGCAAGCACACTAATCAAAAAACTCCAAAGTCCCCTACCTCCAGCCAATCTAGCGCAGTATCCCAACAAATTCCCCATGAACAGTCCCGGTATTTCGTTCTGAACAAAATAAGCAGAGAGAGACCCACGAACTAAAGCCGCATCTGTAAACCAACAGTTTTGACTGTTTAACCTCAATTTGCAAACAGGGTTAGTTGGAGACATCTATTTCCCTTCCTTCATCAGCTTCAATAGGATAAAAAATGAATCGAACTGTAGTACCAAAGAGATAGTGATTCGAAACCACAAAAACCGCGCTACACACCCCGATTTATTTTATTATTTTCGTAATTAGAATTACATGATGTTGTGTATTTGTGTGTGATTATGCATGTTTTGGTCGTGTTTTGGATTGCCCTTGGTATGGGGTAGTGACCTTAGAATTATAGAGATTAAGGTGTAGGAATGAGTGGTGTAGTTAGTAATTAGTTAATTAATATTAGGAATATTGATTAATAATATTAACGTGAATTATTAAGAAATATTGTTATTATTATTTAATTAGTAAGATAATAATAATAATAATAATAATAATAATAATAATAATAATAATAATAATGAGATAATAATAATAATAATATAAGGTAAAAACAAGAAATAGGGAGGGCAAAGTGGTCCATTCATGGTGGTTAGTGAGGTTAAGGAAGGAAAAGTATAATAAGGGTCTAAGGTTTATAGTAGGAAAAAGAGAAAATTGGAAAGGGGGCATCAGTTTGGAGACAATCACATTCTGGGAGAAAAGAGGAACGGAAGAGAAGAGCAGAGCTAGGGCTTAGAGAACCTTTGAAGAATCGTCACTAAGGTAAGGGTGGGGTTCTTTAATCTCTTAAGGGTTGCATAATGTTTGTATGAGGGTATATAAACCATTAGGATCATCCCTATGTGTGGTCTATGTTGATTTGGGGTTGGGGTTTTTGCGAGTCGGAAGTTTTGATAAGAGAAAAAATGCATAAATTTATCGGTTGAAACGTGGCTTATGTAGTCCTACTTGTTTGTATGTTAACCTGTGCTTATATGTGTGTTTTTGGGACTGATTATGAGTGAAATCGGAGAAGTATTGGGGTCAAAGTCGTGCAGAATCGCAATCGCATGATTGCTGATTCGCGCAGTTTCGCCTGGCGAAGGTGGCCTCGCTTGGAGGTCGCTAGGCGAACTGAGAGGCGAGCGAGGGGTGAAAATAGGGGTTTCTGGAATTTGTTTGGGGGAAGGAAATTCGCCTCTGCTCCACCAGGAAAGCATGGGGAGAAAAGGGAATTCGCCAGGCCAAAGTGGATTCGCTGGTGCCTCGCTGGGCGAGCATCAGACGAGCAGAGCTGATACGAACTGAACTTTCTAAAACTTTAAAAACTCGTATCTTTTGATTCGTAGGTCCGTTTCAGTCGCCGTTCGAATCGTTGGAAAGCTGGTTTCACATACACTTTGTTAAAATGAATTTCAATACCAGAATTCCAACTATTTGATGCATTAATTGGGTTTTTGTGGATGTTGTTATGTGTTATGTGTTGAAGTGGTGAATTCGGTTGTGTGAATGCGCGCTGTAGCGGTGGATCGCGATTGTTGCATGTTTTGGCAGGTATATGTTGCGTGTTGGATAGTTGTGGTGTATTGTATTGGCTTATTATTAGTTATATACATTTTGTGGTCGTTGTATGTTGTCGTTGTATGCATGTCATGTTGCATAAGTTGTGAGATAAGTCGTGTGCCCATGTGGAGTGTGAGCGTCTTGTCCGGATTCCTTGCAATGGAAACGTATTGTTGTTGTTTTTGTTGAGGTAGTCATGTGCCCATGTGGGGTGTGAGCGATTCGGGTGTCGTGTGCCCATGTGGGGTGTGAGCGACCTATATGGAAATTCCGACGGGAATTATGATCATGAAAAAGGGATCGAAATGGTACCACATGCATTGAGACAAGTCGTGGGTCTCATTGCATTGCATTGTATGGTGTTGTGGTGTATATAATTGTCTGCTTATGTGGGAATTGTATTTATGTTGATGTTGTGATGATAGGGTAAATCGTGTAATGTTTTATGTTCCTATATTTATATTATGCGTTTCTTTTGTTTATTTGAGAATCTCACCCCTTCTGTTTCAATGTTACTTCTATGTGGGTAACGTGCAGATAATTAAGATTAGTGCGAAGTTGGAGTTAGTGAAGACAGAGTCTTCTCTTTCATTTCGTTGTGTCGGCGTCTGCTCTGATGTTTAACACTGGGGTCTTAGAACGCTTGTCGTCATTTGTTTTATTATTTGTTATCACTCTATTTACTTGATGATGATTATGTGGCATTAAACATGTTATATTTTCGTTGAATTTCTGCTGTCGTAGAGAAGATTAATTAAGAATGTTTTATTTTACTCTGATATTTTGTTATTAATTTTCTTGGGGGTTCAGGGTGTTACAAATTCCACTCATAAAGGCATCTCTTGTCATGAGGACTATTTTTTGTTGAATTCTGGAGGCTTCTAGTTGCTTTTCTGGATCAAGGATGGTCCTGAGGATCATCAATCTGAAGAATTTGGGGGTGATTTAGTTTCACCTTCTGTGTCGTGTTTCTTCAGATCAGTTGAAGTGGTTCTTCACAAGGAAGATGCATAGGATTGTGCCAGCTAAGTCAACATGAGTCAAGGGTGTCAGTCTTGATGTCTCGGCATTCTGCTTGGCAAGGAAGGTACCTACATTAAAGAATACTTGATTGGTATTCCTGAAGTGTTGATATCTCTTGGATGTATGGCCTTCTGAACAAGGATTTAAGATCAACTGATATCTCCTGGTTGGATCTGCAGAGGCACATAATTTGACTAAGAAGTTTCGTGGCAAGAAACTTATCTAGAATATGGTATTGATGGAAGTGAAGATGAAGACATCTTAATCTTGATGAATATTGCTTGGATCAGTTTATTTCTGATTTAGGTGAATTAGAGTGCAGCTGCTGAGAGAATGTGATCCATCTCAACATGGAAGTTCTGGATAAGTGTCCAGGATAATATCTCTGACATCTTGAAGATTTCTATCTTTAAAGAAAGTTGGATCTCTTGTAGCTGCTGACTACGCTTTCCTAAAGAATCAGGCCTTGGCATGTTTGGTTCTTCTGAGGATGAGTTCTTGAAGTTGATGCTCTTCAAGGTATCTGGGCTTAAGATTGGTTGTGGACCATTAACACAGGATGAAGGTTGTCTACTCAAACTTGATATGTTAATCAAGTCTATGAGAGCATGAAACTCTTGTTCTGTAGAAGTGGAGAAGTTTCTCAAGATGGTATGTCTGAGGGGAGTTGATCAAGACTGTTTCAGACAGACTTGAGTTCATCAGCTAGAAGTCATGACATTGATGTCAATATCAGAAGTTCTGACATCAGGGTTACCATCAGACCGTTCCCTCTATGGGATCTGGTTACAGTGGAGGTATATCATCTTGAGAGAAGCTGGTATTCTCAGATATGATTGGAATGGATGCTCTAAAAAGCCTATGCAATGTATGGGAATTGCAGAAGCTAGTAAAGGCTACATTTCATAGTCTTAGTGTATCTAAGATGTCTTGCCGAAACCCAGATTCTTGGTTGAACCAAGAGTATTCTGTTTCTTGGAGATCTGGAGGAAGCTGTGACACTTGGTTGTGTTTAACCATAGTCACTTGAATCCAAGATGGGTATTTCATCTAGATATTGGAACAAATTACCTTTGTGGAGAAGGGATGTTGTTTGAAGACCAAATGAGGAGCTGGTTTCACTCTTGGCTTGCTGATTGTTGAAGGGATCTTCGCTTAAGAAGCTTGCTTTGGTGGGAGTATGAAAGTTTATTTCTCTCTACAGTTGTCTGAAGCTCTTGATGGTCAAACTGGTAAGAGTTATGTTCTCTGAAGATCTTCCATTGGATTACTATACATTAGTAAGTCCAGTGGTAATCGTATCAAGAACCATAGTGTTTGGTATCTGTGATATGAGAAGGATGTCCTAACTGATGTTAGAACATCATCATGTTTTCTGAACTTGGAATTCAGATTGTGGAAGCTGATATTCACCAGTTGAATCAAAAGTGTTCTAACTTATCATACGGGAGAATGATACAGTTATTGTGACTATAACTGTTAGGTATCACATGTGGTGATTAAGGGAGTGAGATAGGTTTCTCTTATCAATTAGATGGGACTTCTAATGATAAATTTTTCATTGGGTAGTGATAGGTAAACCAGAGGTTGTTTACTGTAAACCAGAGGTTGTTTACATAACACTATGCTACTGATAGTGGATTCTTCTTCCTGGCTTGGTAGCCCCCAGATGTAGGTGAATTTCACCGAACTGGGTTAACATATCTTGTGTTATTTATCATTATGCAAATTTACAATTCAGTATTTACTTAATGATTAACATGTTGTAACAGATGTTGAAAAATCTGTCATGATTCTGTTGTTGATATTCAGAGTATCAGCTTGATTATTCTGCCTTTGTTTTAAAGTTATGCAGAGAACAATGTCTTGACATGTCGTTAGGACATCTGTGATCTGCATGCAAAAATTTCAAATTCAATGATTTTTGCCCTACTTTCCAAGGCCATAACTTCCATACCAAGTAACCATTTTATTTGATCCAAAGATCAAATTAAAGAGCTTGTTACATACTACAACTTTGTCCTTGAGGGTGGAATCTCAAAAAATGTATAAATTAAGAGATATGAAGCCATGAAGTTGGAGGTTCCATACTTTTGAGCCTAGACACTTAGGAAATTTCTTGACAAAATATGTCTTGTGTTAGAGCCAACTTTAGGGCCATTTTTCTTCATGGTCCACTTTGATTCAAGACAAACTTTGAACATCAAAGTGGAAGTATGTTATCTCAGCTTTCCAAAACGACCAAGAACATCCATTTACCTTACTTGAGCATGGAGTTATGAATTTCACAATATGCCTTGTTACAAATGATTTTTGCAAAGGTAAACTTATGCCACACAATTTTAGGACAGTTTAGATGACTTTGCAAGCCTGATCTTCCATAAGATCAACACCAAAATCATGAGACAACATGTGCTCTGCAAAATTATAACAAATTTTCAAGATTTTATCCCTTAGCATGTGAAGAAAATCATTTCAAAACCATGAAGTGAGGTTATGTCCTCTAGCATTAAAGTGGAATGGTGAAATTGATCAAAAACCTCTCAATCTGTCCAAGAGTGATCAAAACACCAAGGGATGAGATACAATGTGATAGGATTAAGCTCAAAAGATCAGAATTGGTAGCCATGTGAGAATGGAAGCTATGTACCTTGGCACTCAAGTTATAGGTACATGACATCATTCATGGGATAATACCATGTATCCTCATCCAAACCTTTCTCCAAATATCTGAAACATTCTTTTATAAATTGGATTCATTCTGAACATTCAAATGACACCAAAATATTGCAAAAAGCTTGTTTTCCAAGAAATCATCCTCCTTCAAAAATTCAAAGTTTCAAAGAAGTGAGAAATTGAAACTTCATCTCCAAACAATTTCCACTCAAACCAAGCATCCAAACACTTCATATAGATCATATAGAAGTGATCTAGACACTCAAACACCAACTATAACATCAGAATCATCAAGTTCATATCGTACTTGTACCAAGCTGCAGATTGATTCGAGCTGGGAGTTTCAGAAGGTTTCAAACTAATTTGAGCATTGCAACACACTCCTTGGAGGTCAAGGAAGTTGTTAGCATCAAGGGATTGCATATGTAACACCTCTATCAGGGAATTTGATTCCTCACTTGCAAGGTAAGTTTTCAAAGTCTGAACTCTATGATTCATGCATCATACAAGATTAGTTGAGATACCAACTTGTTTCTGGCAATATGAGGATCATTTCCCCTCAATCAATTGTTATGTATCTTTAATACATGTGATTTCATATCAAAATATTTAGTTAGGGTTCATATGGTGGTCAGATTAATTATGTTTGATACACTTAATATAAATGAAATTGAATAGAACCATTGTGTTACTTGTCAAAATCTAAGCAATTTTCATCTTTACATCATCTGATTTGGTTGAGAAACCAAGGAGTTAGCATTGGAAGATGATGGAGATGATGATGAACACAAAGCTGAAGATGATGGTGGCCATGGCGCATTTTTTCAAAATAAAAAAGATTTTTTTACTATTTTATTATTTTTGTGAAAATAAGTTTATGGATGTATCACCACTCCAGTGGTTAGAGCGTGTGTTTTAGGGATTTGAGTGTGAGGGGTCTGGGGCGCGGAAAATAACATACATTTCATGACGCTCTTCGTTATCTCACATATAAAAATGACGTTAACCCTCATTTCTAACCAAGATAAAAAAGGATTTTTCGTGTTAGTAATATAACCTCAGACGTTATATGTGTTCGCCTGAGAAACCCATCAAGAAACCCTTAAGTACTAGAAAATTATCCGAAGACGCTATCAGTATCTATGAGTACTTATTTGACATTTTAGTTGAACATTCGCACACTGATGACCATATGGTTATTTTCATGGGATAGTATTCTAAGCTATGGCTTAATGTGAATTTATGAGTATTGAAGGTAGTGCTATAATTATTGATGTTGTAAGTTAATGAATAAAGAAAAATGTGAGTACTTACCACACACAAAAAAATGTGAGTAAGTGGGATTACAAAGCATAATAATGAATGATATTAACACTCAATTTCTAAGAAAACATTAATAGTTAATAGTAACAATTAATAGTAATAATGATAATATAATAAAATATACATCTTTAAATGGTTGATATTATTAACTGAAACAATAAATAAATTAAAAATTCCGCTAGCATGGATTAAAGTTGTTTTTTAAAATCAGTGTCTTCAGACAACTTAAATTGTAATAAGATTGTATTCATAATTCCTTGTGGTTTGATCAATTCATTGATCAAATCAATGAATAGATGAGTTTCTTAAATTGGCGAATTTATTTTTTTATATTTTTTATTTTAACTTCTAAAAAGGACATCATTTAAAAAGGGAGTAAATAAAATAAAGTTTGAAATAAATAAAAAGAAAATGTTTTTCCTCACTCACATTTAGAAAAAAAATTAAAATCTATTTTTGGACGATTTCTGATTTTTTTTTTTTATAAATAATTTTTATAATGTTCAATATTTTTATTAAAAAAAATACAAAGCTTTTATTTATAAAAAACTTCAAATAAAAAATTAGTTTAAGTAACGAGAAAAAGGAATATACACTGATAATGTAAAATACTTTTACACTATCAACTAATGACAGACGTGTATCTCGTCACTTTAGACTTTTATTTTTAAAATATTGTTATGATTTGACACTTTAAAATAATATGTTGGATGATTTTGTGGTATTTCTTTACGCTGATAGTGCATCACCTTTAAACTCTAAAGTAATTAGTATAAAAATTATTTGGAGATACAATTTTTTAAAAAACCTATATAATTTTGACTATGTTTTAATTTTTAATAATGTCTTATATTACAAGATGTCAAAATTAATTTTTTAATTTATATAAAACAAATTTACATTTTTGTAAATATTTTACAAAACGTTTTCATAAAAATTATTTTTGAAAATATAAAAATAAAATTCTTTCTAAAACTAAAACAATCAAGTGCGTGTTATAACTTATTTGAATTTATATTTTTTTATTATGTTTAAAATTTACTTTATTTTATAATTGTCTTACATTTTGGTTTCTAAAAATATTTGAAACTTTATATAAGATTGTTATCTAAGTTATTTAGATGAATAATTTTAATAAAAAAAAAGTGTAGATTTTTTCTAAAATGTTTTGTAGATTGTATAGTTATGATAATTATTATTTTTTTTAATGTGTAAAAATTAAATTAACAACCGGATGATATAAGTAATTCGAATTTTAAAACATTGCTTAAAATTTGTAATTCAATAACTTATAGGCCAACCTCCAAAGATTGACCTAGTGGTGGGGGCTTAGATGTTGAGAGTATGCTTCTCTCACTATGCCAAAATTGCTTTTTGGCAGCACCACATAGACATCGCTTTTTATCAAAAGCGCTGCTATATGTGTTAAAAAAAACACGCTGAAAAAAAGCGCTGCCTAGAGGCCTACTTTAGAAAGCGTTGCTAAAAGCCATACAAATGTGACACCTTAGAAAGCGCTTTTAGGAAAGCGTTGCTAAAGACCTTACGTAGGTCACACATTAGAAAGCGTTTTCTGAAAGCGCGACTATATGCAATTAAAAAGAAAGCGCTTTTAGAGAAAAATCGCTGCTAAAGCTAATACATAAGAAAGCGCTTTCCAAAAGCGGTGTCTTATGTTATTATTTCATAAATATTAAAAAACTTTTCATTATTTCAGAACGCCCTAATCATTTGTTTTCTTTCTCCCTCTCTCTCGCGACTTCTCCCTCCGCCGTGTCTCCCCCTCTCTCGCGACTTCTCCCTCCGCACTGTTCCTCTGTTCGTCTTCTCCGACCGGCGTTCCTCTGTCCTTTTTCTCCGACCGGCATTGTTCCTCTGTTCGTATCTCCATCTTCTCCGACCGGCATTCCTCCGTGAGTCTCACTGTTTCTTTTGTTTGTTCTTGAGTTTTAGTGATTATTTAATGTTCTTGAGCTTGCTATATGGTTTCTTTTGTTTGTTCTTGAGGGTTTGTTCTTGAGCATCTTGTTTTGTTTTTGTTTTGTTTGTAGTTTGAATGTGTTAGTTTGAATGTAGTTTGAATGAGTGTTGTTATATTATAGGAAATTATATCCATTACAAAAATGAGGGTTGTTAGAAAAATGAGTGTTGTTAGAGTATCAAAGTGTTGATGTGGTTGTTGTCGATTTGGTGAATTAGTGTTGATGTGGTTGTTGTTTGAATTTGATTTTGAAATTGTTGTTGTAGTATAGTTGAAGATGATAAATAGTGATATTTGTGGTGGATTTATGTTGGGAATTGGTGTTAATTTTGTAAGTTGATGTTGAATGTTAGTGATGATTTGTAAAAATTAATTGATGATAATGACATTGTTGATGGATACTTTTTAGTGATTACTTTATTTTAATCTAATTGTTGATTGAAAATGATAATGAAATTAATTGTTATATTTGCTATGTTAGTGATGAAAATGAAAATGAAATTGTTGAAATTAATTGATTCTTGAGACTTTGACTTGTTTCTCCGATATATCTTGTTTGTCCTATTATATACTAAATTTGTCCTGTTATATTTGGCATACACCATCATCACTAACTTAATGAATTTGCTATAGGGGTTACTTGTGAAGAGTGAAAGTCTGATTGTTTCCAAGAATCTTACACTGTGTGGGTCCAGAAGCTGTTGAATTCCCTACAGGTAAATAGTTTTTATTTTGTTTTTGTTTAGCTTAATTAGTAAAACCATGGATAAGAAGTGGATGTCTTCAAGTCGATTGTCGAAAGAGTACGAGAATGGGGTATCAGAATTCGTTAAGTTTGTTGTTACGCATGCCAAAGACCCCAGTCGAATGACATGTCCTTGCTTGGATTGCTATTATGGGAGTCGGGTTAACGCGGTTCACTTGGCATCGCATTTAATGAGGCATGGAATTGATCGAAGTTATACATGTTGGAATTTGCATTGTGAGAAAAGTTACGAAAATGTTTCAAACGACCTATGCTTCAAACGACAATTGCACAGATACAACGATTGTGATCGAGTCGAAGAGATTGCAGAAGCACTTGAAGAAGATCTTAAGGATTGTCCCAAAATGTTTGAGAGGTTGGTAAGCGATGCAGAGAAACCGTTGTATAATGGTTGCACTAAATTCACAAGATTGTCTGCGGTATTAAAGTTGTACAACGTAAAGGCGGGCAATGGATGGTCGGATAAAAGTTTCACAGAGTTATTAGCCCTTATGAAAGATATGCTTCCAGAGGATAATGTTCTTCCCAATCGAACATATGAGGCCAAAAATATGTTGTGCTCTATTGGCATGAGCTACAATAAGATACATGTCTATCCAAACGATTGCGTTTTGTTTTGAAATGAGTATGCATCGTTAAATGAGTGTCCTAAATGCGGTGTATCTCGATATAAGAAAAATTTGTCTCCAGCAAAAGTCTTATGGTATTTTCCTATAATTCCGAGATTTAGACGCATGTTTCGTAGTGAAACCGATGCAAGACACTTGACTTGGCATGCAGATGAAAGAATTATTGATGGAAAGTTTCGACATCCGGCATATTCACCACAGTGGATGAAACTTGATAATGATTATCCTGAATTTTGAAAAGAAGCAAGAAACCTTTGCTTGGAATTATCTACTGATGGAATGAACCCACACGGTCTTCAAAGTATCTCACATAGCACATGGCCTGTGATTATTATGATTTATAACCTACCTCCATGGCTATGTATGAAGTGTAACACCCCTAATCTATAACCTGAGTAATTAAAGCGATAACAATTAATCAGAGTAGAATTAAAACATTCAAGGCATAGACGGAGCGTCACATCACGATGATGAAATATAATAACCTGCTCATAAAGATATGCAACAATTAGGTAGCAACATAAACAGAGGAACTCAGTTCCTAACACCCACAATTCAGATACAGAATAAAAGTGGAAAATCTGCAACTGAAATCTCATATATATAAACATAGAAGTTTGTCTGTCATACACAGAGTCATACATGTAAAATTAAAAAAGATATATACATAAAGTCACATAACGATCTCCCCGACTACCCGGTGCTACATATCAGAGCCGACCGACAAAAGAATGAAGACATAAGCTTCACAAAAAGACCTCCAGCATCTAATCTGCAATGCCTCGTAGAGTATTCAAAACAACAAAAGGGTGAGAAACACAATTATAATATAGTTGCATACAATTATGCAATAACACAAAATACACAATGTAAAACATTCTCACCACAACTTACACCATAATTCAAATACAAACAACACAATTCATATCTCATACATCCATCACAAAGGCATATCAATCATGCTCAATACATTTATCACCAACATATGTATATATCAACTCATCATTTCCATTCACAATTCTCCCACATAATCAATCCATTCATGACTTATGCAAATGCAAAGAGACTGACACAACGACTCTATGCAAATGCAATGCGGTACCGTTCCATCCGTCATTCTCATCATTAATTCACTCAAGAATTATTGGAATCATCGCTTGTTACTTAGTGTAACTCCCCGTCGGGCAAATGATGTTCCCCGTCGCTTTCGGTCCTCTTGGTATAAGGCTCACGACGTTTATGGATCGCTTTCGGTCCTCTTTGTATAAGGCTTACGATCCAATCACTTTCGGTCCTCTTTGTATAAGGCTCACGATCGTCTATAACGTCGCTTTCAGTCCTCTTTGTATAAGGCTCACGACTGTTATAGCAGATTCCCTCAGGAATCGTTTCGTCGCTCACACCCACTAGGTCACACGACATCACAAGAATGCATATCATGATGCTTGGCATACAATGACTCATGACAATCAAATGTATACACATATACAACCATGTGAACCATTTCAACATCCATAATCATGCATATACAATCAAACATAACACAATGCATTTATTTTCCCTTAGGCCACAAAACATCATCACAACATTTCATCACATGCATTCACATCATACAACAGCACACAAGCTATACGATATATATTAAAAGCATACCACTTGATAACACATCAATCGCACATAATTACGACGGTAACAGTCGACAAAATGACACTATTCTAATTCTCGACACAATTAAATCGGCCACTAGTCTCAAAACCATTTAATAAGAAAGAACATTTCAATAGCTTTCCAACGCATCCAACCGCGCCTCAATCCGACTTACGACCCAAAAGTTATGACAAGAACAAAATGGAAAAATCTGCCCTGTTCGCTTTCCTATTCGCAATGCGAACCCCAGCGAACCATTGCAGAGAAAAAACAACAGAAAGTTTGCAATGCGAACACCCAGTGAACCTTTGCTTTCCCCTTTGCAATGCGAATTCCCTGCGAACCGTGGCAGAGAAAAAACAGCAGAAAGTTCGCAATGCGAACCTCCCGCGAACCTTCGTTGCCCTATTTGCAGTGCGAACCTGCGAACTCAGAAATCCCAGCAGCGCTGTTGTTCACTCCAACACAATAGTTCCTCCACCAAAACACTTCCAAACCATAACATAACAACCAGAACATATCCCAAACATAACAACAAGTATTCTACAACATTTATACCGCATTTCAACCGCGAAAACATCGATTTCTATCGTTTTCTCTCATTTGACCTAGAATTGAAAAGCTAGGAAAAACCAACAAACATTCCAACACACACATACATAATCATACACAAGCATAGCATAACCGAGTTTTGCACCCTTACCCGATTAATCGCGCTTCGAAGTGTCGGTTGAATCGGTTTCTTACACTCCAAGTTTTCCTTTTTTTTCTTCTTCTCACTCTCCTTTTCTCTTCTCTTCTTTTTCTCTCTTTTTCTTTCTGTGTTTCTATTTTAATGAAAAACAATATCTAACCAAGCCAAAAAGACCAAAATACCCCTACACTCAAATTTTCTCGCAAACGTTCCCAAAACGCGATAAAACATAATAACCAAGAATAAAATAATATAAAGACCAAAAATAATTAAATCGACTCGATTAAATAAATCTAACAAAAACTGGGGAGTTACAACTCTCCCCCACTTAGAAATTTTCGTCCTCGAAAATATTACCTGAGACGAACAACTCCGGATACGATTCCCGCATCCGACTCTCCAACTTCCAAGTCAAATTGCCCTCAGCAGCACCTCCCCACGCTACTTTCACAAGCGCAATATCCTTGCCTCTTAACCGCTTCAACTCGCAATCCAAAACCCTCACCGGTAATACCTCCACCGTAAGGTTCTCCTTTACCTCAACCTCATCCATTGGAATCACATGCGACGGATCCGGAACATACTTCCGAAGCTGTGAAACATGGAACATATCATGCAAATTCGAAAGATTCGGTGGCAACGCTGTCGCTCCCGGGATTTTCATCCAAGTAAAAACGCGAAAGTGGCACCGAAAACAGAGTCGCCAACAATGTGTATTTATCCCAAGAGAGGGAAAGGAAACACCGCATAAACCTGAAGGAAGGAAAGAGCATGGTCTTGCGACCAAGAGAACTGGGTTCGAGAGTCGGTTACGCGCAAGGAAGGTATTAGCACCCCCACGCGTCCATCGTACCCGATGGGATCCACGCTTGCTTGTCTCGATCAAAGGGTGTCGTCGTCGGGAGCTCCGCTGCTACTGGAAAGGAAAAAGAACAGGAAGAAGGAAAAGGGAAAGGAGAGAGAGAACAAGAAACAAATGTAGGGAAAATAAAAGAAGTGCTCGAATGGGCCTTACCCCATTGCCTACGTATCTCATCGGGAACATGAGAATCAGAGCGACGTAGTTTCCCTCAACGAGGGTCGCTTAATTTGTGTTTTTAGGGAACGACTAACGTTCTAGCTCAGGTGTTGCAGGCTCGCTGGTCCGAGTGCGTTACCATCTTGCAAGAGAACGAGTAGGAGCACGTTCGTACGCTGAGAATGACTGAGATGAGAAAAGAATTCCCGAAGGAAAGACGTTATTGTTGGTTTGAAGTTTTTTAAGCAAGAAGTGTTTTTTACAGTTATTTGTAACTTGCATTGAACCAAAGTCTTAAATACAGGAACGAATACTTTGCGCATCGTCCCTAACAGGACGTACACTAGATATCCTAGAATAATGAGAGGAATCCCCTCATTCCCCACTTCCCACATAGAAGGCTCAAGCGCAATACACGTTAACCTTTATTACGTGTTTTTTTACTTTTATTTTGAGATGAGAAGAGAAACGACACAAGGGAAACTCTAAAGGGAAACTAAGAGTCCTAATGTTATCATGCATGGATGTCCTATGGTTAGTGAGGTTTAGGAGAAAAGACTACCTAAAACCTAATGCTAATCCTACTCCAAGCTTAATCAAAAATTAAGTTGGACTAGGTAGCTCTAAAGGGAAAGAATCCAAGACTTGAACAAGTCTTGAGATTCATGGGATGAGAAAGAGTGAAAGAGAAGAAAAGAGAAGAAGAAGAAGAAAGATGAGATACAATAAGTGGCAGAAAGCACATCATATCATAAATGTCCAACTCAATTCATCAATCATGTTTGAAAGATCAATGCAAAACAATTCAAGTAAGCATGCAAAGATAAACATGAAAGAATGCAAGCATACTTGTATGAAATGCACAATTAAGCATACATGGACTTCATATCAAAATGAAATGAGAAAGGCAAGATGAAAATGAAGACAAGTCAGAACCAATATCATATTATCATCAACAATTCAAGGGTGCAAAAGTGATTCAAAACATGAAGCATTATGATCCAAAGAAGTTCACAAAAGGAAAGGTAATGATATTCACCATTCAATTCAAACCAAATGCATTCAACTATGCTCAAGTAACATGAAAACCAAGTATAGAACTCAAGAGGCGGTAGTATATACATTAATGTCATATCAAAACCAAACTCAAGTCATACAAGTTCAAACATCAATCAACAACTACAAAACATGCACCAAAGTAAATTACGAAAAGAGGACAAAGTTCCAACACTTAAGCATACTCAAACATGATTCAAACATGATCCACAAATTGCAAAAATTAATCTCAAAGGAACTCAACCAGGGTTAAACACCATATCAAAAGCTCATTCAAAGAATCACAAAGGAACTCAATCAATTAAGCATGGCAAATCAACTTGTGTAAAAGATGTCAAGAAATGATCATGCATAAGTCACTTAAGCACAAATAACCAAACATGCATCATATGAAATTCAGCAATTGTGAAATTTAAACTCCAAGGATCTAGGTCAGAAGACAATCACATGCTAAAAGATCTCACAAAAATTCACAAGTTAAGTAACTCAAACAATTAAGCAAAGATCAAGTAAGCACCATGATTCAATATGCAAAAGAGAGGGACCAAAATGCAATATGAAAAAGTTTTAAAAATGAAACAAAAATGTTTTTATGTACTTCAGAATGTTTATGAAACAATGCAAAAGGAATGGGTTCAAGACCATGTATAGATGATGAGAAACAAATTCTACAAGTTGAAGTGTGCACATGTGAAACAAACTACAAAGAAATTAAACAATTAATTAATTCATATGCCAAAAATAAAATAAAATAAGAAAATAAAATTTGGAGAAATTTTATAAAACTAAAAACAAGCTTCATGATTTTTTTCAGGATTTTTGAATGCATAAAAATGATTTTTAAAAATTAAAATGCAAATGAAACAATTAAATGAAATAAAAAGAAAATAGAAAACCAAGGGGGTGCATACAGCAACAAAAGCACGTTGGAAAATAGACACGGGCTTAAGGGAAGGGTGCGAAAAGCAAGGCCCAAGGCCAAAAAAACCAATAGCGCAAGTCAAAAGAAACAATGGACTATAGTCAACATCAGATTCAATCATGACCAATGGATTAATCTAACGCTCCATGCCAAGTCAAACAAAAGTGCACAGTAATCAAGATCAATGGCACAGATTCACACGCACACCACAATTAACAAACACATGCGCACACACAATTACTCAGCACACAAAATGAACCCACGTGATAGGCACATGACCTTTTAATGTGTTGTCAAACATACAGCCACACGATCAAAACAATGCACCAGATTAAATCAAACATTTAAAAAGCAAATAAGATGAGTGGCTAGGATCAAAGGGCACATGTTAACACGCATGGAAAAGCACACATGAAATCATTAAAATAAAAATCAGAAAAATAAAACGTGGCAATATGAGAACTATTTGATCAAAGTGATGGACGGTCATGATTATGTCTTCTCCACTTAAACCCTTCGCCGGACTGAAACTTACCAGTCGCCGGAGCTAGGGCTCCGGCCACCCTCTCCGGTGAGCTGCAACGTGAAAAACTCCAGAAATTGCATATAAGTATACCATTTTGATCAGAAAAACATGAGGATCACGAATACCAAACTCATTTCATCAAATAATCAACATATAAACCAAATCGAGCAAAAACAAGTTTGGATCCAAAACTGAAATCATTAAATACTCTCAATCCACACGTCCAAACTTAAAATAAAATAGATCATCATGCTCAGCACACATCACAGATCATTATGCACACTTAAAATTCAAGTTCTATGAGTATGAAATCAACACCAACCTGAACCTTGATGAGCTTAAAATACTGCTAGAAAACCAGAGATAAGCTGCAGATCTAGCCTTAGGAACCTCTAATTGCAAAATAAATGCAATTAGAGCTTGAATATAGTCTGGATCTTGAGTTTTGAACTTGGATCCTCTTGAACTGAACTTGATGAAAACCTCACTTTCAGCTTAAAACAATGGATGATTCGTGCTCCTTTCAACTCACTGATCAAGAATATGCCAAGAGATTTTCAAAAACCCTCAAGGAATGAGAGATTTGAAGGAGAGAAAGTGAGAGTAAATTTTGAAATTCTGAGCAAATGAGAGTGCATGACCTAGCTGTGAGGGTATGAGTTAGCTTATATACTCTCCATTAGTCCTCTGATTATTATTAACAAATGGTTAAACCCTTGATTAAGGAGATTGGAGTGGTTTTGCCAAAATGCATTTTGTGTTGCTTCCACTCATCCACATGTGCAAACTCCTTGCAACAAGCATGATTCACCTCCAATTTACTTATTGATCACCTCTGAATTCAAATTGGGCCTTGTGGTTGATTGGTTCATGAGATTTGGATGAAATTGCATTTTTGAACTTTGTTGAATAAGTGAGATATAAATCATGGAATGAATTGATTCAAAGGCCAAAAATACTCCTCTTGACTTGTATTTTGAGGTTGTAATGTGGCATGAAGCAATTGGGAACATTATAAGTCCTTTTGTGCCAAAATGTAAAAAGTGGAAAAATGGAACCATATGAAAACCTCAAAATGCACCTTGCCATCTTTTGACCATAACTAGAGTTCCACACATGATATGGAGATGTTCTAGTACTTTTTGGAATGGGAGAGAAAGATCTTCAACTTTCATGTTGGAGGAAAATTCATTTGAAGCTTCTTTGATGATGAAAAGTCAAGTTGAATGTGGTGGAAAAATTGCCAAAAATGGAAAGTTCTCATTATAGGTCATTTTCCAAATTTAGTAACTTTTGCACAAACTCTTGATTCTTGATGAATGATGTGAAACTTGACAATTGAGGACCATATAAGGATATTAAACCTTGAAAGCCATGAGAAGAACCTCAAAATTCCACAGTTGACTTTCTCCTTTTGAACTGTTGACTTTTGCTTATTACACAAGTAACTGATCCATTGAACATCTTCACCAGAGAACTAATGACCAAGATTCCATCCATGAACACTTAAGAACATAAGGAATACCATGAGATAAAGTCTTGCCCAAAAAATCAGAAATAAACTGATTTTAGGTCAAACCCTAATTTTGGCACCCTCTGGTTAGGAGGAAATAGCACATCCTCCAAATCCAAATTCCTCTAAATATGATGTGTATCCTCTCAAACAATGATGAGATATGTCCTTTGGAGATGATAAAAACTCAAAGAGCTTGCCCATTTGGGGGTCAGATCCCAACTTTTGACTGCCTTGTATAGGAGATCATGCGCTGTCCAATCTTCTTGATGAATTCTCCTCTTCCATGACTTGTGAGAACAAATGGAGATGATACATGGTGTAAGAGATCCTTGAGGCTTGTGAGAAACACTTGGTCTTCTTCTCTGGATGATCAACACCTTAAAAAATACCTGATCACATGCCCTTATGCAAGATGCAATGCTAAATGCTTGATGTTTTATTTTTCTATGCTTGAATGCAATGCAATGAAAGCTCATGCTAAAAGATATGAAGAAAAGAGATGGCAAATTTTGGGGTATCACAGCTACCCCTATTCAATCACTGTAGACCTGAACGGATGATAGCGATTGTTATCAGACTTTCAAGGTATAGAGGGATTGAATACTAAAAATAACCTGAAAATTTGCACTCTGCAGGGAAGAAGAAAAGGGACATAAACCCAACCAAAACGAACTCTGCTTGAATAAAACTCTGGTGATGAATAATACCACTGGGAAGATGTCTTTTATACAACTCCAGACGACTACTGGCCTGCCACACTACGGGTGGACCTTAGCGATGTCTTTTAGCACAACGCCAGACGACTACTGGCCTGCCACACTACGGGTGTACTTTAGCAATGTCTTTTGTACAACGCCAGATGACTACTGGCCTGCCACACTACGGGTGAACTTTAGCATTGTCTTTTGTACAACGCCAGACGACTACTGGCCTGCCACACTACTGGTGGACTTTAGCAATGTCTTTTGTACAACGCCAGACGACTACTGGCCTGCCACACTACGGGTGGACTGTCTTTTTTTAAATGGAGTCAGAAGACTACTGACCTGCCACACTACGGGTGGACTTTTGCCAAGCTACGGTTGGACTTTGCAGCTAAATTGCCACACTATGGGTGGACTTTTGTCAATCTACGGTTGGACTTTGCTCATTTGCCACCCTTGGATGGTCTTTTGCCAATCTACGGTTGGACTTAGCTGCGGTCTTTTAAAGGGAGTCAGACGACTACTGACTTGCCACACTACGGGTGGACTTCTGCCAATCTATGGTTGGATTTACCTTGCTTTGCCACCCTTGGATGGACCTTTCGCCAATCTACGGTTGGACTTTCAAGAATTTGCCACCCTTGGATGGGCCTTTTGCCAATCTACGGTTGGACTTTACCTTGCTTTGCCACCCTTGGATGGACCTTTCGCCAATCTACAGTTGGACTTTCAAGAATTTGCCACCCTTGGATGGACCTTTTACCAATCTACGGTTGGACTTTACCTTGCTTTGCCACCCTTGGATGGACCTTTTGCCAATCTACGATTGGACTTTGAGAATTTGCCACCCTTGGATGGACCTTTTTCCAATCTACGGTTGGACTTTAAGAATTCCAATACTGAACTACTCTCTGCATCCGTGCCAGACATCTCTGCTGACTCTGCTGAGGAACAACGATCAATGATTTGATCTCGGAGACTCCTGAAAGGATAATATCTCTGCTGGAGAATGAATGAACAATCCGTCTGCTTCAAATTGTCAAGTTTGCCAAAACTAAATTGGACTTTGAAATATGGGGAAATGATGATTCTGCCAGGAATTACTTCATCTACTTGGGGGATGAATTCTGGTCACAGCAACTCCGCTGGGGATGAGAATTTCTTCGCATGACGTCTTGCTAGGGAAGAAAAGTCATTAGAACTCTGCTTGAGGATCTATCAAACCCGAGATCCTTTACGGGGAGAATCAACCTGCTAACCCGGCTGGGGAAAACATGTACTATCACCTTGCTGAGGAATAGATTTTGTTGATCAATAAGCCTCTTGCGGAAAATACACTCAGCTGGGGAGTATTGTTAACAAGATTCAATGCTGAACTCTGTGAGGATACCATTACCAGAGATATGATCTTGCTGGGGAATCAGGGCTACTCTGCCGGGGATAAGCGAATCCTAGTTGGAAGACGTTCTGCTGCAACATGCTGGGAAAGAGTCCTTAGATCTGCTGGGGAAACCCAAAACAAATCCACGGTAGTCTGCTGAGGAATAAGACTGTCAAGCTTAGGATAAGTGCCATAATTCCCCATGTTAGGCGAACTTTCCATTTGACGATTCCATTGGGGATGATGAGTTTATAACCAACTCTGCTGGAGAAAACCGCCTTAAAGCGTCTCATGCTGGGGAATGCCCTTTTGAGAGGATTTTACAGAAGACCAAATATCCTCAAACTCTACTGGGGATAATAGATCTGGAACATCTCCTGCTAGGGAAAATCAAAATGCCCCATGCTCGGGAAGGTCAACAACTTGCTTCCTGCTCCATTATACAAGACTTACCTGAAGAAACGTCATAAGAGGATTTTGCAGGAGATTAAGCATCTTCAAACTCCTGACAACTTCACTGGGGATTAACCATCAACTTTGGTGTCTACGAAGCAACTCTACTGGGGATTCGCAACCGTTATCAACATAGAAAAGCTTGTAACTATTGGAAGCACTGAACGAGAGAATCGACTTAATAAGACACAACACTATCCAGTTGAACTCCATTCGCCGATATCGAAATGTCGTGAACGAACGTCGACCGAATGATGGACTCAATCAGTAAACGTTGTGACAAAAGGGTGACAAGTGAACCTTTCCCTAAACATGATTTCCCCAGTCTTCTGCATGGGGATAAGTGATTACTCGTCTTGTGCTTGAAATCATCTGAATCTGCAATAAAAGCATATGCACACGTGCCCCAGGATATGACTTCTGCAACTGAGAAAATCCAACTCTGAACCACCACTTGTTGGAGAGAAAGGTTTTGCTGCATCTCTTGCTGGGAACATTATTAATGAAGCCTGCTGAAGACGGGGACCACAAATGCCTTGGGTTGGACTGCCCCTTCGTTTCAAACCTTTTGGCTGATTGACTGCATATGCGTGACCAACAATTTTTCTTCACTTGCCCCAGACCAGCATGGTCCGCCAAAAGAAATTGTCTCGAGAGGATTTTACAGAAGACTTGACATCCAAAATGCCTCAATGTCTTCAAACTCTTGGAGGAATTCATCAGATCTCGACGTAACTGCCCCAGACTGTGTGGCCTACAGAGGAACCTTGAAGTAATTGCCCCAGTTTTCTGAACTCTGAAGAGATTTCTTGATGTGATTGGCTCAAATGAGGTATACCTTAAAGAGATGGTTCGACGTGATTGCCCCAGATCGACTACGTCTTAGCACAACTTGTTGGGAAAGTTCCTACTCAACAAAGTTTCGGGAGGAAGTACCACTGGATGTGACTGTCCTTTGGGAGTTTCAGGATTCTCAACTCGGCAAGATTAAGCTTCTGGACTGAACTTCCATATGTAAACTTCTTTTGATGTCAAACAAATGTATGCAAGCAGAAAATGTTTTGTTCTGAGAATGAAAATTCTAATGCAACACACATGTCAATCTTGAAGTTTTACTGAAAAGATGTCACAAACCCCCTTTTGTGAGCGA
Organism: Lathyrus tuberosus; assembly: GCA_022829125.1. NCBI lineage: Eukaryota > Viridiplantae > Streptophyta > Magnoliopsida > Fabales > Fabaceae > Lathyrus > Lathyrus tuberosus. The sequence goes on along the minus strand of JALAZF010000122.1, from coordinate 1,335,471 downwards.
ATCACGGGTTAGGATACGACATTAATCTTTGAATGAAAGAATGCAATGCACACGCAACACCAACAAAGATCTTTTAGCACAACTCATAGGAGTCAGGAACGCTATCTCTTGGTAGTGTGCTTTTGAAATAACCTTGTTTCAATTAGGACTTTTGAGGGTTGTATCGTGGCCTGGTTCACGGTTTTGAGTAAAATGGTTTATGGCTTAAAGTTTATTAGTGCCCACCCATTCTTCGTGATGTTCTCCAGTCCTACGTTCAACTAATTTGCACAAGCGTTCGCCTCTCAAAAAGATATTATGATCTTTAAGGAATCCATGCACTGATGGTTTGATACCTAATGAGGTTTTGAGTAACAGTCACCCCTTTTGTCCTTTTGTTCGTAGTCACACTACTTTGTTCTTGCTCGAGGATTTTCTTTTGTAATCGTTTTTTTTTTCACTTTCGCATTCTTTTGCTTATCCCTAACTTTTTCCTGGACAGATTCTTTTGAATATTTGATTTTGAAGTCCAGCGGGATGCCCTAACTTTTGCCTAAGTTGCTTGTTTTCAAGTTTCAACTTAGCGGGCTTTTTCATTCATTTTTTTCTTTTTTTTTTCGGAACAAATCGTGTGACACTGGCTTGTCTTGACTTTGTTGCAAGGGTTGTGACTGCCTCACTCTTTGATTGTTGATGGATAACTATTGTGGTTTCACATCTCTTGTCCTTTTGACGGTGGAATAGAAGGTAATGGATCCTCAGACGCACACTCCTTTTGAGGTTTGAATGCTCGGTCAAATTAACTGATGCCTACCCTGCCCCTGGGTTGACTGTGAGGGTTTTTTCATACTAAAAGAAACTCCTACTTCAAGGCTCAAAAGGGTTAACAAGGGTCTATCTCCCTTATCTCTCCAGTGTTTGGGGATTCGAAACAATGCTTGTACATCCTCAACATGGTTCTGTTCAAAAGCACACAATTAGAGATTTTTGCATTTTTACCTCATCATCCTCCCTCATAGAGTTTAAGCAAGAAAATTGGTATTGCAATGCACATTAGCATTAGATGAGTGAACACAAATGAAAATATTCAAGAAAAACATATTCATTGCATTAACATTACCATACCAAATACAAACAAGTTTTAACATGCAAACAATGTCTGAACAAACAAATAAAGACTACATTTGAAAATGCAGCAAAGAAACTAAATGATTGTCCTTGTTGAGGAGGCTTGACTCCATCTGGACTGACTGCTTCTGATGATGTCTTTGTAGTCTCGAGTGCTCACTCTGATACAGACGCTTTACCTTGTGGGGTACCATCTGGGGTGATGACCTTCGAGTCAATCAAATCCTGCACCTTGTGCTGGAACACAATACAATTATCAAGTGTATGCCCAAATGTTCCTGAATGGAACTCACAACTAGCGTTCATGTCATAGTCCGAAGGAATAGGGTATGACACTGGCATGGCATTCCTCAGCCGAATCAGCGAACTCTTGAGCAAGCAGGCCAACAACCGACTGTAAGGAATAGGAATTGGATCAAATATCCTCTTAGCCTTTCTGGGTCTTTGATATCTCCTCTGGGAGCTAATTTGCTGCTGATACTGATTCGGGTACTCCTCTTTTCCCATCACTTTTCTTTTCAAACTTGGCCTAAGATCGGGAACCAGTTGCTGATATGGGGATTTTGAGACCAAAGACTGCAAGATATGCCCTTGACTTGATGCCGCTTCAAGAGGGAATTCCGGGGAATTCGCATTTCCTGCAGCAGTAGGAGTAAAATTACTCTGTATGCTTACGCCGCCCGGCGCAAAATCTATCGCCTTTGAATCAATCAGATCTTGGACCATATTATGAAAGGCTTTGCATTTTTCCACGTTGTGCCCCGGCGCACCAGAGTGAAAGTCGCAATGGGCACTTGCATCATAATTGAGTGGGAGCTTTCCACTAGGGTGATTTATCATCCGCAGTTCAACCAATTGGAGTTAAAGTAGATACCTCAATAACTGAGCATAAGGCATGGGAAGCGGATCAAAAATTCTGTCAGTTTTCCTCGACTTTGGTAGGTATTCCCTAGCCTTGGGGCCGTCTGGGGAAACAAGAGGTAACTGCTGGTGAGTAAGTTTCAAAACTCCAAGTGGTGCAGAAAATCTGTGAGACACATCACTCTTGGGAATAGGTTCCACAGGCAAGGGTGGAACGACAACTTCTGTTATAGCCTCAAGTGTGGGATTACCATCCTTTCTGAGCACATTTCTCACAACTTCAATAACAAAACTCATATGGGTCTTCACTTGATTGACCTCTTCTTGCAGCATTTTCTGGCCCTAAATCAAAGCTTGCATGTCCACCATAAAGTGCCCCAGTTGGGCTTTCATCTCAGTCACCTCCGCTCGGAGTCGTCCAAATCTGAACCCTGATTGTGGTGAATCGAGTAGTTGGAAGAAGTCATGTTCGCTATCCTGCAGAGAATACCCAGTCAGAATGAGAAATCCGCTCCGAAACACCTGTTATGCAAAAATACTTATGATTATAAGGATGCAAATGCAAAATGCAAACAATCATATTTAAACATTTCCAGGCCGTATCTGCTTTGATTCCAGCTTTGGACAAGGAATCAGACACAACATCGGAAAATAAATCTGAATCCAGAAATACTGCAGAATCAATCAAAACATAACCCCTTTCAAACAACCGATAGCCATTGAGACAAATGTTGCAATATCATAGCATAAGAAGTCATACAAATAGGTTCAATACAATCAAAAGTGATTCCATCAACAATCCTGATGGTAATCACAGCAAAAACAAGCAACAGAATTACTACAAGTCAATTCCAAATAAACTGGCTTCAATCTCCTCAAGAAGGTTCACAGTATCTGGATGAGTAGGTCTTTCTAGCAAACCCTTGATCAGCCTGTTTCTCTTCTCGACATCCTGATTCAGCCTAGCAATCTGTTCTTCAACATCGTTGCCTTTGTGCTTTGACTTCTTGATTCCCGCTTGCAATTTGAGCTCTTCAATTTCTTTCTGTGCTTCTTTCCACTTGGCAAAGTAACGATCTTTCCTTGCTTTCACTACCTGAAGTTCTTCTTTCAGCTCTTCATTCTCAATCTTGGCCTCCTTCCACATATCCTGATACGTGGCAAGCTTGTCTTCTGCTTTAGTCAAAAGCTTCTTGTTTTTCCTCTTAGCTTTGACTGACGATTCAGCAGCCATACTGACCTTTTTGAAGTGTTGAGCTCTGTCAGCAAAATCCTTCTCTTTTTTCTCTAGATGCGTAGTCATGTCTTGAACTTTCCATTTCAACTCCAAGTTGTTCTGTAGAGCACTCTGTAGCTGACTACTCATGTCGGAGTTTTCCACCCTCAAATCAGATACCAACTTACGCTGCTTGTCGAATTCTTCGAATGGTACAGTGAGTTTCTCTTCCACAATCTCTGGATATAAGGGAGGTACCCGGTCAAAAGGCAAATAGAACTCTTCTACCCTCTTCTTCACCCATTCAACATATGGAGCGAAAGCTTGATTATTGGGCTTACCCAAGACAGTTTTACCTATCTTTTGTCTGCTGAGCCAAGCTTGAGAAACTTCTTGTGCAATAGCCACACCATCAGTCATATGAAAATACAAATATTCTTCCAAATCTTTTCCAGCTGGAGGATCTTTTAGAGCGTATGTAAACTGCCTGATAGCCAAAGACGGGTTGTAGTTAATACCTCCTTTTCTTCCGACCAAGGGTACATTAGGATACTTGCCACAGCTATGCAAAATATCAGTCCCCACTAATCCCTTGTCCACCCAAAGAATATCTTTAGCAGCTAAGCCCATCAGACGCTTATTTCACTCTAAAGAAGTCTTCGAATCAATAAAAGCACCAGATTGGGGCAAATGTTTGGCAAACCACTTGTAAAAAAGAGATGCTCAACAACAAACCACACCACCTTGTCTTTTCTCATTCCTGTTGTATAGAGCGTAGTGGAGATCACCTAACAAAGTCGGTACCGGATTCTGAGCTGTAAATATCTTAATAGTATCCGTATCGACGAAATCAGACTCATTAGGGAATAACACAATGCCATATATACACAGAGCCAATATTGCATTGAAAGCCATCCACCTCTTTTCCTTTGCTTCTTCTTAAGCCCTCTTCACTAAGTACTCCAAGTGATAGCCTCAGGATTTTCCCTTCTTAGAAAAGTCAGCCTCCACTGTAGATCTGCTCAAATAAAGAGCCTTAGACACTGCTTGGAAATCACAATCTCCTTGGGAACCACAGAAAGGAACACCTTCTTTGACAGGAATCTTCAAAATGTTAGAGTACTCCTCCAGAGTAGGAACCAACACATAATCTGGCATCACAAAGCACCTCAAGGAAGGATCATAAAACTGCATCAAGGTGTGTAGCCCATTGTATTCATATTCACTGAGACTCCGAACCAGGGATAAAATCCAACCATACTTCTCTTCAAAGGCTCCTAAAACTTCTGGACCAGCTATACCCTACAAACTGTTCAACGAGCCAAGAGTGATCTTCGGGAACTTGTAGACGATGATGTGCTTCTTACCCCTCTTAGTGTCCATCCCTATGAATGCCCTTTAACTGGAATCAAATACTAGATACTACCTGAAACTGAAAAAAATATGAATGTTAGAGAAAGGAATCCAATGCAGGGCATGTGATCAAGGTATCCACACAAACTGGCTGCACTGCGCTGACTAAACAAATCAAGACTCTGTACCAAAACTCAGAACAATAACCACCATAGTGATAAAACCAAAAAAACAGGTAGGTTGAAAGTCACGGTTACCTGCAAACCTGCAAACACCCATCCCTCTCACATGTGGGTACTAAGATCCTCAATATCCCGGGCTCTCAGGTCGAGAAATGATGATACGTTCACCACTTCTGGTTTGGCATCATCACCAATCGAGGAGGCCTCAACTGATTCACAAAAACTTAAGATCCTCAGCTTCAGAGGTTTGAGAAGCAATAGCACATTCAGCCCGAAGGATACAATGCTATCGCCAATCAAAGAGGTCGTCCGCTGATTCACTTCAAAAGGACATCCTATAGCAAGTTCCCAGCATTGGGTCCTCGGATCGAGAATGTGCAATGGGTTTGCCACAGAACGTGGTCTGCCACTGTCACAACTCGGGAGGAGTGCCGTTACTGAGTCCTCGGGAATGGTCATCAGAGTCGACAATTCCTCCAGAGAATAACTACTGGCCTGTATCAACATACAGTAGTAGATAGCTCCGGATAGAACCTCGTTTGATTGTAGGGATCATGATCACCCGCACGTGGCCAACACCACGGGAGCGTCACGCCTGCCCACGCTAAAACCTAGGTGTATGCTCGAGCCTGGGTATTGGGCTCATCTCTCAAAACCTCCCAACCTGCCAAACAGAAAAACAGCACAGCGCAGCACAGTCCAGCATAACAATGCAATGCAGTAAAATGCAATAAAAACAGTAAAGTGGTAAAGTAAAAATACAGTAAACAGCAATACAGTAATATACAACAAAGCAAAGTACTAAAAGAGAACACCCAATGAAAAAACAGACAAGCGCTAGGATTGACTCACTAAGGAAACCAGAGATTCTGGGTTCGATCCCCAGCAGAGTCGCCAGCTGTCGCTCCCGGGATTTTCATCCAAGTACAAACGCGAAAGTGGCACCGAAAACAGAGTCGCCAGCAGTGTGTATTTATCCCAAGAGAGGGAAAGGAAACACCGCATAAACCTGAAGGAAGGAAAGAGCATGGTCTTGCGACCAAGAGAACTGGGTTCGGGAGTCGGTTACGCGCAGGGAAGGTATTAGCACCCCCACGCGTCCATCGTACCCGATGGGATCCACGCTTGCTTGTCTCGATCAAAGGGTGTCGTCGTCTGGAGCTCCGCTGCTACTGGAAAGGAAAAGGAACAGGAAGAAGGAAAAGAGAAAGGAGAGAGAGAACAAGAAACAAATGTAGGGAAAATAAAAGAAGTGCTCGAATGGGCCCTACCCCACTGCCTACGTATCTCATCGGGAACATGAGAATCAGAGCGACGTAGTTCCCCTCAACGAGGGTCGCTTTGTTTGTGTTTTTAGGGAACGGCTAACGTTCTAGCTCAGGTGTTGCAGGCTCGCTGGTCCGAGTGCATTACCATCTTGCAAGAGAACGAGTAGGAGCACATTCGTACGCTGAGAATGAGTGAGATGAGAAAATAATTCCTGAAGGAAAGACGTTATTGTTGGTTTGAAGTTTTTTAAGCAAGAAGTGTTTTTTACAGTTATTTGTAACTTGCATTGAACCAAAGTCTTAAATACAGGAACGAATACTTCGCGCATCGTCCCCAACAGGACGTACACTAGATATCCTAGAAGAATGAGAGGAATCCCCTCATTCCCCACTTCCCACATAGAAGGCTCAAGCGCAATACACGTTAACCTTTATTACGTGTTTTTTTACTTTTATTTTGAGATGAGAAGAGAAACGACACATGGGAAACTCTAAAGGGAAACTAAGAGTCCTAATGTTATCATGCATGGATGTCCTATGGTTAGTGAGGTTTAGGAGAAAAGACTACCTAAAACCTAATGCTAATCCTACTCCAAGCTTAATCAAAAATTAAGTTGGACTAGGTAGCTCTAAAGGGAAAGAATCCAAGAGTTGAACAAGTCTTGAGATTCATGGGATGAGAAAGAGTGAAAGAGAAGAAAAGAGAAGAAGAAGAAGTAAGATGAGATACAATAAGTGGCAGCAAGCACATCATATCATAAATGTCCAACTCAAGTCATCAATCATGTTTGAAAGATCAATGCAAAACAATTCAAGTAAGCATGCAAAGATAAACATGAAAGAATGCAAGCATACTTGTATGAAATGCACAATTAAGCATACATGCACTTCATATCAAAATGAAATGAGAAAGGCAAGATGAAAATGAAGACAATTCAGAACCAATATCATATTATCATCAACAATTCAAGGGTGCAAAAGGGATTCAAAACATGAAGCATTATGATCCAAAGAAGTTCACAAAAGGAAAGGTAATGATATTCACCATACAATTCAAACCAAATTCATTCAACTATGCTCAAGTAACATGAAAACCAAGTATAGAACTCAAGAGGCAGTAGCATATGCATCAATATCATATCAAAACCAAACTCAAGTCTTACAAGTTCAAACATCAATCAACAACTACAAAACATGCACCAAAGTAAACTACAAAATGAGGACAAAGTTCCAACACTTAAGCATACTCAAACATGATTCAAACATGATCCACAAATTGCAAAAATTAATCTCAAAGGAACTCAACCAGGGGTAAACACCATATCAAAAGCTCATTCAAAGAATCACAAAGGAACTCAATCAATTAAGCATGGCAAATCAACTTGTGTAAAAGATGTCAAGAAATGATCATGCATAAGTCACTTAAGCACAAATAACCAAACATGCATCATATGAAATTCAACAATTGTGAAATTTAAACTCCAAGGATCTAGGTCAGAAGACAATCACATGCTGAAAGATCTCACAAAAATTCACAAGTTAAGTAACTCAAACAATTAAGCAAAGATCAAGTAAGCACCATGATTCAATATGCAAAAGAGAGGGACCAAAATGCAATATGAAAAAGTTTTAAAAATGAAACAAAAATGTTTTTATGTACTTCAGAATGTTTATGAAACAATTCAAAAGGAATGGGTTCAAGACCATGTATAGATGATGAGAAACAAATTCTACAAGTCGAAGTGTGCACATGTGAAACAAACTATAAAGAAATTAAAAAATTAATTAATTCATATGCCAAAAATAAAATAAAATAAGAAAATAAAATTTGGAGAAATTTTATAAAACTAAAAACAAGCTTCATGATTTTTTTCAGGATTTTTGAATGCATAAAAATGATTTTTAAAAATTAAAATGCAAATGCAACAATTAAATGAAATAAAAAGAAAATAGAAAACCAAGGGGGTGCATACAGCAACAAAAGCACGTTGGAAAATAGACATGGGCTTATGGGAAGGGTGCGAATAGCAAGGCCCAAGGCCAAAAAAACCAATAGCGCAAGTCAAAAGAAACAATGGACTGCAGTCAACATCAGATTCAATCATGACAAATGGATTAATCTAACGCTCCATGCCAAGTCAAACAAAAGTGCATAGTAATCAAGATCAATGGCACATATTCACACGCACACCACAATTAACAAACACATACGCACACACAATTACTCAGCACACAAAATGAACCCACGTGATAGGCACATGACCTTTTAATGTGTTGTCAAACATACAGTCACACGATCAAAACAACGCACCAGATTAAATCAAACATTTAAAAAGCAAATAAGATGAGTGGCTAGGATCAAAGGGTACATGTTAACACGCATGGAAAAGCACACATGAAATCATTAAAATAAAAATCAGAAAAATAAAACGTGGCAATATGAGAACCATTTGATCAAAGTGATGGACGGTCATGATTATGTCTTCTCCACTTAAACCCTTCGCCGGACTGAAACTTACCAGTCGCCGGAGCTAGGGCTCTGGCCACCCTCTCCGGTGAGCTGCAACGTGAAAAACTCCAGAAATTGCATATAAGTATACCATTTTGATCAGAAAAACATGAGGATCACGAATACCAAACTCATTTCATCAAACAATCAACATATAAACCAAATCGAGCAAAAACAAGTTTGGATCCAAAACTGAAATCATTAAATACTCTCAATCCACACGTCCAAACTTAAAATAAAATAGATCATCATGCTCAGCACACATCACAGATCATTATGCACACTTAAAATTCAAGTTCTATGAGTATGAAATCAACACCAACCTGAACCTTGATGAGCTTAAAATACTCCTAGAAAACCAAAGATAAGCTGCAGATCTAGCCTTAGGAACCTCTAATTGCAAAATAAATGCAATTAGAGCTTGAATATAGTCTGGATCTTGAGTTTTGAACTTGGATCCTCTTGAACTGAACTTGATGAAAACCTCACTTTCAGCTTAAAACAATGGATGATTCGTGCTCCTTTCAACTCACTGATCAAGAATATGCCAAGAGATTTTCAAAAACCTCAAGGAATGAGAGATTTGAAGGAGAGAAAGTGAGAGTGAATTTTGAAATTCTGAGCAAATGAGAGTGCATGAGCTAGCTGTGAGGGTATGAGTTAGCTTATATACTCTCCATTAGTCCTCTGATTATGATTAACAAATGGTTAAACCCTTGATTAAGGAGATTGGAGTGGTTTTGCCAAAATGCATTTTATGTTGCTTCCACTCATCCACACGTGCAAACTCCTTGAAACAAGCATGATTCACCTCAAATTTACTTATTGATCACCTCTGAATTCAAATTGGGCCTTGTGGTTGATTGGTTCATGAGATTTGGATGAAATTGCATTTTTGAACTTTGTTGAATAAGTGAGATATAAATCATGGAATGAATTGATTCAAAGGCAAAAAATACTCCTCTTGACTTGTATTTTGAATTTGTAATGTGGCATGAAGCAATTGGGAACATTATAAGTCCTTTTGTGCCAAAATGCAAAAGGTGGAAAAATGGAACCATATGAAAACCTCAAAATGCACCTTGCCATCTTTTGACCATAACTAGAGTTCCACACATGATTTGGAGATGTTCTAGTACTTTTTAGAAATGGTAGAGAAAGATATTCAACTTTAATGTTGAAGGAAAATTCATTTGTAGCTTCTTTGATGATGAAAAGTCAAGTTGAATGTGGTGGAAAAATTGCCAAAAATGGAAAGTTCTCATTATAGGTCATTTTCCAAATTTAGTAACTTTTGCACAAACTCTTGATTATTGATGAATGATGTGAAACTCGACAATTGAGGACCATATGACGATATTAAACCTTGAAAACCATGAGAAGAACCTCAAAATTCCACAGTTGACTTTCTCCTTTTGAACTGTTGACTTTTGCTTATTACACAAGTAACTGATCCATTGAACATCTTTACCAGAGAACCAATGACCAAGATTCCATCCATGAACACTTAAGAACATAAGGAATACCATGAGATCAAGTCTTGCCCAAAAAATAAGAAATAAACTGATTTTAGGTCAAACCCTAATTTTGGCACCCTCTGGTTAGGAGGAAATAACACATCCTCCAAATCCAAATTCCTCTAAATATGATGTGTATCCTCTCAAACAATGATGAGATATGTCCTTTGGAGATGATAAAAACTCAAAGAGCTTGCCCATTTGGGGGTCAGATCCCAACTTTTGACTGCCTTGTGTAGGAGATCATGCACTGTCTAATCTTCTTGATGAATTCTCCTCTTCCATGACTTGTGAGAACAAATGGAGATGATACATGGTGTAAGAGATCCTTGGGGCTTGTGAGAAACACTTGGTCTTCTTCTCTGGATGATCAACACATTAGAAAATCACCTGATCACATGCCCTTATGCAAGATGCAATGCTAAATGCTTGCTGTTTTATTTTTCTATGCTTGAATGCAATGCAATGCAATGAAAGCTCATGCTAAAAGATATGAAGAAAAGAAAGGGCAAATTTTGGGGTATTACAAACACCACCCGATAAGCCAGATCACCCACTCTCGCAGATATCTGATAAGGGCCAATAAACCGAGAAGTAAGCTTCTTCGACTTCAATGCACGTCAAACACCCGTTACCGGTGTAACTCTCAAAAATACATGGTCGCCTTCTTGAAACTCAAGATCTTTCCTCCTTCGGCCATGACAACTCTTCTGCCTACTCTGAGAAGACTTCATCCTCTCACGAATAAGTTTCACCTTTTCTGTAGTTTGTTGAATTAACTTCGGTCCAACCACCGAACTCTCACCAGATTCACGCCGACACAACGGTGTTCGACATCTTCTTCCATACAACGCTTCAAAAGGTGCCATTCCAATACTCGAATAGAAACTGTTGTTATACGTGAATTCAACCAACGAAAGATAACTATCCCAAGCACCACCTTGCTCAAGAACACAAGCCCGCAACAAATCTTCCAACGACTGAATAGTTCTCTCAGTCTGACCATCAGTCTGAGGATGATAAGCAGAACTCAATCTCAACTTGGTACCTAACGCCTTTTGCAAACTTTCCCAAAATCTGGAAGTAAACCTCAGATCTCGATCTGAAATAATACACAATGGAACACCATGTAGCTTCACAATCACACGGATATAAATCTCATCCAACCTCTCCAAAGAATAACTGATGTCAATCGGAATGAAATGCGCTGATTTAGTCAGTCTATCCACAACCACCCAAATGACATTATGTCCCCTCTGAGTATTCGAAAACCCTGTCAAAAATCCATAGAAATGATGTCCCATTTCCACTCGGGAATATCCAACGGTTGCAATAATCCACTAGGCTTCTGATGTTCTACCTTTGACTTCTGACACGTCAAACGCGCATAAACAAACTGAGCCACATCCCTCTTCAATCCGGACCACCAAAAGATCTTCTTCAAATCTTGGTACATTTTATTAGCTCCCGGATGTATACTCAAACTACTCCGGTGTCCTTCCTCTAAAATCATCTTTTTCAATTCCGAATCATCAGGAATACAAATTCTACCACGGAATCTCAAAACACTCTTACCATCCACTTTAAAGTCGCCATTCACACCTTTATCTCCAACCGTCATCAAATCAACAAATTTCACATCCAGCCTCTGTTTCTTGCTAACGGTCAACAGAAACTCATTAGTGACCCTTAACATACCAAGCCTCACCCCAACAGATGTCAATTCGCACACCAAACACAAATCCCTAAATGCTTCCAAAAGTTCCCACTCTTTAACCATCAAAGCGGACATATACAAAGATTTTCGACTTAACGCATTGGCTACCACATTAGCTTTACCAGGATGGTAATTCAAGTTAAAATCGTAGTCCTTCAAAAATTACAACCATCTTCGTTGCCTCATATTCAGCTATTTCTGATCAAACAAGTATTTCAAACTCTTATGATCACTAAAGACTTCGAATCTTGCACCATAGAGATAATGCCTCTAAATTTTCAACACAAAAACCACTGCCGCTAATTCCAAATCATGAGGAGGGTAATTTTTCTCATGATCCCTTAATTGCCTCGAAGCATAAGCCACAACCTTACCTTCTTGCATCAACACTCCACCTAACCCAATCAAAGACGCATCGCAATACACCACAAGGGATTCACTAGGATTCGGTAAGATCAAAATCGGAGCTGTAGTCAATCTTCTCTTTAGCTCACTAAAACATTCCTCACACTGAATATCCCAAATAAACGTTTTACCTTTACAAGTCAGCTAGGTCAAAGGAAGTGCTAACTTGGAAAAGCCTTCAATGAATCTTCGATAATATCCAGCTAAACCCAAAAAGCTTCTAATTTCAGTAACAGATCTAGGAGCCTCCCATTATAGAATTACATCTACTTTGGATGGATCCACAACAATACCATTACCTGAAATCACATGCCCAAGAAAACTCACTTCTGACAACCAGAACTCACACTTGGACAACTTGGCATAAAGTCTCTTTTCCTTCAAAATTTGCAATACAATACGCAAATGCTCCGCATGTTCCTCACGAGACTTAGAATAAATCAAGATGTCATCGATAAACACAACAACAAATTAATCCAAATGCTTATGGAAAATGCGATTCATATACTCCATAAACACTCCCGGCGCATTAGAAACCCCGAACGGCATCACGGAATATTCGTAATGTCCGTATCGTGTCCTAGAAGCCGTCTTCTGAATATCTTCCTATTTCACTCTAATCTGATGATAACCTGACCTCAAATTAATTTTACTAAACACACACGCACCTACCAACTGGTCCATCAAATCATCAATTCTCGGAAGAGGATACTTGTTCTTAATCGTCACCTTATTCAGCTGGCGATAATCAATACACAATCGCATACTTCCATCTTTCTTTTTCACCAATAAAACTGGAGCACCCCAAGGCGATACACTCGGCCTCACAAACCTCTTTTCTAATAATTCATTCAACCGCTTCTTCAACTCAACCAACCCAGATGCCGACATACGATAAAGTGCCATAGACACAGGTCTAGTACCAGGAACTAGATCTATAGAAAACCCCACCTCTCTCTCTCTGGCAGCACATCAGAAATATCCTCCGGAAACACCTCTGGAAAATCACACACGACTGGAAACACATCAATTGCAACTTGACTATCCACAGTCAATGATGCGAACAACCCGAACAACTGAGCTTCATCCGCCAAAATTTTCTTCAACTCTTTGGTAGATAAGAAACTCGATTCCTCGTCTTCTTCAAGAGAAGGAAATCACACCAACTTATGATAACAATCGATATGAACTCGATTGAACTGCAACCAATTCATTCCCAGAACCACGTCTAAACCCTCCAACGGCAGACACACCAAATCCATATCAAAATCCTTACCATAAATGGTCAAAGAACAACTTAAACAAACCAAAGAAGTAGTTACCGACCCCATTGCTGGAGTATCGATATCCATCTCTCCATCCATCGATGACAACAAAAGATTCAAACCCTGCACACACTCAGACGAAATAAACGAATGAGTCGCTCCGGTATCAATAATAGCAACTAAAGGCGTACTATTAATAAAACAAGTACGTCTGATCAGACAATCTGCACTAGAAGTCTGAGTTCCTGCCAATGCAAATACTTTCCCTCCAGCTTGAGCTTGCTTTGGTTTCGGACACTTCGTACTAATATGACCAGGTTCCCCACAGTTGAAACACTTCACCACATTCCTCTTGCACTCAGCTGTTACATGTCCTATACCTCCACAATTGGAACACTTCCTTATATCCTTTCTACATTCAAACTGACGATGTCCTAAGTCACCACACCTATAACATCTCAGAGGATTATACGTACCTCCCCCACTTGGCCTTTTATCAGAATGAGCCCTTTGCTTTCCCTTGTCAGCTGATGACACATAAGGACCGCCACGAAACTGTTGCTTTCCTTTCCTTTCATTCACACTCTTATAATGAGTAGAACGAGCTTTGCTATCCTCCTCATAAATTCTACAACAATCCACCAAATCTGAAAACCTCCTAATTCTTTGATAACCAATTGCCTGCTTGATCTCGGGACGCAACCCGTTCTCAAACTTCACACATTTGGAAAACTCCGTAGTTGCTTCAGCATAATGTGGATAAAACTGAACAAGCTCCACAAATTTAGTATTGTAATCAATAACAGACATGTAACCCTATTTCAACTCCAAGAACTCTATCTCTTTCTTTCCTCTAACATCTTCAGGAAAATACTTCCTTAAAAACTCACGGCTAAACAAAGCCCAAGTGACCTCTTCACCTGTAGCCTCCCACACATGACGCGCACTAATCCACCAATCATCAGCCTCCTCCTGTAACATGTGAGTACCCAATCTCACCTTATGTTCCTCAGCACAGTCCATCACTCGAAAGATTATTTCAATCTCCTTAAGCCAAATCTGAGCACCATCAGGATCATGTCTTCCTTTAAAGATAGGCAGTTTGTTCTTCCTGAACTCATCATTCCCACCAGCATTAGGTGCACCCCGCACAGCCTGAGCCATAGCTTGCATAGCAGCAGCAAGAGCAGCATCATTCCTTCCAGCCATATTCTGTTCATATCCAATAATAGTAACTATGGTTAAACAATCAGCTCGCCAGAACACAACTGACGCACAACAAACAACTTGGTCAAAACGACCGACACGGACTGGCACGGACTGACACAAACTGGCTCTGATACCACTTAATGTAACACCCCCAATCTATAACCCGAGTAATTAAAGCGATAACAATTAATCAGAGTAGAATTAAAACATTCAAGGCATAGACGGAGCGTCACATCACGATGATGAAATATAATAACCTGCTCATAAAGATATGCAACAATTAGGTAGCAACATAAACAGAGGAACTCAGTTCCTAACACCCACAATTCAGATACAGAATAAAAGTGAAAAATCTGCAACTGAAATCTCATATATATAAACATAGAAGTTTGTCTGTCATACACAGAGTCATACATGTAAAATTAAAAAAGATATATACATAAAGTCACATAACGATCTCTCCGACTACCCGATGCTACATATCAGAGCCGACCGACAAAAGAATGAAGACATAAGCTTCACAAAAAGACCTCTAGCATCTAATCTGCAATGCCTCGTAAAGCATTCAAAACAGCAGAAGGGTGAGAAACACAATTATAATATAGTTGCATACAATTATGCAATAACACAAAATACACAATGTAAAACATTCTCACCACAACTTACACCATAATTCAAATACAAACAACACAATTCATATCTCATACATCCATCACAAAGGCATATCAATCATGCTCAATACATTTATCACCAACATATGTATATATCAACTCATCAATTCCATTCACAATTCTCCCACATAATCAATCCATTCATGACTTATGCAAATGCAAAGAGACCGACACAACGACTCTATGCAAATGCAATGCGGTACCATTCCATCCGTCATTCTCATCATTAATTCACTCAGGAATTATTGGAATCATCGCTTGTTACTTAGTGTAACTCCCCTTTGGGCAAACGATGTTCCCCGTCGCTTTCTGTCCTCTTGGTATAAGGCTCACGACGTTTATGGATCGCTTTTGGTCCTCTTTGTATAAGGCTCACGATCCGATCGCTTTCGGTCCTCTTTGTATAAGGCTCACGATCGTCTATAACGTCACTTTCGGTCCTCTTTGTATAAGGCTCACGACCGTTATAGCAGATTCCCTCGGGAATCATTTCGTCGCTCACACCCACTAGGGCACACAACATCACAAGAATGCATATCATGATGCTTGACATACAATGACTCATGACAATCAAATGCATACACATATACAACCATGTGAACCATTTCAACATCCATAATCATGCATATACAATCAAACATAACACAATGCATTTATTTGCCTTTAAGCCACAAAACATCATCACAACATTTCATCACATGCATTCACATCATACAACAGCACACAAGCTATACGATATATATTAAAAGAATACCACATGATAACACATCAATCGCACACAATTACGACGGTAACAGTCGACAAAACGAAACTATTCCAATTCCCGACACAATTAAATTGGCCACTAGTCTTAAAACCATTTTATAAAAAAGAACATTTCAATAGCTTTTCAACGCATCCAACCGCGCCTCAATCTGACTTACAACCCAAAAGTTATGACAAGAACAAAATGGAAAAATCTGCCCTGTTCGCTTTCCTATTCGCAATGCGAACCCCAGCGAACCATGGCAGAGAAAAAATAGCAGAAAGTTCGCAATGCGAACACCCAGCGAACCTTCGCTTTCCCCTTCGCAATGCGAATTCCCTGCGAACCGTGGCAGAGAAAAAATAGCAGAAAGTTCGCAAAGCGAACCTCCCGCGAACCTTCGTTTTCCCTTCGCTGCCCTATTCGCAATGCGAACCTGCGAACTCAAAAATCCCAGCAGCGCTGTTGTTCACTCCAACACAATAGTTCCTTCACCAAAACACTTCCAAACCATAACATAACAACCAGAACATATCCCAAACATAACAACAAGTATTCTACAACATTTATACCGCATTTCAACCGCGAAAACATCGATTTCTATTGTTTTCTCTCATTCGACCTAGAATTGAAAAGCTAGGAAAAACCAACAAACATTCCAACACACACATACATAATCATACACAAGCATAGCATAACGGAGTTTCGCACCCTTACCCGATTAATCGCGCTTCGAAGTGTCGGTTGAATCGGTTTCTTACACTCCAAGATTTCCTTTTTTTCTTCTTCTCACTCTCCTTTTCTTTTCTCTTCTTTTTCTCTCTTTTTCTTTCTATGTTTCTATTTTAATGAAAAACAATATCTAACCAAGCCAAAAAGACCAAAATTCTCCTACACTCAAATTTTCTCGCAAACGTTCCCAAAACGCGATAAAACATAATAACCAAGAATAAAATAATTAAATCGACTCGATTAAATAAATCTAACAAAAACTGGGGCGTTACATGAAGCGTAAGTACATGATGTTATCTATGTTAATTTCTAGGCCTAAACAACCAGGGAATGACATAGACGTATACTTGACACCCTTAATCGAAGATTTAAAGACTTTGTGGGAGAACGGTGTGGAGGTTTATGATGGATATAGGAAAGAAAGTTTCAACTTGAGGGCTGTAACAGCCCGATTTTGATATTTCCATTTTCGTGTTGATTGATTCTATTTGGTTGAGTCTTTTATTTAATTTGGGCAATAATTATGTTATTGTGAAATTGGTGTTTTAATCCGATATGTTGGCGTGTTATATTATTTTACCGTTTTTGAGAGTTTTCGGGGGAAATTAGATTGGAGGGTATTTTAGACATTTCATAATTATTGTTAAATTATATATTTTTAAGTGAGAAAATGTATTATTAGATATTTGTGAGATATTTTGGTTAATTATTATAGAGGAGATATTTTAAGAAAAGTATAAAAAAGAAAGAAAAAGAATAGAAATAGAAAGTTAGAGGTGAGAAAGAGAGAAAAACAGAATTTTGAGAGCAAGAGAGAAAAAGAGAAGAGAAAAAGAAGGAAAGCTACAAATCATCAAGATCAAGCTTCCAAGAATCGAGAAATCGGGTAAGGGTGTGAAATATTGTTATTATAACTTTGTGTATGATTATGTATGTGTTTTGTGTGAATGTTTTGGTTGGTTTTCCATATGTTTCCGTTTATGTCGTATTGGACGAAGTCGATAGAAACCGATGTTTCTACGGTCGGAAAGTTGTATAAATACATGTGTTGGTTGGTTATATGTATGTGAGCTGCTGTTTGAAGTTTCATGAAGTTTGGTTATGTTTCGGTTAGTTTTCGGTAGGTTTCCGTTGTTGTTTCCGTTTAGGTCGAATTATAGGAAATTGATAGAAAACGATGTTTTCACGGTTAGAATTCGAAATAAATTACGTAGTTGTATCGAGGAAGGTTAGGCCGTCGTATGTCGTGCTTTTTATTCGATTTGGTGAAGTTTAAAAATTCTGGTTTTTGAAAGGTTGAAATTTAATCGAAAAATCGAACGTCGTAGAAATTTCGTTTATGTGTTCTAAATTGTTCTTATGTATTTGGTGGTTGCGCGTATATGTTTGTTTCGGTGAAAATGTTCGATTTAGTCGAGTTTTCGGGGATTCGGGAAAAGGACAGCAAAGTTGTAATTTGAAAAATCTGGTTTTTTGTGAAAAACAGGGTTAGGGATCGATACATAATCCCAGGGATCGATCCCTACTGTGAAAATTGGGAAAAATGGAATTTTTACTACAGCAGGGATCGATACATGCGAGTTAGGGATCGATACATGAGGTCTTTATGTATCGATACATAAAGCCTATGTATCGATACCTACTGTGCTGAAGCAGAAATTCTGGTTTGTCGGGGAAACTTCGGAAATTCATATCTCTTGAACCGTAAGTCGGTTTTGATCCCCGTTCGAAGAGTTGGGAAGCTAACGAGATGTTCTTTCTAGGAAAAATAGTTTTGGGGTCTGAACTTGGTCCAATCGGTACAGTTTTTACGAACCGTTTCGTAGTGTCGGGCGTCCGGTTTATGTTTTTGCGTTAGTTTGAAATATTCATAACTTGTTCGTTGTTTATCGGATTTGAGAGTTCTTTATATCGAATTGAAGGTATTGATATGTACTAATTGATGGTGATAAGAAATTATATTTTTAGCCGACTTTTGGCCGACTTTTCCGACTGTTTGTGAATAGTGATTTTGTAGAAAATATTAAGTATGTTAATTATGAATGATATGAATGTGTTGTGGATATGTTTGTAGAGCGAACCCTTGATTTGAGAATGCTTTGTGAATTGTGGATCTTGAGTGAATGTATGCATTATTTGAATTAAGTGATAATGCATGTTAAATGTGAATATGTGATGATTGTTGTGGTTGTTGATTTGTGGCCTAAGGGCAAGAATATGCAATGTGTGGTATTTGATTATATATATGCATGATTATGGTTGCATATATGTGTGAAGATGCATGTGATGTGTGTGAGTATACAATGTTAATGTCATGAGTCATTGTATGCCAAACATCATGAAATGCATTGTTTAAATTAAATGTAAATGCATGTTAATTGTGAAAGAGTTCGTTGCCGTTTGGGTGGTAAAGCGATGCTCGTTGCCGTTTGGTGTAATTAATGAGAATTGGTGTGAATGCATATGATAATATGCTTGTTGTTGTGATTTGTGGTTAATGATGAATGCATTGTTTGAATTGATTTCAATGCATGATTATTGATGTTGAAATGGTTCACATGGTTGTGAATATGTATGCATGTCAAGAGTGTCATGAGTCATGTTGTATGTGAAGCATCATGATGTGCATTCTTGCATTGTGGGGTTCTAAGATGAACCCGTTGTAACGTCGTAAGCCTTTTGAGAGGTGGGAGCGATGATTACAAACGATCGTGAGCCTTATACAAAGAGGACCGAAAGCGATCGGATTGTGAGCCTTATACAAAGAGGACCGAAAGCAATCCATAAACATTGTAAGCCTTTTGAGAGGTGGTAGCAATGGGTGAACATCGTATGCCCGACGGGGAGTTACGTTAAGTAACAAGCGATGGTTCCAATAAGTTCTTCAATTGAACTTGAGATGAAATGAGTCGGTACCGCATTGCATCTGCATAGAGTCGAGAGTCGGTCTCTATGAGTTGCATTTGTCATCATTGTAGTTGTGCATTGATGAATGAACATATATATATGTATATGTTGATGTGGAATGAACAGAATCGTGCAGGTGTGCATTAGAAGATAAACATAATATGTATGTTTATGTGAAATGATGATAATCGTATGTTTGTAATGATGCATCGGTGAATGAACATGAATATATGTGTTTATGTTAAATGCATCGATATGTATTAGGGATACATGTATTTGAGCATGAATAGTTATGCCTATGATATTTGATCTGTTAAATTACGGATTGTTATGCCGTGTAAATGACTTATGGAATATGTTGATGTTATGTGTATAGATACGTGCATCGTGATAAGTCGTGGTGAGAATGTGGTATATGTGTATTATACGTTGATGTCTATATAATTATATGCAACGTTATTATGATAATATTTCTCACCCTTCTGCTGGAATATGCTTTTTATGGCATAGTGCAGATTGTCAGCTTTAGAGGCGTGGAGGCTTTTGTGAAGATTAGTCCTCCGTTCCGTTGTCGGTCTTGGTGTCTGCTCTGATACGTAGCACGGGAGTCGGGGAACGATTATGTTTATATGTATATAATTGTTGAATATATTTGGTAGTACTTTTGTATATAGTAGAGGTTCTAAAACAGTTTATTTTGTAAAACAAGTCGGTTATGGATCTTTCCGCTTTATTCCATAATTGACCATCCTTTTGTAAGGAAAAGTTTCCCTTTGTGTTATGTATCAAAAATGTTGAGCAGGGATTGTATTTTGTTCATTTAAGTGTGACATCCCTGTTTCCTGTCGGAAAAAAATAAATTTTTAGTTACTCTGATTTTATTAAGTGTTATTTATTCGCGATGGGAATTGGGGTGTTACAAAATGGTATCAGAGCAGGTCGGTCCGTCCGGCCAAGTTGTTGAGTCAGTTGGTGTGACAGTTGAATACTGTCGTTGTTGTTTATCCCTTAGTACGTGATAGGTGTGTGGAACACTGTCAGTACTTTCTGGTTTTTCTAATCCTTTGTTTTCAGGATTGAGTTTGAGATAAGTGGGGGAGAAGTTGGTACTTCTCCATGTTGCTTCAGGTGTGGAGCGTTGGCTCAGTGTATTATGAATTGCAAGATTGTAAGTGTTGTTCGGACAGTGTTGTTTTCAGTTACGAAGGGGATGCGGAGGTAAGGTTTATGTCAACTAAGGATTTGTGCCTTAGGTAGTTTTGTGTACAGGATGTAAGAAATATTATTATAGTTTGGTAAAGACGGTTTATGCCCCATCATGATTGTCGGCTGTCTATTGACAAATTGAGGAACTGATCACCCTTAATCTCTTGTTGATAGCAGACGAAAATTATGTTGGATGGAATAGACGTGTCTTTCCGGCTTTGATAGCGTGTGAAATGAGTGTTTGGAATTTAAGGAAACGATTACAGATTGTTTTGATGAGTCGATGAAGATGCTAATATCGGAAGATGAAATGGATTAGAGGTTTTGGTATGTTAGTCCAGTTGGGAAGTCATTGAGAGAGAATGATTGGGTTTTATTTAAGGACTGCTTCACAGAGAGTAGAGATTGAACTTAATTGGATAAGGTAAGCAGGAGAACTTTTAGGAAGTGAAACTAAGATGTTGTTATGTTTGTGATGATAGTGTTCTAGAAATTGGCAGGGAGGACACAGTGATGAGCTACCAGTTGTGCGTGATTTTAAGATGTATTCCCAGATGGAATATTGGATGTTAGCGTTAGAGGTACCCGAACTGATAGAGCAGTTGGAAGATTTACTGGAAAGGAGAATTGTGAGGCCAAGTGTGTCGTCTTGGAGAGCTCCAGTATTGTCGGTAACAAAAGGAAGGATGATATAATGGAATAACAAGTATAATGGTATTGAGACTATGGGAAGCGAAACTTAGAGTTCCGAAGAGGGTTGGAGTTTTTGGAATTTTAGAGCATTAATGGAAATTTTGAGAAAACCTTAAGTGTGGATGTATTATTTAAGAGTTCTTTTTGGTTGATTGTTGCTACATGTTGGGATTTATAGAGTTTGGATTGTTAAGAGGAGAAATTGTGTATGGATTACTAACAGCGGATAAGGTGACGATTGAGAATAAGTGTTCACTTGCGGGAATAGATAATTGGAATGGTTTGGTTGAGTTTTAGTGAAATTGCAATTGTTTGAAATGTTTGATAAGAATGGTGAATTGTGTGAGTTAAGGCTTTGATCGATTTGATGTGACTAGTTATGTTGTTATCATCGGAATAAACTGGTAATTACTCGGTTAAGCTTGTGTGTGTGAGTAGCCAGTTACCCAGTGCAAGGTTTTGCAAAAGCTTTAAGAATTTATATCTTTTGGAATTTGGTTGGACATTGCAAAGTACGGTGATGTTGCTTGGTGCTAGTAATGTGTCCGTAATGTTTGTGAAGTATATGAATCGTATCTTCCATATTTAATTGGATAAGTTGTAGTGGTTTTAATTGAGGATATTCGAATCTGTTATAAACGCGGAAGAAGAACAGGTAGAGTGTTTGAGATTTGAATAACAAGTGTTGGAAAGAGACGAAGTTTTATGCTAAGTTATTCAAGTGAGAATTTGGGTTGGAAAAAGGTTAGTCTTCTTGGATATGTTATTTCAGGTAATGGTATTGTTATGGATCCATCGGAAGTAGATCTGGTTTTACAATGAGAGGTTCCGAAGTTGGTTAAGGAGATTAGAAACTTTTGGGCTCAGTTGGTTGTTACGAAAGGTTATGGAAGACATTGCTAAGTTCGTACTTCTGTTATCTCAGTTGACTTATAAAGGGTGAGTCGTTTGTTTGGATGTTCGTTGTGAGTAAGTTTTGGTGAGATGGAGTAGAAGTTGTCTACGGTTTCAGCTTTGATTTTGTGTGATCCTAATAAACCGGTTGTGGGGTATTGTGATGTGTCTTTGATGAGTTTAGTGAACGTGGTAATGCAAGAGGGTAAAGTCGTGGCTTATGCTTTACGACAATTGAGGATTTATAAAAGGATCTGTATTATTATGGATTTGGAAATTGGTTGCAGTGGTATTGTGTTGGAATATTTGGAGGTATTATCTTTATGGTTCTAGGTTCTAAGTGTTTGGTAATCGCAAGAATATTGAGTACCTGTTTGGTCAGAAGGAATATGGTATGAGACAGAGAGGATGGTTGGAATTTGTGATGAGTTATGACTTTAGTTGGAATTATCCCATTGGTGAGGTTAATGTCGTGCCTGATGAGTTAAGTCGAAAGTTGTTATGCATGTCTGTTCGGATGGATGAGAATTATTTGAGCAGTTCAGAGACTGGTGTCTGGTGTGTGAGATAACACAGTAGAGTGCGAGGTTGGGTATATTAAAGGCGAACAATGATTTTTGGTGATTATGAGAAAGAGTTAGACCTTGGTCGTGAGATTGGTAGTTTTGATGGTTTCGGGTAATCAGAGTGCGCATCGGAAGCGTGATGTGGCACAATTCATATATGTGTGTGTGACTTGTAAGATTTCGTAGGTGGAACATTGGGAATATGTAGGACTGATGAGACCATTGGACGTTTCAAAATGGAAGTGATAAGTGAAAGGTTTAAATGTTATCCATGGGCTACTATGTAGATGGATGTTTCGGTTATATGTTCGATTGGTGAATCGTAGCATTGTTGTGGTATGATTGTGTGACAAGGATGTTAGTATTATGGTTGTGTGGAGGTTGTTTAATCGATGTTGTGTCGTGGAACTTGTATTCTTGATTGTGTTGTTGCCTCGTTTCCATGGTGATGGTTCGAGTGTGTGTAGCTAATTCCTATGATGGGGGATTAAGGGAGTGTTACCTACGGTGATGGTAACGATCCTGTTGTGTTTTGGGTTCAAGAGTGAACCTGTGAGTTGTGTTTTGTGTATTCCTTGAGTTGTGAGTTGGTCGTCAAGTGCATTGTATGGGCTTTGCATCTTGTCGTGGTTGTTGTCGTCGTTGTCGTGTCGTGTTGTTGTATCTGCTGTTAGCAAGGTGGTTTGTCAGTTTGTGTTATCCGTGGTGTGCCTTTTGTTGGCATGATAGTGGGTTGGTCGGATACTAGAGCCGTATCCGGGGTTGTTCGTGCTTAGTATATTTTCGAGGACGAAAATGTCTAAGTGGGGGAGAGTTGTAACAGCCCGATTTTGATATTTCCATTTTCGTGTTGATTGATTCTATTTGGTTGAGTCTTTTATTTAATTTGGGCAATAATTATGTTATTGTGAAATTGGTGTTTTAATCCGATATGTTGGCGTGTTATATTATTTTACCGTTTTTGAGAGTTTTCGGGGGAAATTAGATTGGAGGGTATTTTAGACATTTCATAATTATTGTTAAATTATATATTTTTAAGTGAGAAAATGTATTATTAGATATTTGTGAGATATTTTGGTTAATTATTATAGAGGAGATATTTTAAGAAAAGTATAAAAAAGAAAGAAAAAGAATAGAAATAGAAAGTTAGAGGTGAGAAAGAGAGAAAAACAGAATTTTGAGAGCAAGAGAGAAAAAGAGAAGAGAAAAAGAAGGAAAGCTACAAATCATCAAGATCAAGCTTCCAAGAATCGAGAAATCGGGTAAGGGTGTGAAATATTGTTATTATAACTTTGTGTATGATTATGTATGTGTTTTGTGTGAATGTTTTGGTTGGTTTTCCATATGTTTCCGTTTATGTCGTATTGGACGAAGTCGATAGAAACCGATGTTTCTACGGTCGGAAAGTTGTATAAATACATGTGTTGGTTGGTTATATGTATGTGAGCTGCTGTTTGAAGTTTCATGAAGTTTGGTTATGTTTCGGTTAGTTTTCGGTAGGTTTCCGTTGTTGTTTCCGTTTAGGTCGAATTATAGGAAATTGATAGAAAACGATGTTTTCACGGTTAGAATTCGAAATAAATTACGTAGTTGTATCGAGGAAGGTTAGGCCGTCGTATGTCGTGCTTTTTATTCGATTTGGTGAAGTTTAAAAATTCTGGTTTTTGAAAGGTTGAAATTTAATCGAAAAATCGAACGTCGTAGAAATTTCGTTTATGTGTTCTAAATTGTTCTTATGTATTTGGTGGTTGCACGTATATGTTTGTTTCGGTGAAAATGTTCGATTTAGTCGAGTTTTCGGGGATTCGGGAAAAGGACAGCAAAGTTGTAATTTGAAAAATCTGGTTTTTTGTGAAAAACAGGGTTAGGGATCGATACATAATCCCAGGGATCGATCCCTACTGTGAAAATTGGGAAAAATGGAATTTTTACTACAGCAGGGATCGATACATGCGAGTTAGGGATCGATACATGAGGTCTTTATGTATCGATACATAAAGCCTATGTATCGATACCTACTGTGCTGAAGCAGAAATTCTGGTTTGTCGGGGAAACTTCGGAAATTCATATCTCTTGAACCGTAAGTCGGTTTTGATCCCCGTTCGAAGAGTTGGGAAGCTAACGAGATGTTATTTCTAGGAAAAATAGTTTTGGGGGTCTGAACTTGGTCCAATCGGTACAGTTTTTACGAACCGTTTCGTAGTGTCGGGCGTCCGGTTTATGTTTTTGCGTTAGTTTGAAATATTCATAACTTGTTCGTTGTTTATCGGATTTGAGAGTTCTTTATATCGAATTGAAGGTATTGATATGTACTAATTGATGGTGATAAGAAATTATATTTTTAGCCGACTTTTGGCCGACTTTTCCGACTGTTTGTGAATAGTGATTTTGTAGAAAATATTAAGTATGTTAATTATGAATGATATGAATGTGTTGTGGATATGTTTGTAGAGCGAACCCTTGATTTGAGAATGCTTTGTGAATTGTGGATCTTGAGTGAATGTATGCATTATTTGAATTAAGTGATAATGCATGTTAAATGTGAATATGTGATGATTGTTGTGGTTGTTGATTTGTGGCCTAAGGGCAAGAATATGCAATGTGTGGTATTTGATTATATATATGCATGATTATGGTTGCATATATGTGTGAAGATGCATGTGATGTGTGTGAGTATACAATGTTAATGTCATGAGTCATTGTATGCCAAACATCATGAAATGCATTGTTTAAATTAAATGTAAATGCATGTTAATTATGAAAGAGTTCGTTGCCGTTTGGGTGGTAAAGCGATGCTCGTTGCCGTTTGGTGTAATTAATAAGAATTGGTGTGAATGCATATGATAATATGCTTGTTGTTGTGATTTGTGGTTAATGATGAATGCATTGTTTGAATTGATTTTCAATGCATGATTATTGATGTTGAAATGGTTCACATGGTTGTGAATATGTATGCATGTCAAGAGTGTCATGAGTCATGTTGTATGTGAAGCACCATGATGTGCATTCTTGCATTGTGGGGTTCTAAGATGAACCCGTTGTAACGTCGTAAGCCTTTTGAGAGGTGGGAGCGATGATTACAAA
Source organism: Lathyrus tuberosus (assembly GCA_022829125.1). Classification (NCBI taxonomy): domain Eukaryota; kingdom Viridiplantae; phylum Streptophyta; class Magnoliopsida; order Fabales; family Fabaceae; genus Lathyrus; species Lathyrus tuberosus. The sequence continues at coordinate 1,309,364 of JALAZF010000122.1, read as the reverse complement.
CGATCGTGAGCCTTATACAAAGAGGACCGAAAGCGATCGGATTGTGAGCCTTATACAAAGAGGACCGAAAGCAATCCATAAACATTGTAAGCCTTTTGAGAGGTGGTAGCAATGGGTGAACATCGTATGCCCGACGGGGAGTTACGTTAAGTAACAAGCGATGGTTCCAATAAGTTCTTCAATTGAACTTGAGATGAAATGAGTCGGTACCCGCATTGCATCTGCATAGAGTCGAGAGTCGGTCTCTATGAGTTGCATTTGTCATCATTGTAGTTGTGCATTGATGAATGAACATATATATATGTATATGTTGATGTGGAATGAACAGAATCGTGTAGGTGTGCATTGGAAGATAAACATAATATGTATGTTTATGTGAAATGATGATAATCGTATGTTTGTAATGATGCATCGGTGAATGAACATGAATATATGTGTTTATGTTAAATGCATCGATATGTATTAGGGATACATGTATTTGAGCATGAATGGTTATGCCTATGATATTTGATGTGTTAAATTACGGATTGTTATGCCGTGTAAATGACTTATGGAATATGTTGATGTTATGTGTATAGATACGTGCATCGTGATAAGTCGTGGTGAGAATGTGGTATATGTGTATTACACGTTGATGTCTATATAATTATATGCAACGTTATTATGATAATATTTCTCACCCTTCTGCTGGAATATGCTTTTTATGGCATAGTGCAGATTGTCAGCTTTAGAGGCGTGGAGGCTTTTGTGAAGATTAGTCCTCCGTTCCGTTGTCGGTCTTGGTGTCTGCTCTGATACGTAGCACGGGAGTCGGGGAACGATTATGTTTATATGTATATAATTGTTGAATATATTTGGTAGTACTTTTGTATATAGTAGAGGTTCTAAAACAGTTTATTTTGTAAAACAAGTCGGTTATGGATCTTTCCGCTTTATTCCATAATTGACCATCCTTTTGTAAGGAAAAGTTTCCCTTTGTGTTATGTATCAAAAATGTTGAGCAGGGATTGTATTTTGTTCATTTAAGTGTGACATCCCTGTTTCCTGTCGGAAAAAAATAAATTTTTAGTTACTCTGATTTTATTAAGTGTTATTTATTCGCGATGGGAATTGGGGTGTTACAAGGGCGATGTTGTTTGGCACAATTAATGATTTTCCAGCATACGGAAATCTATCAGGGTATAGCATAAAAGGTCAATGTGTGTGTCCTATTTGTGAAGATAAAACAGATTGGATGCGATTAGAGTTTGGTTAGAAGAATGTCTTTCTCGGTCATCATAGATTCTTAAATTCTAATCATCATTATCGTGGGTGGAGAAAAGCCTTCAATGGAGCACTAGAACAAGGTAGAGCTCCACCTATATTGACAAGTGATCAAATTTTTGAAAAGGTGAAAGATGTGAGTATTCAGTTTGGCAAGCCTTTTGCATATACGCTTGTTAAGAGTGGGTGGAAGAAGAGGTCAATGTTTTTTGAATTTCCATATTGGAAGTCGTTGTATATAAGACATTTTCTCGATGTTATGCAAATTGAAAAAAATGTATTTGACAGTGTTATTGGTACGTTACTCAATATAAAAGGAAATTCTAAGGATGGCCTTAAAGCAAGAAATGACTTGATAGCAATGGGGATAAGAATTGAATTAGGACCCTTGAAGAAAGGAAGTCGAACATATCTACGACCTGCTGCCTATACTCTATCTAGAAAGGAGACAAAGTATTGTATAAGTTTCTAAGTGAAGTTAAAGTTCCAGAAGGATACTCTTTAGATATTAGAAGACTTGCGTCTATGAAAGACCTCAAGTTAAAGAGTTTAAAGACGCATGATTGCCATGTGATAATGGAACATTTTTTACCAATAGGTATATGTTCTATTCTGCCAGAAAAAGTAAGAAGCGCAATAACTAAATTGTATTCTTTCTTCAAGTCAATTTGCAGTAAGGTGATCGATCCTGTGATCTTACCAACATTGCAAAAAGAAATAGTTATTACTTTGTGTGAGCTTGAAATGTATTTTCCTCCCTCGTTTTTTGACATAATGGTACATCTAGTTGTGCATCTTGTGAAAGAGACACAATTATGTGGACCAGCTTATATGAGATGGATGTACCCTGCTGAACGTTATATGAAAATATTAAAAGGGTATGTGAAAAACCGAAGTCGACCTGAGGGTTGTATTGCTGAACGATACATTGTTGAAGAAGTGATTGAGTTTTGTTTTGAATATCTGTCTAATGTTCAAGCAATTAAACTCCCCAAATCTCATATTGTCGAAAAAGAAGAAGGAAAAAAGTTAATTGGAAATAAAGTTGTGACAGTATCAAGGGTCGAACGGGATCAAGTGCATTTGTATGTTCTGCATAATGAGAATGAGGTTGAGCCATATCTTGAAATGCACAAGGATGTTCTCCGAGGTTTAAATCCGAATAGAAATGAAAATTGGATAGTACAAAAGCACAAACGAAGTTTTATACCTTGGTTTAAGGATCATATTTATTCAAAGTATTATTCAGATCCTGCTTCAATAATAGAAAGGTTGCGATGTTTAGCATATAGTCCAAGTTCGGTTGTGTTTTCTTATAGCGCATACACAATTAATGGATACACATTTTATACCAAAGAACAAGATGATAAAAGTACTATGCAAAATAGTGGTGTCACCGTGGTAGCTGAAGCAATGCACATTTCAAGTGTGAAGGACTTAAACCCCAAATTTGCAAATCTGTCATATTTTGGGGTTATCGAGCACATTTGGGTGTTTGATTATGAGAATTTTCAGATTCCTATATTTGGTTGCAAGTGGGTTGAAAATAATAATGGCTTACGAATGGATAAGTCAGGATTTTTGCAAGTGGATCTTAACAGGGTGGGGGTACAAAGATGAGCCTTTTATTCTAGCCGCTCAAGCTAAACAAGTGTTCTATGTCACTGATCCGACAAGTACGAAATGGTCTATAGTGCTTTTATCTAACAAAGTAATTGATGAAAACATTGGAGATCAAGGTGATATTGATGTTGAGATTGAATCGTTTACTAGAAATGATCAAGATGAGAATATTATAGCAAATGAATCATATATTAGAAATGATCATAATGAGGGCATTTGGATCAATCCAACCGTCTGTGTTGTTAAGAGACGAGTAGAACATATTCCAACCAAGAAAAGAAAGAGACGTTAGTGCAAAAGGTACTATTTTGTGTCTATTATTTAATAAGTTGAACAATTTATTTACACATTTCAATGAAAATAGTCTAATGTTTATTATGTTTTTATTTAAGGTTCTTGTATGACAAATTGATGCGCGGGAATCAATTGTCAAACAGATTCTATTTCGTGTCTTCCGCCCGTATAATACTGGCAACGAGTTAGATTTTCATTCTAATTTCATTCTAATCTTTGTATCTTTTGCGTAGAAAATTTCCATCTAAACTTTTTTTTTTTACAGTGGTCACTGGTTTGTTGGTTGCTATTAATCCGATCACAAAGAAAAGCTCGAGTATCACAGTCTAAAGCAAACAACATTACATGGATCAGAGTGGAGGTATATCAATTTTCATAATTTTTCTTATAATAGTGATGATACTTGATAAAACAAGCCAGCATTGTAGGTTTGTCCGATACATGTACTTCTCTTTGCAAGGAATTTCTGAAACTTCTTTTTTAAATAGTCATGTTAAGAAGATGGTTATTGTGATTATTATTTGCTGGGTGTTGGTGTAATGCAGAAGAAGGCATACAAAGTTTTTTCGATCATTCTCAGGGTATTTGTCTACTTCATATTATTTGATTTCCTGATTAACATAGATAGAAGTTTGAAAATATTTATCTCAATAAAATATTCATGTTGGAACTTTTTGGCTATAAAATGTTCAATCAAGGGTGTTGTCATAGGTTTGCTTCTTATATTGGTTTTTATTTATCAATTAAGTGATCATCAAAGTTGTTGATGTGCAATATTTTTGTGGAGCATTTCTGCTTACTCTTTTCTCTTTGGATTATTATTGACAGAGCTCGGATAGTATTGTTTCATCAAAGCTTGCGTATCTGCTTGAGCTTATGGTTGAAAGTTTTCCTTGCCATTTCTCTGCCAAAACTCAAAGACTTGATTTACTTCTTGAAGATCTGGCCAGAAGTTTTCCTCACCGAGATAATACTGGCTCTTAAAGAGGTAATGATGTGTCCCTTTCCCGTGTAGCATTTTTTATAATACATGAATCAATATATTTCTTTTGCCTCTACTCTGATTTTTATATACAACTATATACATGAATCAACTATATAAAACATGAAACAAAATAAAAAACACTTCCTAAATTCTGATTTTTAAAAAAGTGCTTTTAAAAAGCACAATTTACGTGAAGAAAAGACAGCGCTTTTCAGAAAAAACGTTGTCTATAGTTCACAATAGAAAGCGCTTTCCATTAAAAGCACTGCCTTAAAGTGAAATAAAAAATACATTAGACAACGCTTTAAAAAACGCTGTCTAAAGGGGGACAATAGAAAACGTTTTTTCCTGAAAAAGCGCTGCCTAAAGATGACAATAGAAAGCATAAAAGGCCAGAGAAACCGATGCTAAAGGCCCACTTTAGACAACGTTTTTCCAGAAAAAGCACTGCTAAAGGCCTACTTTAGAAAGCGCTTTTCCAGGAAAAGCGCTGCTAAAGGCCTACATAAGGCAGCGCTTTTGCATAAAAAAAAGCGCTGTCTTTACCTATAGCAGCGCCACCTTAGGCGGCGCTTTTAAGCGCTGTTAAAAGCCAAAAAAGCGCTGTATTTTCCCTTCCGTGACATAGTGTCACAAACTCTCAAGATCGAATTCTACTAGATGCAATCAGTCCTTAAATTTTATGGATTAATTAAATGGTTTTTTTTTACTATTTTAAAATTAGAACTAAGTGTGAGATATGTCTAGACGCATGAGAATGAATAAACTATGTATAATGTTTACATAAGAGCACAAACGGTGTCTTTTATCATTTGAATGGGAGTCTAGTATGGACAAAATAAAATGTAGATATTATTATTTTTTATAAAATTAATAATATTATATTCATTCTTCATTTTATTTTAGTATTTTAATTTTTTTTTCTTCAAAAACTAGTAAGAATCTACTTTTAAATACATTTTCCTTTTTTTTTAAAACAAAATTTACCTTTTAAATTTATTAAATAAATAATATATTTGAATTATATATAGATTATATACATTGATTATTTATTAAATCTAAAAAATAAAAATCACTTATCAAAGAGAATGGAAGAAGTATTTTTTTTAAGAGATTCATATTAAATGCATCATACTTCTAAAAAAAATAAGATTGTGATATTCTCCACTTGCAAGTGGAAAATTTTTTGTTTAGGTAAGAGAATCAGACTTAATTTATTCATAAAAAATTATGCTAATGAGAAATTATTCATGTAACATTCATAATAATAATAATAATAATAATAATAATAATAATAATAATAATAATAATAATAATAATAATAATAATAATAATAATAATAATAATATTAACAATAATAATAATAATAATAATAATAATAATAATAATAATAATAATAATAAAATGAATAAAATAAACAATTATAAGAATCAAACCCCATCACATAGTTTATGAATATATCAAAATTATTCTCTAGTTATTAGCTTTATTAGTTATTTAATTAATTTAAGATTTAAATAACTAATTCATCTATGTGAAATAAAGATTTAAATATATAATTCTTCTATGTAAATACATGATTAAATTTAGATGTGTTGGCGTAAATAAATTGTGCATTCACTCATTTAACCATATTTAACCATATTTGCCCGTTGATCAAAATTAAACGGTCAATATTATATCGACTGCATGAATGCGTAAAAACTCCAACATAGGAGATTCAAATTTGTAAGTTTACTATTTTTAATAATATGGGAATCATATTTATAGATAGATTTAAATTTGTCGTCGCTAAAAAACTCGCATTGTATATTTAAACATATCTAACCGTTTGGTCGAATCCGAACGGTTCTGAATTAAAAATGAAAATTTTAAGAAAATTAAAACTATTTTATGTGAGTCGTATGCTTAAGTTCAAACGGTAATATCATTTTTGACACCTTAAATGCATAAAACTCTGAGTACAGGGGATTCAAATTTGTCGTGTGCACATCCGGAAGAATTTTTAATCTGCAAATCCAAAAAAAATCAAAAGAATTCCATAAAATCATTTACTTTTAAATATAATTAAATCCAATATAATTAAAATCCAACATAATTAAAATTAATATGATTTTTTCAATATAATTAAATCCAATTTAATTAAATCCAATATAATTAAAATTAATATGATTTTTTTTCTAAATGATTAATATGATATTTACTTCTAAATTATTTTTTTATATTGAAAAAATTAATTTAATTATATTGGATTTAAAATTATATGGTATTTACTTCTAAAATTGGATTTAATTATATTAGTATTTAAAATTAAATGGTATTTACTTCTAAATTATATGGTATTTACTTCTAAATTATAATTAAAATTATATGGTATTTACTTCTAAAATTAATTTAATTATATTGGATTTAAATATATTGGATTTAATTATATTGAAAAAATCATATTAATTTTAATTATATTGGATTTAATTATATTGAAAAAATGATATTAATTTTAATTATATTGGATTTTAATTATATTGGATTTAGTTATATTTAAAAGTAAATGATTTTATGGAATTCTTTTGATTTTTTTTGGATTTGCAAATCAGAAATTCTTCCGGATGTGCACATCCGGAAAAAATTGGAAAATTTTAAAAAAACGGTGTGTCCGGATTTGCACATCCGGAACGCAAAGGTATTTTCGTCAGCGCGCATGGTGCCTAAGAAGGTTGGGTGGTGGGATAAGAAATTGCCCTGTTTTTTTTTGTTTAGTCTCTAAATTTTTTCATTTGATTTTAATTCATTACAAATATTTTTTATTTTATTCTTAATTATTACTCTTTTATTTTAGTTCTTTAGAAACTAACTTATATTAAAATTGATCATTATAATAGGTCAAATATTTTATTTTTCATAGTCACTATAACAAAAAAGTAAAGACCAAAATCAAAATAATAATAATAATAATAATAATAATAATAATAATAATAATAATAAATCAACCACTAAAATAAGAAGGAAAAAAAATATGATTCTTAGCTCATGAAATTATTAAGAAAAAGACATGTTCAAGATTCCTTGGTACTAGACACATTCACAAAACCTTAAAAAATGATTCTTTATTTTTTTTTAAACACACTAAAAAATAGATAGGTTTTGAAGAGAAGAAGTTAGGGTAAGGAAAAGTAATCTCAAACCATTCCATTGGGACCACAAAAGACCAAAACTATTATTGCATAGAGGTAAAGTAAGACCACCATTTTTTAATGGTGAATTACATAGGCTCCTATATATGTTCTCGGGCTAACCTTATGCCACAGTGTGAAAATGCATCTAGCCCTATATCACGTGCTGCCTGTCATTCTACAACAAGCCCTATATATTGTCTTGTATCTTATAGTTTTCTTTAGCCCTGCATAACCCTTACCAAGCAATTAAGTACATCTATGAGAACCAGTAAGATACCCGTGCGGAATTTATTTTGATATTGCAGAAATAGTTGTTTTAGATATACCTCTTAAAATGTCATTTTAATTGAGAAAGTACACGAAAATATTATAAATTAAAATATTAGGAAAAAAACAATATTATGATACAAAATGTAATAGAACATTTGACAAAGAATTTCAAAGATCAATAATAATAAGAAATATATAAATGAATATAACCACTTGATAAAAATAATGGCATACGATGAAAGTGTCTCGTGAAGCAACGACAACAAACTGTGTTGCAATACTCCCATATATCACTGTTTATGGCAGTAGATTATATCAAAGTTTAAAACATGCTGATTATATAACATAATTTCTCCTAGAATTTTCTAATTTCACTTCTTGTCCATTCCAAGGGTGCTTCACGGTCTCCACAGCACCATGAGCCATGTTCTTCACTTGTCGTCAACAGTTTACAAAAGGGAAATTGCTTCCTCTGATTGAAGACCATATTGGAAAAACAGTATTGATTTCAACAAAAATAAATATATAGAAACCTAAATAATAAATGAGTCTAACTGATATGATTTACACAAATACAGTATTGATTTTCTCAATACATTTATGATTGTTGAATTATTGAGTCTAACTGATATGATTTACTAATTCATATCTTAAATAATAAATGAGTTTGATTCTAACAAAGTTGACTAATTATCAAAACAGAAAATTTGACTCACTCAAAGAGGTTGGATGGTATTTCTGCAAAATCAAGAACTGTTCTTGTGCCTGAAAAATGTCGGTAGTCCTGCAAAGAGAACATGACAGCATCACATTACAAAAGTAACAGCAGTAACCTTTTCAAAACTTTCTATGGTCAAGTAACAATCATTCATTAATTGCTTGTGATGGTATTTGGTTCACTAAAAATATTGGTAATAATTGAACGTGTTTCAAGTGTTCTATAAAAAGTTTAATAATTAAGAGAAGGAGATTTCATTGGGATAGATGACATTAAAGAGTCGTGGCTGCACCTCCTCCTTGTTTCTTTCAGCAGTCTGTCCAGTTGTGTTAGCTGCTCCATTTTGATATTCGTTGGGATAGATGACATTAAAGAGTCGTGGTTGCACCTCCTATGCCGTCTGAAAAATCAAAATCCAACCAAAATGGAAAGAGTCAAGATCCATCAAAATGATACTGAACATATCCAAAACTCAATCATTTATGGAAAATTGAATGTGAAAGGGAGGTTATGGAAAGTTTGATCACTACAAATATGGAAAGGATTAATCAACTCTATCACACATAAGCAAACATGACCAAACATGAAATTTCGAAAAGGAAAGGCATTAAGCAGGTTTTTCAAAACAAATCCGACATGTTTGGATTGAAAAAGAAATAACTTATGGCTCATATCAGTTTTCTCAAACATCATTAAACAAATCAAGTATGAATTTATCAACAACATTCAATTAGGTTTGTGACTATCAAGCCTATAAATTGAGGACAATGGCAGTGAAGAAAAAGAGGTGGGGGTTCACACGAAAATTCAGAACAAACAGTGAGCAAAACCATAAAATTCATTCACGCATGAGTTCTTCAGCAAGAGAATTCCATACACAGAACTTCACCAAAAAAAATATTTTTACCACTATGTCTCATTATGCTGTGACAAAAAAAAACAGTTCTTAACATACATCTAATACGATATACACATCAGGTCTTATCTGCATTTTCTCCAGGCTCTCCGCTTGAGCCAAACTCTGAGGGTAACCGTCAAACCATTAAATTGCAATGTGATGTTTCCACTTCTGTTAAATTGCAACATCTCCATGCGCAAATCGTTAAATTGCAATAACATGTCATATTCTAAAATTGTTCAGATGAATGATGAGATAAAACATGAAGAAAAGTACAGATTGAAGTAATAAGCGAACCAGCATGTGCAAAGGTATCCCAAATGCTAGGAGTTCTTCCGTCTTCATTAGCAGCTCCTTCCACCGTCTAAGCAGATATGTCTGAACCAAAAACAAAATCAACTGGAAAATCACTTCTGCTATAATCATTATGATGAGTAGTAGAAAACACCAACAAAGACAAGTTTAGAAACAAAAGGGAATATAAGGATCTGGTGTAGCAGCCGTGTACCAAGAGATATGCAGCATTTAACCTGGTAAACCAATCAAGGATATGTCAGAAATACACATGAAAATATATATGCTCAAGTTCAGTTGTTTATCTCCCATGTTATATAAAGAAAGAGGAAACAATTACTTATCAACATCAGGCATTGCTAGAGGATCATACAACTCCTCCCTTTGCTCCATGGTAGGCACCAACAAAGCTGATACATGTTGAACACCTTCAACCTAAAAGCATGAGTAGTCCAATATAGTTATTGCCTTCAATAAATAAAAACCAATACCATGTGTAAACTGCTTTTAAAATTAGATAACTTACCTGTTGGGGATATTGTACATAGCCAGCATATCCGACATATGCATACGTTGAAGGATCCTGAGCAGCCCCATATGCATAAGCTTCATAACCCTGCTGTCCATACCCATAGTACGCACTCCATTGACTTTGATCCACCTGTTGTCCCCAGCCACCAGGTAAGTCCTACAACCACGAACCATTTAGGGAGTGATAGCATGTGATCTTGCTTAGTAGTAATGTCTCCATACATAAGATATCTGCACATAATTTGTTTAAAAATAACTTAGACTTCAAAAAGATGGGCAAAATAAGATTGTGAAAATTCATTTTATATTATACTATAAATAATGTAATACATGTTACTATAAGTGCCCGAATGATCAAAATACAGACATCAAAAGTTACATCTCTAAGATCAAAGACAAGAATGTTCTTCTCTCTAACTTTCTTGTCCAATCCATAAGCAATGGCACCAGCCGTGGGTTCATCAATAAATCTAGCAACATTGAGACCGACAATGACACCAGCATCCTTGATGGCCTGCCTCTGAGCATCACTGAAATAAGTTGTACATTTCAAAAGAAAATGAGTTATATTAGAATAAAAACAAACAGCAGAAAGACTATTCTAGGAGCAGCAAGTTGTTATTTGGTTATTTACCTAGGATAGTAACGACAACGTCACGAATAGTCTTGCCAAGGAATGCTTCGGCGGTTTCTTTCATCTTAGACAGAATCATATCACTGACTTCCTTAGAAGTGAACACCTTGGTCTCACCATTCTTTAGCTTGACTTCCTCAAGCTTCAAGTCTCTTTGAACTTCCTTATCTTCAAATCTGCATAAAGAAACAACTCATTCATCATTAACCCCATCAAATCAAATTTTAACAGATAACTTATGAACAACATAAAATATTATTTTGATGTATAACAAAATAATGAAACTAATATAGTGACATCTCTTTCAACACAGTTTACCAAAAAAAAAATGAACTGTTCTGCAAGGAAGCATCAAATGTTATCAGTAAACAGCTACAGCTCTGCAAGGAAGAACATACTTTCAACACAGAAGAACATGAATGTAAAAGGCATGGAGGTTTAACAATCAATAAAGTATGGATTCCAAATGTGAGAAAGGTGAATTGGAATCCATAGTTTCAAAGCACGGAGGTTTAACATCTTTTACTATGAGAATAACAACATCTTTTACTGTTTTTGAAGTGTACTATATATATATATATATATATATATATATATATATATATGGTTATTACTTTTTTATATAAAAAAATAATTAGTCTCTCAAATTAATACTAAAATTGAATAATAATAAAATATTCTATTTTTAAAATATAAATTATAAACTATAGTTATTAAGATGTTAGCTCTAAAATCATATCCATAACTTTATTATTATCTTTTCTATTATGATAAATCAAATTCAAATTCAAAATTTCACATAAAGATATCTTTATGGTTAAATTATTAGGTTGTGACAAGAGATATAATTTTTCACATAAAGATATCTTTAAGGAAACTCCATTCGCCATGGTGTATAGAGCAGACGTTATGTTGCCCGTAGAGATTGACATGCCCTCATGATGGCTCTCTAAATTTGATCAAGAGGTAAACAAGGCAGGATTGGAATATGTTGTGGACTTGGTAGATGAATTGTGAAAAGCCATCCATATCCGATAATTCACTGCCAAGCATAGATCCACCATAAGGTACAAATCCAAAGTCAGGCCGAAGGAGATGTGAGAAGGCGACCTGGTCTCAAAGCAAGTGGTTCTACCCTCACGGCAGAGGAAGCTTCAACCCAACTGGGAGGGACCATAAAGAATATTACAAAAGCTCCCCCATGTGGCGTACAAGATGCATAAACTAGATTGAAAGCATTTACCCATCACTTAGAATGCTCTCCATCTTATATATTATTATAGTTAGATTGCCGTAATTTCTTAAAAGCCATTATCATGTACCTATGAATAATTTCTTAAATGTTTATGAGCAGCAAGAACATTTTCTTATATTTTGCATGTTGGACTTCATGGCGTAGATCCTTGCCGCCTCTTAAGACAATATTTTGGAAAAGATCCTTGTCGCCTATTAAGGCAATATTTTGTATACTAGACATTATAGTGAAGATCTTTGTCGCCTCTTAAGGAAATATTTTGTATGTTGGACTTCATGGTTAAGATCCTTGTTGTAACACCCTATTTCCCCAACGCATACTTATAATTAAATTAGAGATTTTTCACAACATTCACATATAGGATGTTACACGTCTCAGAACACACACCTGCTGATCATGTAACACTTAATTTAAATAAATATGCAACACTTGTCATCGTATGCTTACCTTCACTTAGGGTATCATCACAACAAAAATACTCAAATAAAACACATCAATTTAAATCTCATATCATAATTAAAAGGCATCGACTCACAAGTCTTCTCCAAATGCTTATCACACCAAAACATAAAATACGAGAGTATACATTGTCTCTTAGAAATCTCAACCTAAAATAAAGCAAACGCTCCTCAGTGTTACATATTAGAACTTAACCAACGCTATAACAAAGAAACTAAAAGAAATAGCTCTAAGATCTAGCTTCCACTCATAGCGTCGACTCTACTCTTGAGTATATGCACGATGCCTATGTATAAGCAACATTCAAACCAAAAGGGTGAGAAATCATATTCAATAATAACATGCATATACTGCAAGGTAAGATATCAACGCATATTACAATCTACACAATCTAAAATCACAGTATATTAATTACAATCTCACACCCAACGCACCAATCAATCACCACTCAACAAATATACATATAACTCGTTATGAAATGCAACTCGACTATGCAACTCTATGCATATGCAGGAGGTACCAACTCAACATTTGGTTCTCTCAGGAACCGAGTCCCCTCTATGAACCCATGAGCCCCCTGTCTGAGCTTGGGACAAGCTACTAGTATCCTCTTTGAAATACCAGACATGCCTCTGGACACAACTCGTATGATGCATGAGCATATTATCAAATCAACGGGTTAAGACCTTCCTCTGATCCTAACAAAATGCATTGACATCTTAAGTAATCCCCTCTCAGGATTACATCTCAACCACAATCACAAAATGTACAATATCAAATTAATATTGCAACTCAAGCATGCCATAATTCATCTCAATCGAATTATATCTCAAACATGCAACAATACAACAAACATAACTCAAAATAGTTCACATTCACTCTCAACATACTCCACATATTCAATATTTACATCATTAACCAATTATAATTAACATTCTCAACATCATAATATAATCACAAGATAACATCAACAATTACATACAATTATCCTCAATTATTCATGTTATCTCGACACATAATCATTTTCAACCAATAAGTATCGACAACTTATAAGCATTCCCATCATAACACAACAATCTCATTTAACAACATCATCAATATCACTATGAAAAACATAAAATTGGTTAAGAAAAAACATTTTTTTCACATGCAATTCATTAATTATATCAAATATAACTCAAATACCAACATTAATCAACAGTTCTATATGTTAGCTCTCTAACGCTTCAAACGACACTCGATTTGGACTTTCAGATCCAAAGTTATGGCTAGAATGATTTTGACCAAAAACACGAACGACTCCCGCGCTGAGCGCACCCCCCGGGTTGAGAACGGTCGTGACAGACAAAATGCAGAATTTTCTATGTTTTTCATCATTGGATGCCTTCCGGACCTTCGATTTCGATTCCATTAAAACCCAAATGCTCAGAAAATTACAACCTATGCAATACCCTAATTATATCAAGTTAATTCACAATTTAACACAATTAAAACATCAAATCATTAATTTAAGCTTATGCCTAAAACCTTTCAAATCGTAACAATGGTGGAAAACACATCAAGTATCAAACAGAGAAACCAGTAATGAATAGTGCACAAAATTCATCAATAATTACAGAAAATTCTCATCACACATCACATATAATCACAATCCATCCATATCATACACCCTATTGGAGGTTAAGGACTCCTCTACCCTACCCCTCATGCATAAGCCCTTATTGAAGGTTATTCTCCCCCTTACCTTAGATTTCCAACAAGCAAGCTCCCTAATCAAGTTTGGTTCTTTCCTCCTTGAGCCCTAGATTTGTTCTTCACACCTTTGCCTCTTTCTCCAATACTTATGTTTTCACGTTCTAATCCCCAAAACTCGCTACTAATCCCTTTTTATTAGAAATTTAACCTCTTTTTACTTTGTTATCTCCACAATATCCTCACTTATTCTCCTATTCACCAAAATACCCCTCATTCCTCTCTACTAACTCTACTTACTTTTATTTTTTTTATTTACTAACTAATTTAATTACTTAAATTATCTAAAATATTATTTGAATTCTATTTGCTTCTAATTACTCTACCAACCCACCAAACTCTCACTACACCCTCCCATAACCCACATACTCATACAAGAATCATAATTTATTTATTTAATTAACATAGCTCAATAATTAATTAAATATACAAATTCATAAATAACCTAAATTGGGGTGTAACACTTGTCGCCTCTTAAGACAATATTTTGTATGTTGGACTTCATGGCAAAGATCCTTGCCGCTTCTTAAGGAAATATTTTGTATACTGGACTTCATGGCAAAGATCATTGCCGCCTCTTAAGGAAATATTTTGTATGTTGGATTTCATGGGGAAGATCCTTGTCGTCTCTTAAGAAAATATTATGTGTGCTAGACTTTATTGCGAAGATCCTTATCGCCTTTTAAGGCAATATTTTGTATGGTGAACTTCATGGTGAAGATCCTTACCGCCACTTAAGGCAATATTTTGTATGTTGGGCTTCATGGAGTAGATAATTTCCACTTCTTAAGGCAATGTTTTGTATGTTGGACTTCATGGCAAATATGCTTTCCACCTTTAAGGGAAATACAAATAAACTATCTAAACTCCTCGCCTGAGGGACTTAGAGTTTTCTTGGGGGGCCCAATGCATGAATCTCTCATAGGAGGCATGACTGTAGTCTAGTCTAAGAGACTTAGTTTAAAGTCATGTTTGAGGGCTTTATAGAAGTCCCGCCCGAGAGGTTCAATGCCTCGCCCGAGGGACTTGTAAACTCATCAGCCATGTTTAATATAACTTCTCCTGTGGGACCGAGTGTTCCCATCGAACATGATATCTGAACTCCTCCCCTAAGGGAGTTAGAGTTTCCTCAGGCGGGACCTAACACATGAATCTCGCCCAGGAGGTGTAGATGAAATCTAGCTTATGAGACTTAGTTTAAAGTCATGTCTGAGGGCTTGATAGAAGTCCTGCCCGAGAGGTTCAACGCCTCGCTCGAGGGACTTGTAGTCTCATCAACCATGCTTAATATAACTTTGTAGGTGGGGTTGATTGTTCCCATTGAACATGATATTTGAACTCTTCGCCTGAGGAACTTAGAGTTTCCTCGAGCAGGACCCAACCTATAATATCTCCCAGGAGATGCGAATGAAGTTTAGCCTAAGAAACTTAGTTAGATTCTTGTTTAGGGAATTGATAAAAGTCTCGCTCGAAAGGTCCAACGTCGTACTTGAGGGACTTATAGTCTCATGATCCAAGATTTATATAACTTCTCATATGGGACTAAGATTCCCATCAAACAGGCTAGCTAAACTCCTTGCCTGGTTCGTCACGCCATACCCCCAAGAAACTTAGGGCTTTGGGATAGGCCAACACTCTATAGTCTAAAAGCACTTTGCCCTTTGTGCTTAAGGGAATATATAGTGTTATATTTGTAAAAGGTTTAGCAAAGGCGGGAGGGTTATAGCCCTCAGAGGGGGCGAGAACCATATGCCTCCTCTAAGAGGAATCACCTCGACCTAAGCATCTTCTAATCTCCCCATAATGGGAAACTTGAAGAAAGACGTTTCTTGGGCAGAGGGAAGTTAGAGTCAATAGCTGATTGAGATCCTCATAGAAAGTAGGGATTTATTCCACTATTGAATACTTCTATCAGGATTCAATGAAACTCCACCCAAGAATTGGTACTTCCATCAATCAAACCATTAAACCATAATCGGGTCGATCCAATCAGTGTTAGCTTAAACAACTTGCACTTGGGCGCGTCATCAGCACTACAGTAACTCATCCGATCATTCATGAACTGCATGTGCTCGCCAGGATCTCCTTTTCTATTATAATCGCTAAGATTGGGTAGCTTTTCCATAGACTTTAGGATCTTACTCTCCAGGATCCTTACTAACAACAGATGCTTCAGTTGTGCCCTTCCCTAATTATTTTCTTCCTGAGCCGGGGAAGTAGCATGACTACTCTGGTCTCTACCAGGGCTGGGAGGAGTCTGGTGGTTCCTGCTTTTACATCAGTATTTCAACTGAAGAGCCTCGTCTCTCTTTGTCCCGACGGGTTCTGGGACTTCAATGGGAGAAGAAACTTCTTGAACTGTATTTACGTGGGAGGAAACATTGTGAAGGCTTACTTCTAGGCTCTGAAGTCTCACTTCGTAGGAGTGTGAATTTTGCTATTGAACAATTTTGAACATGTTATTCAACAGTTTGTTAGCACTTTGCATATTGAGGTTCTCCTGAAAAGTATGAAGACCATGCAAGTCTTTAGATTGTCTAATCAGAGGTGGAATAGAAGTCTATATCAAATTTAATTGAGTAAATATGGCCAATTGTGAAGTTAGAACTAGATCTGAATGCAGCGAAACAACCGTTTCAGGACCTATAGTGTTTTCTGGTGGATGAATAGGTGGTGGATTACTTACTGCTAAAGAAACATAATTAATACACTATGGATCCTCGTAGTTGAATTTGAACTCTCACATTCCGGTGATCGGAGGAAGTTCTGAACTGAGAAGTTTTTAGAGAGAATGTGAATTCGTGGAAACGTGGTCATCAGGAGTCGATTCCAACATACAACGCCAATGTTTCATTCTAGAACTAGAAATGAGTGGAGGAACGATAGTGATGGTGGATTGCGGCTTCTAATGTGATATAGTGGGGAGACCTGCAAAGTTAGCACTCCAACACTAGTCAGTATATGAGAGAAAAAGAGTGAAATGAAATTGTTTTTGAAACTTGTTACCTCAACTTGACCTAATAATGAACCAACTATTATGTTGTTATCCTTAGCGGAGAATCCTTGGATGTGTTTTTACGGTTGAAATCTCTTAGAATCATAAATAAAATCGTTTTCAGATATTGGGAAGATTTTGTAAAAAATGAGATCCTTTCCTGGTTATTGGTCGGGGTTAATACGATTGGGACAGAAATATACATTCATATATATATATACACGTGTGTTGTGTGTGAATTAGTTTATAGAGTTAATTTTTTGAAAAAGTTATTTCTATTTATTTATTTATTTACTTATAAATACTTTATTATATTTTACTTATTTAATAATTTAATCATATTTAAATTAATTTTAAAAAGAGATTAATTGTTATGCATTATTAATCTTAATCTTTTACATTGGTGGTGCATTACAATCAGGGTCGTCTCAAACAATTTGAAAGTCCTTTTTAAATTTTAAAAATCATTTCCTAATAAAAAAACACATAACTTTTTTTTTTAAATCTCATTTTATTTAAGTAAAAGTTTGGGTCCGTCTTCAGTTTGAATTGAATTATTTTACTATATCTCAAACTTTTTTTTTCATTTGTGACATTCTTGAATCATTCCTCAACATCTTTCTCTCTATTTCTCTTTTATCTCTCTAGGTATTTTAAGGTTTTGCAAAGGTACACATACAATGCACCACTTATTCAATTTCCACTTTCATTAATTTCTCATTATGTCTACTTCACTTGTAAAAATTCAATACCAACAACGTCCAATGATATCTGTGATATTACTATAGAATATGTATTTGTTTATTTAATTTTATCTAATTTTTTAAAGTTGTTATTTATAATTCAATCTAATTGTTATGCATGTTTTTTCTTCTATGTTGGATGCGGTTTTTTTACTACTAATTTTTTATTTTGATTTTCTTGAATGTTATGTAGAGAACACACTTGATTTTTCATTTCAAAGTTTAAAATTTTGTGTTCTAAAACGAAAATGTTTTAAGACATTATGATAAAGACTTCAAAATCTTATTATAATTAACATATAGTAACATAAAGAAAGTTGAATTAATTAAAAAAATTATAAAATTTTATAAGTTGTAAATATTGTGTTAGGTTAGACCAACCTAAGTCATGTTCTACAAAAATATTTTAAACTTTTTAACTTAATTTATTATCTATATATTCATAACACTGAATTAAAAATAATACTCATTTCCAATTTTGTAAATATATTATAATAAAATATAATCTAACAATATATCTTTGTAAAGAACAATATGTGATATTTTTTAACATATAAACTTAATAATAAATAATTTAATTATATAATAAAACTTTAAATATTAAATTACAAAAAATAAATATTATCTAAAATTTATATTGAAAAAATAAAATAAAAAAAGTTAATGAATATCAATACCTATCTACCATATAAGAAGATTGGGTGTTCTGGAAACACCCAAAACACCCTTGCTTCCTCCTAATTCGGCCACCTGGCTTTTTTCCTTTCTCTTATTCTGCCACGTGGTACTTTTCTTTTTATTTCCTTGCTTCTGAGATCCTTACCTCACCATAAAACCAAACACAATTGGGTTTGAAACATTAACCTACACTACAATATTTTTATTCATTTATTCAAGTGCTTTCTTTTCCAATAACCTACACTAAAAAATTATTTATTCATTTTTTCAAGTCTGTTTCTTTTCCAAAGCACTGCACGGCATTCAATGTTTTCTTCCATATTTCCCATCAGCTATGTCACGTCATATTGCATTGCACTATTAATCCATATATTTTTTTTCCTAAGAAAATTGCATCCCATTCTCTCCTCTCAACGTTGCATCTCCCAACCTTTACTTCTACCTCCTAAATTTTCCAACTTGCATCACTGGTTTTTACAACATCCTTGAACGATCTTTACTCATGGCAAGACCTTTTGAGAAGATCTTCGACATCAATGACACTAAGGAACTATGGAAGGTGGCTGTTAGGGTGCATCACAAATGGTTGGTTCTATCCAACAATAAACAACACGGAGAAATGATCGTTGTAGATCAACTTGTAAGTTGTAAATAGGATTTTGGGTTTTATGTTTTAACAATGGTTTTTCGTTTTGTTTGGTTAACTACTATGCGTATCTTTTCCGTGGTTATGTTCTGGAGTTGCCCTACTATTATTTATTTTTTCATTTAATTTTTGAGTTTTGGATGTAGAGGCCAAAAGGATTGAAAGCTATGGAATGTGTGGAAAGTGACTCAGAATGATGATGCAAAGGGGATGATGGATCTATAACAACACACAAAAGTTAAAATATTTTGGAAGATGGAAGAAGATTATAATGATATTTTGAATTGATGATTAAATTTTTTTAAATGTGCTTTGTCACAATATTTTATGGTAAGATATGATTTGATTTGATCCATTTTAATCAACATGAAGAAATTTATCTTCTCATTTTTAATTCTCCTTCTTCCCCATCCTTCTTAATAAATGTGTCGATGAGTAAATATTTTATTCCATTTCTATCAAGTTATGTTTTATTTTATTTATTTCTTTGTTTTTCTATAGCGTGTTAGAAAAAAGAAACTCACATAATAATCTAAAATATGGTTAATAAATATAATAAGATGTTGGTTAATTTATATCAATAAATGGAACTCATTAATCATGCAGGAAATATAGAAATATGATGGTAACCGTGACATATAGGTATAATCATTACTCATATTATAAACATAATTAATAAAATAATATTTAAACTGTGTAAACCATGTAATTTCTGCATAAAATTTTGATGTCAAATTTGTCTCAACATAACACAACTCTTTATGAACAGTGGCTTAATGCAGAAACATATATATTGAACTATAGGTAGAAATATCTAAATGAAACTGATAGTAGAAATGGATATATTGTAGCTCAAATTGATCATGTTAGTGCTTATGCAAAGATGTTAGTGCTTATGCAGAAACATATTGTAGCAAAAATAGAATTAAACACAAGTTCCACTTAACTTTTTATATTTTTTCATCAATACATACATAGCAAAATTCAAGCTGTAATTGGAATGAAACTAAATACATAAATTGTAATGAAACTTATTTGATTTCCTCAAAACATCCACTAAACTTTTTAAAATGGTTTCTTGATCATTCTTTCTTATTACTTTATCATTTTTTTCACATGTCAAGTCGCTGCATTTATTGCACACACTCTGGTTTTAGTACAGAGTTGTTCAATACTTTATCACAATATGTCTTTTCTATTTTTACAGCAGGCCTAACCTATTTTAAGTGTATATCATATTGTTGCTGCTATAAAATTTAATATTAATGAGTGATTATAATAATTTAATATTAATAACAAAATTTAGATAATGTCGATAATGTGTATCTGAAAAAAGATTATATTTTAAATATATCTCATTAAAATATACCTAAAAAATAATTTTAGCATTGATTTTTACTATATTACTATCCATAAAAATAATTTTATAATTTTATAGTATTTTTTTATAAGTTATTATATATATATATATATATATATATATATATATATATTAAATATTTCAAAATTTTCATTAATGTTGAATAATTACTTTTTATGTTGAGTGTGATGATTTTTTTCATTAATGTCTTTAATTATACTTTCTGAATTGTTTGTTTATAATTTTAATTTTCATTAATTTTTTTAATTATACTTTCTGAGTTTTTTGTTTATTTTTTAACTTAATCATTTGAGGTATTTTATTCTATAAATGAGCCAAATATCCTGCGCCAAAGAGACGATGTCCAGAACCTGCGTCAATGGCAAGAGGCTTGTGCTACAGGTAAGTTCTGCAACAAGACTTTATATCATGCAATGCTCACTCAAAAAGATGTAGTCCCGTGGAGGAAGATAATCTACGACAATGAGGCTCGACCGCGTGCAATCTTTACACTTTGGCAAGCATGCCATTAGCGTCTAGCAACTAAGGATAGGCTAAAAAGGTTTGGTTTGATTGACGAGGAGGATTGTGTGTTTTGCAAAGAAAAAAAAACTATCCAACATTTATTTTTTGGTTGCAGAAGTACCTGCAACATTTGGTCTGGGATACTCAAGTGGCTTAATATAAATCACAAACCCTTAAAATGGGATGAAGAAATTCAATGGATGATCCCACAAAGTGCTAAGAAGAAATGTGGCAGCAAAATTCTAAAGACTGCATTCGCGGAAACGATTTATGGATGTTGGATATACATGAATGAGGAAGCTTATAGGAATACAGGGGAAATAGTGGTGGATACGTATATAGGAGTGTATAGAAAAATTATAAATAACATTATCAATAGGCTTTGGAGAAGGACTAAGCTTCGAGAGTGTATTGCTCAGCTGATGATGCCTTAGCTCAGATTTTTTGTTTGTCGCGAGTTTTGACCTTGTGTGGGTGTTCTGAGCTGGACCTTTTGGTCGCTTTGTAATTATATTATTTTGGATTTAATAAATCTTATTTTCTCCAAAAAAAATGAGTCAAATATCAATATTTCAAATTTCAAATTTATTTTCAAAAATTGTTAATTATTTAAAATTTTGTTACTTAATTATGATCTTTATAGATATTTCACAAAAAATAATTGGTGTTTGCGGGTATTGATTCTATTTTTTTTTAATATAAATTATATTTTTTTATATTTACTAATTTTTATTAAACCTATTTTTTAATAAATTTTTAAATGTAGACAAATGCGCGTCACCGACGGGTACCCGTGCGAAAGCACGGGTATCCCGCTAGTAATATAAGAAAATTAGATGTTGTGGAAATCTCACAATTGTCCTTTTTTTCTAAATCTGACACCTCACAAAAATGAGGACAATTTTAATTTAAAAAATACTTTTTACAACTAATGATGTTACATTGTTCAATTTCATTATTATGCTTATTGTATTATGCATTTGCCTGCTAGGATTAGTTGAATTGATAATGTCACATGGTTCTCTTTGGTTCCAAATCAACCAATCTAATTCAATTTTTTCAGCTTTTCTCTACTTCCAATGTCTATCACATCACTTTTGTACTTCAACTTTTCCTCCTTTCTCTCTCCCGCTGCCCATTTCACTCTTCCTCTTCTTCAAACGTCTCTCTTCCTCTTTATTCATGTTTTTATGTTATTTTGATTCTTTCTTCTAACATGGTTTACGAAAATGCTTTATGACATATGGTGTGCAGTTTAACGGTGTTTGTATATCTGTGGTGGATGCAACACTTTTCCGGCGGTGAGGGTGGTGGTGGTCAGATTAGAAATGGTTGATGTGTTCTGCCAACGTTGTTACTTCAAACTTGTCTCTTCTCTTCTAAACTTTGTTGATTCTTTTTGTTCCGAAAATTAAGATGATTTTGTTTTCTCTTTTTTCAGTTTAAATGGTAGATTAAAATGCAGGTCAAATCCTATGCGTCTTTATTTTCTCTTATTTCAGATTGCAATGTTTCTTTGGTAAGTCAACCTTAATATTATTTTTTTTGTTCATGTTTTCTGTCAAGATATAAAATGTTGTTCTTAACTTTTTTTTGTTAAATGACTATTATTATTGTTCTTGGGAACAATTTTTGAATCGTCGTTTGAGATGTTGTTTTTGATTTTCCAATTGTCCTCGTTCTTTCCAATTTTAAGGCATTGAGGCAACATGAGTCGATGAGGAAAGAACATGTTGAACAACTTAAGAATGATATAAGCTCATATTATGGCTACAACGAGTTTCTAATAGGTGCTTTAGTGGAGGTTGGAATAATTATATTACTACTACCATTGTTTTAAACTTTAATTTCATTGAGCACTTTATCTAGTTTTTTCCATTTAACTCTCTATACAGGTCTGGATAATAGAGTTATATTTTATTTATTTTTAGTTAGGGCTTCATTGAAACTGTGTTTTCTTTTATGTCTCGGATGTTTCCAGTTATTGAACTGATGGAATTGATAGAAGCTTTTAAGAAGCCCCACCCTATTTGTCTGAGAACAAACACTTTAAAGGTTTATTTTCTATTTATGTCACCCTGAGTTGATTTGTTAATGTGACCTTATCCATGTTCCTGATTGAGCTTATATATGTCTTCTAAATATAATCAGGCATGCTGACAGGATTTGGCATATGTCTTGATAAACAGAGGAGTAAATCTGGATCCCCTGAGTATATGGTCAAAAGTAAGTTTTTAAATGTTTTCATTATCTTACTTTTTTCCTTTTTATGGTACATGAGTCCAAGTAGGAGTTTCTTATGGTACATGAATTCAAGTAGCAATTTCTAAGACCATATATTTTGTTTCTATTTGCAGGTTGGACTTGTAGTGTATGATTCTCAAGTACCAATTGGTGCCACTCTAGAGTGCATGGCTGGTTTTACATGGTAAGTGGTTTTCTGTTGTAGAAGGTCTTTATTGCATTTCATTTAGGAGTGCACATTACACTCAGTTTTTCATCTGCTTTTGGCCAAGTGTATATTTTATGCTTTCCTGATGGGATTGGTTTGATTAAAAGTTCTTAGAATTATGAATTTGTTCAAAATATTCATTATTTTAAAGGTTTTAATGTTATGTAAACATATATTCATTAAATATTTTTAAGATATATTTCCACCATACATTGTACAAAATTAGAATGAAATCCTTCAAGCCCATTATCCTATTTTATTTGGCATATGCCCTGGTTGCCTGAATTTTGATTAGAGTTACTTTTATCCTCAAAGTTATACATGCACAATCTATCTTTATAGCTTAACTTAACTTATTCTCTTTGGTTGTGTTATTCACACAACATACACCTCTTGAAAAGTTGCACAAGAAGCATTTTACCAAAGGGGCGCGTGGTTTCAAAAAAACAGGGTGATTGCTGCTCCACAAGAAGAAAGTTTAAAATAAGAAAAATTGAAAGAAGGTGCATTAATGGAGCAAGAAACACAACTAAAATCATTTTAAATAGCAGTGCCAATGAATAGTATGATTTCATTTTGTTACTATTTTAATGTGCAGGCAGACATTGCTCTCTTGATGCTCATACTAAAATAATATTGTTAAATATTTAGCTTAAGGTTGTTGGATAATGTATAAAACATTGGATAAAAAGAGGGTTGAACTTATGGCATATGAATTGATGTCAGTCATTTGAGCTTATGGTATATGTTTCTCTTTTTTATTCACAATTCACAAACATTTTACTTATTCTTATTCCTTCTTACACAACTTGAAAGGTTGCATAAATTTTTTTCCTTTTATTGTTGAAGTATTTCTTATAGCATAGCTTATGATAGTTAGTTAAAAGTTTACTTTATTTTCTATTGTTTTCTCTCATTTTTTGTGATAGTTGAATTCCTTGATATGTGGTTAAATTCATGTTGGAGCTTATCCAGAACTTGTTGTTAAAATTATGGCTAAAATATGTGTTGAAGTTTAGTGAAGACGATGATGATTTGTATGGAGATTTTGATATGGTTGGCACTGAAGTTGGTGCATCTCAGGGTGTTTTGATCAAATGGGGGGCAAGCTTTTGAAAGTGCACACGAGGTCAGAATTTGTCTTTAGAATTAGATTGTCTCCTTAAATTATGGAATTTCTTTGTCAATGTTTTTTTGTGCGTGACCAATTTGTCAATGTTTGTTGGATTCTGATCTGGCTAAAGAGGTTCAAGAAACGTGTAAATTGGCTCTTCAACGTATTCTGAATTTAAAAGACGCTGCTACTACGGATGATTCGGTTGCACCTAGTATTTCTCTATTTAGTCTGTTCATGGCGTACATGTTTACTTACTTAGCCTTTTATATTTATTTCATTCTTTGATAAACTTTAATATAATTTTTCTTGAATTCATCATGTATTTGAAATTAATACATATTTTTGGACCGTGGTTCTTCATTAACTTTTTGTTGCTTTTGCTTCAGTTCTGCTGACATTTCAGTTTGCATGTTTGATCGCCGAAGGGAGATATATGCCGACATGGAAATTTAGGAATCTACTTATGGAGTAAAATCTATGTGTTTATATGATGCCATATCATGAATGGAAAGGGCTGCTGAGAAAGGTAAAGCAATTGCAACAACTGTTGAGAAGTTGAAAAACAGCATTGGCTTTTGTTACACTTAGAGTTGATAGAGCTTGATCACAAACTCATTGAGAAGGTGTGGTTTCATGAATTTTATGTGTCTATTTATATTACGTGGATAAAGAACATTTGGTTTAAGTCTTTGTATACTTTTAATTTTGATTGCAGGCTAAAATATTCCATTATGATTCCATCAGTTTGATTGACGATCCAATCAAATCAGATCATCTTAATGCCTTGAGAATTGCCAAAGAATTTGATTGGATTGTCTTGAATGATTTGGTGCTGGCGGCACGTTTGTTAGTGGGATTCTCTACAAGATAGCTTATGATCCAAGTATTTTCTGTTGGAACTGAGTTCCAAGAAAGATGAATATTTGAGAGAAGAAGAAGACGGAGAGAAAAAGAGACTAGGGTTTTGGAAACTTTGTAAAATTTTATTATGAAGCTGTTTTTTTTTGTATATTACAAATTACAATGCCCTTTATATAGGCTATCAAAGGCCAGGCCCAAAACAATTCGACTAACTCTTTATCAGCTATATTCGACTCTGTCGAATACAGCTGACCTACACAACACTACAACTATTCGACTGACTATAACTTCGACCAAACCTATAAAACCCTTCGACTTCGACAAACTAACATGAATTACTTCTAACACACCACCTAATTCATGTTTTCGAGACTTCTCATCCCAATGCTCTTCTTTAACTCGTCGAATCTGACTTTCTTCAAAGGTTTGGTAAGTATGTCAGCTAGTTGAACTTCAGTCTTGCAATATTCAAGATCCAGCTTCCCTCTGTTCACTTGATCCCTGAGAAAATGATACCTTCTTTCTATGTGCTTACTTCGACCATAACACATAGGATGATTGGCAAGATCAATAGCTGACTTGTTGTCTACAAACAATTTCATCTTCCCAGGTTCCTTGATCTTGAGTTCTTTGAGCAACATATCTATCCATGCTGCCTGACATGCTGCATACGATGCAGCCACATACTCAGCTTCACATGATGACAAAGCCACAATGCTTTGTTTTCTCGAACTCCAAGAGATTGGAGCTCCTTCGATCATGAAAATATAGCCTGCAGTACTTTTCTTCTCATCTTGGTCTCCACTGAAATCTGAATCAGTATAACCATATACCTCAGCATCTTTCGACTTGGACTTATTTCGACATGGCATCAGCACACCATGATCAATCGTACCCTTAATGTATCTCAGTACTCTCTTTACTGCAATGAGATGACATTCTTGGGGTTTCTCCATAAATCGACTTAACAATCCGACACTCTGACAAATGTCCGGCCTTGTATTGCAAAGATACCTCAAGGATAAAATAATTTGTTTGTACAGTGTCGAACTTACAAACTCATCATCAGTTACCTTCTTCAACTTTGCTCCTGCCTCCAATGGAGTTGTTGCAGCTTTACAGTCAGTCATCTTGAGCATACTTCTTCTGGTGCAGGAACACACCTTCAGCTGTGTCTTTGAATTCCATCCCTAAGAAATATGACAAATTCCCTAGGTCGGACATTTCGAACTCTTGCATTAGCTTCGATTTGACTTTTCTTATCTCAGCTTCATTTGCACCTGTAATCAGCAAATCATCAACATACAGGCATAAAATGATTCGACTATCATTGTCAACATCATTTACATAAACTGCATGCTCAGACACACACTTCGTGAACCCTGCTTCGATTAGGAAACTGTCTATTCTCTTGTTCCAAGCCCTTGGGGCTTGCTTCAATCCATAGAGAGCTTTCCTCAATCTGTACACCTTCGACTCATGCCCTTTAATCTCAAATCCTGGTGTTTGACTGACATATACTTCTTCCTCCAACGGTCCATTCAAAAATGCTGATTTTACATCCAACTGATGTATTTTCCATCCTCTATTCGCTGCTGTCGAAACAACAATCCTGATTGTTTCTAACCTAGCCACTGGCGCATATACTTCGTCGAAATCAATACCAGGTTTCTGCAGAAATCCTCTTGCCACTAGTCTTGCCTTATGCTTGGCAATTTCACCATTTGGGCTTCGTTTCAGCTTGTAAACCCATTTCACATCAATAGGCTTCTTGCTGGCTTTTTCGACAAGTTCCCAGGTATTGTTCTTCTCAATTGCCCTGAGTTCTTCCTTCATGGCTTCACACCAATTTGAATCATTCATGGCTTCATCCAAATTAATTGGTTTTGCTTCAGCCATCATCATTGCTTCTTCTATTAAGTCACCATCTGTATCGATTGCATTATCTGGAAATCTCTCATATCCAGCTAACCTTGTCGACTCAGCTCCGCTCTAGTTGATCTTCTTACATTCTGCTTAGGAGGTTCTTCATTTCGACTTGTCGTGGCCTCAGTTTTTTGGTCTTCTTCAAACACCGTCGGAACTGTCTCTTCCATCTATCGAGCAGTATCCTGTCGAACTGACCCATGACTCCACTCCTATTTTTGATTCTCATCTACCAGAACATCTCGACTGATCATGAATTTATCATCTTCTGGTGAATATAGTCTATATGCACCAGTCAAATGATAACCTATGAGCCCCATGGTTTGACTTCGATCATCTAGTTTTGTTCTCAATTTCTCAGGAACATGCCTAAAACATATTGATCCAAAAACTCTAAGATGACTTACATTTGGCTTCTCACCTGTCCAAGCTTCATAAGGAGTCTTCTCGACTAACTTCTTCGTTGGACATCTATTCAGAATGTATACTGCTGTCGAAGCTGCTTCAGCCCAAAATCTCTTTGGCACCTCTTTAGCCTTCAACATACTTCTCGTCATATTCAGTATACTTCTATTCTTCCTCTCAGCTATTCCATTATGTTGAGGTGTATAGGGAGCAATAACCTCATGCTCTATACCTTCCCCTTCACAAAATCTAGCAAACTCTCGAGAGGTGTATTCACCACCACCATCAGTTCTCAGTTTCTTTAGCTTGCAGCCACTTTGCTTTTCGACAAGCAACTTAAACTTCTTGAACTTTGTGAATACTTCACTCTTACTTTCGATCACATAAATCCACATATATCTGGTGAATTCATCAATGAAAGTTAAGAAGTAACGCTTTCCACCATTCGACCTAACTTCAAAAGGTCCACATACGTCAGAATGAACAAGCTCCAACTTTCCTTTCGACTTAATTGGAAGATCATGTTTGAATGCTTTTCTAGCCTGCTTTGCTTTGCAGCATTCCTCACACACATGATTTGGTTCCTTCACCTGAGGTAAACCATACACCATCTTCTTCTGATTCAGCATACCCAAACTCCTGAAGTTTAGATGCCCATATCTATAATGTCATAGCCAATTCTTTTCCTCTTCTGTAGTTGACGCAAGACATTCATGATTAATCATATTAATCTGAACTTTAAACGTCTTGTTATCAGCCAATGGTGCTTTTAGTACCAACCTACCATCAGCATGATACACCTTCATTTGATTATTCTCCAGCTTCATATTATGTCCTTTGGCAAGTAATTGACCTATACTTATCAAGTTACTTGTCATAGAAGGCACATACAACACATCAGTAATGCTGGCTTTTCTACCATCTCTTCTCATTACAGATATGTTTCCTCTTCCACCTGACGTGATCTGTCTACCATCTACAAACTTTATCACCTTCTTAACTGATTCATCAAGCTTGTTGAACCAGTTCTTGTTACCAGTCATGTGGTTGCTGCAACCTGAATCAAGATACCACAAATTCGTTTCATCATCATTCGACTGAGTGTCTGCCATTAGTAGCACACCTTCAGAATCACTCTCTCCTGCCTGTGCATACTGCGCTTTGTCACTTTCTTTTGCTCGTGCTTCCTTCTTCTTTCGACAGTCTCGAGCATAGTGACCAAAACTTTGACAATTGTAACACTGCACGTCTTTCATGTCAACTTTCTTCCCAGAATACTTGTTGCCCATGACTTTCTTTGAATCATCATGTTCTTTGAACTCTTGCTTGACTTCTCATCACCAGCAAGATTCCTTCCCTGCTTCGCCTTCCCAGATTTCTTGGTGAATTTCGCTTGTAGTGCTTGGTCCGATACCTTTTCTCTTTCTGAATCTCTTTGCTTCAATCTCATCTCATGAGCTTCCAAAGAGGCCTGTAGCTCTTCAATCTTCATCTCAGCAAGATTCTTGGACTCTTCAATTGACACTACAATGTAATCAAAATTTGGAGTCAGAGATCTTAGCACCTTCTCAATCTTCTGCAAATCTGTGATTGTTTCTCCACAAGACTTCATCTGGTTCGTCAGCATCACCAATCTTGAAAAGAACTCCAAAAATGATTCATCTTCCTTCATTTGAATCATTTCGTATTGCTTTCTCAAGGTTTGCAGCTTCACCCTCTTTAGTTTCTCATCACCTCCATACAAGTTCTTTAACTTGTCCCACACTCCTTTTGTAGATTCCTCTTCAATAATTTTCTCAAACACATTCGGATCCACGCACTGGTGAATCAAGAACAACGCTTTACCATCTTTCTTCCTTTGATCCTTGTACGCAACTTTCTGTTCATCAGTAGCATTTGCCCCCAATTCCGTTACACCATCATTCACGATTTCAACCACATCTTGAAATCTGAAGATAACCCTCATCTACGCCACCCACCGTTGATAGTTTTCCCCTTTGAAAACCGGTAGATTCGCTGGGAATTATGTGGACGTTGTTGTTCCGTTTGCCATTAGATTCTCTCTGAATCGCAACCGGGCTCGTTGATACCAATTGTTGGAACTGAGTTCCAAGAAAGATGAATATTTGAGAGAAGAAGAAGACGGAGAGAAAAAGAGATTAGGGTTTTGGAAACTTTGTAAAATTTTATTATGAAGCTGTTTTTTTTTATATATTACAAATTACAATGCCCTTTATATAGGCTATCAAAGCCCAGGCCCAAAACAATTCGACTAACTCTTTATCAGCTATATTCGACTCTGTCGAATACAGCTGACCTACATAACACTACAACTATTCAACTGACTATAACTTCGACCAAACCTATAAAACCCTTCGACTTCGACAAACTAACATGAATTACTTCTAACATTTTCAAGGTGATTCATATTTTTTTAGATATTCCGGTTGTTAATTCTAAAAAAGTTGAAAATGTTGATGAAGTTAATTTATGTGGCAGGATGAGGAGCGTCTCCAAAAAGCGCTATATTTTGCCAATGCATGTGGTACGATCATGGTGACAGATAGAGGGGCAATTCTCGCACTGGTGACAAATAGAGGGGCAATTCTCGCACTACCTAAAAAAGATGTTGTCATGATATTCAATGTCAAATAGCAACACCACCAATAGGCTCCCTTTCAACAAATCCACAAGCTTCTTCTATTTTTGCAATTGAATATCCTGGCAGTAGGTTGCTTAGTGTTGGACTGTTAATTTGACAACCCATTTTGAATTTATGAGAGTAATGTGATAATATGTTATGTTGCAGGAACCTGACAGACCAAGGTATACTTGGTGTTCTTTATTTCTTAAGAACTGTCTAATATGTATAGTTGCAGTAAATTGATTTACTTTTTGAATTTTATAGGGAATCGACACCGGCCGAGGTAGGCATTTATGTTTATGTTTGCATGTTTAAAGTTTTGGGTTGGCACTGAGTTATGTCAAGTTACAATTAGCCTATCAATCTAATTTTATACGAACGAGAGTCTGAAGGTTTTTATAGTGTATTTGTGGTGGTTGGTAAATTATTGGTACATTTGAAAATACGTCTTTGGAGGTATACTTTTGACACGCCGCCATTGTATGACAAATGTCAAAGTAGTATAAAAAGTATTGAACCTCATTGACCAATGGTTAAGTACCAAATTCTATCTTATCGGTGTAAAGCTAGGGCAACCGAGTAATGGATAATAAGACCGACTCAAGTGAAAAACCACTTAACTTAAAATAACTTATTTTCAAAAGCACTTTTTGAAACAACTTAAATGCAAATAACTTATAATTAATCAGAGAAACAGACAAGAATTAGGGCCACAATCCCCACTCAAACATCTCTATATGATATAATTTTTTCTACTACGAGAATTTCCAAGCAAATTATAGAAAAAAGATTATTGTGGACAACACTTGCTTTCGTCAGTGTGTTGTCTTATTTTCAACGAATAATTTGTCAACTTTCGCTTGTTCGAATTATTTGTCGAAAACTCTGTGAGTGCTTGTTTATTTTGAGTGATGTCAAAACTAGGAAAGCATAGCATTATGTATATTGGACGGTATCCTCCCATTCTAGATATAAATCTTGACAATAGGAAGCATTTAAATCAGTTTGAAAAGGAGTCAACATCATATGTGCATTGGAAAACACGTTTTTGGGCATTCAAAGCCATTTCAGGCCGACCTATGGAAGAACAGACTGACCTATACGAGCTTCAGCTTCAGTACAGGCCGGCACATGGATCTTTCAGGTCGGCTCCCATGGATCAGTATTAAAGCCTGAAGGTTCTGCCCATAGGTCGCCTCACAGGTGTCACACCCTCATTTTCACCCTAACCCTGGCCTTGCATATCATATCATTTTCATCATCTCTGCATTGCTTATTAGGTCATAACTTTGCATTCATTCATTTACATCGATTTCGTAAGGCATGGGATCAAGAGGTTCTTCGAATCAGGATTCTTATTTGTTTTGAGGTACCTTCACTCAAGTTTGAAGCAAGGGTTAATTTCTCTTCATCACGAGCATATTTCTATCAAAGTTCATCCAACTACAAGGCTTTCCTCTACCGAGATTCATCGGGCTGTTTTCTTCATCAGTATGCACCCAAAGTACGAAGATTAGGGTTTCTCACCCTTTGTGTTTAGAATGGGCATGTGCCGTTCACTTCAGCTTCGTTTAAGGCTTATCAGGTCAGGTGCGTGTAGGCAGTACTGATAGAGGTTCAATGGTTTTGACCTAATCTTGGTTAGGCAAGGTTTTGTTTCATGATGAAGGTCAGGGTGCAATAATTTGAATGGTGTGTACCTGGAGTTTCAGTTCGGGTTTCTGTGTCAATGCAAATCATTGATGAATGGGTCAGGTCGTGCTAAGCAGGTTCTAATGCATCTGAAGATTCAGTTGGTTTCATGATTCATTATCTCAGGACGCATTCAAAGGATGTTGGGATTTGGTCCTTAGTGCGTTTGTGAATCCAATTTAAGTACAATGATGGATTAAGACCACTCAAGGTGTGTATATGTGGTTATAGGTTGAGAATTCATTTTCATGATTCAAGTCCATTAACCTTTCTTCCAAATAACCATTCATTTAAATCCATTTTTAATCCATCCATTTCTCTCCGTTTTTTTAAAAACAATTTTCTGATATCCATGAAACCCATTCAATTTTTCCAAATTATCCTTTTTTTTAATTCATTTTTCATTTGTCCAATTAAACCCATTTTTACCAAAGTCCATTACCAAGTTAGAACCCATTTTACAAATTTACACAAAAATACTACACAAAAAATGTGAGAGTTCATAAACTAAAGATCACTGCCATATTTTTTCACAATAAAAACCCATTAGGCATCACTAAGTCCATTTTTTTTACTTTACAATAAAAATTTCCAAAAAAGAAAAAGAAAGAATCCAGCCCATGTTATTGAGTTTCAAAAACCCAAACAATTCACAAAAATAAACCACATCCTGCCAATACACAAAGTCACGCTGCAGCCACAATTTCTTCTCCAACAAAATCCCAGCATGTTGTCTCCACAACAATCCACTTGCTATAAAACAAAAAAAAACTTCGTTCAAACCGCACACAACAACAACATGCCGAACAAAACCTGCTCCAAAATCATGCGTTGCTACCACTCTCCACTCTGGACCAAACTGCTACGCAAAAATCACTCTGCATCTGTACCTGTTACACAAACCGACTTGCACAAAATCATGAAACACATACAAAGACTCAAGCCTTTCCAATCTCACACCATTTACCACGAGATTCATGCGACAATTCCACACACCTTCGGCTTGCATCCACAACCAATTTCACAAAATAACCACGAATGAAACAATTCCACTACAAACCCGTACGCAACACATGACCTGTAAAACGACAAAACAGCAACCACGAAATTTCTTCACAAGATATACATTCTAAACCTGCGAAACGACATTAAAAAGGCAGCAACGACAACAAACCACGAAACGAAATTCCTCAAACACCCTCCCCATTCTCCTATATAACGAACCTAATTCTTCACTCTTAGATTCAAGCTCCATAAAGCCATCAATACCCTGCCAAAATTTCCTCTCCACCTCCTTCTTCATTAAACCGTGACACCCTTCATCAACCTTCATCGAACTACCCTTGTTCTTCATTCACAATTAACCACTTAACACCCATAAACCACAAACCCACCTTCAACCTTCCAAACCCATAACAGAATCAGAAGAAGGGAAGAAGAGTGAAACAATACAAAACCATAACAAACCTGAATCGAAGCAAGATGGAGGGAAACATAATGAAATCGAAGCAGAAGAATAAGATAAAATCAAGACCGTAAGAGCAGAATCAAAACCGAAACCTACAGCCACACGAGAGAGATGAAGAAGGTAGAAACGCTTTGGATTTTTCTCTCTCCCATGTTAGGTCTTCGCGCGATGATGAT
This sequence comes from Lathyrus tuberosus, assembly GCA_022829125.1. Classification (NCBI taxonomy): domain Eukaryota; kingdom Viridiplantae; phylum Streptophyta; class Magnoliopsida; order Fabales; family Fabaceae; genus Lathyrus; species Lathyrus tuberosus. The sequence goes on along the minus strand of JALAZF010000122.1, from coordinate 1,275,527 downwards.
GATAATGATGATGGATCTGATGTGTGTTCTTTTTTATGTTTTGTTGTGAATCATTTTTGAGAAAAATGAAGAACTCATTGCTTGACCGTGTCTCACGCGGGGTTGTGTGTTGTTGCTTTTGTATGGTTTTGGGCTTCATGGACCGTCTTTATCTATACCATCCTTTTTCTCTTTTTTTTTTTGTCTGTGTTGCTTATTTTCTTGGTGAGGGATGATGGACTTCCTCAAATCCCACATAATTCCTTATTGTTTAAGCCCCTCATGATATGCGCCTCACCCCTATTGAGTAGGTTTTGTTTTCTTTTTTCTTTTTTTTTTAATATCTTTATTGGTTTAGGATTTAATCTTGTTAAATAATCTTGTTAGTAATTTGTCAATTATTTTGTAAAAAAAATATTTGTTAGCATTTGTTTTGTTATTTTTGTTAACCTTTTTAATAACTTTGCTATCCATTTTTGTTAAATACTTTGTTTAATAATCTTATTAGTCACTTGTTAGTAATTTTGTTGATAATTTTCGTTGATGATTTTGTCATTTATTTTGTTTACTATTTTAATTTTTGGATATTGATTTTATATATCTTTTGATCTATTTTCTATGTCTTGCCTTCCATCTAGACTTATTTCGATTTTATTCCCTTTTCTTTTGATTTTTATTTCGATTTTATTTCGAAATTTTGGTCTATGAAGTCTTTAATATCCCGAATATTGACCGTTAAGGTTTTAACCTTCATTATTTCAATTCTGTAGTGAGTGATCATCGAGATCACTTTTTATACTTTGGGATCGTGATAGGTTACTTTCGATTAATCGACGAAAGTTTGTGATTAAGACGAGACCATTTGCTTTTCCTTTTCCGTGTGGCACGATTCGCCGAGAACGATTTACATACGTGTCTCCATCGTGTCTTAACACAAACATCATACTTGTGCAGCCTCCTATAACATGATCTTCGTCATAGATCGTGCTACGATGGTTTAGCGCTATAGTGGAAGCGATTCATCCACTCAAATAACAATTAACGACTAACCACTGACTTTAATTTCTGTACAATATACTCTTGCTTTATCTTTTCTGTCGATATATCTCTGTTTATATTATCCTTGATTCTATTATTCTTCATATTAGCATACTGTTCATATTACCATTATCATTTTATTATCTTGTTCATCTAACCTTTTTCTTGTTCATCTTACTCAAAAAACACAAAAACACAATAAAACTATCGAAACCCTAAAACACTTTCAATTGGTGGACTGTGGTTACTTATTCTGAGACATGGAGTTTGGACTTTGTACGGAAACCCTAGCTTGGAGTTTTTTTTTTTTTTTTCTGAACTCTTGTTCTTTGCTTAGTTTAGGACACCTTACTCACACACGTCTTCCTCTTGGGCTACCTGACAATGACCCCTTTTATTTCTCGCAATCTCGTGTACTTTACATGTATCCCTCTCCCATTACAATGTAATAGTCTAGTTTCTTTTTATGCTTGCTTGATAAGAAAGATAAAATGAAATAGGTCAGAACACCATTTTAAAATAAAGGACAAATAAGGCTTGATCCAACGTCAAGTCATTTTTCAAAACTCATTAACTTGGTTTACACCTTAGGGTTTCTCTCCTCTTCTCATTCTCATCTCTTATCTCTTCCATTAAATTCCACACTAACCTTGTATAGATTTCACCCTTGTAAGTCGATTGCCTTGCGCATCGCCATCAACCTACCTTGCTCTATTCACCACAATTCTTTTCAAGCCTTTTCTCTCTTTCTTTTGTCTCCTTGAGTATAAAAACCTTAGTCTTGTACCAAGTTCCTTTTCAAAACCTTTTCTTAATAAACTTGGATGGTTGTAGAGTGGTTAGGCGAAGACCTTGTCCTATCCTGAGTGCTTGACATTACCTTTAGGGTTCACTGTCATAAAGCACTTACCATTCAAAATCAAAACATCTTTAATAAGAGAATAAGGTTCTCTTTGAATTGAATTAAAGATAGAGGATTGGGTGAAGACTTTTTCCTCTCCGAGTATTAGGATGCTCACTTTATAGTGTGTGGTCTCGATACTCATCTTTCAATACGAAGACGTGGCTATATTCGCCACACAACTTTCATAACAAATATTTGAGATAAAGAATTGGGTACTACCCGCAGGGGTTCCTATCCGAGGAATTATTTCACCCCTAAAATCAACCTTCAACAAATCAAATGTGACATCTTGCCTTGATGGAGAAAACTTAAACCTTTTCAAAAAGGGCATTTTACGTTCGTTCTACCACAAACAGGCATCGACCCTAACTGCTGGAACGCGAACTTAGAATCCCTCATAAAAAACACTTAACCAATCCGTGGTTGTGTGGTCGAACTACGATTGCTATGATTTTTTATTCTCGTTGAGAATACGTAGGCATAAGATTGTGATATCCTAGCGAGCAACCTCCTCTTTTTTCACCGTAGTTCCACGAACTATGGACGCTCTGATTCTTCACTTCTTTTAAGTGAATATACGTAGGCATAAGCACCCCAATCCTTGGCGAGCACCCTTCCTTCTTCTTCACCCGTAGTCCTCCGAACTACGTGGTGTAACACCCTAAAACCCCCGCGTGAAAATAATACAATTATCAGAGTAAAATTTAAAGGAAAAGTTCGGCACTTAGGATGTTACTCCCAACATACATATACTCAAATAAATGACATGTAACACATACTTATTATTATTAAAAATTTCCCTCAATAAGCAGCGGAAAACTTCTTCAAATCGACAATCAAAACTTAGTATGTTTAAACCACATGTTCATCAGCAATTAAAACAAAATATCATAACTATAACAGAAATAAAACATAAAGTGTTCCGTAATCCCCAGCGTTACATATCAAAGCAAACGCTAACTCGAAACATAAAGTGAAGGACTCCATCTTCACTAACCGTAACTCCGCACTATTCTTGATTATCTGCACGTTATCCACGTGGATGTAACATTCAAACAAAAGGGGTGAGATATCATAACTAGATAAAGGAAAGCATGATAATTAACAAACACAGTTCATTTCATGCATAAGTCCCCCATTCAACACATACATCCATGCAGTCAATATCCATCAATAAAATACAACAACGATTACAACTGCAATGTAATGTAATGAGACTCACAACTCGACTCAATGCATGTGGTACCAATTCGATCCCTTTTTCATGATCATAATTTCCGTCAGAATTTCCATATAAGTCGCTCACACCCCACATGGGCACACGACATCCGTGATCTCTCACACCCCACATGGGCACAGGAACACCTCAATAACAACCACAACAATACGATTCCATTTCAAAGAATCTGAATAAGGCACTCACACCCCACATGGGCACATGACTTATCGTACAACTTATGTAAACATGTTATGCATCAACGACAACATACAACGATGAACAATGCATATGACTATCATACAGCCAATATACCATATCACAACTATCCAACATGCAACATATACCTGCCAAAACATGCAACAATTGCAATCCACAGCTACAACACACATTCGCACAACCGAACTCAACATCTCAAAGTTCAACACATCACTACGTACACGGAAACACAATTAACGCATCGAATAGTTGGAATTCTAGCATTCAAAATAATTTTAATAGAAAGTACACGCAACCAGCTTTCCAACGATTCGAATGACGACTGAAACAGACCTACAGGTTAAAAGATATGAATTTTTAAAGTTTTATAAAATTCTATTCGTTCTAATGGTAACTACACTGTCCCTGCTTGCCTGACGTTCGCCCAGCGAGACGCGAGCAACATACCTTCGCCAAGCGAAACACCCCATCCGCCCTGCAAAATTCCCCTTTCGCCCAATGCTCGCCCGGCGAAGCTGAAGCGAAATCATTCCCCCATACAAATTCCAGAAACTCCTATTTTCCACGCCTCGCCCGCCTCTCAGTTTTGCCCCGGCGACCTCTAATCGAGATCGCTTCGCTCGGCGGAACGGGTCCTTTTCCTGACGAATCTCTGCGATCAGCACTTCTGCTATATTTTCACACCAGAACTTATATTTTAAGTTGTTTTAAAAATTAGCTTTTCTTAGAATTCGCTCAAAATACTTTTTTTTTGACAAAAAGACACTTTTCAAAAGTTCAGAAATACGAGTTTTCTTTCCCAAAACCGTTCATAATCTTATTTTGGCTCTGAATCGCAATCACACACACAACAATCAACATCCAGATCATACACCTCTCAATCATGCAATTTCAACAACAACAATTGCAATCAAGCATCATTCTAACAGCAATTACAACAACAACATTCAACCCACGAATCATAAAAAATTCAATCAATCATCAAATCTTCATAATCATGAAATAAGAGAAGAAACCCAAAAACCTACATGTCATAACCTACCCATCAATCATCATGTTAACCCTTAGATAGTTAGAACCCTACCCTTACCTTAGAGTTCTTCCAAAAACCTCAACCTTTAGCAATGGAGATCCTTCCTATTTCATCTTTCTTGCCCTAGCTCTTCTTCTCCCTTTCTCTGCTTTTCACGTAATGACAACTTTTCCTCTCCTATCCCCTTTTTCTTGTTATTATATATTATTATTATTATTATTATTATTATTATTATTATTATTATTATTATTATTATTACTACTAATATCTACTTATTAAAATAATAATAATAATAATAATAATAATAATAATAATAATCAATATTTTAATTAATTTAATATTATTCAACTAATATTATTATCAACCAAATATTACTAATATAATTTAATTAGTACTACTCTCCACACCAGCAAGTTCTACATAATTGGTCACACGCCCCGAACACCTTACTCTCTATAATTCCAAGGTCACTACCCCATACCAAGGGCAACCCAAAAACAACCAAAACACACATAATCACACACATATACACAACATCATATAATTTTAATTACGAAAAATAATAAAAATAATTAAAATAAATTGGGGTGTTACACGTGGACTCTGACTTTCCCATTGCACGAAGGAATACGTAGGCATATGACTGCGAAGTCCTATCGAGTCTCCTTTTTATTTCCACCATTTTCTTTTCCTTTTTCCCTTATTCTTTTCTTTATCTTTGTTTCTTACCCTCCTCTCTCCCTCTTAGAACACTCTTAGAAAGAAATATCCTTAGCAAACATCCTTACACGTAGACAAGCAAATGGTTCCCATTGAGTATGATGGATGTGGGGGGTGTAAATACCATCCCTTCGCATAACCGGCTTCCGAACCCATAATTTGGTTGCGAGACCATCTTATCCATTTCTTCTTTGGGGTTTTCTAGATGTTTTCCCTTCCCCTTTTGGGATAAATAAAGCTCGATGGCGACTCTCTGTTTCTCTTTTCGCCCCACGCCGTCTATTTTTCGAGTAGCGACAGCTGGCGACTCTGCTGGGGAATGGTTCACTCTAGCAAGCCAAACCTAGTTCTGTTTCTCGCATGTGTGGATTATTTGCTTTTATTATTGCTTTATTTCTTTATCTTATGTTCCTCTTATGTGTTAGGTTATTGGGGATGGTTTATGAGGAGAAAGGCTTTCTACCCGAGCTTTTCGAGTATACACTAAGCTAGGAGGTGGTTGCTTTCTGATTTGCGAGACTTAGGACTCGTTGAGTTGGTTTGACTTCCACCGCTCATATGAGGCCCCTTTTGGAATGATTATGTCTTACGAGCAGTCATAATGGTGTCTTTGTTTTCGACCTGGGGGTCCGTGATTCTGAGGACCTTTGTAGAACCCTGTTCCAAAGGTTACTAAGGCATAACTCTGTGCTCATCCTTTGAAGGGATTACCGTCTTACGAATCGTCGTTATGATGGAAAAATTTTGAAGGCTAGTGCATGGGATCTTGTTTGAAAGCCCTTGGAATGCCCTATTATAAACCAATAGATTTCCTTCCCGAGGTGAGAGATATCCTGTTGTGTGGTCCTCAGATTCTGTGAGCCTCGATCCTTGTACTTTAAGCTTGTTTCAAGCATGCATTCATAACATTGCATAAGCATAAGCATCTGTGCATCATGTTGCATATCATTATCCAACCAAAGACAAAAAACCTCATACCACCTTTTGTTTCTAACCAGCTAGCTGACTTCCCGACATAGGCTCAGAACTAGAAATATGTCTCAGATCCCTATGGAAGAGCTTCAAAAAGGCCAAGAACTGTTGAAGGAGGAGGTCAAGCAATTGAAAACTTAGATGAACCTGGTTATGGAGATCCTACAAACACTGACGAGGAAAGAAGGTAACTCCGCACCAACTGCTGCCACGGAGATGCTCGCTCTTGTGGAAATGCTTAAGTCCCCCTCAAGTCAGGAGATACCTCATGAACATAACCCACCACTTGGACTTCCGAAGCGCACCTATCAATGACCATTATTTGTTCCTTAGTCAGGTCCGAGGAATCGAGCATGGAGTCAGAATCAGTATCCAGATCAGCGACGAAACTCCGCCCAACAAGGCCAGAACAGACCAAGGAGGCCAGGGAATCACTTTTACCTAATTTCTATGTCATACAGTCGACTCCTCCCTTTGTTGCTCAGTAACTCATTGGTTCAGCTAAGGGAACTTGGTCCTCCTCCAACACCTCTTCCTCTAGGCTATGATGCAAATTTCAGACGTGTATTTCATTCTGGAGCACCTGGGCACATGATCAAGGATTCTAAAGCCTTGAAGTACCAAGTACGAGAGCTAATTGAGTTCAGATTGATCTCATTTAAGCCTCAAGGCCTTCAAATCAACGTTAATCCTTCATCTGGTCAGGCGGGCTCATCAGTCTCTGTCATGGAAGAAGCTGCTAAGAGTAGGTGTGAAGAAGGTTATCATACTGGTCTCAATGAGCAAGAAGGCTAGCCCAACATCAAATTAAGAAGGAAAAAGCCCAGTCCTCAATGCTGGCAATTTTTAGATCTTGTCATTTCTATGCATTTCGTAGTTTCTTTCCTGTTAAGTGCTACTTGTTATTAGACATTGTTCCTTACTAATGGTTTTGTTAATGTAATGAACATGCATTTTTTGAATAAGTCCATTCGTATCCACTCATCTTTTCTCATATATTGTAAAAATCACAAAATGTTTCCTCTATAACTGCTAATAGTATGCTTTCGGATAAAATCCTGCTAATGATGTACAAGCATTGGTTCAAATCCCCTAAACACTAGAGAGATAAGGAGTTAATCCCTAGTCAACCACTTTGAGCCTAGAAGTAGGAGTTTCCTTCGGATTTCTAAACCCTTACGCTTAACCTAGGGCATGGGTAGTGTTCAGTTATCCTGACTGCACATTCAAATTTCAAGATGAAACCTCCTGTTATGGCGGTTGTTCTTCAACAACTAAAGACTTGGTAGTTACAACCCTTCAAAAAATAAAGAAAAAAGAGAAAAACCCTCTAAGTCGAACACCCAAAGAGGTGACTTAGGAAAAAGTTAGGGATCAAAAAGAAAGTAAAGCAAAAGAGGTCCTCAAATCCTCAAGCAAAACAAAATAAAATTCAGTGATCACCATCAAAAAGTCACTAACATCCATGGTCAAAATAAAAAAAGGTGACTGCCATTTCAAAAAATCTTGAAACATCATCTTCACCCTTACACCGTCAACCCTTTTGGAAGATAAATGTGTGTAGTATAACTGAACGTAGGACGAGAGTTTATCACGAAGAAGGGGTGGGTACAAATCAAAATTTGAGCCTACTATCCTTTGTTTCAAATAACTGTGAACCAAATCATGTTACAACCCTCGAAAGACCTAATTGAGGCGGGGTTTATTTTGAAAGCATACTATAACAAGGTTGCGTAAACTGACTCCCCACAAGTTTTCTAATCTTCAGCGTTGGTGACATATTCTTGCTATATCTTTTGGACACCCGTGAATTAGCATAACATTTGGACTAATGGTCCGGTCCACTCATCACACATTTTCACATCATTCCAGTAAGTGATTTCCTTCAAAACCTGCATGAATGTCGCATTAAAATTACCATTTCTAAGTGAACAATTTTAACTGCAAGCAAGTATTTGACATCGAAAAGATTCCAACAAAGTGCAATAAGAGAGAAACTTGATCATTCATTGGCGCTGACTCAAATCAAGACCTTCTCATAACCTTGCAAATATGGGGCAAAGCATTCAAAAGTTAGTTCAGCAGAGAATCATCTTAAAACTCCACCAGCCAAGGGTAACCCACCCAGAGATTCTTGTGATTAAGGGCAAATCCCTCCAAGGCTCAATCAGCGCATGTTAAGTCGCTTCAACGCTCATTATGGGGCAAGTCATTCAAAGGCTCAAGCAAAGGTGGACCACTGCAGATCCGAACATTGGGGCAAATTATCTTCGACTATGTCATGGTATAATCGTCCCCAAAGCTTCCGTTCGAGGAGGATTCATTCGAAAACCCTACAGACTGGGGCAGATGAATTACAAAGGGGAAGTTTCCCTCTATACTTTCAAGATTGGTCAAGCAGACCCTGTTAGGCACTAGTAAATTTGAGGTCACAACAAGTGTCAAAAAGCCTTGGGGCAGAGCAAAAGCATAACCAACATGCATTAGTCACGTCGCTACGCTCATACTGTCATTTGCAAAGCCATCATGGCATCTCAATTAGAACTGAGGTTTTCTTAGGAGCAAGCACAACTTCTGCAAAGGACCAAACTTGGAGCGTCTGGAGCATCCACATCTGCCGTCTGATCGTAGCATCGTCAGATTTCGGGTTTCAGGAAGTTAAGCTCATTCCCCATCCAACCCAAAGCCCAACCATACTTGGCACCTCCAACCATAAGCCTAACCATACTTGACACCCTTAACCAAATACAAAATCCACCTTGTCGACACAACTTTAAAACCAGTTCTCGTCTGGTAAATTATCTCAAGATACCAGTTCTCGTATGGTAGACAACTTTTAAGCCAGTTCCCGTCTGGTCAACCATTCTTTAACCTATTTTAAAGTCCAGTTCTCGTTTGGAAAACCATGATACCACTTCCCGTCTGGTAGACAACCTTTCAAAACCAGTTCTCGTATGGTAAACCCCATTTCAAAGTCCAGTTCTCGTCTGGCAAACCCTTTGAAGGTCATTTCCCGTCTGACAAATAAAAGAGAAGTCAGTTCTCGTCTGACAACTTAACCTTTTGCCCCCAGTTCTCATATGGTAGTCTACCCCTTTTAAAACCAGTTCTCGTCTGGTGACCCTTTTAAAATCCACCTCTGACTGGTACCCTTCACCTTACATATTTCCTTTCCCCAACATGTATTTCAACCAATCTAAAACCAAAGCCCAACGTTCCTTGGCACCCCAAAACCTAACCTTCTTTGGCACGCCAAACCAAAGCCCAAAGTTCCTTGGCACCCCAAAACCTAACCTTCCTTGGCACGCCAAACCAAAGCCCAATCATACTTGGCGCAACCATCACCCATTAATCCGTATCCCCATATCCCTAGCATTTTGCATACATTTATGCATCATTTGCACGCTTGTTTGGCTAGTTCCTATGGAGGGTAGGGCATTCCTGTGGACATTGTCTCCCCCATCACTTACTATTTGTAACGCCTTCCCTTCCTTTTGTGTAGGAGTCACCTTACCTTTTGTAAGGGATTTCATTGCCTTTCGCGTGAAATCTTATCCTTTCGCTTTCCTTTCGTAAGCGCTCTCACTGTCTTTTACACGCGAAAGAACTTTGTATTAGGTATAATTTATTCCCATCACGATCAATTTGGACGCTTGATGCCTGTGTGGCCAAGAACTGAATGGTCACCATACTCAGAGAATGTCATCTCCGCCGTTGTGCCTATGAGGTCAATTGATGTCTAATGCCCTTTGCAAGTTTCCTCTGCCTTTTGCCCGAGGATGGTTTTTGCCCTCATCTTACCTTTTGTAAGTCCTTCCGCGCCTTTTTCACAAGATCTCTTTAAACTTACTATTTGTAAGTCTTTCCGTGTCTTTTCTGCAAAATGTCTCTTCCTTGCCTTTCGTAACAGATTCATCTTACCTTTTGTAAGTCCCTCCATGCCTTTTGCATAATATCTCTTCAACTTACCTTTTGTAAGTTCTTTTGTGCCTTTTGCACAGTTTCTTTTCAACTTACTTGTTATAATTAGTCTCCTCTGCCTATGGTAGGAGTTTGTTATTTCTCCAAGCCTTTTGTTCTGGAGTCTTCTCTACCTTTTGTAGAAGGGATGTTTTCTCCAAGCCTTTTGTTCTGGTGTCCTCTCTACCTTTTGTAGAAGGAATTTGTCTCCAAACCTTTTGTTCTGGAGTCCTTTATGCTTTTCGCAGAAGAAAGTATGATCGTCTTCTCCCAAGGGAGTCTCCTCTACCTGTGGTAGAAGGAGTTTGTTATTTCTCCAAGCCTTTTTTTTGGATCCTCTCTACCTTTTTTAGAAGGAATTATCCTCTTAAACTTTTGTTCAGGAGTCCTTTCTGCCTTTGCAGAAAAAAGTACGATCGCCTTCTCCTAAGGGAGTCTCCTTTACTTGTAGTAGAAGGAATATTTCTCCAAACCTTTTGTTTTGGGGGTCCTCTTTACCGTTTTTAGAAGGGAACTTTTTCTCCTAACCTTTTATTCAGGAGTCCTCCTCGCCTTTTGCAAGAGGATAACTCATTTCTATCTCGAGTCCTCTCTACCTTTCGTAGAAGGAATATCTCATCCTTTTTCTAGAGTCCTCTCTACCTTTCGTAGAAGGAAAATCTTGTAGCGTGCGATTTTTTCGGTGACGGGACCACCTTATCGCGAAATTTGGGTTTTCTCCTCAATGAAGACGAGGGGGTGCTACTTTCTGATTTCTTATTTATCCCATGAAGCTGGAAGGGAAAGGGAAGCTATTTAAAACTAACCTTGCACGCGAATGTTTAAATGAACAAACACTTAAAGAGATTCGGGGAGTTCGGGGTCAGGTTATACAATGGGGAGTTGTCAATTACCCATCCTATATGTGGTTATCCACAGGATGTTAGCTTTAGGTTCTGCTTTGTACTTGATGGTGTTTATCCGTTAATGGGTTGGCAAAGTTTCTTGGGAAATATGAGAGAGAGAGAGAGAGAGTGAGTCTTTGTTGATGTTCGGGTTTTCTCGATGTTTTTGATAAGGTACCAGACCTAATGATTGATGTGTGAAGGTACTGGACCTAGAGTTTTTGTTTGGTATGCTTGCTAAGATTTCGCAATCTTATGCCTACGTATTCCCGTTTAAATGAAACAGGGAAATCAGAGCAATCATAGTTCCTCCTATTCTACGGGAGGAAAAAGATATTTTGGTGTCTTGTTCAAAGCCAAAGATTGAAGCTAAATGGAGTATTTGTGTCTTGTTCAAAGCCCAAGATTGAAGCTAAAAGTTTTGACTGAGAGAGAATTTGTCATCCATAAAGGGGATACATCTAGTCTGTTTATCACAGTTGTTGAGTGACTGTTTATAAAGAAGGATTACTTTAACTCGGATATGTGAATCCAGCAATGCCATAATTTCTTTTATAGGGTTTTGTCCTGAAGGGGAAAACTTTAACTCAATGTAGAGCAATGCCATTTTTCTTTAGGAATTTCTCATGCTAAGAGAGGGACAGTGGTGTGGATGTAAATAATCCAGAGGCTTGCCGCTTACAACAATTAGATGAAAGAAATGGATTTTTCCAGGATAAATGATGGACGACAGCTTGGATATTTGAATCAACAAGTGTGCCACTTACAGCAGTTATCTGGGATTAGGGTTGGTTTTGATTTTCTGTTTTAATAAGTGATAAATGGAGAGATGACTTCCTACAGAGAGATTTTGATTTCCTTTGAGGGGATGTTGATTTTTGTGTGCCTTGATCAAAGCCCAAGGATGAAGCTAAGAGGTTGATTGACTCCACTAGGGAAGTCCTTATACAAAGCCTAAGAGGAGGCTGTAAATGACTGACTCCATAAGAGAGTGTGTTTATATGTCTTGTACAAAGCCTGAGATTGAGGCTAAAAGAGACTGACTATTTGGGGATATCATTATACAAAGCCTAAGAGGAGGCTAAAGGTTGAATTTTCCGGGGAAATATTTTGTCTGTCTTGTACAAAGCCCAAGATTGAGGCTAAAAAGGATTTTGACTCCGTTGGGGAGGGTTCGTATGTGTCTTGTACAAAGCCCAAGATTGAGGCTGAAAAGAAGACTGACTCTGTGGGAAAGAGTTGTTTATCTGTCTTGTACAAAGCCCAAGATTGAGGCTAAAAGAGACTTTACCGACTCGGCTTGAGAATGTCTTTGAGATCCGAGAGGGGATTAGACTGTCCAAGTCTACTATCATGGAAGAGTTTATCTTTGCATGATGCCCAAGAGGAGGCAGGTCTTTTTAAGGGATGAGAATCAACCCTAAATTGGTTTGAGATTTAACACTGGAAAGACTGCTCTAGCAAAGGACGACTAAGTTCTGTTTTATACCTTTAAGAGGTCTTCAGGGTCCTTGTATTAAGCGAAAGAGAAGGCATGAGAACTTCTAAGAAGCCGAAGGGTCCTTGTACAAAGCCCAAGAGGAGGCGGGGATGCTTTTAGAAAGCCTGCGGGTCCAAACTTAAGAAAAGTTCAAGAAAAGTTTCACCAGGAATAATATTTTCTTTAGTGAACAGTTCTAGGGTTTGAAGAAATTCAAGAGAAGTTTCACCGGGAGTTAATCCTCTCTCGTGAAATTGAATTTCTTTGACAAGTTCTAATAATGACAGTCTGAGAAAAGGTTCACCGAGAATACTGCCTTTCTCTTTGTTCCATATTGTTTAAGCCCAAGAGAAGGCAAGACTGTATCTAGAAATCTTATGGGGATCTAGTTTTGAATGTATCAAAGAGTGATCAACTGGCTTTACCTAGTTTTAGACCTAGTTGACGGGGAAAACTCTAAATAGATATACTAGTATATATACAGTTGATATATGACAAGTATATAAAAAGGTATGAAAGAAGGACTTACAGGGGAGCAGCTTCCCACAATACAATTATATATATGAAAGCAATTAAATGAAAGCTAATAAAAACTTACAGGTGAGCAAGCTTCCATGCTGTATTGTTAGTTATTCAAAGAAATTAAAGAAAGTTTTGATAACAACTGTATATTTGAACCTAAATCAAAAGAGAAGTTATTTTTGAAAAGATTATTGGGGCTTATACTTAAGGAGAGGCCCAAGGTTTAACAGTGATCGCACCGTTGTTTTGAAGATCGTATCGGGACTTATACAATGACTGAGGCCCAAAGAGGTTTTTTTTTACAAAAGGGTTGGGTCTTACACTCTTTCAAGAGGCCCAAAGATGTTTTGAAAAAGAAAGATGGGACTTACAACACGAGGGGAGGCCCAGATGATTTTGTTTTAAAAGACGACGACCGCGCCGTGATTTTAAAAATACAGTGGGACTTATACAACATCTGAGGCCCAAAATGGTTTGTATTTACAAAGGATTGGGTCTTACACTCTATCAGAGGCTCAAAGATGTTTGAAAATTTAAAATCGAGAGAAAACCCTAATTTTAAATAAAAATGTTAGTTTTCAAACGAAATTAAATGAAAAAATGATATAAAATACCAAACATATTCAAAAATAAGTTGTACACTTTGAAACATATTTTGAAAAATCATGTCTAATGACATGAGAGTTCGAAATTCAATTGGTTTCGAAAGATCAAAGTGGGAATTCCATTTAAAAATGTTTAAAAACAAATAAAATGAAATTAATTACAAAAATTCTAACTATATTAAATAAATAATATAAATTGGATTTTTTTGTAAAATAAAATATTTAAACATTTTAGTGAATTTTGAGAAAAAGAATCAATTCAAAAACATAAATATTCAGAGAGAAATTAATTTTTGAATCAATTAACAATAATAACTAAAATTCAAAAATTTGAATTAGGGCGCCAAGAACACTTGGTTCTTGCCCGCGCCCTCTGTTTTTTTTCAGATTTGCATTTTATCACTTTTCTCCATGATTTCTCAATGGTTTTGCACGATTCAAACACCAATCTTGTTCGTTTTTGAACAAGGATAACAACCATATAGATTAATTGCATTTATATTAAGTATTGAGTGAGAAATCAGAAGAAAACCTCAAGAACCCTAATTTTAGCATGAACACGATGAAATTCCATACACGATTGATTCATGGCAATTGATTAAGGGTTTTCACTCTATATATATGCAGGAACAAGATGGTAACTCACAAATTCATTTATGATGCATGAAACATAGAGTTTGAAGGGTTCATGCTTACCTCTTGCAGCTGGTGATCGAGTTTGGTGATGGGGGTGTTACAGCTAGGTTCCAATGATCTGGACAGCTTCCTTAAGTTCTAAGGAGTGTGTTTGAATGCTTGGAATGGATGGAAATGGTCTAGAACTAGTTGTGGTACCTCAACTACAAATCTGTCAAGAACTTGAGCAATTGGCTGGTGATTTTGTGAATTTGATGTTCCGGTTGTGATTTTGTGTTATGGATCACTCATACATGATGTTTATGAGGTGTGTGTGTGATTGGTTAGGTTGGAATTGCTCTCAAACTCAAAACCCGATAGTGACTTGAGTTAGAAGGCAAAATTGGAGTGAAAGGGGTGATTTTGAGAAAGGCATCTGTTTAGGACCTTTGGTGTACTTGAACTGAGCACAAATGAGCTTTATTTATAGTAGAGCAATTTTGTTTTGGCTGCAATAGTGAATGGCAACTGCAACAGGTTTATTACACATTGTGATCAAATGGAATCTCAAGTCTCCTCTAGCCATTGACTTGAGGTTAGAGCATAGGCTAGGGGTTCTCTGATTCAGAGATAAGGCTTGACTGAACTTGGATAACATTGTCTTGATGAATTCCATGGACTTGTGAGGCTGGTGGATCAGTGTTTGTCCCTTGGTTTTTCCCCCTTGAGGTGTGCAGATGGATAACCATGCTTGTCATGGCACAAAATGATCAATTCGAGCAATAATGCACAAATCTGCCTTGCAAAACAATTTGTAGCAAGGCAAGTTGCAGTTGTCATAACCTCTAGCTCAGGTGGAGTTCTCTCATGTTCTTGGGCTCATTGGAAAGCTTGTACATCCCTCTCCAACTTTGATGTCCACCAATGGACCTAAATCAGTTTGCATCAAGGTGAAAAATGCCTTGGAAGTTGGTGGAAATGCTGAAATGTCAAGGCAGAATTTTCAGTAAGTGTTTTTGAGATATTTTGGTTTTTTCATCACTTTGATCCACTCCTAACTAAAAATCCATGTAGAATTGGATTTGGAGGTAGTTGAAGCTTTTGTAGAGTGTAGCAAGACCTAAAAATGGTTGCTTGGATCTCAAGTTATGATCCTTGGAAGTTGGTGTCATACCCCAAAATTTGACCACCAAAATTCTCCATCATTGTGTAAATCATCATCATAATATGGATGAACCATCATGCCTCATCAGTCTCCCCAAAGATGGGTGAGCATTCACCACAAACAAGAGTTAGGGTTTCAAGCCCTCTATGGGCACTTAGACAAAGGATCAATCAAGAAATGACATGATCTTCAACTTGTCTAAACTCTCCAACATCCATAAAGGATCAAGAGGACTCCCACATCAAGGACCAAGTACAAAGTTGCTACATTCCAAGTGGATTAAGCCTCAAGATCGCCAGTGTCACCAAATTAGGGTTTTGGTCGACTAGGGCCTCTAGGTGGAAATGTTCATCTGGGCATGAGCCAATGCTTCAAAACATAACCTATGATACTCCAAGGGGCCTCATGGACTCAATCATCAAGTCAATTTAACCCCAGGGGATGCATTTACCAAAAATCAGGAATTAAGGTTTCTTAACCTAATTCACCCCTAAGTTGACTTTTGGACAAAACATGAGCCAAGACCTTAAGACATGATTTGAGGGCCTCCAACACACTACGTTGATCCATTTGTAACAATGGATTGACCCAGGAAGCTTGATTCATAAGTTTCAATTTCATCAGGACCACAGTTAGGATTTTGGGGAAAAAGTCAACTGCACCTTTGACTTTTGACCAAGACATGCTCCCAAACCTTGGGACATGATTCAATACACCCTATATCACCTATGGAGTCCATCAATTAGTTTTGATTTAGGTCAAGGACTTGATTTCACAAAGGACCGCACAGTTTGGATTTCATCTGATAAAAAGTCAACTGTACAAAAAGTCAAAGTTTGACTTTTTGATTTTTTGGTAAACCAAGGTTCCTCAACCCTAAAACAATATTAATGTGTGAATGGAATCATCATTCATCAAGAAAAATCAAGAAAAGTGAGTTAACTTGTAAAAGGGGTAACCATAAAAACTTAGGATTTTTCTAAGTTATGAAACAAAGTGGTTAGGGTACCAACTTCCAAGGATCATAACTTGAGATCCAAGCAACCATTTTGGATGATCCAAAGATGGATTTGTAGCTCTCATGGCATACTTTAAAAGTGTCAACTACATCTCATTCCAATTCCTCATGGATTTTTAGTTATGGAGTGATCCAAATGGCTGAAAACATGAAATGTCACTTTTTCCAACACTTAGTGAATTTTTCACTAAGTCAGAATCCGTCTTGCTTTTTTTTTCAAAATGTAGGGGAATTTTTCACTCAGATCCAAAAAGTTTCAAGACAAACTATGATCACACATGTGTTGTGTCATATGTGGGTTTCCAAAATGCCCAAGAACTCCATCAAACTGCACTTGAGCTAGGAGTTATGACAGCTGCAACATGCCTTGCTACAAACTGTCTTGGCAAGGCAGATTTGTGCATTAGTGCTCGAATTGCTCAAATTGTGCAACTTCAAGCATGGTTATCCATCTGCACACCTCAAGGGGGAACAACCAAGGGACAAACACTGATCCATAAGCCTCCCAAGTCTTTGGAACTACATATAGGTTTGGCACCCCTAAAAGCTAAAGATGCCTCAAGACTCCAATTTTGTTTTGAGGAATTCAATGGATGCTTAGAGGTGGCATGTATCAGATCAAAGATGAACACTTCAGTCAAGCCTTATCCTTGAATCCAAGAACCATAGGCCTATGCTCTAATCTCAAGTCAATGGCTAGAGGAGACTTGAGATTCCATTTGATCACAATTGGCCACAGACCTGTACCAGTTGCCATTCACTAATGCTTGTAAAACAAACTTGCTCCACTATAAATAGGCCTCATTTGTGATCAGTTTAAGTACACCAAAGCACCCAAGGCACTCAGAGATGGCGTGAAATTGCCGCTCAGATTTGTCCACCTCTTGAGGAAAAAGAGATGACAAAGATCTTCTTGAAAACCTTGAGCTTATTTTACTATGACATAATGGTCGCCAGTGCGCCCAGTGACTTCGTCGAGATGGTGGGCATGGGAGTTCGTCTTGAGGAAGCTGTCCAAGAAGGACGTTTAGTTAAAGATGCTGGACCATCAAGCAGTACCAAAATATACGGTAGTACTTTCCCTAAGAAAAATAAGCAGGATATTGGTAATATCTCTCTCGGAAAGCAAAGGCGACGGTACCAACCAGTAGCAGCTGTAACTTCTGCTATCAACCCTGCGCCTGTTCCTACGTATCAACCTCAGGTTGCTCAGAGCCAACCGAATTAACAACAATATCAGCAAAGGACACAACAGCCTCTTTAGCAGGCTCGTCCTCAGTATAACAACAACAGTATAACGCGACCACCAGGGTTTGACCCTATACCAATGTTGTACGCAAAACTGTTTTCGTTACTACTGGTCAAAGGGCATGTCCAAACCAGGGCTCCTCTTGCAATACCGGAGAATCCACCTTTTTGGTTCAAGGCGGATCAGACTTGTCCTTACCATCAAGGAGGACCGGGGCATAACATAGAAAACGGTCTCAGCTTCAAATCCGATGTACAAAAGCTTGTCAGGAATAGGGTTTTATCCTTCAAGGATACAAATCCAAATGTTCAGACGAACCCGCTGCCTCAACACGAGAAAGTTGCAGTCAATTTGATATAGGAAGAGTCTAAACACAGCTATCAAATCCACGATGTACTCTTATTGAAAAATAATCTGGTCAAAATGCATTGCAGACAGAGCGGGTACGGTCATGTACCATCTCATAATTATCATCAGTGTGATATCTGCTCGAAAGGCAATCAAGGATGTTTTGTTTTGCAAGGCAGATTTGTGCATTAGTGCTCGAATTGATCATTTTATGCCATGACAAGCATGGTTATCCATCTGCACACCTTAAGGGGGAAAAACCAAGGGACAAACACTGATCCACCAGCCTCACAAGTCCATGGATCTATGTTTAGGCATGACACTCCTAAAATCAGAGAAGATTGCTTAGAGGTGGCATGCATCAGATCAAAGATGAACACTTCAGTCAAGCCTTATCCTTGAATCAAAGAACCATAGGCCTGTGCTCTAATCTCAAGTCAATGGCTAGAGGAGACTTGAGATTCCATTTGATCACAATTGGCCACAGACCTGTACCAGTTGCCATTCACTATTGCTTGCAAAGTAAACTTGCTCCACTATAAATAGGCCTCATTTGTGATCAGTTTGAGTACACCAAAGCACCGAAACTGATGCTTTCCTCAAAATCACCTTTTTCACTCCAAATTTGCCTTCTAACTCAAGTCACTATCGGGTTTTGAGTTTGAGAGCAATTCCAACCAAACCAATCACACACACATACACACACCTCACATATAACATATAGAAGTGATCCAAACTCTCACATAACATCTGGAACACCAATTTCACAAAATCACCAGCCATCTGCACAAGCTTTTGACAGATTTGCAGTTGAGGTGCCAAATCAAGTTCCAGCTCAATTCAATCCACTTCAAGCCTTCAGACACACTCCATAGCACCTAGGGTAGCTGTCCACATCCTTGGAACCAAGCTGTAACACCTCCAACCTAGAACTCGATCACTAGCTGCAAGAGGTAAGCCTCAACTTGGTCATCTCATGATTCATGCATATTTCCTCACACAATAATTTTGCCATATGTTCATAATCATGTATAGAATGTTTCCCCTCAATTAATTGCTTTGTATGAATCGTGTATGGAATTTCTTAGCCTTCATGCAGAAATTAGGGTTCTTGAGGTTTCTCTTTGATTTCTTATTCCATGCTTAAAATAAATGAAATTAAAGACCATAGACATGACCGTGATGTGAAAACGAGTAGATTGATATGTGGATTGTGTGATTTCATCAAGTATTCAATGAGATTGATGAGAAAATGCAAATCTGGGCAAAACTGAGCACGTGGGCCAAACCATGGTGTTCTTGGCGCCCTTTTTCAAACTTTCAAATATTTGAATTTTGTGATTTTATTTAATTGATTCAAAAAATAATTTCTCTCTGAATTTTAATGATTTTGAGTTGATTTTTTTTAATAATTCACAAAAATGATAAAATATTTTATTTTACAAAAATTTCCTAAAAATATTACTTATTTCATATACTTGATATTTTTGAAAAGAATTCATTTTTATTTGTTTTTTAACATTTAAAATATTTTTTCCTTCTTGATTTTCCAAACTTAAATGGTTTTCAATCATTTTGTGGATAAAAACATGATTTTTGAAACATTGATCCAAGATCACCACTCATTTTTCACATGTTTTCAATAATTTTTATTAATTTTTAAACAAAATTATTTCCATTTAAAAACCAAATTAGGGTTTTGATTAATTCCACCCTCATCAATCTTTTTCAAACACTCATGGGCCTCTAATAGAGTGTAAGACCCAACCCCTTTTGAAAACCAAAATAATTTTGGCCTCGGTCATCGTATAAGACCCACTGTGTTTTCAAACCTCAGCGCGATCGCCATTTTCAAACAAATAACTCTCTGGGCCTCCCCTCGTGTTGTAAGTCCCATCTTTATTTTTCAAAACACTTTTGGGCATCTAATAGAGTGTAAGACCAATCCTTTGTACATAAATAATGTTGGGCCTCAGTCATTGTATAAGTCCCTATGTACTTTCCAAAACCCCGGCGCGATCGTCGCCTTCTTAACAATATCATCTGGGCCTCTCCTGGAGTTGTAAGATTCATGCCTTTGTACAGAAAACCTCTTGGGCCCCTCCTTGAGTATAAGCCCCAACGATCTTTTCAAAATAACTTCCCTTTTGATTTAGGTTCAAATATACAGTTGTTATCAAAAATTTCTTTAATTTCTTTGAACAACTAACAATACAGCATGGAAGCTTGCTCACCTGTAAGTTTTTATCAGCTTTCATTTATTCGCCTTCATAGATATATAACTGTATTGTGGGAAGCTGCACACTGTGAGTCTTCTTTCATTCTTTTAAATACATGTCATATATATATATATATATATATATATATATATATATATATATATAACTGTATTGTGGGAAGCTGCGCATAGTTAGTCTTCTTTCATACCCTTTTTAAATACTTGTCATATATCAACTGTATATATACCAGTACAGTTATTTAGGGTTTTCCCCGGCAACTAGGTCTAGGACTAGGTAAAGCCATGTTGGTCACTCTTTAAATACAGTCAAAACTAGATCCCCATAAGATTTCCAGATACAGTCTTGCCTTCTCTTGGGCTTAAACAATATGGAACAAAGAGAAATGCAGTATTCCTCGTGAACCTTTTCTCAAACTGTCACCCCTAGAAATTGTCAAAGAAATTCTACTCCCCGGAGTTGATCTATTCTCCGTGAATAGCATCTCTTGAGTTTCTTCAAACCTCAGAACTTTCACTAAATGATCTATTTTCGGTGAATATCATTTCTTAAACTTTTCTTGGTTTGGGACTCACAGGCTTCCTAAAAGCATCCGCGCCTCCTCTTGGGCTTTGTACAAGGACCCTTCGGCTTCTTAGAAGTTATCATGCCTTCTCTTGGGCTTAATACATGGACCCTGACGACCTCTTAAAGGTATAAGACTGAACTTAGTCATCCTTTTCTAGAGCAGTCTTTCCAGTGTCAAACCTCTGACCAATTTTAGGGCTGATTCTCATCCCTTAAAACACCTGCCTCCTCCAGGAGGAATCATACAAAAGATAAAATTCTTCCACACCGGTAGACTTGGACAGTCTAATCCTCTTGAGTCTCAAAGACATTCTCAAACCCTGTCTCTCTCCTAAAATACCCCAGCCAGGGTCAGTCTATCACTATTATAACATAATCTCAAATCAGAACCTCAAGGTATTTGATACCTCAACTCTTCTGTAATCCTCAGCAAGAGTTGACTCCCCACTTGGACCTGCCTCGGGATCTCAATAATTCCCAGCAGAAGATAGCCTCCTCTTAGACTTTGTATAAAGATTTTTCCTCCGTACAAGCAGCCTCCTCTTGGGCTTCGTACAATGATTCTCCCCAGCAGAGCTAACCTTTTCAGACTCTCTTGTTGAGTCAATCACCTTTTCAGACTCTCTTGTTGAGTCATCCACTTTTTAGACTCTCTTGTTGAGTCAATCACCTTTTCAGACTCTTTTGTTGGGTCAACCACTTGTCCGACTCTCTTGTTGAGTCAATCACATTCCAGACTCTCTTGTTGAGTCAACCCTTTTAGCCTCAATCTTGGACTTTGTACAAGATAGATAAAATATACTCTCTTGTTGAGTCAAGCTTTTCCAACCTCTCTTTGGCTTGGTAAAAGATTCCAGTAGCACAAGTTAGCCTCCTCTTAGGCTTGGTATAATGATTTCTCCAGCTTGTTCAGCCAAAATCCTGGGCTTTGTACAGGACAGATAAAAAGGCACTCTCTTGTTGAGTCAAACCCTTTTTTGGCCTCTATCTTTGGCTTTGTACGAGATATAAAATTTCATAACCTTCTCTTAAGCTTGGGATAAATAACTTCCCTAGCAGAGTCAATTCCTCCCAACCTTGTTTTAGGCTTCGAGGAATGATTTCCCAAGCAGATTCAAACTCATTTCAGCCTCTATCTTGGGCTTTGTACGAGATACCTAAAATATCCTTAGCCGAGTCACTAAAGTCTCTTTCAGCCTCAATCTTGGGCTTTGTACAAGACAGATAAAGATTTCTCTCCCGCAGAGTCAGTCTTCTTTTTAGCTTCTATCTTGGGCTTTGTACAAGGTACATACAAACGTCCCCGGCGTAGTCAAAATCCTTTTAGCCTCAATCTTGGGCTTTGTATAAGATAGATAGAACATTTTCCCTGGAAAAGTCTCCTTCAGCCTCCTCTTAGGCTTTATATAATGATATCCCCAAAGGGTCAGTCTATTTTTTGCCTCAATCTTGTGCTTTGTACCAGACACCAATATCTACCCTCTCTTGTTGAGTTGGTCTTATCCAGCCTCCTCTTAGGCTCTGGGTAAGGATTTCCCCAGTGGAGTCAATCAACCTCTTAGCTTCAACCTTGGGCTTTGATCAAGGCACACAAAAATCAATAATCCCTCTTTAGAGATGACAAGTTCTCTCTCAGTCAAACCTTTTAGCTTCAATCTTGGGCTTTGAACAAGACACAAATAAACCTTGTAGCCTCTGTCTTGGGCTTTGAACAAGACACCAAAACATCTTTTTCCTTCCTTAGAATAGGAGGAACTACGATTGCTTTGATTTCCCTATTTTGTTTAAATGGGAATACATAGGCATAAGATTGCGAAATCTTAGCGAGCATACTAATAAAAAAACTCTAGGTCCAGTACCTTCATACCAATCAATCCTTAGGTCCAGTACCTTACCAAAACATTCAAACCAAAAACTCACTCCCTCATACTTCCCAAGAAACTTTCCCAACCCATTAACAGATAAACACTATCAATTACAAAGTGAAACTTAAAGCTAATATCCTGTGGATAACCACATATAGGATGGGTAATTGACAACTACCTATTGTATAACCTGACCCCCGACTCCCTGAATCTCTTTTAAGCGTTTGTTCAGTTAAACATTCGCGTGCAAGGTTAGTTTTAGATACCTTCCCTTTCCCTTCCAGCTTCACGGGATAAATAAGAAATCAGAAAGTAGTACCCCCTCCTACCATTGCGGTAAGGAAAACCCAGCGATAAGGTGGTCGCTTCACCGACAAAAATCACTCGCTACAGTTGGTACCCTAGCCACTTTGTTCCATAACTTAGAAAAATTCTAAGTTTTTTTTATGGTTACCCCTTTTACAAGTTAACTCACTTTCTTTGATTTTTCTTGATGAATGATGATTCAAATCACATATTTACATTTCTTTAGGGTTAAGGAACCTTGGTTGACCAAAAATCCAAAAAGTCAAACTTTGGATTTTTGTACAGTTGACTGTTTTGTCAGATGAAATTTTGACTTTGTGATCCTTTTGTGAAATCAATCCCTAGGCTTAATTAAACTTCATGGATGGCCTCCAAGGGTATTTAGTAATGTCTTGGACCCCTCCCCAAGGTTTTAGATCAAGGGTAGGCTAACTGTCAAGGATAGGGTTGACTTTTTTATCAAAAACCTTAATTTGTGATCAGATGGTTTTGATCTCTTGTGGCTTATGATTTGAGCTCTTTGAGTCAATAAAATCTTGTGAACATATCAATATGATGTATTTGAGGTATTTGAAGTTCATTTTGAAGCTTCAAGCCATGCCTCACTTCACAAGTTAACTCAAGGGTTGAATTAGGTCAAAACCCTAATTCCTGATTCTTTGATAGATGGACCTTCCAAGTGATTTTTCCATTGTGGATGGGTTCTTAAGATCCTTTTGAGCTTATAGGACCACACATTGAGGCATTGGCTCATGCCTAGATGGAAATTTTCATCTGGAGGCCTCAGTCGACCAAAACCCTAATTTGGTGACACTGGCGATCTTGAGGCTTGATCCACTTGGAATGCTGCAACCTTGTGCTTGATTCTTGATGTGGGAGTCCTCTTAATCCTTTGTGGGTGTTTGACAGACTAGACAAGTTGAAGAACATGTCATTTCTTGATTGATCCTTGTCTAAATGCTCTAAGAGGGCTCAAAACCCTAATCTTTGATTATAGTGAATGCTCAACCATCTTTGAGGAGATTGATGAGGCATGATGGTTCATCCATATTGTGATGATGATTTGCACAATGATGGGAAATCTTGGTGGTCAAAATTTGGGGTATGACAGATGCCCCTATTTAATCTTCTTGGACCCGAAGGTGTGAATGGCGAAGGTATTCGGGCATTCGGGGTGCAAGAGGATTGAATATCGGAATACCCAAAATTTTGATGGTGGCTGTGAATGGCTGCTTGCTCATCAATATTCTTTTGCTAAGCAATGATGCTTTAGAAAAGGTAAAAACTTCCCCTCGATCCTGGTCTTTAGCCAAGGAACTGGTCTTAGTTTCTTTTGTCCATAAACTTCCCCTCGATCCTGGTTTTCAGCCGCGTAACTGGTCTCAGTTTATTTTGTCAATAAACTTCCCCTCGATCCTAGTTTTCAGCCAAGGAACTGGTCTTAGTTTCTGAAATAAACTTCCCCTCGATCCTGGTCTTTAGCCACGGAACTGGTCTCAGTTTCTGAAATAAACTTCCCCTCGATCCTGGTCTTCAGCCAAGGAACTGGTCTTAGTTTCTTTGGTTAATAAACTTTCTTGACAAGGGACATTATTTGTTAGTGGTTCTCCTCAAACTTCTCGCCGAATTTTCCTGGGGAGATGCCATTTGATGGGAAAAAGTTTTGATGTCAGACTTGCTGGGGAACCCATTTGTATGAGTTGTAGAGGTGTTCAAACTTCTCTTGAGAGACGGTTTCTAGCTTGGTATATTACATCATACTTTTCCTCGAGATCTTCTCGGAGAAATGCCATGTGATGTAATCCAATTTTGAGGTGCTGATAACTTTATTAACATTGACCTTCCAGAGAGAAAAACCAATGTGTTGTTGAGAGTCTTTGGTTGTGAGGCTTTCTCTGGGGATTTTCCTTAATCTAGGAAAGCGAAGATATCATCTTCAATGGAGAAGAGTGACGTTTGTCAAATGTCTTATTGTCTTTCAGAGGTTAAAGATATCAAAGTGGTCAAGGGACGTCTCCATCCCAAAAATAAACTGGGGGAGAGATTGCTTAAATGATTCACTTCCTGACGAGGAAAGGACTGACAACTCGATTGACAAGAGGACCTTACCACTTGGGAACTAGACCGACTAGAGTGATAGTGATGCAATATGGAGATGAGTGCAAATCAATAATGCATGATGTATGTATGTTTATGCTGACAAAACTGACACGACATACAGACTAGTGGATGAGCACGATTGGATACTCGACCACTGTTGGGGACGAAGAAGTACCATTTGGTCCAAAATAGCAATTCTGCCTTGCTTAGGAGAGATAGTCCCCGTGGGGAAAAACATTGGTCGGGCTTAGGAGATAAGAACTCTGCTGGGGATATCAGATGGAATATTCGCATATGACACAACTGACCCTTTATTCAGGCATACTGGTTCGAGAAAGAGTACTTTGATTCTGAACTTTGAAGCTTAATCGCCTTTGGAGTAGCGATCGATGTTATTTCGATGTTCAACAGTCAAAATAAATTTCCATCGTTATTTTAAAAGCAGTAAAATTTGACAAGTAAAGTTCATTTTTGTTTTATTTCAAGAATCGTCAATCATGTTAAAATGTCGTTCTGTAAAGCTAAAACAAATAAGAATTACAAACAAAAGCACTAGGGCTCAAATTTTATTGATAGGATGGAAACCAGCCAAGCGCGTGATTCCATAGAGTATTTACAAAGTTAGAAAATGGTAATTTAAGGGAAAAGGTCTACATTGAAACATAACGATCGCTATCCTTCTACCAACTTTAAATTCTGGAGATTCTGAGCTTCCGTCGAAGATGACCTTGACTGGAGTCTTCCTGATGGATGGTATAACTGCAGGGGATTTAACCTCGTCGGACGTTGTTACTTTCCATTTATCCCTAACTTTTGCCTGAATTGTATTTTGAGATTTCCAATCCATCGGGATGATTTTTTATTGTCTCTAATTTTTGTCTGGACCGCCCTTTCGGGTTTTCAGTCCACCGAGATGTTTTTGTTTTTGTTTAGGCGAAGTATTTCTTGACTACGTCAACATTTGTGGGGTAGGCAAATTCTTCTCTATCCATGGTTGCGAGTCTCAAGGCGCCGCGTGAGAAGGCTTTCTTGACCACATAGGGGCCGTCATAATTCAGAGTCCACTTGCCCCGGGAATCAGTGAGAAATAATTGTATCTTCTTGAGCACAAGGTCTCCTTTTCTGAAGACACGTGGTCAAACCTTTTTGTCATACTCTTTCTTCATTTTTTACTGATACAACTGACCACGGCATAGAGTCGTTATTCGCTTTTCTTCGATCAGATTCAGTTCGTCGTGTCGACTTTGACACCATTCAGCCTCTGTTAGCTTGGCTTCCTGTCATACCCCAAATTTTGACCACCAAGATTTCCCATCATTGTGTAAATCATCACCACAATATGGATGTATCATTATGCCTCATCAGTCTCCCCAAAGATGGGTGAGCATTCACCACAAACAGGAATTAGGGTTTCAAGCCCTCTCAGAGCACTTAGACAAAGGATCAATCAAGAAATGACATGATCTTTAACTTGTCATACCTCTCAAACACCTATAAAGGGTCAAGAGGACTTCCTACATCAAGAATCAAGCACAAAGTTGCAACATTCCAAGTGGATCAAGCCTTAAGATCGCCAGTGTCACCAAATTAGGGTTTTGGTCGACAAAGACCTCCAGATGGAAATTTTCCTCTGGGCATGAGCCAATGCTTCAAAGCATAACCCTAGATACTCCATGGGACCTCATGAACCCAATCATCAAGTCAATTTAGCCTCAGGGGATGCATTCACAAAAAATCAGGAATTAGGGTTTCTTGACCTAATTCACCCCTAAGTTGACTTTTGGGACAAAACATGAGCCAAGACCTCAAGACATGATTTGAGGGTCTCCAATACACCATATTTATCCATTTACAATAATGGATTGATCCAAGAAACTTGATTCACAAGTTTCAATTTCATCTGAACCACAATTAGGGTTTTGAAGAAAAGGTCAACTGTACCTTTGACTTTTGACCAGGACATGCTCCCAAACCTTGGGACATGATTCAATACACCCTACAACACCTATGGAATCCATCTATTAAGTTTGATTTAGGTCAAGGACTTGATTTCATAGAGGATCGCACAATTTAGATTTCATCTGCTGAAAAAGTCAACTGTACAAAAAGTCAAAGTTTTACTTTTTGATTTTTTTGGTCAACCAAGGTTCCTTAACCTTAAAATGATGTTAATGTGTGATTGAAATCATCATTCATCAAGAAAAACCAAAGAAAGTGAGATAACTTGTAAAAGGGGTAACCATAAAAAACTTAGAATTTTTCTAAGTTATGAAACAAAGTGGCTAGGGTACCAACTTCCAAGAATCATAACTTGAGATCCAAGCAACCATTTTGGATGGTCCAAAGTTGGATTTGTAGCTCTCATGACATACTTTAAAATTGTCAACTACATCTCATTCCAATTCTTCATGGATTTTTAGTTATGGAATGATCAAAATCACTAAAAACATGGAAAATGGCATTTTTTCAACACTTAGACAAATTTCTGTCCAAGACAGATTTTGTTGAAAACACCAAAACTTGGGGCACTTTTTCACACAGTTGCAAGATGAATCAATTCAAGGTATAAACACCAAAGTTGTTGTGCATATTGCTAGCAATTCAAAGGGTCCTCCAGCATGAAAAAACTCCATGTAAATCAAGAGATATAGCAGCTCAAAGTCATGCTGCTGCAACTGTTTTGGAAAAATAAGTTTGCATGTTTTCTTGCCTTAAACGATTTCTGAGTCAAGACCAATGATCCTTATTCCACATTCATCTAATTTGATCCTCATCCATCTGATCCAACCTACAAAGCTGAGTCAAAAAGCCAAGGGATCTTCCAACTTGAGGTTAAGGCATTTTGGCACATATACCTTGAATTCAAAGGCATTTATGTGAAATAGTGCACTTTCAATAAAGCCACTCTACTCAGTCAAGATGCTCACTTAAAAAAGAATTAAAAGATATGAAGAATGTGGATTTGGTCAAGACATAGCCCTACTCTTGGGAGAGGCTAGTTTGCCTTGCATGAGAAGAAATGTCACCAAGCTAAAGCCATTGAATATGATTTGATCCAGCAGCCATTCACTATTCCTCCAAGACAAGAGTTGATCCACTGTAAATAGAGGTCCTAACTGATCATTCAAATCACACCAAAGCAGCTTACAACATTGCTTTCTCTCATTTCCTTCTTAAACTCCAAATTTCATAGTTCTTGAGAAAGCACTATCGGGTTTTGAGTTAGAGGCCAATGCAGCTCAAACCAATGATTCACACACATCACATATAACATATTGGAGGTGTCTGAACACTCACCTCCCATTTGTAACATCAAAATCACCAAATGGCCATCCAATTGCACAAAACTCATGACTTGCCGCAGAAGGAATCAGGTTGATCAATCCAGAGGTTTTCCAATCAACCTAAGCATTCAAACACATCCATTGAGGTACAAGGAAGCTATCCAAATCGTTGGAACTCAACTGTAACATCTCCATCATCAAATTCGATTCTCACTTGCAGAGGTAAAACTTGAACTCTCAAACTCAATGCATCATGCATCATAAACATGTTTTCTTGTTATCATTGTGTTTCTGGATGTTTGTAGATCATTTAGCCTTAATCAATTATTGCTTACAATTCGTGTATAGGATTTCATTGAGTTCATGCCAATTTTAGGGTTCTTCAGGTTTTATCATGATATGTTCTGATTCAATTAATTTCAATAAAATTGGGTATTGCCATTGTGTTCCTCATCTGAAAACGCATGATTTTCATATTTGGATTGTGTGAAATGATTGAGAGATGAATGAGATATGGGCCTTCACGTATCCGAGCTTGAGGTTGAAGATGGCCATGGCGCCGTGCTTCAAAAATTGAACTTATTTTACTATATATTTTTCATTTGCCATATGTTTAATGAATTGGCATTACGCCCCAGTGGTTGATCAGCTGGTTTGTGTGTATTGAGCGAGTGGAAGGTCTGGGGTTCGAATCCCCCTCGCCCCAGACCTCTTTTTTATCAATTATTCCATTTTTATTATTTTTCATATTATTTTTTAATGATTTGGAAAATTAATAACTCTCTCAATTTTAATGATTTTTGATTGGTTCTTTTTGCAAAAAATCACAAAAATGTTGAAATATTTTATTCCACAAAAAAATCAGATTTATATTAATTATTTAATATAGTTGATATTTTTGTAAATAAATTAATTTTTTAATTGTTTTAAATACTTTTAAAAGTGGATTTCTTATCTTGAAAATCAAAACCAAATGAGTTTTAATTCATCTTGTGATTAAAACTTCATTTTTCAAATCTTAACCAAAAATCACAAGTTGTTTATTCTAGCTTATTTGGTATTTTATCATTATTTATTGATTTTCTTTAAGAATTTACTTTTAAAATGATAAAATTAGGGTTTCTTTGATTTTCAACCTCATAAATCTTTTTCAAACACTCATGGGCCTCTAATAGAGTGTAAGACCAATCCTTCTTTGAAACCAAAATAATTTGGGCCTCGGTCATTGTATAAGACCCATGGTGTTTTCAAACACCTCGGCGCGATCACCAGTTTAAATCAAAACAATTGGGCATCTCCTTGAGTTGTAAGCCCTATCTCTTGTACAAAAATGAACTTTTTTGGGCCTCTTGATAGAGTGTAAGTCCCATCTCTCTATAAATAAAACCTTTTTGGGACTCAATGCATTGTATAAGTCCCGATACAATCAGAAATTTCGGCGCGATCGTCGCCTTTGTTAATAAAACAATTGGGCATCTCTTTGAGCTATAAGTCCCATCTTTATTCATTTTCAAAACTCTTTGGGCCTCTAATAGAGTGTAAGACCCAATCCCCTTTAACCAAAACCATTTTGGGCCTCAGATATTGTATAAGTTCCGACACGATAAAAAATCTCGGCGCGATCGCCAGTTTAAAATAAAAACCTTGGGCCACTCCTTGAGTTGTAAGACCCATCACTTATACAAAAACACTTTTGGGTCTCAAATAGAGTGTAAGACCCATTCCTTGTAAATAGGATACCTTGCTGGGCCTCAGACATTGTATAAGACCCACGGTGTTTTCAAAAACCTCAGCGCGATCGTCGTTTTCAAACAAACCATCTGGTCTTACCCTCGTGTTGTAAGTCCCATCTTTATCATTTTCAAAATAATCTTTGGGGCCTCTCCTTGAGTTGTAAGACCCATACCTTTGTACAGAAAACCTCTTTGGGCCTCAGTCGTTGTATAAGTCCCGATACGATATTCAAAACAACAGTGCGATCACTGTTAAACCTTGGGTCTCTCTTTGAGTATAAGCCCCAACAATCTTTGCAAAACAACTTTCCTTTTGATTTAGGTTCAAATATATATGTTGTTATCAAAAATTTCTTTAATTTCTTTGAACAATTAACAAAATAGCATGGAAGCTTGCTCACCTGTAAGTTTTTATCCACTTTCATTTACTCGCTTTAATATATATAACTGTATTGTGGGAAGATGCGCATGGTTAGTCTTCTTTCATTCTTTTAAATACATGTCAAATATATATAACTGTATTGTGGAAAGCTGCGCATGGTTAGTCTTTTTTCATATTCCTTTAAATACTTGTCATATATCAACTGTATATATACTAGTATAGTTATTTAGAGTTTTCCCCACTAACTAGATCTAGAACTAGGTAAAGCCATGCTGGTCACTCTTAAATATAGTCAAAACTAGATCCCCATAAGATTTCAAGATACAGTCTTCTCTTCTCTTGGGGTTAATCAATATGGAACAAAGAGAAAGGTTGTATTCTCGGTTAACCTTTTCTCAGACTGTTACCCTTAGAAATTGTCAAAGAAATTCTACTCCCCGGAGTTGATCTATTCTCCGTGAATAGCATCTCTTGAGTTTCTTCCAAATACTCGAACTTTCCTGGAATGATCCATTCTCCTTGAATTGCATTTCTTGAAGTTCTCTTGGTTTGGGGGACCCACAGGCTTCCTAAAAGCATCCCCGCCTCCTCTTGGGCTTTGTTCAAGGACCTGTCGGCTTCTTAAAAGTTCTCATGCCTTATCTTGAGCTTCGTACAAGGACCCTCACGACCTCTTAGAGGTATAGGACAGAACTTCGTCCTCCTTTGCTAGAGTTGTCTTTCTAAAAAGAGTCACAAAAGCTCTCAGACCAATTTTAGGGTTGATACTCATCCCTTAAACGAATCGGCCTCCTCTTGGGCATTGTACAAAGATAGACCACACTAATAGACTTGGACAGTCTAAATCTCCTTGAGTCTCAAAGACATTCTCAAGTACCCTATAAACATAGGAAGAAACCCCGGATTCTGGATTAATCTCCAGCAGAGTTAAAACTGGTGGGTTCTAAAACCCAGTCTCTCTCCTTAAATCCTCAAGCTAGGGTCAATTTATCATTAGTATAACACTATGCCAAATCAGAACCTCAAGGCATCTGATCTATCAACTCTTCTGTATTCCCCTGCAAGAGTTGATTCCCCACTTGGACCTACCTCGGGATCTCAACAATTCCCAGCAGAAGTTAGCCTCCTCTTAGGATTTGTATAATGATCCTTTGCTTAAGAAAGTTAGCCTCCTCTTGAGCTTTGTACAATGATTCTCCCCAACTGAGTTAACCTTTTCAGACTCTCTTGTTGAGTCAACCACTTTTCAGACTCTGTTGTTGAGTCAATCACCTTTTCAGACTCTCTTGTTGAGTCAACCACTTTTCAGACTCTCTTGTTGAGTCAATCACGTTCCAGACTCTCTTGTTGAGTCAACCCTTTTTAGCCTCAATCTCGGGCTTCGTACGAGACAGATAAAGAGCACTCTCTTGTTGAGTCAACCCTTTTTAGCCTCAATCTCAGGCTTGGTACGAGACA
This sequence comes from Lathyrus tuberosus, assembly GCA_022829125.1. NCBI lineage: Eukaryota > Viridiplantae > Streptophyta > Magnoliopsida > Fabales > Fabaceae > Lathyrus > Lathyrus tuberosus. The sequence continues at coordinate 1,243,668 of JALAZF010000122.1, read as the reverse complement.
GATAAAGAGCACTCTCTTGTTGAGTCAACCCTTTTTAGCCTCAATCTCGGGCTTCGTACGAGACAGATAAGAGCACTCCCTAGTGGAGTTAGCCTTCTCTTAGGCTTCATATAATGATATCCCCAAAGAGTCAGTCTCTTTTAGCCTCCGTCTCGGGCTTTGTACAAGACACCAATATATCCACTCTCTTGTTGAGTCGGTCTCATACAGCCTCCTCTTAGGATTTGTATAAGGACTTCCTCAGTGGAGTCAATCAATCTCTTAGCTTTAACCTTGGGCTTTGATCAAGGTACATAAAAATCAACAATCCCTCTTTAGAGATGACAAATTCTCTTTCAGTCAACCTTTTAGCTTCAATCTTGGGCTTTGAACAAGATACAAATACTCCTTTTAGCCTCTGTCTTGGGCTTTGAACGAGACACCAAAACATCTTTTCCTCCCATAGAATAGGAGGAACTACAATTGATCTGATTTCCCTGTTTTGTTTAAACGGGAATACGTAGGCATAAGATTGCGAAATCTTAGCGAGCATACTAATCAAAAACTCTAGGTCCAATACCTTCATACATCAATCAAAACTTAGGTCCAGTACCTTACCAAAAACATCAACAAAAACTCACTCACACTCCCAAGAAACTTTCCCAACCCATTAATGGATAAACACCATCAAGTACAAAGCAAAACCTAAAGCTAATAGCCTGTGGATAACCACATATAGGATGGGTAACTGACAACTACCCATTGTATAACCTGACCCCAGACCCCCCAATCCCTTTAAGCGTTTGTTCAGTTAAACATTCGCGTGCAAGGTTAGTTTTAGATACCTTCCCTTTCCCTTCCAGCTTCATGGGATAATTAAGAAATCAGAAAGTAGCACCCCATCCTACCATTGTGGTAAGGAAAACCCCAGCGATAAGGTGGTCGCGTCACCGACAAAAATCGCTCGCTACACTTCCATCAATACCCGGATTGATGGGATCTCTAATTCTATGGGGAGCACTGCCTCCATGCCATATACTAGAGAGAAAGGGGTTTCCCTTGTTGAAGTGTGGACAGATGTGCGATAACCGTGAAGGGCAAAGGGTAGCATCTCATGCCAGTCTTTGTAGGTTACAACCATCTTTTGAACGATCTTTTTGATGTTTTTGTTAGCCGCTTCTACCGCTCCGTTCATCTTAGGTTGGTAGGGAGATGAGTTATGGTGTTCGATCTTGAACTCAGCGCACAACTCTTTCATTATCTTGTTGTTCAAGTTGGATCCATTATCAGTAATGATCTGGCCTGGAACACCATAACGGCATATGAGATTGTTCTTGATAAATCGGACCACCACTTGTCGAGTTACATTGGCGTATGACGCTGCTTCAACTCACTTGGTAAAGTAATTAATGGCTACCAGGATGAACCGATGTCCTTTTGAAGCTTTGGGTTCGATCATGCCAATCATGTCAATTTCCCATATAGAAAAAGGCCATGGGGAAGAAAGAACTTTGAGATGAGTTGGCGGTACATGGATTTTGTCTGAGTATATCTGACACTTGTGACATCTCCTCATGTACTTGCAGCAATCAAATTCCATGGTCAACCAATAGTATCCTGCTCTCAAATTTTTTTCGCCATTGTGTGTCCGTTGGCATGAGTGCCAAAGGATCCTTCATGGATTTCTTTTATTAGCATGTTTGCTTCTGGTATGTCTACACATCGAAGCAAGACCATGTCGAAATTTCTCTTATAGAGTGTATCATCGCTCAGGAAAAAGCTGTCTGTTAGCCTTCTGAGGGTCTTTCTGTCTTTTCTGGATGCCCCAGGTGGGTATTCTTGTTTCTGAAGGAAGCATTTGATATCATGATACCAAGGTTTGTCGTCCATGACCGCTTCAATCGCGAAAATGTAAGCGGGCCGTTCAAGGCGCATTATGTCAATCTTAAGTATGCCATTCCATTGACCTACACTAATCATGGAAGAGAGAGTGGCTAATGCATCAGCCATGTGATTCTCTTCACGAGGGATATGATGAAACTCGATTCTGTTGAAAAATGGTAACAACCTTCTCGCATAGTCTTTGTAAGGAATCAGTCCTGATTGGTATGTGTTCTAATCTCCTATGATCTGATTGATAACCAGGGCTGAGTCGCCATATACATCCAAGTTTTTGATCCTTAAGTCGATCGCTTCTTCGAGACCCATGATACAAGCTTCGTGTTTGGCCTCGTTGTTTGTACACTTGAATGTTAGTCGGGCGGTGAAAGGAATGTGGGTACCCTGAGGTGTTATGATGATTGCCCCAATTTCATTTCCGTAATGGTTGACAGCTCCGTAAAAAATAAGTCCCCATTGGGAACCCGGTTCTGGCCCTTCACTGGGTAGTGGTTCATCGTAATATTTCATTTTCAAGTACATGACATCTTCGTCTGGGAAGTCAAACCCGACTGATTCTTGATCGTTAATTGGTTGATGAGCCAAATGATCAGCTAAAATACTTCCTTTGACGGCTTTCTGAGCATGGTACTCGATGTCGTATTCTGATAACAACATCTGCCAACGGGCAATCCTTCCCGTGAGAGCAGGCTTTTCAAAGACGTACTTGATTGGATCCATTTCGGAGATTAACCAAGTAGTGTGACAAATCATATACTGGCGAAGACGTTTGGCTGCCCAAGCCAGAGCACAACAAGTTTTCTCAAGCATAGTATACCGAGTTTCACAGTCGGTAAACTTCTTGTTCAAATAGTAGATGGCAGACTCTTTCCTTTTCGTTTCGTCTTATTGGCCAAGTACACAACCCATGGAATCTTCCAAGACTGTTAAGTAGATGATCAGCGGTCTTCCATCCAATGGAGGTGATAGAATCGGTGGATTTAATAGATATTCCTTGACACTGTCGAAGGCGGTCTAGAAGTCTTCTGTCCATACGTAGTCCTGATTCTTTTTGAGTAATTTGAAGATTGGCGTGCATGTCGCGGTCATGAGGAATATGAATATGGAAATCTAATTCAAACGCCCCAGGAATCCTCTGACTTGTTTTTCAGTATTTGGAGAAGGAATTTCTTGAATGGCCTTGACCTTGTCAGGATCAACCTCAATTCCTTTATGGCTAACGATGAACCCTAGCAGTTTTCCTGAGCGGACACCGAACGTGCACTTGTTGGGATTCAAGAGGAGTTTGTACTTCCTCAGACGCTCGAATAACTTTGACAGGTGGGTCACATGCTCCTCTTCTGTCTTAGATTTGGCAATCATATCATCAACATACACTTCTATTTCTTTGTGTATTATGTCGTGAAATAGAGTAGTCATGGCCCTTTGATAGGTTGCCCCGGCGTTCTTCAAACCGAACGACATTACCTTATAACAAAAGGTGCCCCATGGGGTGATGAATGAAGTTTTCTCCATGTCTTTCGGCGCCATTTTTATCTGATTATAGCCCGAGAATCCATCCATGAAGGAGAATACTTTGAACTTTGTTGTGCTGTCTACCATCATGTCTATGTGCCGTAGGGGAAAGTCATCCTTTGGACTGGCTTTGTTCAGATCCCTATAGCCTACACACATTCTGACTTTTCCATCCTTTTTTAGAACTGGTACTATGTAGGCTAACCATTGAGGATATTCTGATGTGGCGAGGAAACCTGCGTCAATCTATTTTTGTACTTCCTCTTTGATTTTGATGGACATGTCTGGGTGAGTCCTTATCAACCTTTATTTTACTGGCGACATTCTGCTCTTAATGGTAGATGATGTTCCACGATGCTGGTATCCAACCCTGGCATGTCCTGATAGGACCAAGCGAATACATCAGGAAACTTTTTGAGAAGCTTTATTAAACTTTCTTTGACAGTTGGACTGAGCAGTACCCCAATCTTGACTTCTTTTCTCTCTTCTTATGAACCCAAGTTAACTATTTCCAACGGCTCTTTGTGAGGTTCAATGGACCTTTCCTCTTGTCTGAGTAATCGGGAGATCTCTTCTGGTATTTCTTTGTCCTCTTCTTCTTCAGCCTCAAATACCGGGAATTCAAAGTTGGGAGAAGACATTGGATCGTATGTTTCAAAGGGGTTTAAAACAAGCAATCTACACGACGTGATGATTGTTTTTTAGAAGAGATAAAGAGAATGCAAAAGTGTGTGCAGTGTATTTTCTGAAAAATGCTTGTTTTATTTTTTATTTTTTTGAGTTGTTTTTAGGATTACCATTTTTTGAAAAAGCGAAAAGAGAAAACAACAATAAATGCGGAAATTACAGAATGACGTTATTTTATTTATGATTTGGTCGATTCTTGAAACTAAAGCCCTATAAAACAAAACTCTATCGCTTTGGGAAAAGCGAAGAGAGACATTTACAGAAAGTGAGCCCTATAAAAACATCCGTTTCACCTGGGCAGGGTGAAAGGTTAAGACAAAGACGGCAATTACTTAGACTTATGGATAACTTTCGGAACATTGACAGCAACCCATTGGCGGCGAACTCCTCGATGAATCACAAAGTCTGGTACCTTCTTTCTTGGCTTGTCTCCAGAAATGACGCTGATTTCTGGTGGAGTAGGATTGTTGGAGTCTGTCTCCTAGGCAGAGTTGGCTGGATGTCTTCGAGCCTGATACGAGAGCTTTCCGGAGCGGTGTACTTGAACAAGAAGTCATACTTGCCACTCGGTTGTCCTAAGGTGTCCCACACTTCTTTGGAAGTGGAGGAGTTATCTTTCTCGATGACGTTGACCTCAGGAAAAGCATAGTTGATGAACTCTTGTCCGACAATCTTTGCAAATTCATCATCGTGCTGGATATTTTCTGAACGCCATGAATAATGATCCCATGATTTGGTGGGGACGCATGTATTCTTTTCAATGATGCTCAGTTGATATGCATCGTTGGGCTGACTCTTTTGCCCCAAGTCTCCTGGGTACGGCTGCCAGATAGGCAAGCCATCCATTGGGCCATAAAAGTCATAGTCAAAGTTGTCTTTCATCAGAGTGTCCTCCTCTAATGAGTTTGGTGGAGCACGACATCCTTCCGGATCACAATCTGCGTATATCATTTTGACGTCTGATCTTGGTATATATCTCGGACTCTGTGCGGGATAGCAAAATGGCGTATGCACCTCTCCTTGAGATATATAACCGTCTTCGTTAAAATAGAACTTCCATTCTTCATTTGTATCGGGGGAATCACCCTCGTTGATGGTATGTACTTCTTGAGATATTGGGTGAAGGAAACCTCCACTGTGGAAGAAGTTCTGAATGGGATGAAAACTTTCATTGTTAGTAGCAGTCTGGGTACAGGTTGAAGAAAAACCAAGACCTTTCTTTGTCCTGTTATCAGTAGGAATGACAAGTTGTCCCCATCCTTTTGCATTGTTACTTTTGATTACTTCGAGAGCATCTTTGTACGAGGAAATCAATGTTCCCTTTTCTGATTGGTTGTCATTTCTCACCGAAAGTGCTTGGAATTGAGTTCCAACAACCTCCTCTGGTTCTACACAAGTGGATGACGATAATTTGCTCATAATCAAGGCTTGCTCTCCGCAGACTGTGACCAGTTGGTCATTCTTGACGAACTTCAGCTTCTGGTGAAGTGTCGAAGTGACTGCCCTAGCCTCGTGTATCCAAGGTCTTCCTAACAAACAGCTGTATGCTGCCCGGATGTCCATGACCTAGAAAGTGACTTTGAAAGTGTGAGGACCGATAGTTATGGGAATGTCGACTTCGCCGATAACTGTTTTCCGGGATCCGTCAAATGCTTTGACGATGACCTCACTGCCTCTCATTGGAGATCCTTTAAAGTATAGTCGCATTAAAGTGGATTTCGGCATAACATTTAGAGATGATCTGCTGTCCACCAGTACGCGGGCTAAAGCATCGTCCTGGCAGTTGACTGTAATGTTAAGTGCCATGTTGTGATTTTGGCCCTCTTCCGGCAATTCCTCATCACTAAACCCCAAGTTGTTGCAGGAAGTGATGTTGGAGATGATACTGTCAAATTGTCTTATTGTCACATCTTGTTCCACAAAAGCCTGCTATAAGACTTTTTGTAGAGCCTCTCTGTGGACTTCGAAACTGAGTAAAAGAGATAACACAGAGATTTTTGAAGGAGTTTGCAACAATTGATCAACAATGTTGTACTCACTCTTCTAGATGAGCTTCAGTATCTCATCGTTGTTCTTTGAAAGGCCGGGATCACTGGATTGGCCGACTTGTTGATTGGGAACTTCTGTTTGAGCTTCCTTTTCTTTGTTAGGTTCTCTAACTCCTCTGTTAAAGATCCGACTGCTCCGTATCACTCGACTGATGTCTGCAATATTCACGAAGGAGGGTAATGGGGTTTCCTTTCCATTCTCAATTGTTATTGCACCGTATTTGTAAGGGATAGCCTTATTGGATTTTTACGGTACTGGTCCCGGTAGATAGATAACTACATGAGCCTTTTGATTTTTCTGAGCATCGTAGCCGGCCTTAATTGGTTCGAGGTTGAGAATCTTTCCGCTATTAAGAGGAACTCTTTATTCATGGAGTAGAGGAATTATGGCGCATACATCTTTGGCCACTTCTCATTTAGAGATCAAGACAACTTCTTTGCCTCGATTGTGAAGATAGTCTGACATTGTGTTAACTGGCCCAGAGCTTAAACATGGTTGACTTCTTTGTGGTCCAACTGATTTTGAAGGGCTGCTCGCACGAGGTAGCATCCCTGTTTATCCTCTGAGCAAACTCTACAGCGCTCATAGTTGTGTGGTGGCACTCAGCCACGTCCGCTCTGTATGCAGTGTAACCTTACTAAATCGGTTTCCATTGATCGAACATCCCGACTTTGATGCCTAGTAGGGTTCTCGTTAATCATACTAACTTGTTGAGTGTCTTCATCTAGATAGATCGGAAGCCACCAGTGGTTCAATAAGTTTTGAAGCGTTCTCTGAATAAGTGCACATCCTTGGTCATCTCCACGACACACTTTACAGTTCTGATAATCATGTGAAGTTAGAACACTGATATGGACTTGCTTAGCATGTAATTCCAACAGAATGGTATTCATCATACAAATATCAAAGATTTGAATCATGTTAACTTGATAATGACTTCTATCACGGTAATCCTGAATCCATCCAAGATCTATCTGACGCTGGAGGTACAAAAGAGCATCCCTGATTGTTTACCAAGCAGATCAGACAGGAATCATAATCATGTTGTGGTAGATCATGATGTTGGCTTTTCCTGGAGTGCATTGCCACCAAGTTGACATTCATCGCACGGATGTTGTGGTTTTGAATGATGTTGGAATTTGTATAAGTCATGTTGACCTCACGGATTCGGTGATCTTGGATCCATCCAAGATCCACCTGTTCCTGTAGAGCTGATTGCACCACAAAACATCCTTGATTTTTTTTAGAGCAGATATCACACTGGTGATTATTGTGAGATGGTACATGACCGTATCCGCTCTGTCTGTAATGCATCTTGACCAGGTTAGTTCCCAATAAGAGTACATCATGAATTTGATAGTTGTGGTTAGACTCTTCCTCTATCAAATTTACTGCACCCTTCTCGTGTTGAGGCAACAGGTTCGTCTCAACATTTGGATTTGTATCCTTGAAGGATAAGACCCCACTCCTGACAAGCTTTTGCACATCGGATTTGAAGCTGAGACAATTTTCTATGTTATGCCCTGGTCCTCCTTGATGGTAAGGGCAAGTCTGATCCGCTTTGAACCAAAAAGGTGGATTTTCTGGTATTGTAAGAGGGGACCTGGTTTGGACGTACCCCTTGACCAATATTAGTGGAAACAGTTCTGCGTACAACATTGGTATAGGGTCAAATCCTGGTGGTCGTGTTGTACGATTGTTATTGTACTGAGGACGAGCCTGCTGAAGAGGCTGTTGTGTCCTTTGCTAATATTGTTGTTGATTCAATTGGCTCTGAGCAACCTGAGGTTGATACATTGGAACAGGTGCAGGATTGATAGAAGGAGTAACAGTTGCTACTGGTTGGTACCGTCGCCTTTCCTTTCCGAGAGAGATATTACCAATATCCTGCTCTTTTTTCTTAGGAAAAGCACTACCGTATCTTTTGGTACTGCTTGATGGTCCAGCATCATTGACCAGACATCCTTCTCAGACTGCTTCTTCAAGGCGAACTCCCATGCTCACCATCTCGGTGAAGGCGCTGGGCGCACTGGCGGCCATTCGGTCGTAGTAGAATTAGCTCAAGGTTTTCAAAAAGATCTTTGTCATCTCTTTTTCCTCAAGAGGTGGACAAACCTGGGCGGCAATTTCACGCCATCTCTGAGCATAATCCTTAAAGGTTTCCTTGTCCTTCTGCGACATGGCTCTGAGTTGATCTCTGTTCGGTGCCATGTCCAGGTTATACTTATACTGCTGAACGAAGGCAGCGCCAAGATCTCTGAAAGTGACGATCTTGGTGCGGTTTAAACCCATGTACCATTTGAGTGTGGCACCGATTAAACTATCTTGAAAATAATGGATCAGTAGCTATTGGTTCTCTGTCTGAGCTGACATCTTTCGAGCGTACATCACCAAATGACTTTGAGGGCAAGAGTTGCCCCTGTATTTTTCAAATTCGGACACCTTGAATTTATGCGGAATTTTCACATTAGGGACCAAACAAAGGTCTGCGGCATCTTTTCCGAATAGATCTTGATCGGGAATGGCATGCAGTTCCTTCTGCATCTCCAGGAACTGTTCCTGGAACTCATTCAATCTGTCGTACATACTTTCGTTTCCACCAGAAGGTATCTGTGGAATCTGCCCTTCCGGGACGGTGTGTACCACGGGTGGTGGTATAGTCATTACGACAGTGATTCTTGGTGCTTCCCTATCCCAATATTTGTAACCTTCAGGAGTTGCTGTCATGCCCCTTGCATCTTCGCTTTCCCGAAGTTTGTAACCTTCAGGCCCAGCGGTTCCTGCTACAATTTCCGGATCTTCCGTGATTGGCAGAATATATCCTTCCGGGATATAGTTGAGTGGCATGCCTCAGGGACGATCTTTAGGCATGTTGTACCAAGGATCATACTTTTCCAGTATGGGCGTAGATGTGATCTCTGAGATCACAGTCCTTTGTTGTTGTATCTGAGCTGCTGCCAGAGATTGCATGTCATTGTGAAGTTTCCTCAGATCTTCTTTTAGAGTGTCAATTTCTTCTCTCAACTCTCTGTTCTCTTCCTCGAGATCATCCATTTTCTTTTGTCGATTGGCCCGAGTATTGAACGAATGAGATAGTTTGGCTCTAGAATTGTGACACAGACGTGAGATTCGTAGGTAAGAAGAATGCGATATGTGAAAATGATGAATGATATGCAATGATTATATTAATTTTTTTATTTAATTAAAAGAAACTTCAATAATTGGATTGCAAATATCATACAGTGGGGAAACCCCGTTTTATTGAATTCAAAGATTGCGGAAATGGAAATACAGTAATTTACAAAGTGCTGCAAAAGGAAATGTCTAAGCTTATAGATCCTGAGTCCTCTCTGAGGAGACCTCAGGTGCTGGTTCTGGTATTTTCCTTTTCTTTGACCGGGGCTCTTGAGCCGTTGTCAGGTTGTCATTCCTTTGCCAAGCGAAAGGAGCGAGCAAATTCCTTCGGTCTTCTTGATTTTCTATAGCATGTTGCTCTAAAATCTCAATCAGAGCATCTTTTTCTTTTAACAGTTGTTGTATTTTGGTACACTCCACATTGACAATGCGGTACTTGTTCTTCCAATATTTCCTTTCCCATTGAACTTTGTTGAGAGTGACCTGGAGTTTTTCCGTATCACACATAAAATAAAGGACAAATTCCTTTAACAGAAGAACTTCTTGACGAGGGTAAGGCATCCTCAACTTGAGAGCTCTAGCTTGTACCCAATGGAGATAAGGTTCCACATAACCATTCTGGTTTTCCTAAAGCCTCTCTTCATTTCCAATGAACATGTTGTAGCGAGCGATTTTGGACGTGGTTCTTAAGCACTGCCGCTCTGGGTTACTACAGGTAGATTCATTTTTGTCCTATTGAAGCTGATGAAGGAAGGGAAATAGATGTCTCCAACTAACCCTGCTTTGCAAACTGAGGTCAAACAGTCAAAACTGTTGGTTTACAGATGCGATCAATGTGAGGGGGGGGCTCTCTTAGGTTATTTTGGTTAAATTTAGAATTTTGGTAGGGAATACGGACTCAGATATTTTGGTGGATATGTGAGGATTTGTGACCTGAGGTTTTTTGATGTGGTGTGCTCGCTAAGATTTTTCTTTCAATCTTATGCCTACGTATTCCCGTTTACCGAAACAGGGAAATCAGAACGATCGCAGTTCCTCCTATTCTATGGGAGGAAATGGTGTTTTGGTGTCTTATTCAAAGCCCAAGACGTGAAGCTGAAAAGGTGGTTTATATCTTGTTCAAAGCCCAAGATGTAAAGCTGAAGGGTCTATTTGTATTTTGTTCGAAGCCCAAGATATGAAGCTGAAAAGGTGTTGTCTTTAGAGATAATTTGTCATCTCTAAAGGGGGTCTGTTTGTCACAATTGTTGGGTGATTGACTATAAAGGAGGATTACTTTAACCGGGATATGTGAATCCTAGCAATGCCATGATTTCCTTTATAGGGGGTTTTAACCTGGAGGAGAAGACTTTAACTCAGTGTAGAGCAATGCCATCTTTCCTTAGGAATTTCTCATACTAAAAGAGGGACAGTGGCGTGGATGTAAATAATCCAGAGGCTTGCCGCTTCTAGCGATTAGATAAAAGGAGTTGTTGATGTTTGTATCCTGTGAACAAGGCATAGTTTTGATTCTAAAAGGATGATTGACTCAACCGGGGTTTTTCTTATACAAAGCCTAAGAGGAGGCTAAAGGTTGACTCAACAAGAGAGTCTTTTATACTCAACAAGAGAGTGTTTTGTATCTCGTACGAAGCCCGAGATAGAGGCTAAAAGGATTGCTGACTCAACAAGAGAGTCTTTTTGTATCTCGTACGAAGCCCGAGATGGAGGCTAAAAGGTTTGACTCAACAAGAGAGTCTTTTTGTATCTCGTACGAAGCCCGAGATGGAGGCTAAAAGGATTATTGACTCAACAAGAGAGTCTTTTTGTATCTCGTACGAAGCCCGAGATAGAGGCTAAAAGGGGTTGCTGTTTCAGTTGAGTGACAGGTCCAGTAGGTTGGTTAAAAGAGAAAATCAATTCTTACAAAGAGACTGATTAAAGGTAAGGCTATGCTTTGGGATTGATCGGAGGATCAGGGTTATTTCCTGTTCTTTAAGGAAATGGGGAATCCAGAGGGTATTGGAGACTGTCCGAGTCTACTAGTGTTTTTCCCTACTTGAGAATGCCTTCGAGACTCAAGGAGATTAGACTGTCCAAGTCTAGAGTTTTATCTTTTGTACTATGCTTAAAGAAACAGTAGTAGTACGTTCACAGTAGAAAGATATAGACTCTTTGAAAGACTGTTCTATTAAGATGACTAATTTATGTTCCTATACCTCTAGGAGGTCGTCGGGACAATTTGTACGAAACCCAAGAGGAGGCTGGAAACTTTTAAGAAGCCGAGGGATAATTTGTACAAAGCCCGAGAGGAGGCTGGAAACTTTTAAGAAGCCGAGGGACAATTTGTACGAAGCCCAAGAGGAGGCTCTCTTCCCGAAGGAAGAATCCTTATACGAAGCCTAAGAGGAGGCTATGAATACTTCTAAGAAGCCGTAGGGTTCTTGTACAACGCCCAAGAGGAGGAAGGGATGCTTTTAGGAAGCCTGTGGGTCCCCAAACCCCGAGAAATTCAAGACAGGCTATTCACAGAGAATATATCAAGCCAGGAAAGTTCGAGAATTTCGAAGAAACTCAAGAGATGCCATTCACGGAGAAAAGATCATCCATGGGGAGTAGAGTTTCTTTGACAATGTCTAAGGGTGACAGTCTGTGAAAGGGTTCACCGAGAATGCTGCCTTTCACGTCTCCATATTGTTTAACCCCAAGAGGAGGGAAGACTGTATCTGGTAATCCTATGGGGATCTAGTTTTGTCTATTTAAGAGTGACCAACAGAGCTTAGTGCTAGACGTAGTTGCCAGGGAAACTCTAAATATCTATACTAGTATTACACAGTTGATATGAGTTTATGAAAGAAGACTTACAGTGAAACAGCCCCACAATACAATTATATGTATATGAAAGCGGATAAAGAAAGCATATAACCACTTACTCGGTAGTAGAGCTTCCATGCTGTTTGGTTAGTTGTTCAACAAAGAAAGATTGAAAACAACAGTATATTCAAAATTAAAGGAGAAAGTATTTTGAAAAGATGTTGGGGCTTACAGCTCAAGGAGAGGCCCAAGGTTTATCAGTGATCGCACTGTCGTTTTGTACAGAGGGACTTATACAAGTGACTGAGGCCCAATAAAGGTTTTCTGTACAAGGGGATGGGTCTTACACTCTCTTAAGAGGCCCAAAAGATTTATTTTTGTACAAGTGGTGGGGCTTGCAGCTCAAGGAGAGGCCCAGGGTCATTTGTTTGAAAATGGCGATCGCGCCGAGATTTTTGAAAACGCGGTGGGTCTTATACAATGCATTGAGGCCCAAAATGGTTTGGTTTTCAAAGGGGGTTGGGTCTTACACTCTAATAGAGGCCCAAAAGATTTTGAATGGGTCTTATAGCTCGAGGAAAGGCCTAAGGTTTGGTTTTCAACGGACGATGATCGCGTCGAACTTTTTGAAATACAACGGGACTTATACAATAAGTGAGGCCCAAAAATAGGTTTGTATTTACAAAGGATTGGGTCTTACACTCTACTAGAGGCCCAAAGGGTTGAATTAATCAAAAACCCTAATTTGTTTTCAAAATGTATTTTAATTGAATAATAAATTCAATTAAAATGACCAAAATTGTTTAACATGTGGAAAACAAATTGTGATCTTGGATTAATGTTTCAAAAATCATGTTTTGACCTACAAAATGATTAGAAGTCATTAAAATTTGCAAAATCAAGAAGGAAAAAATATTTTAAATGTCAAAAACAATTAAAATATTAATTCTTTGCAAAAATATCAATTATATGAAATAAATAATATTTTTGGGATTTTTCGGTAAAATAAAATATTTTAACATTTTTATGAATTATTAAAAAAAGAATCAACTCAAAATCATTAAAACTCAGAGAGAAATTAATTTTTGAATCAATTAAATAAAATCACAAAATTCAAATATTTGAATTTTCAAAAAGGGCGCCAAGAACAAGGGCAAGAACACGGGCGTGTTCTGAGTTTTGCCCAGATTTGCATTTTCTATCCAATCTCACTGAATACTTGATTATATCATGCAATCTACATATCAATCTACTCGTTTTAACCTCACGATCATGTCTATGGTCTTTAATTTCATTTATTTTTAACATGGAATAAGAAATCAAAGAGAAACCTCAAGAACCCTAATTTCTGCATAAAGGTTCAGAAATTCCACACACGATTCAAATAATGCAATTGATTGAGGGAAAACATTCCATGCATGATTATGAACATATGGCCAAATTATTGTGCAGCAAAAATTGCATGGATCATAGAGTTAGAAGAGCTCATGCTTACCTCTTGCAGCTGGTGATCGTGTTTTGTGTTAGAGGTGTTACAGCTAGGTTCCAATGATCTAGATAGCTTCCCTAGGTTCCATGGAGTGTGTCTGGATGCTTGGAATGGATTGAAATGATCTGAAACTTGAGATGGTACCCCAACTGCAAATCTGTCAAGAACTTGAGCAATTGGCTGGTGATTTTGTGATTTTGATGTTCCAAATGTTATGTGAGTGTTTCGATCACTTCTATGTGATGTATGTGAGGTGTATGAGTGATTGGTTTGATTGGAAAAGCTCTCAAACTCAAAACCCGATAGTGACTTGCCTTAGAAGGCAAAATTGGAGTGAAAGAAGAGATTTTGAGGAAAGCATATGTTTGATGGCTTTGGTATACTCAAACTGATCACAATTGAGCTCTATTTATAGTAGAGCAAGTTTGTTTTACAAGCAATAGTGAATGGCAACTGCAGTAGAGGTGTGGCCAATGGTTGCACTTTGGAATCCAAGTCTCCTCTAGCCATTGACTAGAGGTTAGGGCACAGGGTTGTGGTTCCCTTGGTCTTGGATAAGTCTTTACTGAATTCAGTTGCAAATGGCTCAGTCCATGCCACCTTGGTGTATGCATTGAATGCTCCAATCCAAAATTGGAGTCTTGTCCCTCTTTTAGGCAATTCTAGGTTTGGCATGCTACTTCTTGTTCCAAGGACTTTGGAGGCTTGGCTCAGTGTTTGTCCCCTTTAGATTTGATCCTCAGATGTGTCTAAGATGATGACAAGGCTTGGAATTATCTGATTTTGCCAAATTAAGCAAAATTGCAAAATTCTGCCTAGCCTTGGCAGTTTTCAGCAAGGCATATTGCCATTGTCATATCTCTTGGCCCAAGTGGAATTTGGTGATGTTCTTGGCCATTTTGGAAAGCCCTCATATGATACAACAACTGTTTGATCATATTTGGTTTTGATACTTTTTGGATCCAAGTGAAAAATCCCCCTACATTTGGAAAAAAGTGAAGGCAGATTCTGACTTAGTGAAAATTTCACTAAGTGTTGGAAAAAGTGACATTTTCATTTTTCTTGATTTTGATCATTCCATAACTTGAAATCCATGGGGAATTGGAATGAGGTGTAGTTGAAGCTTTTGTAGAGGGTAATGAGAGCTACAAATCCAGCTTTGGATGGGGAAAAATGGCTTTGTGGTTTAGGAGTTATGATCCTCCAAAGTTGGTACCCTTGCCACTTTGTTCATAACTTGGAAAGTTTTCTAAGTTTTTATGGTTACCCCTTTTACAAGTTATCCCACTTTTCTTGATTTTTCTTGATGAATGATGATTCAAATCATACATTAACATCATTTTAGGGTTAAAAAACCATTTTTGTGAAAAATCTCAAAAAGTCAAAGTTGACTTTTGTGCACAGTTTTTTGTAAAAGGTAATGAGATCTACAAATCAAGCTTTGGATGGGGAAAAATGGCTTTGTGGTTTAGGAGTTATGATCCTCCAAAGTTGGTACCCTTGCCGCTTTGTTCATAACTTAGAAAATTTTCTAAGTTTTTATGGTTACCCCTTTTACAAGTTATCCCACTTTTCTTGATATTTCTTGATGAATTATGATTCAAATCATACATTAACATCATTTTAGGGTTAAAAAACCATTTTTGTGAAAAATCTCAAAAAGTCAAAGTTGACTTTTGTGCATAGTTGACTTTTTATCAGATGAATTCCAAACCGTGCGATCCTTTAGGAAATCATGTCTTTGGCCTAAATCAAACTTGATGGACATGTTCCATGGGTGTTATAGGGTATATTGAATCATGTCCTAGGATTTGGGAGCTTGTCCTGGTCAAAATTCAAAGATACAGTTGACTTTTCTCGCGAAACCCTAACTGTGGTACTGATGAAATTGAGACTTGTTGCTCAAGCTTCCTGGATCAATCCATTGTTACAAATGGATCAATGTGGTATGTTGGAGACCCTCAAATCATGTCTTGAGGTCTTGGCTCATGATTTGTCCCAAAAGTCAACTTAAGGGTGAATTAGGTCAAGAAACCCTAATTCCTGATTTTTGATGTATGCATCCCCTGAGGTCAAATTGACTTGATGGTTGGGCCCATGAGGTTCCATGGAGTATTTTAGGATATGCTTTGAAGCATTGGCTCATGCCCAGAGGAAAATTTTCATCTGGAGGCCCTGGTCGACCAAACCCTAATTTGGTGACACTGGCGATCTTGAGGCTTGATCCACCTGGAAGGGAGCAGCCTTGTGCTTAATCCTTAAAGTGGGAGTCCTCTTGATCCACTGTAGCTATTTGAGAGGCTAGACAAGTTGAAGATCATGTCATTTCTTGATTGATTCTTTGACTAAGAACTTTGAGAGGGCTTGAAACCCTAATTTTGACTATAGTGGATGCTCACCCATCCTTGGGGGAGACTAATGAGGCATGATGGTTCATCCATATTGTGATGATGATTTTCATAATGATGGGAAATCTTAGTGGTCAAAATTTGGGGTATGACAGATGCCCCTATTTAATCTTCTTGGACCCGAAGGTGTGAATGGCGAAGGTATTCGGGCATTCGGGGTGCAAGAGGATTAAATATCGGAATACCCAAAATTTTGATGGTGGTTAAGAATGGCAGCTTGCGTATCCTTCTTCTTTTGCTAAGCAATGATGCTTAGAAAAGGTAAAAAAAACTTCCCCTCGATCCTGGTTTCCTACCAAGGAACTGGTCTTAGTTTCTGAAATAAACTTCCCCTCGATCCTGGTTTCCTACCAAGGAACTAGTCTTAGTTTCTGATGTAAACTTCCCCTCGATCCTGGTTTCTTACCAAGGAACTGGTCTTAGTTTCTGATGTAAACTTCCCCTCGATCCTGGTTTCCCACCAAGGAACTGGTCTTAGTTTCTTTTGTCAATAAACTTTTTGACAAGGGACGCTATTCGTAGCGGTTTTCCTCAAACTTCTCCTTGAATTTTCCTGGGGAGATGCCATTTGATAGAAAAAAATTGATGTCAGACTTGCTGGGGAACCCATTCGCCTGAGTTGTAGAGGTGTACAAACTTCTCTGTTTGGAGACGCCATTTGCCGACTCTACTGGGGAAAACGAGTCTCTTGAGAGACTGCTTTCACGCTTGGGGATATTACATCATACTTTTCTCGGGATCTTCCCGAAGAAATGCCATATGACGTGATCCAATTTTGAGGTGCTGATGACCTTTTCATCAGTGGTTTTTTTTTTCAGAGAAAAACTGCTGTATTGCCGAATCTCTACTTAAGAGGCTTCCTCTAGGGATTTTCCTTAATCCGGGAAAGTGAAAATATCATCTTCAATGGTGTAGCGTGACATCGGTTGAAGGTTCTCTGGTCTTTCAGAGGTTCAAGTTATTAAAGTGGTCAAGGGCCAATTCTGATCCAGAAATAAACTAGAGGAGAGAGATTGTTCCGACGCAACCTTTCCTGACGAGGAAAGAACTGACAACTCGATTGAGAGGACTGTTATCACTAGGGGACAAGACTGACGGGAGTGATAGTGATGCAATATGAATATGAATGTAAATCAATAATGGATGATATATGTATGTATATGCTGACAAAACTGACGTGACATATAGACTAATAGATGAACATGACTGGATACTCGGCCATCGCAGGGCAAAGAAGTACCGCTGGTGCAAGATAGCAATTTCGCCTTGCTTAGGAGAAACGGTACCTGTCGGGAGCGACGCTAGTCGGGCTTAGGAGATGAGAACTCGGCCGAAGAGCTCAGATGGAGCATTCGCATCTGACATAGCTGATCCTTCATTCAGGCATACTGGTTTAGAAGGAGTACTTTGATTCTGCACTTTGAGGCTCGAACACCTTTGGAGAAGCGATCGATCTTCTTTCGATGTTCAACAGTCAAAAGAAATTGTCGTCTTTATTTTTTTTTAAAAGCAGAACAATTTTAACAAGTAAATTCATTTTTGTTTCGTTTCAAGAATCGTTGATCATGTTAAAAACATCATTCTGTAAAGATAAAACAAATATGAATTGCAAATAAAAGCACAAGGGCTCAAATTTTATTGATAGGATGGAAATCAGCCAAACACGTGATTCCATAGAGTATTTACAAAGTTTAGCAAATGGTAATTTACAGGGAAACGGGCTACGTTGAAACATAACGACCACTATCCTTCTACCAACTTTGAATTCAGGGCATCCTGAGTTTCTGTCGAAGATGACCTCGATTGGAGCTTTCCTGACGGATGATGTAACTGCTGCCGAGGGACTTGCCCCTTTGTCGAAAGTAGTTACTTGCCATTATCCCTAATTTTTGCTTGGATTGTACTTTGAGATTTCCAATCCACTGGGATGATTTTTGATCATGTCTCTAATTTTTTCCTGGACCGCCCTTTCGGGTTTTCAATCCACCGAGACGTTTTTTTTCTTTTTTTTTTAGCTTAGGCGAAGTATTTCTTAACTACATCAACATTCGTGGGGTAGGCAAATTCCTCTCCGTCCATGGTTGCAAGTCTCAAGGCACCGCTTGAGAAAGTTTTCTTGACCACATAGGGGCCGTCATAATTCGGAGTCCATTTGCCCCGAGAATCAGTGAGAAAAGATTGTATCTTTTTGAGCACAAGGTCTCCTTTCCTGAAGATGCAAGGTCGAACCTTTTTGTCAAACGCCTTCTTCATTCTTCGTTGATATAACTGACCGTGGCATAGTGTCGTGATTCGTTTTTCTTCGATTAGATTGAGTTCGTCGTGTTGACTTTAACGCCATTCAGCTTCTGTAAGCTTGGCTTCCATCAATACCCGGATTGATGGGATCTCTACTTCTATGGGGAGCACTGCTTCTATGCCATATACTAGAGAGAAAGGGGTTGCCCTTGTTGAAGTGCGGACGAATGTGCGATAACCGTGAAGAGCAAAGGGAAGCATCTCGTGCCAATCTTTGTAGGTTACGACCATCTTTTGAACAATCTTCTTGATGTTCTTGTTAGCCGCTTCTACCGCTCCGTTCATCTTTGGTCGGTAGGGAGATGAGTTATGGTGTTCGATCTTGAACTCTGCGCATAACTCTTTCATCATCTTATTGTTTAAGTTAGATCCATTATCAGTAATGATCTGTCTCGAAACACCATAACGACAGATGATATTGTTTTTGATAAATCGGACCACCACTTGTCGGGTTACATTGGCGTACGACACTGCTTCGACCCACTTAGTGAAGTAATCAATGGCCACTAGGATGAACTGATGTCCGTTTGTAGCTTTGGCCTCAATAAAGCCAATCATGTCTATTCCCCATATGGAAAAAGGCCATGGGGAAGAAAGAACTTTGAGATGCGTTGGCGGTACATGAATTTTGTCGGAGTATATCTGACACTTGTGACACTTCCTCATGTACTTGTAGCAGTCGGATTCCATTGTCAACCAATAGTACCCTGCTCTTAGAATTTTTCTCGCCATTGTATGTCCGTTGGCATGAGTGCCAAAGGACCCTTCGTGAATTTCTTCTATCAGCGTGTCTGCTTCTGGTCTGTCTACACATCGGAGCAAGACCATGTCAAAATTTCTCTTATAGAGAGTATCACGGCTCAGGAAGAAACTGCCTGCCAGCCTTCTGAGGGTTTTCCTGTCCTTCCTTAGTGCCCCAGGTGGGTACTCTTGTTTATGAAGGAAGCATTTGATATCGTGATACCAAGGTTTGTCGTCTATGACTGCTTCAATCGTGAAGATGTAAGCGGGCCGTTCAAGGCGCATTATGTCGATCTTAGGTATGTCATTCCATTGACCCACACTAATCATGGAAGAGAGAGTGACTAATACATCAGCCATGTGATTCTCCTCACGAGGGATGTGATGAAACTCAACTCTGTTGAAGAAGGGTAGCAACCTTCTCGCGTAGTCTTTGTAAGGAATCAATCCTGATTGGTATATGTTCCAATCTCCTTTATCTGATTGATAACCAGGGCTGAGTCGCCATATACGTCCAAGTTTTTTATCCTCAAATCAATCGCTTCCTAGAGACCCATAATACAAACTTTGTATTCGGCCTCGTTGTTTGTGCACTTGAACGTAAGTCTGGCGATGAAAGGAATGTGGGTACCCTGAGGGGTGACAATGATTGCCCCAATTCCGTTTCCATAATGATTGATAGTTCCGTCAAAAATAAGCCCCCACTGGGAACCTGGTTCTGGCCCTTCACTAGGTAGCAGTTCATCGCAATCTTTCATTTTCAAATACATGACATCTTCGTCTGGGAAGTCAAACCCGATTGATTCTTGATCGTTAATCGGTTGATGAGCCAAATGATCAGCTAAAATACTCCCCTTAACGGCTTTTTGAGCATGGTACTCTATGTCATATTCTGATTGCAACATCTGCCAACGGGCAATCCTTCCCGTGAGAGCAGGCTTTTCAAAGACATACTTGATTGGATCCATCTCAGAGACCAACCAAGTGGTGTGACGAATCATGTACTGGCGAAGACGTTTGGCTGCCCAAGCGAAAGCACAACAAATTTTTTCAAGCATAGTGTACCGAGTCTCGCAGTCGGTGAATTTCTTGCTCAAATAGTAGATGACAGACTCTTTTCTTTTCGTTTCGTCTTGTTGGCCAAGCACACAGCCCATGGAGTCTTCCAAGACTGTTAAGTAGATGATCAGTGGTCTTCCTTCCACTGGAGGTGATAGAATCGGCGGGTTCGACAGGTATTCCTTGATACTGTCAAAGGCAGTTTGGCAGTCTTCTGTCCAAACACAGTCCTGATTCTTTTTGAGTAATTTGAAAATCGGCGCGCATGTCGCGGTCATGAGGAATATGAATCTGGAGATGTAGTTTAAACGTCCCAGGAATCCTCTGACTTGTTTTTCAGTTTTCGGAGAAGGCATTTCTTGAATGGCCTTGACCTTGTCAGGATCAACCTCAATTCCTTTCTGGCTGACGATGAACCCTAAAAGTTTTCCCGAACGGACACCGAAGGTGCACTTGTTGGGATTCAAGCGGAGTTTGTACTTTCTCAACCGCTCAAATAGTTTTGACAGATGGGTCACATGCTCCTCTTCTATCTTAGATTTTGCAATCATATCATCGACATATACCTCGATTTCTTTGTGTATCATGCCATGAAACAAAGAAGTCATGGCCCTTTGATAGGTTGCCCCGGCGTTCTTCAAACCGAACGGCATCACCTTGTAACAAAAGGTACCCCATAGGGTAATGAACGAAGTTTTCTCCATGTCTTTCGGCGCCATTTTGATTTGATTATAGCCCGAGAATCCATCCATGAAGGAGAACACTTTGAACTTTGTTGTACTGTCAACTATCATGTCAATGTGTGGTAAAGGATAGTCGTCCTTTGGACTAGCCTTGTTTAGATCTCTGTAATCCACACACATTCTGACTTTTCCGTCCTTTTTGGGAACGGGTACGATGTTGGCTAACCATTGAGGATATTCTGACGTAGCGAGGAAACCCGCGTCAATCTGTTTCTGTACCTCCTCTTTGATTTTGATGGCCATTTCCGGGTGCGTCCGTCTCAACCTCTGTTTTACTGGCGAACATTCCGATCTCAATGGTAAATGATGCTCCACAATGCTGGTATCCAACCCTGGCATATCCTGATAGGACCAAGCGAATACATCGGGGAATTCTTTGAGAAGCTTTACCAAACCCTCTCTGGCAGTTGGACTGAGCAGTGCTCCAATCCTGATTTCTTTTCTCTCTTTTTCCGAACTTAAGTTTACTGTTTCCAATGGCTCTTTATGGGGTTCAATGGACCTTTCCTCCTGTCTGAGTAATCGGGAGATCTCTTCTGGAATTTCGTCGTTATTTTCTTCTTCAGCCTCAAATACCAGGAACTCAAAGTTAGGAGAAGGCATCGGATCGTATGTTTCAACGGGGTTTAAAACAAGCAATCTGCATGACGGTATGATTTGTGTTTAGAAGAGATAGAGGAAATGCAAGAGTGTGTGCAGTGTATTTCTTTTACTGCTTATTTTTATTATTGAGTTGTTTTTTAGGATTACCATTTTCTAAAAAAAGCAAAAAGAGAAAACAACAATTAATGCGGAGATTACAGAACGACGTTATTTTATTAATGAACAAGTCGATTCTTGAAACTACAGCTCTATAAAACAAAACTCTGTCGCTTTGGGCAAAGCGAAGAGGGAAATTTACAGAAAGTGAGCCCTATCAAAACATCCGTTTCACCTGGGCAGGGTGAAAGGTTAAAGACGACAATTACTTTGACTTATGAACAATCTTTGGAACATCGACAGCAACCCATTGGCGGCGAACTCCTCGGTGAATCCTAAAGTCTGGCACCTTCCTTGATTTGTCTTCAGAAACAACACCGATTTCTGGTGGAGCAGGATCATTGGAATCTGTCTCCCAGGCAGAGTTGTCGTAGGAGGATTCCTTTGTTGCATTTTGCATAGCACTGGTACTCTCAGGTAGATCTCCCCATCCAATTGGTTGGATGTCTTCGACCCTGATACGAGAGCTTTCGGGAGCAGTGCACTTGACCAAATAGTCGTATTTCCCACTTAGTTGTCCCAAGGTGTCCCACACTTCTTCGGAACTGGATGAGTCACCCTTCTCGATGACGTTGACCTCTGGAAAAGCATAGTTAATGAATTCGAGTCCTGCAAATGTTGCGAATTCATCGTCGTACGAGATATTTTCTGAATGACCTGAGTGTTGATCCCATGACATGGTGGGGACGCAGGTATTCTGTTTAATGACGCTCGGCTGATTTTCGTTGTTCGGCTGATTTTCTTGCCCCAAGTCTCCTGGGTACGGCTGCCACATTGGCAAGCCATCCATTGGGCCATAATAGTTATGGTCAAAGTTGTCCTTCATCAGAGTGTCCTCCTCTAATGAGTTTGGTGGAGCACGGTATCCTTCCGGATCACAATCTCCGTATATCATTTCGACATCTGACTTGGGTATAAATCTCGGACCCTGTGTAGGAAAGCAAAAGGGAGTCTGCGTTTCGTCCTGAGACATATAACCGTCCTTGTTAAGATAGGATTCCCATTCTTCCTCCATATCATAGGAATCATCTTTATTGATGGTATGCACTTCTTGAGGCACTGGGTGAAGGAAACCCCCATTGTGGAAGAAGTCTTGAATGGGATGAAGCCTTTCATTGCTGGTAGTAGCTGTCTGGGTATAGGTTGCAGAAAAACCAAGACCCTTCTTTGTTTTATTGTCAGTGGGAATGATAAGCTGTCCCCATCCTGTTGTATTGATACTCTCGACTGCTTTGATAGCATCTTTGTATGAGGAAATTGAGGTTCCCTCTTTGGATTGATTGTCCTTGCTCACCGACAGTGCTTGGAACTGAGTTCCAATAACCTCCTCGGGTTCTACACAAGTAAATGTTGGTAAGTTACTCACGAGCAAGGCTTGTTCTCCACAGACCATGACGAGCTGGTTGTTCTGGATGAACTTTAACTTTTGGTGGAGGGTCGAGGTGACCGCCCCAGGCTGATGTATCCAAGGTCTTCCTAATAAACAACTGTACGTTGCCCGGATGTCCATGACCTGGAAAGCGACTTGGAAAGTGTGAGGACCAATAGTTATGGGAAGGTCGACTTCGCCGATAACCATTTTTCTGGACCCGTCAAATGCTTTGACGACGACCTCACTGATTCTCATCGGGGGTCCTTTGAAGGATAATTGCATCAAAGTGGACTTCGGCATAACATTCAGGGCTGACCCTGTGTCTACCAGTACGCTAGCTAAAGCATCGCCCTGGCAGCTGACCGTGATATATAACGCCATGTTATGACGGCGACCCTCTTCAGGTAATTCCTCATCACTAAATCCTAAGTTATTGCAGGAAGTGATGTTAGAGACAATGCTATCGAACTGTTTGATTGTTACATCCTGTTCTACAAAGACTTGCTCCAAGACTTTCTGTAGAGCCTCCTTGTACGCTTCTGAACTGAGTAAAAGTGACAGCACAGAGATCTTTGAAGGAGTTTGTAATAGCTGATTAACCATGTTATATTCACTCCTTTGGATGAGCTTCAGCATCTCATCGTTGTTTTTCGAAAGGTCGGGATTACTGGATTGACCGACCGGTGGATTGGGAACTTCTGTCTGAGGTTCCTTTTCTTTGTTAAGTTCTCCAACTCCTCAGTTGAAGATTCGACCACTCCGTGTTACTCGACTGATGTCTGCAATATTCACGATGAAGGGTAATGGAATTTCCTTTCCATTCTCGACCGTTGTTGCACTGTATTTGTAAGGGATAGCCTTAGTTGATTCATACGATAGCGGTCCTGGTAGATAGATGACTATGGGAGCCTTCTGATTTTTCCGACCATCGTAAGCAATTTCGATCCGTTCCTGGTTGGGAACTCTCAATTCGTCAAGTAGAGGGATGATGGTACAAACATCCCTAGCTTTCTGATGATCAAAGATTACGACAACATCCTCAATTTGATCAGCGAGGTAGTCCGGCGCCCAGTTGATTGGTCCGGAACCCAGATACGGGCGAATCTCTCTACGATCCACCTGACCCTGAAGAGCGGCTCGCACAAGGTAACATCCTTGACTACTTTCCGAACAGACTCTACAACGTTCATAGTTGTGTGGTGGCACCTGGCCACGCCCACTTTGAATATGATGTAACCTTACTAGGTCGGTTTCCTCAGACCGAACATCCCGACTTTGATGCCGAGTAGGGTTCCCATTTGTAATACTAATTTGTTGGGTGTCTTCATCCATATAGATTGGAAGCCACCAGTGGTTCAACAAGTGCTGAAGGGTTTCCTGGACAAGGGCACAGCCTTGATCGTTTTTGCAACCCGCCCTACAGCTCTGATAATCATGTGATACTATGAACCCGAGCCGAACCTGTTTAGCATGTAACTCCACCAGGCTGGTATTCATCAAGCGAATATCGAAGATATGAATCATGTTGATCTGATAGGGATTCCTATCATGGTAGTCCTGGATCCATCAAAGATCCATCTGATGCTGGAGGGCCTCTTGTACAAAAGAGTATCCCTGTTTGTTTACCGAGCAAGTCAGATAGGAACTGTAATCGTGCCGTGGCAGATTATGATACTGGCCTTGGCTGGAGTGCATCTCCACCAAGTTGACATTCATTGCACGGACGTCGTGGTTCTGAATGACGTTAGAATTCGTGTAAACCATGTGAACTCCACGAACTCGGTGCTCTTGGATCCATCTGAGATCCACCTGTTCCTGTAGAGCTGATTGCACCACTGAACATCCTTGATTGCTTTTAGAGCAGATATCACATTGGTGATAGTTATGAGGTGGCAGATGGCCATATCCACTCTATCTGCAATGCATCTTGACCAGATTGGTCCTTAACAAGAGTACATCATGAATTTGATAGACGTTGGTAGTCTCTCCCTCTATCAAATTGACTGTAGCTTTCTCGTGTTGAGGAAGCGGATTCATGAGAACATTCAGATTCGTATCTTTGAAAGATAAGACCCCGCTCCTAACAAGCTTTTGCACGTCGGATTTGAAACTGAGACAGATCTCTATGTTATGCCCTGGTCCTCCTTGATGGTATGGGCAAGTCTGATCCACCTTAAACCAAAAAGACGAATTTTTCGGTACTGTAAGAGGGGACTTAGTCTGGACATGCCCCTTAGCCAATAGTAACGGAAATAGTTCTGTGTACCATATGGGTATAGGATCAAATCCTGGTGGCCGCGTTGTACGGTTGTTATTGTATGGAGGACGAGCCTGCTGAAGAGGCTATTGAGTACTTGGCTGATTAGGTTGGCTCTGCGCAACCTGAGGTTGATACGTAGAAATAGGCGCAGGATTGATAGCAGGAGTCACAGCCGCTACTGGTTGATAACGTCGCCTTTGCTTTCCGAGAGAGATATTCCCAATATCTTGCTCTTTTTCCTTAGGGAGAGCACTACCGTATCACTTTGTACTACTTGATGATCCAGTGTCTTTGACTAGACGTCCTTCTCGGACGGCTTCCTCAAGATGAACTCCCATACCGACCATCTCGGTGAAGTCACTGGGCGCACTGGCAACCATTCTGTCGTAGTAAAATGAGCTCAAGGTCTTTAAGAAGATCTTTGTCATCTCTTTTTCCTCAAGAGGTGGACAAATTTGAACGGTAATTTCACGCCATCTCTGAGCGTATTCCTTAAAGGTTTCTTTGTCCTTTTACGACATTGATCTGAGTTGATCTCTATCGGGTGCCATGTCCAGATTGTATTTATATTGTTGGACGAAGGCAGTGCCAAGATCTTTGAAAGTGTTAATCGTAGCACGGTTTAAACCCATGTACCATTTTAGGGCGGCACCGGCTAAACTATCCTGAAAGTAGTGAATCAGTAAATCCTGATTCTCTGTCTGAGCTGACATTCGCCGAGCGTACATCACCAAGTGGCTCTAAGGGCAAGAGTTACCCTTGTACTTTTCAAAGTCGGGCACTTGGAATTTGTGCGGGACTTTCACATTAGGGACCAAGCAGAGGTCTGCGGCGTCCTTTCCAAATAAATCATGACCGCGAAGGGCCTGCAGTTCTTTCTGCATTCCCAAGAACTGTTCCTGGAACTCATTCATTCTTTCGAACATGTTGTCATTTCCACCAGAAGGTATCTGTGGAATATGTCCTTCCGGGACAGTGTGTACCACGGGCGGTGGTACAGTCATTATATCCGAGACTCTCGGTGCCTCCCGAAGTTTGTAACCTTCAGGAGTTGCTGTCATGCCCCTGGCATCTTCGCTTTCCCGAAGTTTGTAACCTTCAGGCCCAACGGTTCCTACTGCAGTCCCCTGATCCTCATTGATCAACGGGATATATCCTTCTGGGATATAGTTAAGTGGCATGCCCCAGGGACGATCTTTTGGCATTTTGTACCTCAGATCGGGCTTCTCCACTATGGGTGTTGAGGTGACCTCCGAGATCACAGTCCTTTGTAGCTGAGCTTCTGCCATGGCTTGCATGTCGTTATGAAGATTTCTCATATCCTCTCTCAGAGCGTCGATCTCTTCTCTCAACTCTTTGTTCTCTTCCTCGAGATCAACCATCTTTTTCTGACGACTGGCCCGAGTATTGTACGAATGAGACAGTTTGACTCTAGAACCGAGACACAAATGTGAGATTCGTAGGTAAGAAGAATACGTGACGTGAGAATGATGAATGCAATGATTATATTCATTTTTTTTTTTTTTGGTTTAATCAAAATAAAATTTGACAATTAGATTGCAAATATAAAACAGTGGGGAACCCCATTTTATTGAATCCAAAGGATTGCGGAAATGGAAATATAGTAGATTACAAAGTGCTGAAAAAGGAAACCTAAACTAATGGATCCCGAGTCCTCTCTGGGGAGAAACCGAGTGCTGATTCTGGTACTTTCCTTTTCTTGGACCGGGGCTCTTGGGCCGTTGTCGAGTTGTCATTCCTTTGCCAAGTGAAAGGAGCGAGCAAATTCCTTTGGTCATCCTGATTATCCACAGCATGTTGCTCTAAAATCTCAATCAGAGTATCCTTATCTTTTAGCAGTCGCTGTATTTTGGTACACTCTACATTGAGGGTGCGGTACTTGTTCTTCCAAGACCTCCTCTCCTGTTGAACTTTGTTGAGAGTAACCTGAAGTTTTTCCATTTCAGTCATGAAGTACATGACAGATTCCCTCGGCGAAAGAACTCCGTGACGAGGATAAGGCATCTTTAGCTTGAGAGCTCTAGTTTGTACCCAGTGGAGATAAGGATCCACCGAGACACAATCCGGTTTTCCTAGAGACTCTTGTCCTTTCTTATGAACATGTTTCCAAGCGTGCACTATTTCCATCTTTAGTGCCCTGTCATTTTCTCCTTCTTTGAAGAAAAGACCTTCCAGATGAGCATTACGCGGGACATGCCTCATCGGGTATCCAAATTGACGACGAACTAATACTGGATGGTAGTTGATTCCTCCCTTAGTTCCTATGAGGGGTACGTTGGGGAAGTTTCCACAACGGTCAATGATCCTAATCCCGTCATAAATCCTATTGCACTAATCTTTATCAGAGTTGGTAAGGGACATGATTTTCTGCGACCAACGTAAGGCACTCTTATGATCCCAAAAAGCAGCAGACTTGGGTAAATGGGAGATAAACCATTTATATAGCAGGGGAACACAGCACGTGATCATCCCTCCGCTGTACAAATTTCCTAAGTGTACAGAATGATACGCGTCCGCGAGCAAAGTTGGCACGGGGTTTTCAATGAGAAAAACCTTAATGGCGTTGATATCGAAGAAGCTATTAATGTTGGGAAACAAAAATAACCCATAAGTGAGTAAGATAAAGATGCTTTCAAAAGCAGTCATGTTCCCTATACTAGCAAAGTACAGAGCCTTCTTTGTCAGGAACTGGGCTGGCAAACCTGGGAGCCCACCCTTGGTGGTCATGTGAGTCTTGATTTCTGACTCATCCAAATAGATTTCTCTTGCAATGGTTTGATCCTTTGGAATTTCTTCCAGTCCAGAAAAAGGAGCTCGATCAATAATGTGTAGATCGGTTAGGTGATAATACTCCTCCAACGTTGGTGCGAGCTGGTAATCCGGGAATGTGAAACAGTGATAGACCGGATCGTAAAACTGAATGAGTGCCTCCATGATTCCTTCAATCACATGGACTCTTAACAAAGGTAGCAGACCTCCGTACTTGGATCTGAAAGCTTCAGGGTTAGTGATCATCCTCGCTAATCCTCTTAAATCTTCTAGTTTTGGAACCCTGAAGGTATACTTATGAGTTCTCCTTCTACCAAAGTCCATTAGCGCAATCTTTTTCTCTGACATTTGCAATCATTGTCTTAGTTTAATTTGAAAAAGAGAGACTAGAAGAGAAGTTTTTCTTTGATGTAATGTCTTTTAGATGAATGCATGAATGCAGCACACAAAAACATAGAAAAACATGGGGTCAAAGGGTCGGTGTCATGAAGTCAAGGCTCTACCCCCCCCCCCCCCAAAAGGTTTATACTAGTGATTTTTGTACCTGTTTCTCAACATCATCAGTTCTTGTCGAGAAAACACCAGCGGACCGGGAACCGTGCTAGGTGATGTTTTTCGAAGAACCATCAGAAGAGGGTAGTATCGCATGACAACCATTTCCAATAGTTTCTGCACTACTAAAAGAGGTTTTTCCTAGGTGTATACTCAATCTTTTGACATGCGGCATCACACGCATTCCCATTAGCAGAAAAATAAACACAGATATCAATTAGGAAAAGCATTATATATATTTATCCTAAAGTCCTAGACTTTAAAGAGCTATGAATCCTATGTTCCTGAAAAAATGGCTCCCCGGCGAAGTCGCCTTCCTGTGGTATCTTCCCAACTTTAAAGGTTTTGACCTAAGATTCTAGTGAAGTCAAAAAGGTCCTATCCCAGTGAAGTCCCTAGTGAAGTCATCATTCTTTGGTTTCTTCCTGAGAGATAAAAAAGAGGGCCCCATGGTGGGCGCAATTTTTCTGTAGCGAGCGATTTTGGACGTGGTTCTTAAGCACTGCCGCTCTGGGTTACTACAGGTCGATTCATTTTTTGTCCTATTGAAGCTGATGAAGGAAGGGAAATAGATGTCTCCAACTAACCCTGCTTTGCAAACTGAGGTCAAATAGTCAAAACTGTTGGTTTACAGATGCGATCAATGTGGGGGGGCTCTCTTAGGTTATTTTGGTTGAATTAAGAATTTTGGTAGGGAATACAGACTCGGATATTTTGGTGGATATGTGAGGATTTGTGACCTGAGGTTTTTTGATGTGGTGTGCTCGCTAAGATTTTTCTTTCAATCTTATCCCTACGTATTCCCGTTTACCGAAACAGGGAAATCAGAGCGATCGTAGTTCCTCCTATTCTATGGGAGGAAATGGTGTTTTGGTGTCTTATTCAAAGCCCAAGACGTGAAGCTGAAAAGGTGGTTTATATCTTGTTCAAAGCCCAAGATGTGAAGCTGTGGGGTCTATTTGTATCTTGTTCGAAGCCCAAGATATGAAGGTGAAAAGGTGCTGTCTTTAGAGAGAATTTGTCATCTCTAAAGGGGGTCTGTTTATCATAATTGTTGGGTGATTGACTATAAAGGAGGATTACTTTAACCGGGATATGTGAATCCTAGCAATGCCATAATTTCCTTTATAGGGGGTTTTAACCTAGAGGAGAAGACTTTAACTTAGTGTAGAGCAATGCCATCTTTCCTTAGGAATTTCTCATGCTAAAAGAGGGACAGTGGCGTGGATGTAAATAATCCAGAGGCTTGTCGCTTACAGCGATTAGATGAAAGGAGTTGTTGATGTTTGTATCCTGTGAATGAGGCACAGTTTTGATGCTAAAAGTTTGATTGACTCAACCGGGGTTTTTCTTATACAAAGCCTAAGAGGAGGCTAAAGGTTGACTCAACAAGAGAGTCTTTTATACTCAACAAGAGAGTGTTTTGTATCTCGTACGAAGCTCGAGATAGAGGCTAAAAGGATTGCTGACTCAACAAGAGAGTCTTTTTATATCTCGTACGAAGCCCGAGATAGAGGCTAAAAGGTTTGACTCAATAAGAGAGTCTTTTTGTATCTCGTACGAAGCCCGAGATGGAGGCTAAAAGTATTATTGACTCAACAAGAGAGTCTTTTTGTATCTCGTACGAAGCCCGAGATAGAGGCTAAAAGGGGTTGCTGTTTCAGTTGAGTGACATGTCCAGTAGATAGGTTAAAAAAGAAAATCAGTTCTTACAGAGAGACTGATTAAAGGTAAGGCTATGCTTTGGGATTGATCGGAGGATCAAGGTTATTTCCTGTTCTTTAAGGAAATGGGGAATCCAGAGGGTATTGGAGACTTTCCGAAGGAAGAATCCTTATACAAAGCCTAAGAGGAGGCTGTGAATACTTCTAAGAAGCCGTAGGGTCCTTGTACAATGCCCAAGAGGAGGCGGGGATGCTTTTAGGAAGCCTGTGGGTCCCCAAACCCCGAGAAATTCAAGACAGGCTATTCACAGTGAATAGATCAAGCCAGGAAAGTCCGAGAATTTGGAAGAAACTCAAGAGATGCCATTCACGGAGAAAAGATCATCCATGGGGAGTAGAGTTTCTTTGACAATGTCTAAGGGTGACAGTCTGTGAAAGGGTTCACCGAGAATGCTGCCTTTCACGTCTCCATATTGTTTAACCCCAAGAGGAGGGAAGACTGTATCTGGTAATCCTATGGGGATCTAGTTTTGTCCATTTAAGAGTGATCAACAGGGCTTAGTGCTAGACGTAGTTGCCGGGGAAACTCTAAATATCTATACTAGTATTACACAGTTGATACGAGTTTATGAAAGAAGACTTACAGTGAAACAACCCCACAATACAGTTATATGTATATGAAAGCGGATAAAGAAAGCATATAACCACTTACTCGGTTGTAGAGCTTCCATGCTTTTTGGTGAGTTGTTCAACAAAGAAAGATTGAAAACAACAGTATATTCAAAATTAAAGGAGAAAGTATTTTGAAAAGATGTTGGGGCTTACAGCTCAAGGAGAGGCCCAAGGTTTATCAGTGATCGCACTGTCGTTTTGTACAGAGGGACTTATACAAGTGACTGAGGTTCAAGAAAGGTTTTATGTACAAAGGGATGGGTCTTACACTGTCTCAAGAGGCCCAAAAGATTTATTTTTGTACAAGTGGTGGGGCTTACAGCTCAAGGAGAGGCCCAGTGTCATTTGTTTGAAAATGGCGATCGTGCCGAGATTTTTGAAAACGCGGTGGGTCTTATACAATGAATTGAGGCCCAAAATGGTTTAGTTTTCAAAGGGGGTTGGGTCTTACACTCTAATAGAGGCCCAAAAGATGTTGAATGGGTCTTATAGCTCGAGAAGAGGTCCAAGGTTTTTTTTCAACGAACGATGATCGTGTCAAACTTTTTGAAATACAACGGGACTTATACATTAAGTGAGGCCCAAAAATAGGTTTGTATTTACAAAGGATTGGGTCTTACACTCTATTAGAGGCCCAAAGGGTTAATGTTTCAAATTGTTCAACAAATTGTGATCTTGGATTAATGTTTCAAAAATCATGTTTTGAACTACAAAATGATTAGAAGTCATTAAAATTTGCAAAATCAAGAAGGAAAAAATATTTTAAATGTCAAAAACAATTAAAATATTAATTCTTTGCAAAAATATCAATTATATGAAATAAATAATATTTTTGGGATTTTTTGGTAAAATAAAATATTTTAACATTTTTGTGAATTATTAAAAAAAGAATCAACTCAAAATCATTAAAACTCAGAGAGAAATTAATTTTTGAATCAATTAAATAAAATCACAAAATTCAAATATTTGAATTTTCAAAAAGGGCGCCAAGAACAAGGGCAAGAACACGCACGTGTTCTGAGTTTTGCCCAGATTTGCATTTTCTATCTAATCTCACTGAATACTTGATTATATCATGCAATCTACATATCAATCTACTCGTTTTAACCTCACGATCATGTCTATGGTCTTTAATTTCATTTATTTTTAACATGGAATAAGAAATCAAAGAGAAACCTCAAGAACCCTAATTTCTGCATGAAGGTTTAGAAATTCCACACACGATTCAAATAATGCAATTGATTGAGGGAAAACATTCCATGCATGATTATGAACATATGGCCAAATTATTGTGCAGCAAAAATTGCATGGATCATAGAGTTAGAAGAGCTCATGCTTACCTCTTGCAGCTGGTGATCGTGTTTTGTGTTAGAGGTGTTACAGCTAGGTTCCAATGATCTGGATAGCTTCCCTAGGTGCCATGGAGTGTGTCTGGATGCTTGGAATGGATTGAAATGATCTGAAACTTGAGATGGTACCCCAACTGCAAATCTGTCAAGAACTTGGGCAACTGGCTGGTGATTTTGTGATTTTGATGTTCCAGATGTTATGTGAGTGTTTGGATCACTTCTATGTGATGTATGTGAGGTGTGTGAGTGATTGGTTTGATTGGAAAAGCTCTCAAACTCAAAACCCGATAGTGACTTGCCTTAGAAGGTAAAATTGGAGTGAAAGAAGAGATTTTGAGGAAAACATCTGTTTGATGGCTTTGGTGTACTCAAACTGATCACAATTGAGCTCTATTTATAGTAGATCAAGTTTTTTTTGCAAGCAATAGTGAATGGCAACTGCAGCAGAGGTTTGGCCAATGGTTGCACTTTGGAATCCAAGTCTCCTCTAGCCATTGACTAGAGGTTAGGGCACAGGGCTGTGGTTCCCTTGGTCTTGGATAAGTCTTGACTGAATTCAGTTGCAAATGGCTCAGTCCATGCCACCTTGGTGTATGCATTGAATGCTCCAATCCAAAATTAGAGTCTTGTCCCTCTTTTAGGCAATTATAGGTTTGGCATGCTACTTCTTGTTCCAAGGACTTTGGAGGCTTGGCTCAGTGTTTGTCCCCTTTATATTTGATCCTCAGATGTGTCCAAGATGATGACAAGGCTTGAAATTATCTGATTTTGCCAAATCGAGCAAAATTGTAAAATTCTGCCTAGCCTTGGCAGTTTTCAGCAAGGCATATTGCCATTATCATATCTCTTGGCCCAAGTGGAATTTGGTGATGTTCTTGGCCATTTTGGAAAGCCCTCATATGATACAACAACTGTTTGATCATATTTGGTTTTGATACTTTTTGGATCCAAGTGAAAAATCCCCCTACATTTGGAAAAAAGTGAAGGCAGATTCTGACTTAGTGAAAATTTCACTAAGTGTTGGAAAAAAGTGACATTTTCACTTTTTGTGATTTTGATCATTCCATAACTCAAAATCCATGAGGAATTTGGAGGGAGGCCAGTTTTAATCTTTTGTAGAGGGTAATGAGATCTACAAATCATGCTTTGGATGGGGAAATGACTTTGTGGTTTAGGAGTTATGATCCTCCAAAGTTGGTACCCTTGCCACTTTGTTCATAACTTAGAAAATTTTCTAAGTTTTTATGGTTACCCATTTTACAAGTTATCCCACTTTTCTTGATTTTTCTTGATGAATGATGATTCAAATCATACATTAACATCATTTTAGGGTTAAAAAACCATTTTTGTGAAAAAACTCAAAAAGTCAAAGTTGACTTTTGTGCACAGTTGACTTTTTATCAAATGAATTCCAAGCTGTGTGATCATTTAGGAAATCATGTCCTTGACCTAAATCAAACTTTATGGACATGTTCCATTGGTGTTATAGGTTATATTGAATCATGTCCTAGAGTTTGGGAGCATGTCCTGGTCAAAAGTCAAAGATACAGTTGACTTTTCTCGCGAAACCCTAACTGTGGTACTGATGAAATTGAGACTTGTTGCTCAAGCTTCCTGGATCAATCCATTGTTACAAATGGATCAATTTGGTATGTTGGAGACCCTTAAATCATGTCTTGAGGTCTTGGCTCTTGATTTGTCCCAAAAGTCAACTTAGGGGTGAATTAGGTCAAGAAACCCTAATTCCTGATTTTTGATGTATGCATCCCCTGAGGTCAAATTGACTTGATGCTTGGGCCCATGAGGTTCCATGGTGTATTTTAGGATATTCTTTGAAGCATTGGCTCATGCCCAGAGGAAAATTTTCATCTGGAGGCCCTGGTCGACCAAACCCTAATTTGGTGACACTAGCGATCTTAAGGCTTGATCCACCTGGAACGGAGCATCCTTGTGCTTAATCCTTAAAGTGGGAGTCCTCTTGATCCACTGTAGCTATTTGAGAGGCTAGAAAAGTTAAAGATCATGTCATTTCTTGATTGATCATTTGTCTAAGAACTCTGAGAGGGCTTGAAACCCTAATTTTGACTGTAGTGGATGCTCACCCATCCTTGGGGGAGAATAATGAGGCATGATGGTTCATCCATATTGTGATGATGATTTTCACAATGATGGGAAATCTTAGAGGTCAAAATTTGGGGTATGACACATGTTTACAAGCATGCACTATTTCTGTGTTTAGTGCCTGTCATACCCCAAATCTTGACCACCAAGATTTCCCATCATTGTGTAAATCATCATCACAATATGGATGTACCTTTATGCCTCATCAATCTCCTCAAGGAATTGTTGAGCATTCACTACAATCAAGCTTAGGGTTCCAAGCCCTCTCAGAGCCCTTAGACAAATGATCAATCAAGGAATGACATGATCTTCAACTTGTCTAACCTCTTAAACACCCACAAAGGATCAAGAGGACTCCCACATCAAGAATTAAGCACAAGAGTGCTACATTTCAAGTGGATCAAGCCTTCATGTAATACAAAGTCAACTGACGCAGAAAGTCAAAGTTTGACTTTTGGTCAACTTTGAGCTTCACAAGCCATTACTCAAGAAAATATGATGGATGATTTAATTTGATCAAATTTAAATCAAGAAATCATGCAAAATTGCAAAATTGGTCAAATTGAAAGAAACTTAGAAACTTTTTCTAAGTTAAAATCATGTTCAAGTGCACAACTTTTCAAGGTTGTAACTATTGATCCAAGCATCCATTGATTTTGCGTAAGAGCTACTTTTAAAGAGGGTATTTGATACTTCAAAATTGTAGAAGGAATTAACTCAAAATATCATAAGGATTGAAAGATATAAGTGATCAAAGTTGGGAATTCTTAATGTCAAATGTCCCGACATTTCATAGGACATCATCAATATTTCTCCAGCAAGAATGTCCCAACTTCAAGGATGTTTTTCTCCATGATCCATGTTGATTCAAGCCACACCCTGGGCATGAAAGTTGAAGTACATCATCTCACCTTTCCAGAAAGTCCTATAAAGCTAATTTATCATTCTCGAGCAGAAAGTTATGGTCTTTGCAAAAGGCATTGATAAAACATAATTTTCATGACAGCTTTTAGGACAGATTTGATCACACAAGTTCAAGGTAAATTTTGACAACTTTACAAGTCTTATCTTCACAAACCTTGAACATCAAATTTGAAGTACGTCATCTCAGCTTTCCAGAAAGTTGTAGAACATCCATTTATCATACTCGAGCAGGAAGTTATGGACTTTACAAGAAGGCTTGCTGCAGCTGTTTTTTTGGACAGATTTTGTGCACTTTTTCTTGTGCCACACAATTTTCAAGCTTTGTCACCATGCAGGACAAGCATCAAAGGTGCAATTGAATTCAACTCAAAATATCATAGTGGATTAAAAGATACAAGTGATTAAAGTTTGGAATTATTAATGATCAAAGTTGTCAAATGTTTCAACATTTCATGGGACATCATTAATAATTTTCCAGCAAGAATGTCCCAACTTCAAGGATGTTTTTCTCCATGATCCAAGTTGAACCAAGTCTAGGGTCAAACATCAAAGTTGAAGTATGTCATCTCAGCTTTCCATAGAGTCCTGGAACAGCCATTTATCATTCTTGAGCAAGAAGTTATGGATTTTACAACAAGGCTTGCTGCAGCTGATTTTTAAGACATGTTTCAAGACAGATTCGCACATTTCTTGTGCACACGAATTTTCAAGCCTTGTCATCATCTTGGACACATCTGAGGATCAAATCCAAAGGGGACAATCACTGAGCCAAGCCTCCAAAGTCCTTGGAACAAGAAGTAGCATGCCAAACCTAGAAATCCCTAAAAGAGGGACAAGACTCCAATTTTGGATTGGAGCATTCAATAGATGCTTAGAGGTGGCATGGACTGACACATTTGCAACTGAATTCAGTCAAGATTCCTCCAACAACTAGGGAACCAAAGGCCTGTGCTCTAACCTCTAGTCAATGGCTAGAGGAGACTTGGATTTTCATTAGCCAACATTGAACAAACCTCTGCTGCAGCCACCATTCACTATTGCTGCCAAAACAAACTTGCTCTACTATAAATAGAGCTCATTTGTGCTCAGTTTGAGTACACCAAAGCCATCAAACAGATGCTTTCCTCAAAATCACTTCTTTCACTCCAAAATGCCTTCTTTAGTAAGGTAATTCTGAGTTTTTGAGTTAGAGAGCATGTCCATCACATCTCATGATCCTAACACCTCATAAACATCATATGTAGGTGATCCAAACTATCACAAGTGACCTGTAACACCAACATCACAAAGTCACCTCTCAAAACCTCAAAATTGGACTTTTTTGCATTTTTCAAGCCATGTCTTGATTCAGTCACTTTCCAAACCAGATAAAACCTCAAACACACTCCAAATATCATCCTTGAACTGTCCCAAATGGTGCCACACATCTGGAACACCATTTGAGAAAGTTGGCATTTTGGCCACTTTTGCCCATTTTGCAAGAAAGTGCTCAAACTTGCTCCAGAGGTTTCCAGCTATTCCAACCATCCTAAAAGCTTCTAAGAGGTCATTTGAGGGTGTCCAAAGCATCAAATCATTTCTGGAATAAAGCACTTGGTAGGTTGCACAAAATCTCCAAAAAAGAGGTAAAATTCACAACTTGAATTCTTTGAATCATGCTTTCCTTTGTTGTCCACATACATGCATCATATTGAACAATTCTTGAAGCAAAAATGTAGTCCTTAATGTGTATGATATGATCCTCCTACTGTTTGCACTTTAACATGTTTATATGTGGAGTTTATGTTGTTTTAAACTTAAGGTGCAGATCTGGTTTTTTGCCTTGTGTGTGTTGTACATTAAGTTTTAGTATATATGAGTGATACCATTGGATTCCTTGCGAAAAATTGGTCAAGATAGGTTCTTACAGATTTTAATTTCGTTAAAAATTGAGAGAGTTATGAGTGTTGAAAGTTTGATAAGCAAAGATGTTTAAAATCAACATGCAGTTCTGGTTTTTTGCTTTGTGTGTTCTGTACATTAAGTTTCAGTGTACATGAGTAATACCATTGGATTCCTTGCAAAAAATCGGTCAAGATAGGCTCTTACGGATTTCAATTTCGTTAAAAATTGAGAGAGTTATGAATGTTTGAAGTTTGATAGCAAAGATGTTGAAAACCAAGGTGCAGTTCTGGTTTTTTAAGATGTCGAATGTGATGCTGTGACATCTTTTCTTTTTCTCTTATCTTCAAAACTCATGAAAGATGTCGAATGTGATGTTGTGACATCTTTCCTCTTTTTCTTAGTTTATCTTCAAAACTCAACCAATTCTTTTACATAACAAAAATCATCATTTTCCAATTCTGTTTTACACACTTCTTATTCATACTCCATAATATTTTGATCCACCAAAAAATCACAAAAAATATTATTATTTGATATATTTTTAATATATTCAAAAATATTGTTTTAAATGCTTTTAAAATTATTTCTTTTTCTTGATTTTTAAAACCAAAATGATTTTAAATATTCATGTGGATAAAATACTTTTTCATAAACCTTAATCATTGTTTATAACATGATTAATGATTTTATTTGATATTTTTATCATTTTTTACTTGATTTTTCTTTGAAAAATGCCCTTTAAAAAATGAAATTAGGGTTTCTTTGATTTTCACCCTAACAAATCTTTTTTCAAAAACATTTGGGCCTCTAAAAGAGTGTAAGACCCAACCCTTTTTGTACAAAAATATTTTGGGCCTCAGTTATTGTATAAGTCCTGATACGTTAAAAATCTCGGCGCGATCGCCATTTTCAAACTGAAAAT
Organism: Lathyrus tuberosus; assembly: GCA_022829125.1. Taxonomy (NCBI): domain Eukaryota; kingdom Viridiplantae; phylum Streptophyta; class Magnoliopsida; order Fabales; family Fabaceae; genus Lathyrus; species Lathyrus tuberosus. The sequence goes on along the minus strand of JALAZF010000122.1, from coordinate 1,205,604 downwards.
CATCTGGGCCTCCCCTCGTGTTGTAAGCCCCATTTCTTTTCCTAAAATACACTTTGGGCCTCTAATAGAGTGTAAGACCCACCCCTTTTTGTACATAAATAATTTGGGCCTCACACATTGTATAAGTCCCTCTGTACATTTTCAAAGTTCGGCGCGATCGTCGCCTTTTAACAAAAAAGACTATTGGGCTTCTCTTTGAGCTATAAGTGCCATTTATTTTCATTTTAAAACCTTTGGGCCTCTTGAGAGAGTGTAAGACCCATCCCTTTGTACAGAAAACCTTTTTTAGGCCTCAGTCACTTGTATAAGTCCCTGTACAAATTCAACAGTGCAATCACTACTAAAACCCTGAGCCTCTCCTTGAGCTGTAAGCCCCAATCTTTCCTTTCAAAGCATTTTCTCCTTTGATTTTGAAATATACTGTTGTTTTCAATCTTTCTTTGTTGAACAACTAACCAAGCAGCGTGGAAGCTCTACAACCGAGTAAGTGTTTATATGCTTTCATTTACCGCTTTCATATACATATAATTGTATTGTGGGGCTGTTTCGCTGTAAGTCTTTTTTCATAAACTCATATCGACTGTGTAATAATAGTATAGATATTTAGAGTTTCCCCGGCAACTACGTCTAGCACTAGGTAAACCCGTTTCGATCATTCTTAGAAATAGACAATACTAGATCCCCCATATGAGCACTAGATACAGTCTTCTCTTCGGTTGTCCTCCTTAGGAATTGTCAAGAAACTCTACTCCCCAGAGATGATCTCTTCTCCGTGAATTGCATCCCTTGAGTTTCTTCCAAATTCTCGAACTTTTCTGACTTGATCTATTCTTTGTGAATAGTCTGTCTTGAACTTCTCGGGGTTTGGGGACCCACAGGCTTTTTAAAAGCATCCCTGCCTCCTCTTGGGCGTTGTACAAGGACCCGTCGGCTTCTTAGAAGTATTCACAGCCTCCTCTTAGGCTTCGTATAAATGATTTCTTCCTCCGGGAATGATAGCCTCCTCTTGGGCTTCGTACAAATTGTCCCTCGGCTTCTTAAAAGTTTCCAGCCTCCTCTTGGGCTTCATACAAATTGTCCCGACGACCTCCTAGAGGTATAGGAACAGAAATTAGTCATCTTAATAGAACAATCTTTCCAAGAGTCTAGATCTTTCTACCGTGAACGTACTACTACTATTTCTTTAAGCATAGTACAAAAGATAAAACTCTAGACTTGGACAGTCTAATTTCCTTGAATCTCAAAGACATTCTCAAGTCCCTTTCAAAATTAGGAAGACACCCGCAGACTTGGACAGTCTCAAATACCCTTTGGATTCCCCGTTTCCTTAGAGAACAGGAAATAATCCCGATCCTCAGATCAAATCCATGAGTGCAACATTACTCATATAAGAACTGATTTTCTCTTAACCAACATACTGGACCTGTCACTCAACTGAAACAATACCCTTTTAGCCTCCATCTCGGGCTTCGTACGAGATACAAAGACTCTCTTATTGAGTCAAACCTTTTAGCCTCCATCTCAAGCTTCGTACGAGATACAAAGACTCTCTTGTTGAGTCAAACCTTTTAGCCTCCATCTCGGGCTTCGTACGAGATACAAAGGCTCTCTTGTTGAGCCAATCTCCCTTTTAGCCTCCATTTTGGGCTTCGTACGAGATACCAAAACACTCTCTTGTTGAGTATAAGAGGCTATCTTGTTGAGCCAATCTCCCTTTTAGCCTCCATCTCGGGCTTCGTACGAGATACAAAATCACTCACTTGTTGAGTATAAAAGACTCTCTTGTTGAGTCAATCACCTTTTAGCCTCCATCTCGGGCTTCGTACGAGATACAAAATCACTCTCTTGTTGAGTATAAAAGATTCTCTTGGTGAGTCACCATCTTTAGCCTCCATCTCGGGCTTCGTACGAGATACAAAAACACTCTCTTATTGAGTATAAAAGATTCTCCTGTTGAGTCAACCCTTTTAGCCTCTCTCTCGGGCTTCGTACGAGACACATAAAAACTCCCTCTTGTTGGGCCAATAGCCTCCTCTTAGGCTTTGTATAAGAAAACCCAGGTTGAGCCAATCAACCTTTTAGCATCAAAGTTGTGCCTCGTTCACAGTATACAAACATCAACAACTCCTTCCCTTTCATCTAATCACTGTAAGCGGCAAGCCTCTGGATTATTTACATCCATGCCACTGTCCCTCTTTTAGCATGAAAAATTTCTAAGGAAAGATAGCATTGCTCTACACTGAGTTAAAGTCTTCTCCTTCAGGTTGGAACCCCCCTATAAAGGAAATTATGGCATTGTCGGATTCACATATCCCGGTTAAAGTAATTCTCATTTATAAACAGTTGTGACAAACATGCCCTCTTTAGAGATGACAAATTCTCTCTAAAGACAATACCTTTTAGCTTCACATCTTGGGCTTCGAACAAGATACAAATAAACCCTTCAGCTTCACATCTTGGGCTTTGAACAAGATACAAACCACCTTCAGCTTCACATCTTGGGCTTTGAACAAGATATAGATCACCTTTCGCTTCACGTCTTGGGCTTTGAACAAGACACCAAAACACTCATTTCCTCCCATAGAATAGGAGGAACTGCGAACGCTCTGATTTCCCTGTTTCGGTAAATGGGAATACGTAGGCATAAGATTGAAAGAAAAATCTTAGCGAGCACACTAATCCAAAAACCTAAAGTCCCCTATCTCCACCCAATCTGACAAATTCCCCATGAATAGTCCCAGTTTTCCACCTTAATAAAGTAAGAAGAAAGAAAGGCCCCATGACCATATAGCATCCGTAACCTAACAGACCGCTGTTTAAACTCAGTATGCAAGCAGGGTTAATTGGAGACATCTATTTCCCTTCCTTAGTCAGCTCACAATAGGATAAAAAATGAATCGACCTGTAGTAAACCCCAAAGAGCGACAGCGCTTAAGAACCGCGTCCAAAATCGCTCGCTACAGTGCCCTGTCATTTTCTCCTTCCTTGAAGAAAAGACCTTCCAGATGAACATTACACGGGATATGTCTCATTGGGTATCCGAATTGACGACGAACTAAAACTGGATGATAGTTGATTCCTCCATTAGTTCCTATGAGGGGTACATTAGGGAAATTTCCACAACGGTCAATGATTCTTATCCCATCATAGATCCGATTGTACCAATCTATGTCAAAGTTGGTAAGAGACATGATTCTCTGTGACCAATGTAAAGTACTCTTGTGATCCCAAAAAGCTGCAAACTTGGGCAAGTGGGAATTGAACCATTTGTATAGCAGGGGTACACAGCATGTGATCATTCCTTCGCTGTACAAATTCTTTAAGTGTGCAGAATGATAAGCATCTGCGAGCAGGGTCGATACAGGGTTTCCAATCAAAATTATCTTAATGGAATTGGTATCAACGAAGTTATCAATGTTGGGAAACAGAAATAACCCGTAGGTGAGCAGAACAAAGATGCTCTCAAAAGCAGTCAAGTTCCCTATACTAGCAAAGTACATAGCTTTCTTTACCAAAAACCTGGCTGGTAAACCTTGGATTCCACCCTTAATGGTCATGTTAGTCCTGAATTCTGACTCGTCCAAATAGATTGCTCTTGCAATGGTTTGATCCTTAAGAATTTCTTCCAGTCCAGAAAAGGGAGCTTGGTCAGTGATTGGTAAATCAGTCAGGTGAGAGTATTCCTCCATTGTTGGTGCTAGTTGATTATCCGGGAATGTGAAACAGTGATAGACCGGATCATAGAACTGAATCAGCGTAGACAAGATTCCTTCAATTACATGGACCCTTAACAGAGACAGCAGTCCTCCGTACTTAGCTCTGAAAGCATCAGGGTTGGTGATCATCCTTGCCAACCCTCTTAAATCCTCTAGTTTTGGAACCTTGAAGGTGTACTTGTGCGTCTTCCTTCTACCGAAATCTATAACACAATCTTTCTCTCACTACAAGAAAAAAGGAGATTTAAGACACTTGAGTTGCGACAGTTATCACAAAACCGTCCTTATTCCTGGATTGCGACGGTTGTCACGATAGTTAGGGTCAACTGTCGTAGATTTTTTGCGACAGTTATCAAAAAACCGTCCTTATTCCTGGACTACGACAGTTCTCCCGACGGTTTGAGCCAACCATCGCAGATTTTTTAGGCATGTTGTATAAAATAATTGCGACATTTACCAAAGAACCGCCCTCTTTCCACACTCTCGACAGTTAAGGTGAAATGTCGCAATTACTTTAGCCAATCATAATCACTATTTTTTTTATTCATTTAATTTCCCACTTTTTTCTTTCATTTTTATTTTCCAACCTTTTCAATTTTATTAATTAATTTTAATAAATAATTATTATAATTATTTATTTACAATATAATAACAATATCCATACTACAACATTCTATAAAAAAATAGAAATAAAAAAAAAAAGCGAAAACCCTCTAATATTTCGCTCTCAATTTTTTCGCTAATGTTTCCCTCTTACATTTCACAAATCAATTTTACTTTCCCATCCATCTCTCACAAATAAATTTGACTTTCCCTCTTACTGAAAAAACAATTTCAATTTCAATTTTATAATAATGCAATAACATTTTAGAAATCCTCGTAAGACTTGTTTCTCATTTCAGTTAGTCCAAAACCACTACATAACAAAATCATCTCATTGAGAAACCCATTGTAACCCTAGAAGTTGAGAAACCATGTAATCCCAAAGATGAGAAACAATCTTCACCATTTATCATGATGAAACCCTCTCGTTTCATTAAACCGTCTCATGTGATGATTACTCTCCATTCACGACTCTTCCTCATTCTCACTCAAGATTGTACCTATTTCGTGAATCATTTCGTCCGAGCTCAACAATTTTCAGCGTCTCGAATTGACATGGCTGAACCATGAAGAGCCGAGAGAGTTCGTCTTCAAATCCCTCTGCTAAACAATGACCAATACCTCAACCTTCACTGTTCGAGCTTCAATCACAACTGCTGCAGTAACTCGCGTGTCGGTAATTCTCGAACTCCTGTGGTGTTTAGGCCAATTTTGTTGTGCTGATTTTTTTTCGTAGTTCAAATCATGTAAATGCTATAGAATTAGTTGTTGTTCTGTTAATCTCAATGTGTTGTTTGGGTTCACATTTATGGTATATCATTACACCATCAACCTCTATTAATATGCTACTGCTATTGTATGCTTAAGTTGTTGAAACTAATTATTATCCGCAACTTCAATGCATATTATTTTCGATTATAACATTGTTTCGATTGCGGGCCTTGGTTTGAGCTATGTTGTTTCGGTTTTGATTATAATCATGTAGCTGCTATGATCATTTTCTATAAGGTTTTTGCGAATTTGTTTTCTCATGCATACCGGTTTTGTTATAAGTAAAACTATTTCTATTCGGTCTTGATTCATTTGTGTATTTACGATATCGTGTGCGTACCAAATTAGATACTACAGATGATATTATTGAGGAAATCTCCTTTCAAAGCTTTGATGATGACATTACAAGATATTTTCTCTATTGCTTGTGCCTTCAGTCATGAACTCACTATGATGGGTATAGCTTAAACTCGCCATAGGTAACAATCATCCATGGATACATTAGGACTCTGTTTGAATAAAGTTATTTCATTTTATGTACTAGCATTAGTGTCTCTTTGGGCGAACATGCGAAAAAACTTAAATCTTATTTAAAAATAATTTAATCTTATTCAATCTTTGTAATAGAAATAACTTATACATCAACATTTATTATGATAAGCGCTTATGCGATAAGCTTCAAGTTAAGCCGCTTATCAAAATAGGGCTTAACTCTTATTATTAGTTGTTAACTAATAGTAGTATTTTCCAAATTCCAATATTCACTCTTTCTACTATGCATGGTAATGGTAATATCTTATTCATAAATTGTCTTTGTAGGTTTCATAAAGAAAGGAATATGACACAAATTTCAAAATTGTGTGATGATGTATTTAACTAGCTTGTGCAGGGTGGAGTTTCTACTGATGACCTTTATAACACAGTCTACAAGTAGGTTCATTTTTTTTCTTCATGTTTATCTACATACATTGAGAAGTATTGTCATTTTAATGATTCCTTAAATGATGATTTTATTGTTAATGGTGTTTCAATCGGTAATGCAATTCTAAACTTCTTGTTACTTAATACATTTTAAATATCAATTTGTAATTTGTGTTGCTTCAGGAGGTTGAAAGTGTTCTTACATCTCACCTCATACGAATTAATTGTTATTCTGTACAAACACATTTTTTAAAAAGATTTTCAAATACAATCTATAATCCCCTGTGTTACAGCATACAGGAAAGTCACTTCCCCTGACTTGCACTCCCATAAAGTTTGGAATTTGGATGGGAGGTGATAGAGATGGGAACCTAAACGTGACGGCGAAGGTGAGATTCTTTCACATCCGTTCAAGTGCAATACTTGCATCTTCTAAAATTGATCAGGTAAAGTTTTGAAACTTTGTAGTGGTTACTTCGCTATTATAAAGCTGCTATATTTGAATGATAATTCCATACATCGTCCAAAAATTTGTGTACATAATTGTATCAATTATTTGAGAAAATTTGTGTACATAATTTTTATTTATAAAACTTTGTCCTATGAGAAAATCATAAACTATTTTTAGGTAATAATATAGCTTATCAATTCTGACTTGTAACCTTCCAATGGTTATCCAAAAATTCTCATATCCTTGATCAAATATTGTTTCTTTATTATGAATATCCCTTCCTATAATTTTATCTATTCGTCGGATATTTGGAAAATAATGGCTAGTTATACTAAATCCTGATCCTGAATCAATTAGGACATGATATATCTTTCTATCATGTAAAACTTGAATTACTATTGAATTTTCTCTTCTATTAATTTTCTTACACTCTACAACTTTGATTGTCTTTCCATCAAAACATAATTCTATATATGTATCTTTAATTGTATAATCTTCAAAGCTATGTAAGAAATCCATTCCTAGAAGGAATTCTGTACTTACACTATCCTCTACTTCAATAGTTATTGGTATTTCATATTCCTTGATTAATAGAATAAGATCTGCCTTGTGCGTAATATGATGCTAATTATTATAGTAGTCTAAATAATAGTATTTATTTTCTAATTCTTTTATAGGAATTCCAATTCCTTGTATTAAATCTATAGTTATGTGACTTGTTCCAACTCCAGTATCTATCAGACATTGTATAGGGTTTCTTCCTAATTTTATCCCTATTTTTATAAAATATTGGGTACTTCCTCGTCTTCTTTTTTCTGTTAGCTCTAGACTTTCTCTACTCTTTGTAAAATATTTTAATGTCAAATTCTTTCTTTCAGATTTAGCATGACGAATAATAGCTTGATTTCTATCTCCTATTATCTCTCCTGAACTTTCAATCATATCTGGTATTTCATCTATTCTTATTTCTTCTATATAAGTTAATTGTTCGGGTCGCACTCTTCTGGGTGGTATCCATTCTACTACCCCATCAAATATTTCTTTAAACTTAATCTTCTCAGGTTTAAATCTCATCGTATGATGACATAGGCTTATTCCATAAATTGTTCTATAAGTTATAGAGTAGCAATGACTTCCTCGAGGCATCTCAAAATTCTCTAATTTATGGTATAATACCAACGCTTTATCTAAATTCCTATCATTTATCGATACACTAAAATTTGGTTCATATTCAAAAATTATCTTTCCAAAATATAAATTTCCCATTACTGCTCCTAATAGGGCATCTTGTACATTATGCTTTATTCTTTCATCTATTAAATATATAGCTATAGGTGAGTCTAGTTTTTCTTGAAAATATCCTTTAAACATTACTTGTACTTTAATCAAATCGACCACTTTCATTTTATTTCTTTTATTCTTATCCAGGTTCCTTAAGATCAAATCTATTATGTCTCGAGATATTAATGGAATTCTACCCTTTTTCTTGGCAATTCCTATTTATATACTTTCTTCATGAATTTTTTGTATCCTTACGGTCTGTCCTATGTATTTTCCAAAATTTTATACTAGAGTTCTTGTTGGCTCTATATCTAGATCTAATCTTTTAATTTCTTCTAATTTTTCATATTCTCTAACTTCAGAAAATTCTACCGATTGATCAGTGGTTTCTGCTTCTTCTCTATTCATAGTCACTGGAGTCTTCAGAGTTTATACTAGCACTATATATACTGCTATCTGATTCTATTTCATATTCTATAGGCTCAAAACCATAATTATATATTTCATGTAAAATTTTTACATTGTTTTTGTTTTTTTTTTGGACATTGGTTAGCATAGTGCCCTTCTTGTTTACAGATAAAACATGTACACTTTCTTGTTCTTTCTGGAAAGTTACTAGACTTATTACTTTCTTCATTTCCTTTATTGTGTTTTGATCTAGAATTATCAAATCTTTTCTTTCTAAAATATCTATTTTTATTATCATTATATCTCTTATAATTGGTTTTCTTAAACTTCCATTTTTTTTCTTTTCTTAAAAGGTCTATTACATCCGTATTGTCCTATTTCACTATTTTTTGGACAACATAATTGTCGCTTTTGATATTTATAAATTTTATTTTGATTAGTTGTTTCTATACAGTAATCGGTTATCTTCTGTCTTGCGAACCATATTCTGGCACCTAGTGTAGGGGTTCGATTTTCTCCTTCTAGTTCTTTTAACTTCTTTAAAAAATCATTTATTATTCTTGATCTGAATGGTTCGGGTAATTTTTCATAATACATTCTGCCGTAAAATTCATATTCTTGTGATGTTTCTTTGAATCTTGCCTTGTAAAATAATTCGGTATACTCACGGGTATATTGGTCAAAATAACACATATTACATATGTTAATATTCATCATTCTTCTAATAGCATTTTCTTTATCTATTTCTCATAGATTCTTTACATCTGAATAATAACCTAAAAATTCTCCTCTTATAAGTTTCTCAATATTACTAAGAAATCTTATAAGTGTATCTGACTCAGTTTTTAATGCATCATAACGTTCTCCTAGACTTTCGATAAATCTTTCTACACTTCCTCTCATGGTTCTTCTTAGAAATTCAATTCCTTGTTCTTTAGTCATTCCTTCTTTATTTATTACTGCACCATTCTCTTTTATCCACATTGTTATCATCTTTTCTCTATCTACAACACAATCTAGATCTAAATAAATCCCTGTTGGATTTAATGTCTGTGGTTCTTTATCATAGGGTACATATCTCATAGGAATATGATCATTGGGTTTTTTAATAAAATATTGTCTCCGATCTATCTTTTTTCTAATAGGATTTATTTGTTCTTCCTCGTATACTCTCCAATTGCTATTTTCTATATTACTTCCAGTGCTTGATGTTTCTCCTTGGTTTACTTGTCCAGGGTTTACAACCGTTGGAGGTACAGTATTAGGTTTTATATCGGCATGTTCATTTCTATTTGTGATGTTCAATTCTTGTAGTTTTTCTATTATCAGATCCTCGTATTCACTATCATTATCGCAATTTAAATATTGATCTATATTAACCTTAATATTTTCTTCTGTACTAGAGGTACTATCTCCTAAAGATTTTTCACCATTTACTTCTTCTATTTCATTTCCATACAATCCTAATATAGTTGGAGACATATGGTCCTTGTTTTTTAATATGATGTCTATGATTGATTTTTGTTTTTCTTTGTTGGTAGTAGGAGGTCTCCCTATAATATCTTGAATGAATCTTTTTTCTTTTTCGTCTTCTAATAAAATATTAGTTATTTCTAGTTTATTCTTAATAATTTCTAATTGTTCATTTAGAAATTCTAATCTTTCATGATTGATTAATTTTAAGAAATTCTGCTTAACTTTATCTTGTTCTAGGATTTCTATCTCTTCTCGAAGTAGCCTTATTCTTTCCATATTATATTTTTTGTAACACTGTGTAGATCTGTTCTAAAATTTCTAGTTGTGTTTCATCCTTTTCTATTTCTATCTGTTTTAGAATACTAGTCTCAATTTGAGTTTTATAATGTATAATATAAATCTTTATTCTTAGTATGCATGAAGATGTAAAATTATAAATATCTTGATTTTCATCAGGAACAATAGGTAATAAAAATCCATTAAATTTATCATGACTCTATGTTGCTAGAGTTGAGGTACTAGCTTGGTTTGTGTCTATCTTATTGTCTGTAGTCTTCCTAGGCTCTGATACCATTGTGGGGGGATCAGGAAGCTCATCTTTCATTTCGCATATACAGGGACATTGGCAGATTAATTTTACACAAAAATGAGAGGAACAATATCCATTACCTGTACATGTCTTATGTTTGCTCTTGTATTTTATTAGTCTTTCTAGGGTATTCATAAGCTCAATCTGTCTCTCTTTTATAAATTATTTATCTTCAATCATACAGGTTATAATATCAACTATTTCATTATTCCTATTAAACCATCGATTCCAATTGGGATTATTATTAGAAGTGTTTGAAGGGTTAACTTCATCTAAATCAATTTGATCATGATTGCTTGGGATATCAATATCATGGTCTAGGTTGTAATCTAAATCGGCTTGATCTATATAATCTTCGAATTCAGACTGTGTAAGTGAACCCATGATGTAAGGGTTTTCCTAATCTCTTATTTGCTTTGAATACTTCGTGGACAACGGTCTTTTACTTCAAATAACAGTGAATAATAAACTAAGAAGATAAATGGGCCTTACCACACTTCTTTCAGTGATTAATTGAGGTTGCCGTCTTTCTCAACACCTAAACGATGCCTTGCTGGCAAAAATACGGTGGACTTCAGACCTCGGCCTCCGATCACCTTCCGAACCGGGAGAATAACCCTTCTTCTGAAATGTTTATTATACTCTTATTTGAACTAAATAGACGTGAGGAAATATTCTGACTAACAAGATTTCAGAAAACAGAAAGTTTTATTTAAAACATAGTGATTTTACATATACAAGCTTTTCTTATTCTTAGAACCCCTTTAATATATCCTTTTATCCCTGTTAAAATTGTCTCGGGAAAATATCTGAGCTTGGATAAATCGTTCTTGGGATCAATATAAATTGAATCTATAAAACCAAATCTTAGAAGATCAGTAAGAAGATTGACATCTTCCCAATCATCTAAAATTATCAGTATTCTTGGATATATACCCTTGTATTCAATAAAATAATTATCAATTTCTTTGGGATTCCCTTGATAAATAAAATTGACCACTTGTTGATAAGCTTCAAGAAACTTATCAGTGGGTTCCTTTGCGGGACAGTTAATCAACTTATCTTTAAAAGTATTAATAAATCGCAATTTTTTAGGAACTTCTTTTTCTCTTCCCAAAAAACTGGATGTATTAGGACTTTCTTTTGACAGATCTGGATATTGGGTTATATTAAGTACTTGTAGTATATCTTTCTGAACTTGATTCATATATATGGAAAAAGTTTCCATTTTATTATCAATCTTGGAAAATTGTTCGTCTATATCGGATGCCATGAGGCAAAATTGCTGCTCAATTTCAGCAAGCTTGGTGGCAATGACCTTGGTTTTATCGTCTTGGAATTGCTTCTCCATTGTATCGGGAGAGATGATCTGCAAAATAATTGTTAGCTCCTTTTATATAAATAACCTTAAAAGTAAAGGGGCTTATTCTCATCTGCCATCTAATTCTTCTCCGATTAACAATATTATCTTTAATCTTATTTTCTAAAAATGCTTTTACCTGAGTATTATTTGTTTTAATAATAAACTCTTTCTTTGCCAACCAAATCTTAAAAGATTCAATTGTTCTAATAACGGCTAATACTTCTTTTTAATTAATATCATAATTTAATTCAGCACCTCTAAAAGTTCCTGAAGTATATCTTAGAATTATATTATCACCTTGTCTTCTTAACACTGCTCCCCAGAATTTATCTGACGCATCTATTTCTATGTATAATTCATCTTCTTCCCTGGGTAACGGAAGTTTTTCTAGATTTTTTACCTTTTCTTTAATACTTTGGACCCATTTCGTATCTTCTTCAGTCCATTCAAATTTATTATCTTTCTTGATCTTAACCTGTAATTTACTCTTGAGTTTAGCACAATCTTTAATAAACTATGAGGCATAGTTTATATGTCCTAAAAATGATTGAACTTGTTTGAGATTCTCCAATTGGTCTGGAAATTCTAAGATCTTTTCAAAAATATGGGGTTGTAATTCTATAACTCCTTTGTCAATTATTAATCCTAAATAACTAATTTTTTCTTTAGCCAATTCGGCCTTCTTTTTGCTTAATACTAAACCATTTTGATATGCTCTTATGACAAAAATAAATAAATGTTTATTATGTTCTTCAATGGTTTGGCTAAAAATTAATATATCATCTATATATATAATTATAAAATGATAACAATCTTTGTAGATTTTATCTAATCTTTCTTGAAAAATGGCTGGGCTTGTTTTTAAACCCATAGGTAACACATTCCATTTATACCTACCTTGTGGTATGCTGAAAGCAGTACAAGCTTTACTTTCTTCTTGTAATAAAATCTGATAAAATCCTGATTTTAAGTCAAATTTTGAAAATATCTTTCCTTCTTTTATTTTCTCATAAATCATGTCTTTTCTTGGTAGAGGATAAGGATAATATTTTACAACCTTATTTAAAGGCTTATAATTAATTACTAGTCTTGGTTCTCCTCTTTTTATCTCACTATGATTCCTGACTAGAAAGCTTGCTGAATTATTGGCACTCTTAGTTTCTCGGATCAGTTTATATTTTAGATGTTTGTCTATAATATTTTCATAGTCCCTTTCATCTTCTTTAGTGTAGATCATAGGTTTTTCACATATCGGTTTTTCTGTTAATAATTCAATTTTAGCAAAATATTGGTTTCTTTTGGAAAAAGCTTGTGGGTCTTCTTCATAACATTCTTCTAATAATTTTAAATTTTTTTCTTTTATATAGAATTTCGTGTCATTTACATAAATTGGTAATCTCTCACCATGCTGGCTGGGCGGATAATTATGTCTATAAGGCTGTTTTATTAATATTTCTGAAAACTCGGTTCCACATGGGCTTGTAAAATATACCTTAGTTATATCTAAAGTAAAAGGTAGATTTTTATTTATAAAACTTTGTCCTATGAGAAAATCATAAACTATTTTTGGGTAATAATATAGCTTATCAATTCTGACTTGTAACCTTCCAATGGTTATCCAAAAATTCTCATATCCTTGATCAAATATTGTTTCTTTATTATGAATATCCCTTCCTATAATTTTATCTATTCGTCGGATATTTGGAAAATAATGGCTAGTTATACTAAATCCTGATCCTGAATCAATTAGGGCATGATATATCTTTCTATCATGTAAAACTTGAATTACTATTGAATTTTCTCTTCTATTAATTTTCTTACACTCTATCAACTTTGGTTGTCTTTCCATCAAAACAGAATTCTATATATGTATCTTTAATTGTATAATCTTCAAAGCTATGTAAGAAATCCATTCCTAGAAGGAATTATGTACTTACATTATCCTCTACTTCAATAGTTATTGGTATTTCATATTCCTTTATTAATAGAATAAGATCTGCCTTGTGCTTAATATGATGCTTATTATTATAGTAGTCTAAATAATAGTATTTATTTTCTAATTCTTTTATAGGAATTCCAATTCCTTGTATTAAATCTATAGTTATGTGACTTGTTCCAGCTCCAGTATCTATCAGACATTGTATAGGGTTTCTTCCTAATTTTATCCCTATTTTTATAAAATATTGGGTACTTCCTCGTCCTCTTTTTTCTGTTAGGTCTAGACTTTCTCTACTCTTTGCAAAATCTTTTAATGTCAAATTCTTTCTTTCAGATTTAGCATGACGAATAATAGCTTGATTTCTATCTCCTATTATCTCTCCTGATCTTTCAATCATATCTGGTATTTCATCTGTTCTTATTTCTTCTATATAAGTTAATTGTTCGGGTCGCACTCTTCTGGGTGGTATCTATTCTACTACCCCATCAAATATTACTTTAAACTTAATCTTCCCAGGTTTAAATCTCATCGTATGATGACTTGGGCTTATTCCATAAATTGTTCTATAAGTTATAGAGTAGCAATGACTTCCTCGAGGCATCTCAAAATTCTCTAATTTATGGTATAATACCAACGCTTTATCTAAATTCCTATCATTTATTGATACACTAAAATTTGGTTCATATTCAAAAATTATCTTTCCAAAATATAAATTTCCCATTACTGCTCCTAATAAGGCATCTTGTACATTATGCTTTATTCTTTCATCTATTAAATACATAGCTATAGGTGAGTCTAGTTTTTCTTGAAAATATCCTTTTATCATTACTTGTACTTTAATCAAATCGACCACTTTCATTTTATTTCTTTTATTCTTATCCAGGTTCCTTAAGATCGAATCTATTATGTCTCGAGATATTAATGGAATTCTACCCTTTTTCTTGGCTATTCCTATTTCTATACTTTCTTCATGAATTTTTTGTATCCTTACGGTCTGTCCTATGTATTTTCCAAATTTTTCTACTAGAGTTCTTGTTGGCTCTATATCTAGATCTAATCTTTTAATTTCTTCTAATTTTTCATATTCTCTAACTTTAGAAAATTCTACCGATTGATCAGTGGTTTCTTCTTCTTCTCTATTCATAGTCACTGGAGTCTTCAGAGTTTATACTAGCACTATATATACTGCTATCTGATTCTATTTCAGATTCTATAGGCTCAAAACCATAATTATATATTTCATGTAAAAAATTTACATTGTTTTTTATTCTTTTTGGACATTGGTTAGCATAGTGCCCTTCTTGTTTACAGACAAAACATGTACACTTTCTTGTTCTTTCTGGAAAGTTACTAGACTTATTACTTTCTTCCTTTCCTTTATTGTGTTTTGATCTAGAATTATCAAATCTTTTCTTTCTAAAATATCTAGTTTTATTATCATTATATCTCTTATAATTGGTTTTCTTAAACTTCCATTTTTTTCTTTTCTTAAAAGGTCTATTACATCTGTATTGTCCTATTTCACTATTTTTTGGACAACATAATTGTCGCTTTTGATATTTATAAATTTTATTTTGATTAGTTGCTTCTATAGAGTAATCGGTTATCTTCTGTCTAGCGAACCATATTCTGGCACCTAGTGTAGGGGTTCGATTTTCTCCTTCTAGTTCTTTTAACTTCTTTGAAAAATCATTTATTATTCTTGATCTGAATGGTTCGAGTAATTTTTCATAATACATTCTGCCGTAAAATTCATATTCCTGTGATGCTTCTTTGAATCTTGCCTTGTAAAATAATTCGGTATACTCACAGGTATATTGGTCAAAATAACACATATTACATATGTTAATATTCATCATTCTTCTAATAGCATTTTCTTTATCTATTTCCCATAGATTCTTTACATCTGAATAATAACCTAAAAATTCTCCTCTTATAAGTTTCTCAATATTACTAAGAAATCTTATAAGTGTATCTGACTCATTTTTTAATGCATCATAACGTTCTCCTAGACTTTCGATAAATCTTTCTACACTTCCTCTCATGGTTCTTCTTAGAAATTCAATTCCTTGTTCTTTAGTCATTCCTTCTTTATTTATTACTGCACCATTCTCTTTTATCCACATTGTTATCATCTTTTCTCTATCTGCAACACAATCTAGATCTAAATAAATCCCTGTTGGATTTAATGCCTGTGGTTTTTTTATCATAGGGTACATATCTTATAGGAATATGATCATTGGGTTTTTTAATAAAATATTGTCTCCGATCTATCTTTTTTCTAATAGGATTTATTTGTTCTTCCTCGTATACTCTCCAATTGCTATTTTCTATATTACTTCCAGTGCTTGATGTTTCTCCTTGGTTTACTTGTCCAGGGTTTACAACCGTTGGAGGTACAGTAATAGGTTTTATATCGGCATGTTCATTTCTATTTGTGATGTTCAATTCTTGTAGTTTTTCTATTATCAGATCCTCGTATTCACTATCATTATCGTAATTTAAATATTGATCTATATTAACCTTAATATTTTCTTCTGTACTAGAGGTACTGTCTCCTAAAGATTTTTCAGCATTTACTTCTTCTATTTCATTTCCATACAATCCTAATATAGTTGGAGACATATGGTCCTTGTTTTTTAATATGATGTCTCCGATTGATTTTTGTTTTTCTTTGTTGGTAGTAGGAGGTCTTCCTATAATATCTTGAATGAATCTTTTTTCTTTTTCCTCTTCTAATAAAATATTAGTTATTTCTAGTTTTTTCTTAATAATTTCTAATTGTTCATTTAGAAATTCTAATCTTTCATGATTGATTAATTTTAAGAAATTCTGCTTACCTTTATCTTGTTCTAGGATTTCTATCACTTCTCGAAGTAGCCTTATTCTTTCCATATTATATTTTTTGTAACATTGTGTAGATCTGTTCTAAAATTTCTAGTTGTGTCTCATCCTTTTCTATTTCTATCTGTTTTAGAATACTAGTCTCAATTTGAGTTTTATAATGTATAATATAAATCCCTATTCTTAGTATGCATGAAGATGTAAAATTATAAATATCTTGATTTTCATCTGGGACAATAGGTAATAAAAATCCATTCAATTTATCATGACTCTCTGTTTCTAGAGTTGAGGTACTAGCTTGGTGTGTGTCTATCTTATTGTCCGAAGTCTTCCTAGGCTCTGATACCATTGTGGGGGGATCGGGAAGCTCATCTTTCATTTCGCATATACAGGGACATTGGCAGATTAATTTTACACAAAAATGAGAGGAACAATAACCACTACCTGTACATGTCTTATGTTTGCTCTTGTATTTTATTAGTCTTTCTAGGGTATTCATAAGCTCAACCTGTCTCTCTTTTATAAATTCTTTATCTTCAATCATACAGGTTATAATATCAACTATTTCATTATTGCTATTAAACCATCGATTCCAATTGGGATTATTATTAGAAGTGTTTGAAGGGTTAACTTCATTTAAATCAATTTGATCATGATTGCTTGGGATATCAATATCATGGTCTAGGTTGTAATCTAAATCGGCTTGATCTATATAATCTTCAAATTCAGACTGTGTAAGTGAACTCATGCTGTAAGGGTTTTCCTAATCTCTTATTAGCTTTGAATACTTCATGGACAACGATCTTTTACTTCAAATAACAGTGAATAATAAACTAAGAAGATAAATGGGCCTTACCACGCTTCTTTCAGTGATTAATTGAGGTTGCCGTCTTTCTCAACACCTAAACGATGCCTTGCTGGCAAAAATACGGTGGACTTCAGACCTCGGCCTCCGATCCCCTTCCGAAGCGGGAGAATAACCCTTCTTCTGAAATGTTTATTATACTCTTATTTGAACTAAATAGACGTTAGGAAATATTCGGACTAACAAGATTTCAGAAAACAGAAAGTTTTATTTAAAACATAGTGATTTTACATATACAAGCTTTTCTTATTCCTAGAACCTGTGTCCTCTATCCTAGAACTGACGGGCTTATATAGAAAATATTACATACTATACAACCTTGGTTACATTTTTACTAGAGTTACTTTCTTTTTTTTCTTTTTCAAACCATAGTTGCTTTTTATCTTCAACTTTATTATTGTCGGCCACCCACTTTTACTATTCTTGTCTTTTGCCATAATGAGCCTTCACTACATTTTCTTTATATCTTCTCTTTTTTCAAACTTTATCTCTTGTTGGCCACGTATCTACTCTTTTTTCAAACCTTATCTCTTGTCTTTATTACTTGTCTTGTCCTTTGCTATAATGGCAGGAATGGTCCCTACTCCCACCACTTTTGACTATTTTACAAAATTCTAGATGGGTGATGAGCTGTCCTTGGAAATTATTTCTTTCAATCCTTTGGCTAAACATCTGTAAAGTTCTTAATGTTCCGGGTTGTTGATCCTTGTCTTTTTTTCATATAACTATTGATTTTTCTGTCATGGCATAACTCCATAATTTTCCTTGATCATATGTCTACTTCATTACCATAAGAATTACATGAAATCCTAGGGCTCTTCTTCTTGTTATCCAATCTTTAGTGAGCATAGGCTTTTCATCTTTGGTAGATAATTGCTGTCCTTGAATTTCTTCATTATTTAGATTTCCTATTTTAACAAAATAGACTGCCTCTCCTTCTTGGTCTGGACTGGCTGTATAAATCTTGACAAATACAGTTTTTTGAGGATTAACCCGTTTAATATATCCTTTTATCCCTGTTAAAATTGTCTCGGGAAACTATATGAGCTTGGATAAATCGTTCTTGGGATCAATATAAATTGAATCTATAAAACCAAATCTTAGAAGATCAGTAAGAAGATTGACATCTTCCCAATCATCTAAAATTATCAGTATTCTTGGATATATACCCTTGTATTCAATAATATAATTATCAAGTTCTTTGGGATTCCCTTGATAAATAAAATTGACCACTTGTTGATAAGCTTCAAGAAACTTATCAGTGGGTTCCTTGGCGGGACAATTAATCAACTTATCTTTAAAAGTACTAATAAATCGCAATTTTTTAGGAACCTCTTTTTCTCTTCGCAAAAAACTGGATGTATTAGGACTTTCTTTTGACAGATCTGGATATTGGGTTATATTAAGTACTTGTAGTATATCTTTCTGAACTTGATTCATATATATGGAAAAAATTTCCATTTTATTATCAATCTTGGAAAATTGTTCATCTATATCAGATGCCATGAGGCAAAATTGCTGATTATGGAGGTGTAGGACATGTTGCAGCTGATTGTGCCAGGAAGAATGTGGTGAAGTGTTACAACTGTGGTGAACCTGGTCATATTAGTACAAAGTGTCAGAAACCGAAGCAAACTCCAGCTGGTGGGAAGGTATTTGCTTTAGCGGGAACTCAGACTTCAAGTGCAGACCGTCTGATTAGAGGTACTTGTTTCATTAATAGTACTCCTTTAGTTGCTATTATTGATACTGGAGCGACTCATTCGTTTATTTCGTCTGAGTGCGCGAAGCGTTTGAATCTTGTGTTGTCTTTGATGGGTGGTGAGATGGTTATTGATACTCCAGCGATGGGGTCAGTAACTACTTCTTTGGTTTGTCTAAGATGTCCTTTGACCATTTATGGTAAAGACTTTGAGATGGATTTGGTGTGTTTGCCGTTGGAGGGTTTAGATGTGGTTCTGGGTATGAATTGGTTGCAATTCAATCGAGTTCACATTGATTGTTATCATAAGCTGGTAAGGTTTCCTTCTCTTGAGGAAGACGAAGACTCGAGTTTCTTATCTACCAAAGAGTTGAAGAGACTTTTGGCGGATGAAGCTCAGTTGTTTGGGTTGTTTGCATCTTTGACTGTGGATAGTCAAGTTTCACTTGATGTGTTTCCTGTTGTGTGTGAATTTCCGGAAGTGTTTCCAGAGGATATTTCAGATTTGCCGCCAGAGAGAGAGGTGGAGTTTTCTATAGATCTAGTTCCTGGTACTAGACCTGTTTCTATGGCACCTTATCGTATGTCGGCATCTGAGTTGGTTGAGTTAAAGAAACAGTTGAATGAGTTGTTGGAGAAGAGGTTTGTGAGACCTAGTGTTTCTCCTTGGGGTGCTCCAGTTTTATTGGTGAAAAACAAAGATGGAAGTATGCGGTTGTGTATTGATTATCGCCAGTTGAATAAGGTGACGATTAAGAATAAGTATCCTCTTCCAAGGATTGATGATCTGATGGATCAGTTGGTTGGTGCGTGTGTGTTTAGTAAGATTGATTTGAGATCAGGGTATCATCAGATTAGGGTAAAGGAGGAAGATATTCAGAAGACGGCTTTTAGGACACGATACGGTTATTATGAATATTATGTGATGTCGTTCAGGGTTTCTAATGCGCCAGGTGTGTTCATGGAATACATGAATCGTATATTTCACGAGCATCTGGATCGATTTTTCGTTGTGTTTATTGATGACATTTTGATTTATTCTAAGTCTCGGGAGGAGCACGCGGAACATTTGCGTATCGTTTTGCAAGTTTTGAAGGAAAGGAAGCTTTTTGCCAAATCGTCCAAGTGTGAATTCTGGTTGTCGGAGGTGAGTTTTCTTGGACACGTAATTTCAGGTAATGGTATTTTTGTGGATCCATCTAAAGTAGAAGCAGTGCTACAATGGGAGGCTCCGAGATCTATTACTGATATTCGAAGCTTTTTTGGGTTTGGCTGGTTATTATCGAAGGTTTATTGAAGGTTTTTCTAAGCTAGCACTTCCTTTGACCCAGTTAACTTGTAAAGGGCAAGCGTTCATTTGGGATATTCGGTGCGAGGAAAGTTTTAATGAGCTGAAGAGAAGATTGACGACAACTCTGATTTTGATTCTGCCGAATCCTAATGAACCATTTGTGGTTTATTGTGATGCTTCTTTGATTGGTCTAGGTGGTGTTCTGATGCAAGAAGGTAAGGTTGTGGCGTATGCTTCAAGGCAGTTAAGAGTTCATGAGAAAAATTATCCTACTCATGATCTTGAATTAGCGGCTGTGGTGTTTGTGTTGAAGATCTGGAGGCATTATCTCTACAGTGCAAGGTTTGAAGTCTTTAGTGATCATAAAAGTTTGAAATATTTGTTTGATCAGAAAGAGCTAAATATGAGGCAATATATATGGTTGGAATTTTTGAAGGACTACGACTTTGGCTTGAATTACCATCCTGGTAAAGCTAATGTGGTAGCCGATGCATTAAGTGGAAATCATTGCATATGTCCGCTTTAATGGTTAAGGAGTGGGAACTTTTGGAATCATTTAGAGATTTGAGTTTGGTTTGTGAAGTGATGTCGGATAGCGTGAGGCTTGGAATGCTAACGATTACTAATGATTTTCTGATGACGGTTAGTGAGAAACCGAAGCTGGATGTGAAATTTGTGGATTTGATGTTGGTGGGAGAAAAAGTTGCGAATAGTGATTTTCAAGTGGACATTAATGGTGTTTTGAGATTCCGAGGTAGAATTTGTATTCCTGATGATGCGGAGTTGAAAAAGATGATTTTGGAAGAAGGACACCGGAGTAATTTGAGTATACATCCGGGAGTGAATAAGATGTATCAGGATTTGAAGAAGATTTTCTGGTGGTCTGGATTGAAAAGAGATGTGGCTCAGTTTGTTTATGCATGTTTGACTTGTCAGAAATCGAAGGTGGAACATCTGAGGCCTAGTGGTTTGTTGCAACCGTTGGATATTCCTGAGTGGAAGTGGGATAGCATTTCCATGGATTTTGTGACAGGGTTGCCGAATACTCAGCGATGGCATAATACTATTTGGGTGATTGTGGATAGGCTGACTAAATCGGCTCATTTCATTCCGATTGACATTAGTTTTTCTTTGGAGCGGTTAGCTGAGATCTACATCAGTGTAATTGTGAAGTTACATGGGGTTCCATTGAGTATTGTTTCTGATCGAGATCCTAGGTTTACCTCGAGATTTTGGGAAAGTTTACAGAAGGCATTGGGTTCTAAATTGAGATTGAGTTCGGCTTATCATCCGCAGACGGATGGTCAGACGGAGAGGTCGATTCAGTCTTTGGAAGATTTGTTGAGAGTGTGTGTTTTGGAACAAGGTGGGGCGTGGGACAGTTATCTTGCATTGATTGAATTTACGTATAATAACAGTTTTCATTCTAGTATTGGAATGGCACCGTTTGAAGCATTGTATGGACGAAGATATCGGACACCGTTGTGTTGGCACGAATCTGGTGAGAGGACAGTAGTTGGACCGGAGTTGGTGCAACAGACGACGGAAAAAGTGAAGCTTATTTGAGAGAAAATGAAGGCTTCTCAGAGTAGACAAAAGAGTTATCATGATAGGAGACGGAAGGATCTTGAGTTTCAAGAGGGCGATCATGTATTTCTGAGAGTTACACTGGTGATGGGTGTGGGTCGTGCATTGAAATCGAAGAAGCTTACTTCTCGGTTTATTGGTCCTTACCAGATATCTGCGAGAGTGGGTGCTGTGGCGTATAGGGTGGCGTTACCGCCGAATCTGTCAAATTTGCACGATGTGTTTCATGTTTCACAGCTTCGGAAGTATGTTACGGATCCGTCGCATGTGATTTCGATGGATGAGGTTGAGGTAAGGGAGAACCTTACGATCGAGGCATTACCAGTTAGGATTTTGGATCGCGAGGTGAAGAGGTTGAGAGGCAAGGATATTGCACTTGTGAAAGTGGCGTGGGGAGGCGCTGCTGAGGGCAATTTGACTTGGGAGTTGGAGAGTCGGATGCGGGAGTCGTATCCAGAGTTGTTCGTCTCAGGTATATTTTCGAGGACGAAAATTTCTAAGTGGCGAAGAGTTGTAACGCCCCAGTTTTGTGTGAGTTTTATTTAATCAAGTCGTTTTGATTATTTTATTATTATTTTATTTTATTTTCGAATTTTATTTGGAAATATGTTATTTTTCAATGTTGTGATATTTTATCGGGTTTTGGGAACGTTTGCGAGATATTTGAGTGTGGGGGTATTTTGGTCATTTTATAATATTTTTCATTAAGTAGAAAAATAGAAAATAGAAAGAGAGAAAAATAGAGAGAAAGAAAAAGAGAAGAAAGAAAAAGGGAAGAAAAGAGGAGAAGAGAAGAAAAGTGAGAAAATCTTGGGAAATCAAAGAAAACAACTTCTAGAATCGATTTAATCGGGTAAGGGTGCGAAACTCAGTTATTGTATGCTTGTATATGATTATGTATGTGTGTTTGTGGTTGTTATTGGATTGAATTGGGGAAAAATTTAGTAAAACCTACATTATGTAAAATGGATTAGAAATCGATTAAATGTGTTGGAAATCATGTTTTTAGTGCTCATTATTGTTGATACATGATAGATACATGTTGCTATGCATTGTATTGCCAATTTTCTGGTGTGTAGGTGAAAAATTGGATGATTTTGGTTGAGAAAACGCAGAACAAAGTTCTGCAGAATTTTTTTTCTGGTTTTTCCAGGTCATACGCGTATGGGGCATGTTCATACGCGTATGGACCTTGGCATTACGCGTAACAGGGGCGAGGCATGGGCCAATATGCGTATGGATTTTCATTTTACCCGGCCATCTGCCCATTTGCGTATGATACGCGTAGCATTTCAGGGCAATACGCGTATGGTGTTGGCCCTACGCGTATTGGAATTAAAATGGGAATTTTTGGGAAAAATGGTCTCTGCCCATACGCGTATGGCCTTGGGCAATACGCGTATGGCATGGCGAGGAATTTGGCCAATACACGTATGGCTCAGGGCAATACGCGTATGGTCAGGAGAATGGTAAAATGGGACTTTTCAAAATATCATTTTCGTTTTTCTTTCGTAACTTGGGTTCCGTTTATCCGATTTTTACATTCTTGGTATCGTTGGAAAGCTATTGAGCTGTACTTTCTTATTATGATGATTGGGAAATTGTTAGCCGATTTAATTATGTCGGAATTTGGAATAGTGTCAGTTTGTCGACTTTTGTCGTTGTAACTGTGCGTAATTAATGTGTATTATGCAAGGTGCTATTGTATGATGTAAATGTATGTGTTTAGATGGTGTTGTGAGGATTTGTGGCCGTATGGCAATTAAATGCATTGTTTTGGGCATAAGTGCAAAGTGTGATTTTGTTGATTGAGATGAATGCATATATGTGTGCATATTAAATGTCATGAGTCATTGTATGCCAAGCATCATGATATGCATTGTTGAGACGTCCTGAGTGACGGTTTGGATTCCAGAGGGAATTCGCTATAACGTCGTGTGCCCATGTGGGGTGTGAGCGATGATTATAGACGATCGTGTGCCCATGTGGGGTGTGAGCGATCGAGTCGTGTGCCCGTGTGGGGTGTGAGCGATCCATAAACGTCGTGTGCCCATGTGGGGTGTGAGCGACGGGGGACATCGTATGCCCGACGGGGAGTTACAGTGATGTAACGAGCGATGATTCCAGCAGAGTTCCTGAGTGAACTAGTGATGAGAAACAATGGAAGTCGGTACCGCATGTGCATATGCATAGAGTCGTTGTGTCGGTCTCTTGCATTTGCATAAATCATTATGGTTGTTTATGTGAGGAATTATGGATAAATTGATAAATTGATATATGGATATGGGTATGGTTGGTATACCTTGGTGATGGAAATATGAATTATACGTTGTGTGGTATTGTGTTTGAATTATGGTGTGAGTTGTGGTGAGAACCGTATATATGTGTATTTTTGTGTTATATATAATTGTGTGCAATTATATGATGATTGTTTTTCTCACCCTTCTGCTCTTTTATAATGCTCTATGAGGCATTGCAGATTAGAGTTGCTGGAGGTCTTTTTGTGAAGCTTTGCATCTTCATTCTTTTGTCGGTCGGCTCTGATATGTGACACCGGGTAGCTAGGGAGGCCGTTTGTGATATTTGTGCATTATGTATATATATATATATATATATATATATATATATATATATATATATATATATATATATATATATATATATATATATATATATATATATATATATATATATATATATATATATATATATATATATATCTTTTGGCTTGTGCATGTATAACTTGATGTATGACAAACTTCTCATGATATATGTATATGTTATTCAGTTTTAGATTTTCCGCTTTTATTCTAAAATATGAAATGTGGGTGTAAGGAACTAAGTTCCTCTGTTGATTGCTACCCCACTGTTGCATATCTTCATAAGCAGGTGTTGTATGATTTGTTTCAATATAATGTGATTCCCCCGTCTATGCCATGATAATTTAGATATACTCTGATGAAACTTTGAATTTTCTTTTACTGCTTTATTTGATTGGGGGTATAGATTGGGGGTGTTACACTAAAAGGATTGTTGTTTCAGTTGAGTGACAAGTCCAGTAGGTTGGTTAAAAGAGAAAATCAGTTCTTATAAAGAGACTAATTAAAGGTAAGGCTATGCTTTTGGGATTGATCAGAGGATCAGGGTTATTTCCTATTTTTTAAGGAAATGGGGAATCCAGAGGGTATTGGAGACTGTCCGAGTCTACGGGGTGTTTTTTTCCTACTTGAGAATTCCTTCGAGACTCAAGGAGATTAGACTGTCCAAGTCTAGAGTTTTATCTTTTGTACTATGCTTAAAGAAACAGTAGTAGTACGTTTACGGTAGAAAGATCTAGACTCTTTTAAAGAATGTTCTATTAAGATGACTAATTTCTATTCCTATACCTTTAGGAGGTCGTCGGGACAATTTGTACGAAGCCCAAGAGGAGGCTAGAAACTTTTAAGAAGCCGAGGGACAATTTGTACGAAGCCCAAGAGGAGGCTCTCTTCCCGAAGGAAGAATCCTTATACAAAGCCTAAGAGGAGGCTGTGAATACTTCTAAGAAGCTGTAGGGTCCTTGTACAATGCCCAAGAGGAGGCAGGGATGCTTTTAGGAAGCCTGTGGGTCCCCAAACCCCGAGAAGTTCAAGACAGGCTATTCACAGATAATAGATCAAGCCATGAAAGTCCGAGAATTTGGAAGAAACTCAAGAGATGCCATTCACGGAGAAAAGATCATCTCTGGGGAGTAGAGTTTCTTTGACAATTTTTAAGAGTGATAGTCTGTGAAAGGGTTCACCGAGAATGCTGCCTTTCACTTTGTTCCATATTGTTTAACCCCAAGAGGAGGGAAAACTGTATCTGGTAATCCTATGGGGATCTAGTTTTGTCTATTTAAGAGTGATCATTAGGGCTTAGTGCTAGACGTAGTTGCCGAGGAAACTCTAAATATCTATACTAGTATTACACAATTGATATGAGTTTATGAAAGAAGACTTACAGCGAAACAGCCCCACAATACATTTATATGTATATGAAAGCGGATAAAGAAAGCATATAATCACTTACTCGGTTGTAGAGGTTCCATGCTGTTTGGTTAGTTGTTCAACAAAGAAAGATTGAAAACAATAGTATATTCAAAATTACAGGAGAAAGTATTTTGAAAAGACGTTGGGGCTTACAGCTCAAGGAGAGGCCCAATGTTTATCAGTGATTGTACTGTCGTTTGTACAGAGGGACTTATACAAGTGACTGAGGCCCAAAAAGTTTTCTGTACAAGGGGATGGGTCTTACACTCTATCAAGAGGCCCAAAAGATTTTGAATGGGTCTTATAGCTCGAGGAGAGGCCCAGGGTCATTTGTCTGAAAATGGCGATCGCGCCGAGATTTTTGAAAACGCGGTAGGTCTTATACAATGCATTGAGGCCTAAAATGGTTTGGTTTTCAAAGGGGGTTGGGTCTTACACTTTAATAGAGGCCCAAAAGATTTTGAATGGGTCTTATAGCTCTAGTAGAGGCCCAAGGTTTGTTTTTCAACAGACGATGATCACGTCGAACTTTTTGAAATACAACGGGACTTATACAATAAGTGAGGCCCAAAAAGTTTTGTATTTACAAAGGATTGGGTCTTACACTCTATTAGAGGCCCAAAAGTGTTTTGAATGGGTCTTATAGCTCGAGGAGAGGCCCAAAGGTGTTTTTTTTTCAACGGACGATGATCGCGTCGAACTTTTTGAAATACAACGGGACTTATACAATAAGTGAGGCCCAAAAAGTTTTGTATTTACAAAGGATTGGGTCTTACACTCTATTAGAGGCCCAAAATGTTTTTAAAAGGTTTGATGAGGGTTGAATTAATCAAAACCCTAATTTGTTCCCAAGATGTATTTTAATTGAATAAAAAATTAAAATGATCAAAATTGTTTAACATGTGGAAAACAAATTGTGATCTTGGATTAATGTTCCAAAAATCATGTTTTGACCTACAAAATGATTAGAAATCATAAAAATATGAAAAATCAAGAAGGAAAAAATATTTTAAATGTCAAAAACAATTAAAATATTAATTCTTTGCAAAAATATCAATTATATGAAATAAATAATATTTTTGGGATTTTTTGGTAAAATAAAATATTTTAACATTTTTGTGAATTATTAAAAAAAAGAATTAACTCAAAATCATTAAAACTCATAGAGAAATTAATTTTTGAATCAATTAAATAAAATCATAAAATTCAAATATTTAAATATTTGAAAAAAGGCGCCAAGAACATGGCAAGAACACGCGCCCTTCCTCTGTTTCTGCAGATTTGCATTTTCTATCCAATCTCACTGAATACTTGATTATATCATACAATCTACATATCAATCTACTCGTTTTAAACTCACGATCATGTATATGGTCTTTAATTTCATTTATTTTAAGCATGGAATAAGAAATCAAAGAGAAACCTCAAGAACCCTAATTTCTGCATGAAGGTTCAGAAATTCCATACACGATTCAAACAATGCAATTGATTGAGGGAAAACATTCCATGCATGATTATGAACATATGGCCAAATTATTGTGCAGCAAAATTTGCATGGATCATAGAGTTAGAAGAGCTCATGCTTACCTCTTGCAGCTGGTGATCGTGTTTTGTGTTAGAGGTGTTACAACTAGGTTCCAATGATCTGGATAGCTTCCCTAGGTGCCATGGAGTGTGTCTGGATGCTTGGAATGGATTGAAATGATTTGGAACTTGAGATGGTACCCCAACTGCAAATCTGTTAAGAACTTGAGCAACTGGCTGGTGATTTTTTGATTTTGGTGTTCCAGATGTTGTGTGAGTGTTTAGATCACTTCTATATGATGTTTATGAGGTGTGTGTGTGTGTGGTTGGTTTGATTGGAATTGCTCTCAAACTCAAAACCCGATAGTGACTTGCTTTGGAAGGCAAAATTGGAGTGAAGAAGGAGATTTTGAGGAAAGCATATGTTTGATGGCTTTGGTGTACTCAAACTGATCACAAATGAGCTCTATTTATAGTAGAGCAAGTTTGTTTTACAAGCAATAGTGAATGGCAACTGCAGCAGAGGTTTGGCCAATGGTTGCACTTTGGAATCTAAGTCTCCTCTAGCCATTGACTAGAGGCTAGGACACAGGGTTGTGGTTCCTTTGGTCTTGGATAAGTCTTGACTGAATTCAGTTGCAAATGGCTCAGTCCATGCCACCTTGGTGTATGCATTGAATGCTCCAATCCAAAATTGGAGTCTTGTCCCTCTTTTAGGCAATTCTAGGTTTGGCATGCTACTTCTTGTTCCAAGGACTTTGGAGGCTTGGCTCAGTGTTTATCCCCTTTAGATTTGATCCTCAGATGTGTCCAAAGTGATGATAAGACTTGGAATTATCTGATTTTGCCAAATCGAGCAAAAATTCAAAATTCTGCCTAGCCTTGGCAGTTTTCAGCAAGGCATATTGCCATTGTCATATCTCTTGGCCCAAGTGGAATTTGGTGATGTTCTTGGCCATTTTGGAAAGCCCTCATATGATACAACAACTGTTTGATCATATTTGGTTTTGATACCTTTTGGATCCAAGTGAAAAATCCCCCTACATATGGAAAAAAGTGAAGGCAGATTCTGACTTAGTGAAAATTTCACTAAGTGTTGGAAAAAAGTGACATTTTCACTTTTTGTGATTTTGATCATTCCATAACTCAAAATCCATGAAGAATTTGGAGGGGGTCAGTTTTAAGCTTTTGTAGAGGGTAATGAGATCTACAAATCAAGCTTTGGATGGGGAAAAATGGCTTTGTGGTTTAGGAGTTATGATCCTCCAAAGTTGGTACCCTTGCCACTTTGTTCATAACTTAGAAAATTTTCTAAGTTTTTATGGTTACCCCTTTTACAAGTTATCCCACTTTTCTTGATTTTTCATGATGAATGATGATTCAAATAATACATTAACATCATTTTAGGGTTAAAAAACCATTTTTGTGAAAAATCTTAAAAAGTCAAAGTTGACTTTTGTGCACAGTTGACTTTTTGTCAGATGAATTCCAAATTGTGTGATCCTCTATGAAATCAAGTCCTTGACCTAAATCAAACTTGATGGATTGATTTCATAGGTGTTATAGGGTGTATTGAATCATGTCTTAGGGTTTGGAAGCATGTCCTGGTCAAAAGTCAAAGCTACAGTTGACTTTTTCCTCAAAACCCTAACTGTGGTATTGATGAAATTGAGACTTGCTGCTCAAGCTTCATGGATCAATACATTCTTACAAATGGATCAATGTGGCATTTTGGAGACCCTCAAATCCTCTCTTGAGGTCTTGGCTCATGATTTGTCCCAAAAGTCAACTTAGGGGTGAATTTGGTCAAGAAACCCTAATTCCTGATTTTTGATGTATGCATCCCCTGAGGTCAAATTGACTTGATGCTTGGGCCCATGAGGTTCCATAGAATATTTTAGGACATGCTTTGAAGTATTGGCTCATGCCCAGAGGAAAATTTTCATCTGGAGGCCTTGGTCGACCAAAACCCTAATTTGGTGACACTGGCGATCTTGAGGCTTGATCCACCTGGAAGGGAGCAGCCTTATGCTTAATCCTTGAAGTGGGAGTCCTCTTGATCCCTTGTGGATATTTGAGAGGCTAGACAAGTTGAAGATCATGTCATTCCTTGATTGATCCTTTGTCTAAGGACTCAGAGAGGGCTTGAAACCCTAATTTTGATAGTAGTGAATGCTCACCCATCTTTGGGGAGACTGATGAGGTATGATGGTTCATCCATATTGTGATGATGATTTGCACAATGATGGGAAATCTTAGTGGTCAAAATTTGGGGTATGACAGATGCCCCTATTTAATCTTCTTGGACCCAAAGGTGTGAATGGCGAAGGTATTCGAGCATTCGGGGTGCAAGAGGATTAAATATCGGAATACCGGAAATTTTGATGGTGGTTAAGAATGGTAGCTTACGCATCCTTCTTCTTTCGCTAAGCAATGATGCTTAGAAAAGGAAAAAAAAACTTCCCCTCGATCCTGGCTTCCTACCAAGGAACTGGTCTTAGTTTCTGAAATGAACTTCCCCTCGATCCTGGTTTCCTACCAAGGAACTGGTCTTTGTTTCTGAAATAAACTTCCCCTCGATCCTGGTCTCCTACCAAGGAACTGGTCTAAGTTTCTGATGTAAACTTCCCCTCGATCCTGGTTTCCTACCAAGGAACTGGTCTTAGTTTTCTGAAATAAACTTCCCCTCGATCCTGGTTTCCTACCAAGGAACTAGTCTTAGTTTTTGAAATAAACTTCCCCTTAATCCTGGTTTCCTACCAAGGAACTGATCTTAGTTTCTTTTGTCAATAAACTTTACTGACAAGGGACGCTATGTGTAGCGATTTTCCTCAAACTTCTCGCCGAATTTTCCTGGAGAGATGCCATTTGATAGAAAAAGTTTTGATGTCAGAGTTGCTGGGGAACCCAGTCGTCTGAGCTGTAGAGGTGTACAAACTTCTTTGATGGAGACGCCATTTGTCGGCTCTACTGGGGGAGAACGAGTTTCTTGAGAGACTATTTTCGCTTGGGGATATTGCATCACACTTTTCTCGGAGATCTTCCCGGAGAAACGCCATATGGTGTGATCCAATTTTGAGATGCTGATGACCTTTTCATCAGCGGTTTTTTTTTTTGGAGAAAAACTGTTGTATTGCTGATTCTCTGCTTGATAGGCCTCCTCTAGGGATTTTTCTTAATCAGGGAAAGCAAAAATACCATCTTCAATGGCGAAGAGTGACATCGGTTGAAGGTTCTCTGGTCTTTCAGAGGTTCAAGTTATCAAAGTGGTCCAGGGCCAATTCTGATCCAGAAATAAACTGGAGGAGAGAGATTGTTCAGACGCAACCTTTCCTGACGAGGAAAGAACTGACAACTCGATTGAAAGGACTATTATCACTAGGGGACAAGACCGACGGGAGTGATAGTGATGCAATATGAATGCGAACGCAAATCAATAATGCATGATGTATGTATGTATATGCTGACAAAACTGACGCGACATACAAATTAATAGATGAACATAACTGGATACTCGGCCATCGCGGGGCGAAGAAGTACCGCTGGTTCAAGATAGCAATTCCGCCTTGCTTAGGAGAAACGGTCCCTATTGGGAGCGACGCTGGCCGGGCTTAGGAGATGAGAACTCGGCCTAAGAGGTCAGATGGAGCATTCGCATCTGACATAGCTGATCCTTCATTCAGGCATACTGGTTTAGAAGGAGTACTTTGATTTTGCACTTTGAAGCTCGAACACCTTTGGAGAAGCGATCGATGTTCTTTCGATGTTCAACCGTCAAAAGAAATTGTCGTCTTTATTTTTTAAAAGCAGAACAATTTTAACAAATTCATTTTTGTTTCGTTTCAAGAATCGTTGATCATGTCAAAATGTTGTTCTGTAAAGCTAAACAAATAAGAATTGCAAACAAAAGCACTAGGGCTCAAATTTTATTGATATGATGGAAATTAGCCAAACGCGTGATCCCATAGAGTATTTACAAAGTTAGAAAATGGTAATTTTAAGGGAAAAGGGCTACATTAAAACATAACGACCACTATCCTTCTACCAACTTTGAATTCTGGGCATCCTGAGCTTCTGTCGAAGATGACCATGACTGGAGTTTTCCTGACGGATGATGTAACTGCTGCCGAGGGACTTGCCCCTTTGTCGAAAGTAGTTACCTGCCATTATCCCTAATTTTTGCCTGGATTGTACTTTGAGATTTCCAATCCACCGGGATGATTTTTTATCCTGACTCTAATTTTTGCCTGGACCGCCCTTTCGGGTTTTCAATCCACCGAGACGTTTTTTTTAGGCGAAGTATTTCTTGACTACATCAACATTTGTGAGGTAGGAAAATTACTCTCCGTCCATGGTTGCAAGTCTCAAGGCACCGCCCGAGAAAGCTTTCTTGACCACGTAGGGGACGTCATAATTCGGAGTCCATTTTCCCCGAGAATCAGTGAGAAAAGATTGTATCTTTTTTAGCACAAGGTCTCCTTTCCTGAAGATGCGAGGTCGAACCTTTTTGTCAAACGCCATCTTCATTCTTTGTTGATACAACTGACCGTGGCATAGTGCCGTTATTCGTTTTTCTTCGATCAGATTCAGTTCGTCGTGTCAATTTTGACACCATTCAACTTCTGTTAGCTTAGCTTCCATCAACACCCAGATTGATGGGATCTCTACTTCGATGGGGAGCACTGCTTCCATTTCCGTAATGATTGCCCCTGTTGAAGAACACTGCTTCCATACCAAAATTCCGCTTATAGAGTGTATCACCGCTCAGAAAGAAGCTGCCAGCCAGTATTCTGAGGGTTTTTCTGTCTTTCCTTAGTGCCCCAGGTGGGTACTCTTGTTTCTGAAGAAAGCATTTGATATCGTGATACCAAGGTTTATCGTCTATGACTGCTTCAATTGTGAAGATGTAAGTGGGCCACTCAAGGCGCATTATGTCAATCTTAGGTAGGTCATTCCATTGATCTACACTAATCATGGAAGAGAGAGTGGCTAATGCATCAGCCATGTGATTTTCTTCCCGAGGGATATGATGAAACTCGATTCTGTTGAAGAAGGGTAGCAACCTTCTCGCGTAGTCTTTGTAAGGAATCAATCCTGATTGGTATGTGTTTCAATCTAATTTAACCTGATTGATAACCAGGGCTGAGTCCCCGTATACGTCCAAGTTTTTGATCCTTAAGTCAATCGCTTCCTCGAGACCCATAATACAAGCTTCGTATTCGGCCTCGTTGTTTGTGCACTTGAATGTAAGTCTGGCGGTGAAAGGAATGTGGGTACCCTGAGGTGTTATAATGATTGCCCCAATTCCATTTCCGTAATGATTGACAGCTCCGTTAAAGATAAGTCCCCATTGGGAACCAGGTTCTGGCCCTTCACTGGGTAGCGGTTCATCGCAGTCTTTCATTTTCAAATACATGACATCTTCGTCTGGGAAGTCAAACCCGACTGATTCTTGATCTTCAATCGGTTGATGAGCCAAATGATCGGCTAAAATACTCCCCTTAACGGCTTTTTGAGCATGGTACTCTATGTCATATTCTGATAGCAACATCTGCCAACGGGCAATCCTTCCCGTGAGAGCAGGCTTTTCAAAGACATACTTGATCAGATCCATCTCGGAGACCAACCAAGTAGTGTGACGAATCATGTACTGGCACAGACGTTTGGCTGCCCAAGCCAAAGCGCAGCAAGTTTTCTCAAGCATAGTGTACTGAGTCTCGCAGTCGGTGAATTTCTTGCTCAAATAGTAGATGGCAGACTCCTTCCTTTTAGTTTCGTCTTGTTGGCCAAGTACACAACCCATTGAGTCTTCCAAGACTGTTAAGTAAATGATCAGTGGTCTTCCTTCCACTGGAAGTGATAGAATCGGCGGATTTAACAGGTATTGCTTAATACTGTCGAAGGTGGTTTGGCAATCTTCTGTCCAAACGCAGTCCTGATTCTTTTTTAGTAATTTGAAAATCGGCGCACATGTCGCGGTCATGAGGAATATGAATCTGGAGATGTAGTTCAAACGCCCCAGGAATCCTATGTCTTGTTTTTCAGTTTTTGGAGAAGGCATTTCTCGAATGGCCTTGACCTTGTCAGGATCAACCTCAATTCCTTTCTGGCTGACGATGAACCCTAAGAGTTTTCCCGAACG
Organism: Lathyrus tuberosus; assembly: GCA_022829125.1. Lineage (NCBI taxonomy): Eukaryota > Viridiplantae > Streptophyta > Magnoliopsida > Fabales > Fabaceae > Lathyrus > Lathyrus tuberosus. Next base: position 1,172,121 of record JALAZF010000122.1, on the reverse strand, counting down.
GACACCGAAGGTGCACTTGTTGGGATTCAAGTGGAGTTTGTATTTTCTCAACCGCTCGAATAACTTTGACACGTGGGTCACATGCTCCTCCTCTGTTTTAGATTTTGCAATCATATCATCGACATATACCTGGATTTCTTTGTGTATCATGTCATGAAAAAGAGTAGTCATGGCCCTTTGATAGGTTGCCCCAGCGTTCTTCAAACCGAACGGCATCACCTTGTAACAAAAGGTACCCCAGGGGGTAATAAACGAAGTTTTCTCCATGTCTTTCGTCACCATTTTGATCTGGTTATAGCCCGAGAATCCATCCATGAATGAGAAAACTTTGAACTTTGTTGTACTGTCAACCAGCATGTCAATGTGTGGTAAAGGAAAGTCGTCCTTTGGACTAGCCTTGTTTAGATCTCTGTAGTCCACACACATTCTGACTTTTCCGTCCTTTTTTGGAACGGGCACAATGTTGGCTAACCATTGAGGATATTCTGACGTAGCGAGGAAACCCGCATCAATCTGTTTCTGTACCTCCTCTTTGATTTTGATGGCCATGTCCGGGTGAGTCCGTCTCAACCTCTGTTTTACTGGCGGACATTCTGATCTTAACGGTAAGTGATGTTCCACGATGCTGGTATCCAACCCTGGCATATCCTGATAGGACCAAGCAAATACATCGGGGAATTCTTTGAGAAGCTTTACCAAACCCTCTCTGGCAGTTGGACTGAGCAGTGCCCCAATCCTGTTTTCTTTTCTCTCTTTTTTCGAACCTAAGTTTACCGTTTCCAACGGCTCTTTATGAGGTTCAATGGACCTTTCCTCCTGTCTGAGTAATCAGGAGATCTCTTCTGGAATTTCGTCGTCATTCTCTTCTTCAGCCCCAAATACCGAGAACTCAAAGTTGGGAGAAGGCATCAGATCGTATGTTTCAACGGGGTTTAAAATAAGCAATCTGCATGACGGTATGATTTGTGTTTTAGAAGAGATAGAGAGAATGCAAGAGTGTGTGCAGTGTATTTCTTTGAAAAACTGCTTGTTTATTATTATTGAATTGTTTTTTAGGATAACCATTTTTTGAGAAAAGCAAAAAGAGAAAACAGCAATTAATACGGAAATTACAGAACGACATTATTTTATTTATGAACAAGTCGATTCTTGAAACTACAGCCCTATAAAACAAAACTCTGTCGCTTTGGGCAAAACGAAGAGGGATATTTACAGAAAGTGAGCCCTATCAAAACATCTGTTTCACCTGGGCAAGGTGAAAGGTTAAAGTAAAGACGGCAATTACTTTGACTTATGAACAATCTTCGGAACATTGACATCAATCCATTGGCGGCGAACTCCTCGGTGAATCACAAAGTCTGGCACCTTCCTTGATTTGTCTTCAGAAATAACGCTGATTTCTGGTGGAGCAGGATCATTAAAATCTGTCTCCCAAGCAGAATTATCGTAGGAGAATTCCTCTGTTGCATTTTGCATAGCATTTGTGCTCTCAGGTAGATCTCCCCATCCAGTTGGCTGGATGTCTTCGAGCCTGATACGAGAGCTTTCGGGAGCAGTGTACTTGACCAAATAGTCGTATTTTCCACTCGGTTGTCCCAGGGTGTCCCACACTTCTTTGGAACAGGATGAGTCATCCTTCTCGATGACGTTGACCTCTGGAAAAGCATAGTTGATGAATTCAAGTCCTGTAAACGTTGCAAATTCATCGTCGTACTGGACGTTTTTTGAATGACCTGATTGTTGATCCCATGACATGGTGGGGACGCAAGTATTCTTTTCAATGATGCTCAGCTGATTTTCATTGTTCGACTGATTCCCTTGCCCCAAGTCTCCTGGATACGGCTGCCACATAGGCAGGCCATCCATCGGGCCATAATAGTTGTGGTCAAAGTTGTCCTTCATCAGAGTGTCTTCCTCTAATGAGTTTGGTGGAGCACGGAATCCTTCCGGATCACAATCTCTATATATCATTTTGACGTCTGACCTGGGTATAAATTTCAGACTCTGTGTAGGAAAGCAAAAGGGCGTAGGCACCTATTCCTAAGATATATAAACGTCCTTGTTAATATAGGACTCCCATTCTTCCTCCATATCAGAGGAATCATCTTTATTGATGGTATGCACTTCTTGAGGCACTGGGTAAAGGAAACCCCCACTGTGGAAGAAGTTTTGAATGGGACAAAGACTTTCATCGTTGGTAGTAGCTGTCTGGGTACAGGTTGCAGAAAAACCAAGACCCTTCTTTGTTTTATTGTCAATAGGAATAACTAGTTGTCCCCATCCTGTTGTATTGGTACTCTCGACCGCTTTGATAGCATCTTTGTATGAGGAAATGGAAGTTCCCTCTTCGGATTGATTGTCCTTGCTCACCGACAGTGCTTGGAACTGAGTTCCAATAACCTCCTCGGGTTCTACACCAGTAGATGATGATAAGTTACTCACGAGCAAAGCTTGTTCTCCACAGACCGTGATGAGCTGGTTGTTCTGGACGAACTTTAACTTTTAATGGAGGGTCGAGGTGACCGCCCCAGCATGATGTATCCAAGGTCTTCCTAATAAACAACTGTACGTTGCCCGGATGTCCATGACCTGGAAAGCGACTTGGAAAGTGTGAGGACCAATAGTTATGGGAAGGTCGACTTCGCCGATAACCGTTTTTTTTATCCGTCAAATGCTTTGACGACGACCTCACTGGTTCTCATCGGGGGTCCTTTGAAGGATAATTGCATCAAAGTGGACTTCGGCATAACATTCAGGGCTGACCCTGTGTCTACCAGTACGCTGGCTAAAGCATCGCCCTGGCAGCTGACCGTGATATTGAGCGCCATGTTATGACGGCGACCCTCTTCAGGTAATTCCTCATCACTAAATCCCAAGTTATTGCAGGAAGTGATGTTAGAGACAATGCTATCGAGCTGTCTGATTGTTACATCATGTTCTATAAAGGCTTGCTCCAAGACTTTCTGTAGAGCCTCCCTGTGCGCTTCTGAACTGAGTAAAAGTGACAGCACAGAGATCTTTGAAGGAGTTTGTAATAGCTGATCAACAATGTTGTATTCACTCCTTTGGATGAACTTCAGCATCTCATCATCATTTTTCGAAAGGTCGGGATTACTGGATTGACCGACCGGTGGATTGGGAACTTCTGTCTGAGGTTCCTTTTCTTTGTTAAGTTCTTCAACTCCTCGGTTGAAGATTCGACCACTCTGTGTTACTCGACTGATGTCTGCAATATTCACGACGGAGGGTAATGGAATTTCCTTTCCATTATCGACTGTTTTTGCACCGTATTTGTAAGGGATAGCCTTAGTTAATTCATACGGTAATGGTCCCGGTAGATAGATGACTATGGGAGCCTTCTGATTTTTCTGACCATCGTAAGCAATTTCGATCCGTTCCTGGTTGGGAACTCTCGATTCGTCAAGTAGAGGGATGATGGTACAAACATCCCTAGCCTTATGATGATCAGAGATTACGACAACATCCTCAATTTGATCAGGGAGGTAGTCCGGCGCCCAGTTGATTGGTCCGGAACCCGGATATGGGAGAATCTCTCTACGATCCACCTGACCCTGAAGAGCTGCTCGCACAAGGTAACATCCTTGATTACTTTCCAAACAGACTCTACAACGTTCATAGTTGTGTGATGGCACCTGGCCACGCCCGCTTTAAATACAATGTAACCTCACTAGGTCAGTTTCCACAGATCGAACGTCCTGACTTTGATGTCGAGTAGGGTTCCCGTTGGTAATACTAATTTACTGGGTGTCTTCATCCATATAGATTGGAAGCCACCAGTGGTTCAATAAGTGCTGAAAGGTTTCCTGGACAAGGGCATAGCCTTGATCATTTTCGCAACCCGCCCTACAGCTCTGGTAATCATGTGATACCAGGAACCCGAGTCGGACCTGTTTAGCATGTAACCCCACCAGGCTGGTATTCATCAGACGAACATCGAAGATTTGAATCATGTTGATTTGATAGGGATTCCTATCATGGTAGTCCTGGATCCATCCAAGATCCATCTGACGCTGGAGGGCCTCTTGTACAAAAGAGCATCCCTGTTTGTTTACCGAGCAAGTCAGACAAGAACCGTAATTGCGCCGCGACAGATTATGATACTAGCTTTGCCTGGAATGCATCTCCACCAAGTTGACATTCATTGCACGAATGTCGTGGTTCTGAATGATGTTAGAATTCGTGTAAAGCATGTTAACTCCACGAACTCGGTGTTCTTGGATCCATCTGAGATCCATCTGTTCTGTAGAGCTGATTGCACCACAGAACATCCTTGATTACTTTTAGAGCAGATATCACACTGGTGATAGTTATGAGGTGGCACATGGCCATATCCACTCTGTCTACAATGCATCTTGACCAGATTGGTCCTTAACAAGAGTACATCGTGAATTTGATAGACGTTGTTAGTCTCTTCCTCTATCAAATTGACTATAGCTTTCTCGTGTTGAGGCAGCGGGTTCGTGAGAACATTAGGATTTGTATCTTTGAAAGATAAGACCCCGCTCCTAACAAGCTTTTGCACGTTGGATTTAAAATTGAGACAGTTCTCTATGTTATGCCCTGGTCCTCCTTTATGGTAAGGGCAAGTCTGATCCACCTTAAACCAAAAAGGCGGATTTTCCGGTACTATAAGAGGAGACTTAGTCTAGACATGCCCCTTAGCCAATAGTAACGGAAATAGTTCTGCGTACAATACGGGTATAGGATCAAATCCTAGTGGGCGCATTGTACGGTTGTTATTGTATGGAGGACGAGCCTGCTGAAGAGGCTGTTGAGTCCTTTGCTGATTAGGTTGGCTCTGCGCAACCTGAGGTTGATACGTAGAAATAGGCGCAGGATTGATAGCAGGAATCACAGCCGCTACTGGCTGATAACGTCGCCTTTGCTTTCCAAGAGAGACATTCCCAATATCTTGCTCTTTTTTCTTAGGGAGAGCACTACCGTATCGCTTTGTACTACTTGATGATCCAGCGTCTTTCACTAGACGTCCTTCTCGGACGACTTCCTTAAGACGAACTCCCATACCGACCATCTCGGTGAAGTCACTGGGCGCACTAGCAACCATTCTGTCGTAATAAAATGAGCTTAAGGTTTTTAAGAAGATCTTTGTCATCTCTTTTCCCTCAAGAGGTGGACAAATTTGAGCGGCAATTTCACGCCATCTCTGAGCGTATTCCTTAAAGGTTTCTTTGTCCTTTTGTGACATTGATCTGAGTTGATCTCTATTGGGTGCCATGTCCAGATTGTATTTATATTGTTGGACGAAGGCAGTGCCAACATCTCTGAAAGTGCTAATCGTAGCACGGTTTAAACCCATGTGCCATTTTAGGGCGGCACCGGTTAAACTATCCTGAAAGTAGTGAATCAGTAAATCCTGATTCTCTGTCTGAGCTGACATTCGCCGAGCGTACATCACCAAGTAACTCTAAGGGCAAGAGTTACCCTTGTACTTTTCAAAGTCGGGCACCTGGAATTTGTGCGGGACTTTCACATTAGGGACCAAACAGAGGTCCGCGGCGTCCTTCCCAAACAAATCATGTCCGCGAAGGGCCTGCAGTTCTTTCTGCATTCCCAGGAACTGTTCCTGGAACTCATTCATTCTTTTGATCATGTTGTCATTTCCACCAGAAGGTATCTGTGGAATCTGTCCTTCCAGGACAGTGTGTACCACGAGCGGTGGTATAGTCATTATGGCCGAGACTCTCGGTGCCTCCCGAAGTTTGTAACCTTCAAGAGTTGCTGTCATGCCCCTGGAATCTTCGCTTTCCCGAAGTTTGTAACCTTCAGGCCCAGCGGTTCCTGCTACGGTTCCCTGATCCTCACTGATCGACGGAACATATCCTTCCGAGATATAATTAAGTGGCATGCCCCAGGGACGATCTTTTGGCATTTTGTACCTAGGACCGAACTTCTCCACTATGGGCATTGAGGTGATCTCCGAGATCACAGTCCTTTGTAGCTGAACTTCTTCCATGGCTTGCATGTCGTTATGAAGCTTTCTCATATCCTCTTTCAGAGCGTCGATCTCTTCTCTCAACTCTCTGTTCTCTTCCTCGAGATCATCCATCTTTTTCTGACGATTGGTCCGAGTATTATACGAATGAGACAGTTTGACTCTAGAACCGAGACACAAATGTGAGATTCGTAGGTAAGAAGAATACGTGACGTGAGAATGATGAATGCAATGATTATATTAATTGTTTTTTTTTGTTTAATCAAAATAAACTTCGATAATTAGATTGTAAATATCAAATAGTGGGGAAACCCCATTTTATTGAACTCAAAGGATTGCGAAAATAGAAATACAGTAGATTACAAGGTGCGGAAACAGAAACCTAAGCTAAGGGGTCCCGAGTCCTCTCTTGGAAGAAACCGGGTGCTGATTCTGGTACTTTCCTTTTCTTGGACCGGGGCTCTTGGACCGTTGTCGGGTTGTCATTCCTTTGCCAAGTGAAAGGAACAAGCAAATTCCTTTGGTCATCCTGATTATCCATAGCATGTTGCTCTAAAATCTCAATCAGAGCATCCTTATCTTTTAGCAGTCGATGTATTTTGGTACACTCTACATTGAAGGTGCGGTACTTGTTCTTCCAAGACCTCCTCTCATGTTGAACTCTGTTGAGACTAACCTGAAGTTTTTCCGTTTCAGTCATGAAGTACATGACAGATTCCCTCGGCGGAAGAACTTCGTGACGAGGATAAGGCATCTTTAGCTTGAGAGCTCTAGTTTGTACCTAGTGGAGATAAGGCTCCACCGAGACACAGTCCGGTTTTCCTAGAGACTCTCGTACTTTCTTATGAACATGTTTCCAAGCGTGCACTATTTCCGTCTTTAGTGCCCTGTCATTTTCTCCTTCCTTGAAGAAAAGACCTTCCAGATGAGCATTACGTGGGACATGCCTCATCGGGTATCCAAATTAACGACGAACCAATACTGGATGGTAGTTGATTCCTCCCTTAGTTCCTATGAGGGGTACGTTGGGGAAGTTTCCACAATGATCAATGATCCTGATCCCGTCATAAATCCTATTGCACCAATCTATATCAGAGTTGGTAAGAGACATGATTTTATGCGACCAACGCAAGGCACTCTTATGATCCCAAAATGTAGCAGACTTGGGCAAATAGGAGATAAACCATTTGTATAATAGGGGTACAAAACATGTGATCATCCCTCCGCTGTACAAATTTCCTAAGTGTACAAAATGATACGCATCTGCGAGCAAGTTTGGCACAGGGTTTCCAATGAGAAAAACCTTAATGGCATTGATATTGACGAAACTATTAATGTTGGGAAATAGAAATAACCCATAAGTGAGTAAGACAAAGATGCTTTCAAAAGCAGTCATGTTCCCTATACTAGCAAAGTACAAAGCCTTCTTTGTCAGGAACTGGGCTGGCAAACCTGGGAGCCCACCCTTGGTGGTCATGTGAGTCTTGACTTCTAACTCATCCAAATAAATTGCTCTTGCAATGGTCTGATCCTTTGGAATTTCTTCCAGTCTAGAAAATGGAGCTCGATCAGTAATGTGTAAATCGGTTAGGTGAGAATACTCCTCCAGCGTCGGTGCGAGCTGGTAATCCGAGAATGTGAAACAGTGATAGACCGGATAGTAAAACTGAATGAGTGCCTCCATGATTCCTTCAATCACATGGACTCTTAACAGAGGTAGCAGACCTCCGTACTTGGCTCTGAAAGCTTCAAGGTTAGTGATCATCCTCCCTAATCCTCTTAAATCTTCTAGTTTTGGAACCCTGAAGGTATACTTATGAGTTCTCCTTCTACCGAAGTCCATGAGCGCAATCTTTTTCTCTGACATTTGCAATCATTGTCTTAGTTTAATTTGAAAAAGAGAGACTAGAAGAGAAAATTTTCTTTGATGTAATGTTTTTTAGATGAATGCATGAATGCAACACACAAAAACATAGAAAAAACATGGGGTCAAAGGGTCGGTGTCATGAAGTCAAGGCTCTACCCCCCCCCCCCCCCCCTCAAAGGTTTATACTAGTGATTTTTGTACCTGTCTCTCAACATCATCAGTTCTTGTCGAGAAAACACCAGTGGGCCGGGAACCGTGCTAGGTGATGTTTTTCGAAGAACCATCAAAAGAGGGTAGTATCGCGTGACAACCATTTCCAATAGTTTCCGCACTACTAAAAGAGGTTTTTCCTAGGTGTATACTCAATCTTTCCACATGCGGCATCACACGCATTCCCATTAGCAGAAAAATAAACACAGATATCAATTAGGAAAAGCAGTATATATATTTGTCCTAAAGTCCTAGACTTTAAAGAGCTATGAATCCTATGTTCCTGACAAAAATGGCTCCCCGGCGGAGTCGCCATTCTGTGGTACCTTCCCAACTTTAAAGGTTTTGACCTAAGATCCTAGTGAAGTCAAAAAGGTCCTATCCCAGTGAAATCCCCAAAGAAAAGAAAAGAGTCCCACGGTGGGCGCCACTTTTCTGTGGTACTTTTTAAGGTTTCTACCTAAGAGATGGGAAGAGAACAAGATCTCGTGGTCCCTAGTGAAGTCGCCATTTTTCTGTAGCGAGCGATTTTGGACGTGGTTGCGAAGCACTATCGCTTTGGGATACTACAGCTCGATTCATTTTTTATCCTATTGAAGCTGATGAAGGAAGGGAAATAGATGTCTCCAATTAACCCTGCTTGTAAACTGAGTTTGAACAGATGACTGTTGGTTTACATATGCTACAAAGATTGTGGGTCTCTCTTAGGTTATTTTGTTAAAATAGTGCCCGGGCGATTGGTGGGAGATTAAGACTGATGCTTTTCGATTGATATGTGAGGGTACAGGATTTGGGTCTTGGATTAGTGTGCTCGCTAAGATTTTTCTTTCAATCTTATGCCTACGTATTCCCGTTTACCGAAACAGGGAAATCAGAGCGATCGTAGTTCCTCCTATTCTATGGGAGGAAATGGTGTTTTGCTGTCTTGTTTAAAGCCCAAGACGTGAAGCTGAAAAGGTGATTTATACCTTGTTCAAAACCCAAGATGTGAAGCTAAAAGGGTGTTGTCTTTAGAGAGAATTTGTCATCTCTAAAGGGGGTATGTTTGTCACAACTGTTGGGTGGCTGACTATAAAGGAATATTACTTTAACCGGGATATGTGAATCCTAGCAATGCCATAATTTCCTTTATAGGGGGTTTTAACCTGAAGGAGAAGACTTTAACTCAGTGTAGAGCAATGCTATATTTCCTTAGGAATTTCTCATGCTAAAAGAGGGACAATGGCGTGGATGTAAATAATCCAGAGGCTCGCCGCTTACAGCGATTAGATGAAAGGAGTTGTTGATGTTCATATCCTGTGAACGAAGCACAGTTTTGAGGCTAAAAGGTTGATTGACTCAACCGGGGTTTTTCTTATACAAAGCCTAATAGGAGGCTATTGGCCCAACAAGAGGGTGTTTTTATGTGTCTCGTATGAAGCCCGAGAGAGAGGCTGGAAGGGTTGACTCAACCAGAGAGTGCTTTTGTATGTGTCTTGTATGAAGCCCAAGACAGAGGCTAAAGGTTGACTCAACAAGAGAGTCTTTTATACTCATCAAGAGAGTGATTTGTATCTCGTACGAAGCCCGAGATCGAGGCTAAAAATGGATTGACTCAACAAGAGAGTCTTTTTGTATCTCGTACGAAGCCCAAGATAGAGGCTAAAAGGATTGTTGTTTCAGTTGAGTGACAGGTCCAGTAGGTTGGTTAAAAGAGAAAATCAGTTCTTATAAAGAGACTGATTAAAGGTAAGGCTATGCTTTTGGGATTGATCAGAGGATCAGGGTTATTTCCTGTTTTTTAAGGAAATGGGGAATCCAGAGGGTATTGGAGACTGTCCGAGTCTACGGGTGTTTTTTTCCTACTTGAGAATGCCTTCGAGACTCAAGGAGATTAGACTGTCCAAGTCTAGAGTTTTATCTTTTGTACTATGCTTAAAGAAACAGTAGTAGTATGTTTACGGTAGAAAGATCTAGACTCTTTGAAAGATTGTTCTATTAAGATGGCTAATTTATGTTCCTATACCTTTAGGAGGTCGTCGGGACAATTTGTACGAAGCCCAAGAGGAGGCTGGAAACTTTTAAGAAGCCGAGGGACAATTTGTACGAAGCCCAAGAGGAGGCTCTCTTCCCGAAGGAAGAATCCTTATACGAAGCCTAAGAGGAGGCTGTGAATACTTCTAAGAAGCCGTAGGGTCCTTGTACAACGCCCAAGAGGAGGCGGCGGGGATACTTTTAGGAAGCCTGTGGGTCCCCAAACCCCGAGAAGTTCAAGACAGGCTATTCATAGAGAATAGATCAAGCCAGGAAAGTCCGAGAATTTGGAAGAAAATCAAGAGATGCCATTCACGGAGAAAAGATCATCTTTGGGGAATAGAGTTTCTTTGACAATTTTTAAGAGTGACAGTCTGTGAAAGGGTTCACCGAGAATGCTGCCTTTCACTTTATTCCATATTGTTTAACCCCAAGAGGAGGGAAGATTGTATTTGGTAATCCTATGGGGATCTAGTTTTATCTATTTAAGAGTGATCAACAGGGCTTAGTGCTAGACGTAGTTGTCGGGGAAACTCTAAATATCTATACTAGTATTACATAGTTGATATGAGTTTATGAAAGAAGACTTACAGCGAAACAACCCCAAAATACAGTTATATGTATATGAAAGCGGATAAAGAAAGCATATAACCACTTACTCGGTTGTAAAGCTTCCATGTTGTTTGGTTAGTTGTTCAACAAAGAAAGATTGAAAACAACAGTATATTCAAAATTACAGGAGAAAGTATTTTGAAAAGATGTTGGGGCTTACAGCTCAAGGAGAGGCCTAAGGTTTATCAGTGATTGTACTGTCGTTTTGTACAGAGGGACTTATACAAGTGACTGAGGCCCAAAAAGTTTTTTGTACAAGGGGATGGGTCTTACACTCTCTCAAGAGGCCCAAAATATTTTGAATGGGTCTTATAGCTCGAGGAGAGGCCCAGGGTCATTTGTTTGAAAATGGCGATCGCACCGAGATTTTTGAAAACGCGGTGGGTCTTATACAATGCATTGAGGCCCAAAATGGTTTGGTTTTCAAAGGGGGTTGGGTCTTACACTCTAATAGAGGCCCAAAATATTTTGAATGGGTTTTATAGCTCGAGGAGAGGCCCAAGGTTTGTTTTTCAACGGACGATGATCGCGTCAAACTTTTTGAAATACAACGGGACTTATACAATAAGTGAGGCCCAAAAAGTTTTGTATTTACAAAGGATTGGGTCTTACACTCTATTAGAGGCCCAAAAGTGTTTTGAATGGGTCTTATAGCTCGAGGAGAGGCCCAAAGGTGTTTTTTTTTTCAACGGACGATGATCGCGCCGAACTTTTTGAAATACAACGGGACTTATACAATAAGTGAGGCCCAAAAAGTTTTGTATATACAAAGGATTGGGTCTTACACTCTATTAGAGACCCAAAATGTTTTTAAAAGGTTTGATGAGGGTTGAATTAATCAAAACCCTAATTTGTTCCCAAGATGTATTTTAATTGAATAAAAAATTAAAATGATCAAAATTGTTTAACATGTGGAAAACAAATTGTGATCTTGGATTAATGTTCCAAAAATCATGTTTTGACCTACAAAATGATTAGAAATCATAAAAATCTGAAAAATCAAGAAGGAAAAAATATTTTAAATGTCAAAAACAATTAAAATATTAATTATTTGCAAAAATATCAATTATATGAAATAAATAATATTTTTGGGATTTTTTGGTAAAATAAAATATTTTAACATTTTTGTAAATTATTAAAAAAAGGATTAACTCAAAATCATTAAAACTCAGAGAGAAATTAATTTTTGAATCAATTAAATAAAATCACAAAATTCAAATATTCAAAAATTTGAAAAAGGGGGCCAAGAACATGGCAAGAACACGCGCCCTTCCTCTGTTTCTGCAGATTTGCGTTTTCTATCCCATCTTACTGAATACTTGATTATATCATGCAATCTACATATCAATCTACTCGTTTTAAACTCATGATCATGTCTATGGTCTTTAATTTCATTTATTTTAAGCATGGAATAAGAAATCAAAGAGAAACCTCAAGAACCCTAATTTCTGCATGAAGGTTCAGAAATTCCATACACGATTCAAACAATGCAATTGATTGAGGGAAAACATTCCATGCATGATTATGAACATATGGCCAAATTATTGTGCAGCAAAAATTGCATGGATCATAGAGTTAGAAGAGCTCATGCTTACCTCTTGCAGGTAGTGATCGTGTTTTGTGTTAGAGGTGTTACAACTAGGTTCCAATGATCTGGATAGCTTCCCTAGGTGCCATGGAGTGTGTCTGGATGCTTGGAATGTATTGAAATGATCTGGAACTTGAGATGGTACCCCAACTGCAAATCTGTCAAGAACTTGAGAAACTGGCTGGTGATTTTGTGATTTTGGTGTTCCAGATGTTGTGTGAGTGTTTGGATCACTTCTATATGATGTTTATGAGGTGTGTGTGTGTGTGTGTGTGATTGGTTTGATTGGAATTTCTCTCAAACTCAAAACCCGATAGTGACTTGCTTTGGAAGGCAAAATTGGAGTGAAGAAGGAGATTTTGAGGAAAGCATTTGTTTGATGGCTTTGGTGTACTCAAATTGATCACAAATGAGCTCTATTTATAGTAGAGCAAGTTTGTTTTGCAAGCAATAGTGAATGGCAACTGCAGCAGAGGTTTGGCCAATGGTTGCACTTTGGAATCCAAGTCTCCTCTAGCCATTGACTAGAGGTTAGGGCACAGGGTTGTGGTTCCCTTGGTCTTGGATAAGTCTTGACTGAATTCAGTTGCAAATGGCTCAGTCCATGCCACCTTGGTGTATGCATTGAATGCTCCAATCCAAAATTGGAGTCTTGTCCCTCTATTAGGCAATTCTAGGTTTGGCATGCTACTTCTTGTTCCAAGGACTTTGGAGGCTTGGCTCAGTGTTTGTCCCCTTTAGATTTGATCCTTAGATGTGTCCAAAGTGATGACAAGGCTTGGAATTATCTGATTTTTCCAAATCGAGCAAAAATGCAAAATTCTGCCTAGCCTTTACAGTTTTCAGCAAGGCATATTGCCATTGTCATATCTCTTGGCCCAAGTGGAATTTGGTGATGTTCTTGGCCATTTTGGAAAGCCCTTATATGATACAACAACTGTTTGATCATATTTGGTTTTGATACCTTTTGGATCCAAGTGAAAAATCCTCCTACATTTGGAAAAAAGTGAAGGCAGATTCTGACTTAGTGAAAATTTCACTAAGTGTTGGAAAAAAGTGACATTTTCACTTTTTGTGATTTTGATCATTCCATAACTCAAAATCCATGAGGAGTTTGGAGGGGGTCAGTTTTAAGCTTTTTTAGAGGGTAATGAGATCTACAAATCAAGCTTTGGATGGAGAAAAATGGCTTTGTGGTTTAGGAGTTATGATCCTCCAAAGTTGGTACCCTTGCCACTTTGTTCATAACTTAGAAAATTTTCTAAGTTTTTATGGTTACCCCTTTTACAAGTTATCCCACTTTTCTTGATTTTTCTTGATGAATGATGATTCAAATCATACATTAACATCATTTTAGGGTTAAAAACCCATTTTTGTGAAAAATCTTAAAAAGTTAAAGTTGACTTTTCTGCACAGTTGACTTTTTGTCAGATGAATTCCAAACTGTGCGATCCTCTATAAAATTAAGTCCTTGACCTAAATCAAACTTGATGTATTGATTTCATAGGTGTTATAGGGTGTATTGAATCATGTCTTAGGGTTTGGGAGCATGTCCTGGTCAAAAGTCAAAGCTCCAGTTGACTTTTTCCTCAAAACCCTAACTGTGGTATTGATGAAATTGAGACTTGCTGCTCAAGCTTCATGGTTAATCCATTGTTACAAATGGATCAATTTGGTATGTTGGAGACCCTCAAATTCTCTCTTGAGGTCTTGGCTCATGATTTGTCCCAAAAGTCAACTTAGGGGTGAATTAGGTCAAGAAACCCTAATTCCTGATTTTTTATGTATGCATCCCCTGAGGTCAAATTGACTTGATGCTTGGGCCCATGAGGTTCCATGGAATATTTTAGGACATGCTTTGAAGCATTGGCTCATGCCCAGAGGAAAATTTTCATCTGGAGGCCCTGGTCGACCAAAACCCTAATTTGGTGACACTAGCGATCTTGAGGCTTGATCCACCTGGAAGGGAGCAGCCTTGTGCTTAATCCTTGAAGTGGGAGTCCTCTTGATCCCTTGTGGATATTTGAGAGGCTAGACAAGTTGAAGATCATGTCATTCCTTGATTAATCCTTTGTCTAAGGACTTAGAGAGGGCTTGAAACCCTAATTTTGATAGTAGTGAATGCTCACCCATCTTTGGGGAGACTGGTGAGGTATGATGGTTCATCCATATTGTGATGATGATTTGCACAATGATGAAAAATCTTAGTGGTCAAAATTTGGGGTATGACAAACTATAATTTGCAATGTAAGGTTAATTTCACTATCTCAATTCGAGTTTGAATTGAGGGCAGACGTACCCATAACAAGGCCGATTAGGGAACTGTCTAAACAAACCCTTGTGTACTCTCTCTCTCTATCTCTTTTACATTTCATTTACAAATTGTTGAGTTCATGATTTGTGCCATTAATTCATTTGGAAAATTCTTTTGAAATTCGTTTGAAAAACATTTTGTTGAGTTAATCACAATCCTTTAGATTGTGGTTAGAATTTAAGATCAACAAAACTATACAAATTTCCAAACAAAATCGATTGCACACAAGGTGTTCGATAATTTGCTTCATTGTATTTTTTTTGTGAATTATCATTTGATATATCATTGCTTGTTAAGTTTCCTTTAAGAAATTGTGATTGAAACATATTGGTTGAATAACTTATCATTATCTTCGATTGGTTTTCATATATGCATATCCGAGCTTTTCGATAGCGGTTCGATTTAGACTAATCGATCCAATTCACTTCCGCTAGCCATTGTTTTTTAAAAACAATTTTTTTGGTAAAGAAATTTTATTGGGGATGTATTCACCCCCTCTAGATAAGTCGTCTTCGTCTAACATTATGGTTAAAATTGTGGTGTATTATGAAGATGGAATGAAGTTAGGTGGATTGGAAGGAAAGTTGATCAATAATGTGGAAGATTTGGTGAAATTTCAAAGTTTCTTCCAAATGAAGAAACTTAAAGATGATGATGAAATTGAATAGAGTTTTTGCTTAGGTGGTGTGTATTTTTCTACTATCGATTGTGAATGAAATGGTGTTGATTTATAGGCTCTAGTATTAGGTTAAATGATGGATTGAGAATTATGAAAAAAAATGTCAAAAGTGTTAGTGAATTTGGATGAATTTAAATGCATTTGAATGTGAATTTGAATTTGACATGAAAATATCTCAACTCCAATCTCAAATTTTGATATATTGTGTAATTGGATGAGATCAAATGATGCGTGAATGAAAAATGCGATTATGTAAAACAAATATGTTCATTTTTTGTCTTTTAGTGCAACATTCTTGACTTTTGAAATGAATAATGTGTGATTAAATGAGAAATGAAATGAATTGAAATAATGATGTAATGAGAATTTGGCTTGAATTTTATTCCCATTGCATTTATAATTTTTTAGTTTTTATGCATATGATGCAAAAAAAATGAAAATGATGCAAAATGACTTAAATATTTTAGTCAACTGTAACATTATTTTTGTTGACTTTTGACTTTGAATAATACAAAATGCATTTGATAAATGATACTACCTGTGTTCCTTTATATAAGAGACAACTCACTTTTTAGGTTCATTGAATAATCAAAGTATCTAGTATATAAACTAAACAAATACATTGATTATTCAATGAACCTAAAAAATGAGTTGTCTCTTATATAAAGGAACATAGGTAGTAGTAATTTATTTGGAATGATGGAGCCATGGAGTTATGCAAATGATCAAAGATTTACTTTTGGTTGACCTGTGATGGAATCAACTTGAAATGATATATGTAATGTACTTAGAATATTTTTGCATATTTCAAATTAGGTAACACTTGACTTACAATAGTAAAAAGATTAAAAACTTGAGACAAAATTAGGGTATGACAACTGCCACCTTTTAATTACCTTGAACCCGAGAGTATGAATGAAAACAATTCTTATACATTTGGATGGAAGATAATAAAATACAAAAAGACTCTAATTTTGTCCTTTGACATAAATGTGACGAGATGGATAAATTCATGAAGGGTAAATCTTGCTGGGACATGAAGAGTTTGCCTTCACCCACTAGTTAGGACTTTGTCTTCAACGAAAACCTTTGGAAACAGAAAAAAACTGAGAGGTTCTTTGAGAATTAACAGAGAAAAATCTAAACAAACAACAATTGGGAGATTCTCTGAGAATTAACCGAAAAAATTCTCAACAAACAACAGCTGCGAGATTTTTTGAGAATTAACAGATAAGACTCCTAGCAAAACAACAACTGGGGAATTCTCTTAGAATTAATAGAGAAAACTCTCAACAAACAACAACTGGAAGATTCTTTGAGAATTAACTGGGAAAAATCTCAACAAACAACAATTGTGAGATTCTTTGAGAATTAATAGAGAAAACTCTCAATAAATAACAACTGGGAGATTCGCTGAGAATTAACAGAGAAAATTCTCAACAAACAACAACTAGGAGGTTCTCTGAGAATTAACGGAGAAAACTCTCAACAAACTACAATTGAGAGATTCTCGGAGAATTAACAGAGAAAACTCTCAACAAACAACAACTAGCACTACTACAAAACGCACAAACAACAACGTCCAAGTCACCACAGTTCTTTCAAAAACCGTGGTGATATCTCTTAACTCAGGCACTAACTTTATATTATATTTTTTAATTAAAAATTTATTGGGTATAATAACGGTTGTAAGTATAACCGATATGATTGAATCAATCTTTCATGGGTTCGAACCTCAGTTGTGGCAAAAATGTTTTTTATTTAAGGTTAAGGTGTTCCTTTCATTTTTATTTATTTTTAAATAAGAGATATCACTGCGGTTATTATGAATAATCGTCGTGATATAGTTTGCTATTATTTTAAAATATAAAATATAATTACGGTTGTAGTTTTAAACCGTAACGAAAAGTGATAGTTTTTAATATATAAACGAAACTATTTGTGTCCCACTTCATAACTGTCATTTCTCTCTAAAGAAAACCCTAAAACAACCCTCTCCTCTCATGAATCTTAACCAATACGGGTTACAAGAGAATGGATAAAATAAGCTTAAAGGATATCTGACGAGAGCAACGTTTGGCGCAAACTCCTACGGCGGCGAAGATGGTATGTTCTCCTGCTCTCATCTTTCTAGGATTAGTGTTTTAGGGTTTGGTTTTAGGATGTTGTGGAAAAAATTATGTTATTGATGTTTTAGGGTTAAGTTTGATTTTTGTTGTGTTTCCTTGTAGATACATGGTGATGATGGTGGTAGCAAGCGTATGGTGGTAGCAAGCATATACTATGGTGAAGTTTCATATGGTTTTTGTTTTCATGAAGAAAAATATAAGAAGTATGAAGTTATTGTATAAACTTCATCCACCTTATATTTCTTCTTCATGACTTCACAAACTAGATGAACTTGATATATCTTGATTTGTTACAGTTCCACGATTATTTTCAAAAAGAGGTGTGTTATTGACTCAATGTATCTTGATTTATTACAGTCCCACTTGGGGTTTTGTTGCTTAAATAATGTATGTTTTTTATTGTGTTTCATGTTGTTTTGTTGTATGTGTTGTTGTTGACAAATGTTCTCAAAACATGAACAAAACATTGTCAGTTCACAAGATAGAGGCTTCTTGTGACTTATTAATGTTTTGTTCTTTAATTTCTTATACAGGTTGACAAGTTTAGTTTATTATATACTATGTATATTGTTTGTTTCACTTACCTTTTAATGAAAATGCAATCATTTATATTGACATAGAAACTTATATTCTGAAAATTAAGATGTATTTAAAAACCAACCTATATCAATCAATGTTTTTCAAATCGCATATGTTTCATTCAGCACATTTTATGTTCCTTAACACATAATATATGGTTTAGTGCTCTGTTTGCTTCAATTCATCGATATAATTTACAATCGCGTTGATAAGCGACGATGATGAGGTAAACTATAATAAAAGATATTGATGCATTGAAGGAATCAGACCATTGAATCGTATATTATATGTTATAGAACATAAAATGTGCTGAATAAGACGGATTCAATTCGAAAAAAATTGATGTGTTAAAGTTGGTTTTCAAGAATAGTTTAATTTTCACATTATATATTTCTTTGTCAATTTGAATGGTTGTATTTCTTTAAATAGGTGTATGGTAAACCAAGCAATATACATTTTTATATAATAAACTATGTGGACTTTCCACGACGGTTGTCTAGGTTAACTGTCATCTAATTAATTAATTACGTTATCTATCACAACGATTGTTAAGCATAACCGTTGTGATATAACGTGCGCTTTCCAGAATACCACAATGGTCCAAGGGCCGTGATTATAAGTAGCGCATTTACCACAACACTCTACATAACAACGCCTTGATTCGCGTTATTATTATATTTTTCAACCATTGTTAAAGGGGTTTTACGTAGTAGTGTAGGAGACTCTCTGAGAATTAATAGAGAAACTCTCAATAACAATAATTGGGAGACTCTGAGAATTATCAGAGAAGACTCTCAACAAAACAACAACTGGGAGATTCTTTGAAAATTAACAGAGAAGACTCTTAACAAACAACGACTTGAAGATTCTCTTAAAATTAATAGAGAAACTCTCAACAAACAACAACTGAGAGATTCTCTGAGAATTAACAGAGAAAAATCTCAACAAACAACAACTAGGAAATTCTCTTAAAATTAACAGAGAAAACTCTCACAAATAATAACTGGAAGATCCTCTCAAAATTAACAAAGAAAACTTTCAACAAACAACAACTGGGAGACTCTCCGATAATTATCTAGGAAGACTTTCAACAAACAACAAATGAGAGATTCTTAGAGAATTAACTTAGAAAACTCTCAACAAACAAAAACTGAGAGATTCTCTGAGAATTAATAGAGAAAACTCTCAACAAACAACAACAACTGGGAGATTCTCTAAGAATTAACAGAGAAAACATTCAACAAACAACAACTGAGAGATTCTCTGAGAATTAACAGAGAATGCTCTCAACAAATCAATGACTCAGTAAAAGATCATCGAACCAAACATAACCTTTTGAAGTTATTCATAACCGACTGAACAAAAATTATTTGTTTGATATACCAGTTCGAAATTCCAAACCAAATTAAATCATTAGAAAATAATTTTTCTCAAATCGAATCATTTGTTACATAATCGAACCGTTATATTTTTTTCTTCTAATTTTTAGCATTTTCTATTTGCAATTATGTTTATTTATCATTTAGGTCTCTTTTAAAACTGTTTGTGCAACATGGTTCAATTTTTTAATCAAATATAAATAATTAATTTATTTTAACTTCACTTCTGTTCGTTCAATTTTTTTAAACAATCCTTCCAATAATAATCGAATACTTGATTTTTAAAGCAAATATCCCTTTTTTGAAAGAAAAAAAATAAACTTCATTTAGTTGTACATTTCTTGCAAACATATGAAGGACTGATAATTAATGTATTATTAAATCAGATGGAATGGCTGGAACCATTTCCATTGTAATGCTAGTGAAGACTTAATCACTATGTAAAACTTGTTTTATAATTATCATCATCTTTATTGTTTTATTCCAAAGAATAATAACACCACACTCTTTAATATATAATTCTTTTATTGGTTAAAATTTAGAGTGAGTTGCTAGTATATATATATATATATATATATATATATATATATATATATATATATATATATATATATATATATATATATATATATATATATATATATATATATATATATATATATATATATATATATCAGATGGAATGGCTGGAACCATTTCCATTGTAATGCTAGTGAAGACTTAATCACTATGTAAAACTTGTTTTATAATTATCATCATCTTTATTGTTTTACTAGTAGAAGACTCGTGCGTCCGCACGGGTAAGTTGATTCATAGCTTAAATCATTCGATAAAAAATTTAAATGTTTGTGGCTCTTTTTAAATACATCTTTACATGTATTAACAATAATTGATAAAGTTTGAATTAAAAAATATCAAGACTAATCATCTCAAAAATAATTATTTGGGTATAGTAATGATTCAGCATACATATGTATTCAAAACTAATTTGTTGTGTCCCGTACCACTTCATAAAACCGTGAAAAGATTTGAATACATAATAATTAAAATTTCAGATCTAATTCATTGTCTCGTGTCTTAGTATTAATACAAATAGATTATAAATTAATTTAAAAAAATATAAGGACCAGCTTTAAGATTTTTACAAACTTTGATGTTTCTCTTTGATGTAAAATAAATTCTCTACTTATATTTTTTGAAAAAATTTCTTGTAACACTTAGCTATCCCATCTGTTTTTCTTTATTGAAAATAAAATGATATTCTTTGACAGCTCTTTTGTATCTCTATGCAACAGATCATATGTACCATATCATAAATGTTTTAATCTAAGGGACCCGCAAGTGATATGAAAAAAATACTACATACAAATGTTGAAGAGTCTATTAACATTCAACACGTCACAGACTCTCAATTGATGGTGAATTTGTTGCAGGAAGTAGTGGCGAGATGGTCATAATATGCAACACGAAGCAGAATAACGAAGCAAAATTCTAATTTAAATAGTGACATATTATTTGATAATGTACCAAATAAATGCATATATCTGAGATTATTCGATAAGGTTTGATCGTTGTTGATATATTGTTTTTATAAAATCATTAATAATTGCAAATATTTAAAATAAATATGTAACAAATCACCAACATAATAAATCCAATATGCTTAATAACTATAATATTTACAAATATCATTGAGCATCTATAAATATTTACAAATACTTTGTTGATTAAAATTAAAAAAAAAAGTATTGTGGTGATAGTGTCCTGTGAAAATAATGAATTTTAGTGATAAAAGTTACAAGAGTTTTTAGCTTGGTATTTTCACTGCAATCTAACAGATTCTTCATACTCCCTTTAAGATTTCACATTTAACAATATAAATATTTTATTAAATTTAAGATTTCACCTATAACAATAACATATATATAATAATTCAATTTTTATTTATATAAGAGGCAATTTTGATATATTAAAATCAAATCTTGTATAACATATTTAGACGGCTAAAACCAAAACATGGTATAAACAAATCAGAGTAAGATAAAGAATACACTTTTAAAAATTGCTATAAGCATTATGACTTGATATGTAATCCTTCTTAATAATACAATGTTAATATATCACAAGATTTCCATGATCACTTTGAACTAATGAAGATAAAGAAGACATGGTGTTCAATAATAATATTCTTATATATCAATCATAATAATTATACATATTATATAATTTCTCAACAGAATAATTATACGTATTATATAATATCTCAACAAAGACAAATATTATAAAATGATTTATAATTTAATATAATATTTTTAAAATTAAAAAATAATAAAAACAGAGAGTACTATTTTATTGCTAAAATTCCCTTAGCGTCAAACTATAAATCCACCCCTTCAATTGATCACAATTGTTCTATGAAATTCAAATATTTATTTAATGAAAAATAGCTACAGAAATCAGGTGCATGTCTACATGCACTATAGCCAGTAAAAAAAGCTCTGTAAACTTGAGATACTACAACTTGATTCATGTTGAAATTGCTACAAATTTCTAGAATATTCTTAAATATAATATGTAGGAAAATGGTAGAAGATCCTAGAATTATAATAGTTATGAATATGGTAGAACAATCTAGAACTATAAGTATATTAAAATGATAGAAGAACCTAGAACTATCATGATACTCATCTATCATGAAAACTCTAGAAAGAACTAATGTAATGTAGAAGGTAGTGACTTGAGCCTATAAATAGGCCATTGGTATCATGTAATTGATCATCCAAGAAATCAATGACATAGCCTTCTTCTAAACAATTTTCTAAAACTATCTTTTTTCAACTATCAACTAACCAACTACCAACAGTGGCATCAGAGCTACGTTCGATCATATATTGGGCGTAGTTATATTACCTACCTAACATTCTAAAATCCTCCAAACTACTACAAAAATTTTCTTTGTACTATAAACCCACTCCGAAATTTTTTTTAAACTATGGATAACACCACTCAATCATCATCTATTTCTGTCCCTATTTTCAATGGTGAAAATTATGATTTCTGGCGTGTTAAAATGGAAACATTTTTTTCATCTCAAGATTTATGGGACATAGTAGAAAAAGGCTTCACCGTTCCCGCGGATACTTCAGCTCTTAATGCAGCTCAAGAAAAAGAGTTGAAGCAAAACAAACAGAAAAATTCAAAGGCGTTGTTCACCTTGCAACAAGCGGTGACTGATGCAATTTTTCCAAGAATTATGGGAGCTAAGACTGCCAAAGAAGCATGGAACACGCTGCAGGAGGAGTTTCAAGGAAGCGATAAGGTACGTGCCGTTAAACTTCAATCTCTAAGAAGAGATTTTGAACTATTGAAGATGAAGGAGTCTGAGACAGTTAAAGATTACTATTCTAAAGTTAAAGAAATAGTTAATCAAATGAGAGCTTTTGGGGAAGAAATTCTTGACAAGAAAATCGTTGAAAAAATTCTAATTACTATGCCCCCAAAGTTTGACCCAATCGTGACAACGATTGAAGAAACCAAAGATCTGTCCACTCTATCAGTGACAGAACTTGTGGGCTCTCTTGAAGCATATGAGCAAAGACTGTATAGGCATAAAGAAGATACACTAGAAAATGCCTTCCAGTCAAAGCTAAAATTTCAGCCCCAAAATAAAGAAAGTGAAGGAAAGAAAAATTATGGAGAAACTTCCAGAAGAAGAGAAGTTTCTAGAAATTTCCTTAAGAACAAGCTAGACAAAAACTCTCAATGCAATATATGCAAAAGACTAGGCCACGCAGAGAAAAATTGTTGGTACCGTAATATGCCACAATGCAACCACTGCAAGAAGTTCGGGCACGTAGAGAAAAATTGTCGCAACAAAAATAGGCATCAAGCTAATATCGCAGAGGAGCATGATCAAGAACAATGTATGTTCTATGCCACTCAAGACTCAATCAAAGAAAAAGGTGGAAGTTGGTATTTGGATAGTGGATGTAGCAACCACATGGCTAAGGATGAGACTATTTTCAAAAGCATTGACGAGTCTGTCAAAGTCAAAGTTCGACTGGGAAATGGAAGTGTGGTTGAATCAAAAGGCAAAGGCACTGTCATGGTGGAGACAAATAAAGGTACACGACTCATCCATGATGTTTTACTAGTTCCCAGCCTAAAAGAAAATCTTCTAAGCATTGGCCAAATGATGGAGAGAGGCTACACACTTCACTTTGAAGGAGGTGTATGCAAAATCTTAGACAACAAAAATAAAAGGTCAGAGATAGCCCAAGTGAAGATGAATAAGAGCAATAGAAGTTTCCCGCTAAATTTAAAATATGCAACTAACATTGCCATGAAGGTGCAAGTTGATGATTCATGGCTCTGGCATCGAAGATTTGGCCACTTCAACACACATGCCTTGAAGTTGTTACATGAGAAGAATATGATGAGAGATCTTCCAAGCATAAAGGAGAATAATGAAGTGTGTGAAGGATGTCTCCTTGGTAAGCAACACCGATTTCCGTTCTCAACAAGTGGAGCATGGAGAGCGAAAGATCTATTGGAGCTGATACATACTGACGTCTGTGGACCAATGAGAACGCCATCACACGAGAACAACAGGTACTTCATACTATTCATTGATGACTTCTCTAGAATGACATGGGTTTATTTCCTAAAAGAAAAATCAGAAGTTTTTGGAGTATTCAAAAAGTTCAAGGCCCTTGCTGAAAATCAAAGTGGAAAACGGATAAAAGTACTAAGAAGTGATCGAGGCAAGGAATACACCTCCCGCGAGTTTGACAAATTTTGTGAGGATGAAGGCATTGAGCGACAACTTACGGTCGCATATTCTCCTCAACAAAATGGTGTGTCAGAGAGAAAGAATCGCACAGTTATGGAAATGGCTAGATCGATGCTCAAGGAGAAGGGACTTCCTAACACATTCTGGGCTGAAGCAGTATACACTGCTGTTTACATACTCAACAGATGTCCAACTAAGGCAGTACAAGATAAGACTCCAATTGAAGCTTGGAATGGAAAGAAGCCATCAGCAAAGCACCTAAGGGTCTTTGGATCTATATGCTACATTCATATTCCAGACGTGAAGAGGCACAAGCTTGAAGATAAGACTATACGAGGTATCTTTCTGGGGTATAGCACTATCTCTAAAGGCTACCGTGTCTACAACTTGCAAACAAAAAAACTCATCATCAGTCGAGATGTTGAAGTTGATGAGAATGCTTCTTGGAATTGGGATGAAGAAAAAGTGGAGAAGAACATCCTTATACCAGTCCAACTACCTCAAGAAGAAGCTGAGGAAGAAGACTCAGGTGAATCTGCTTCACCTCCACCACAACAAGAAGATCAAGAACTATCATCACCAGAGTCTAATCCAAGACGAGTAAGATCCTTGGTGGATATATATGAAACCTGTAACTTGGCCATTCTTGAACCTGTAAGCTTTGAAGAAGCGTCAAAGCAGGAAGTATGGGTCAAGGCAATGGAAGAAGAGATAAAGATGATCGAAAAAAACAACACATGGGAGTTAGTAAATCGTCCTCTTGGAAAAGATATCATTGGGGTTAAGTGGGTCTATAAGACAAAGCTCAACCCTGATGGCACCATACAAAAACACAAGGCGAGACTAGTAGCTAAGGGTTACTCACAACAACCTGGGATTGACTACAATGAGACATTTGCACCAGTAGCTCGTCTTGATACCATTAGAGCTCTAATAGCTCTTGCGGCACAAAAAGGATGGAGTATACATCAACTAGATGTCAAATCTGCCTTCCTCAATGGCGTACTTGACGAAGAGATCTATGTGGAGGAGCCACAAGGATTCATGTCTGAAGGAGAAGAAAGCAAAGTGTTAAGACTAAGAAAGGCACTCTACGGTTTGAAGCAAGCACCTCGAGCATGGTATAGCAGAATCGATCAGTATTTCATGGGCCGAGGATTCAGGAGGAGCAAAAGTGAGCCTACACTTTACATCAAGTCTCAAGGTCAGCACACTCTCTTACTCTCTCTATATGTGGACGATCTTATCTACACGGGAAGTAATACTAAGATGATGATGGAGTTTAAAGAAGACATGATGAAGACCTTTGAGATGACCGACCTTGGTTTGATGAGTTACTTCCTCGGTATAGAGGTAAGTCAGAGAAAAGAAGGAATATTCATCTCGCAAAAGAAATACACAGAAGGCTTACTTAAGAAATTCAAGATGTATGGTTGCAAACCAGTCGCTACTCCACTCATAACAAATGAGAAACTACAGAAGAATGATGGAGCACCAGAAGCTGATGCTTCCATATACAGAAGTCTAGTTGGAAGCCTCCTATATTTGACAGCTACACGACCAGACATAATGTATGCTACAAGTCTTCTATCAAGATTCATGCAAAGCCCAAGTCAAATACACTTTGGAGCAGGAAAAAGAATTTTGAGGTATCTACAAGGAACAAAAGAATTAGGTATATGGTACACTACCGAAAGCAACTCAGGATTACTTGGCTACACCGACAGTGATTGGGCAGGTTCGGTAGATGACATGAAAAGCACCTCTGGCTATGCTTTCTCACTAGGATCGGGAATTTTCTCTTGGGCGTCGAAGAAGCAAGCTACGGTTGCACAATCTACAGCAGAAGCAGAGTATGTGGCAGCTGCTGAAGCAACGAGTCAAGCTATATGGCTTCGAAGGATACTTGAAGACATGGGAGAAAAACTGGACGGGCCTACTAAAATCAATTGCGACAACAAATCAGCAATTGCAATAGCGAAAAATCCAGTACATCACAACAGAACAAAACACATAGCAATCAAGTATCACTTTATCAGAGAAGCTGAAGCAACTAAAGAGGTCAAACTCGACTACTGTAAGTATATTATGTAGGAAAATTTGCATCAAGGAGGAGTGTTGAAATTGCTACAAATTTCTAGAATATTCTTAAATATAATATGTAGGAAAATGGTAGAAGATCCTAGAATTATAATAGTTATGAATATGGTAGAACAATCTAGAACTATAAGTATATTAAAATGATAGAAGAACCTAGAACTATCATGATACTCATCTATCATGAAAACTCTAGAAAGAACTAATGTAATGTAGAAGGTAGTGACTTGAGCCTATAAATAGGCCATTGGTATCATGTAATTGATCATCCAAGAAATCAATGACATAGCCTTCTTCTAAACAATTTTCTAAAACTATCTTTTTTCAACTATCAACTAACCAACTACCAACAATTCATTTGATCCATCTTACAGTCAATTAGCTTTGCGCTTATTGCTTTAAACACCCATATTTCAACTTCATCATCATTGATCTGAAAGGGAGTTGCAAGGTTTGAATTATGCTAGGAAAAATGAAAATGCATAACATGCAAAGTAAATTCAAATTTACCTGAAGTGTGTCCTTAATAAGATCATACGGAATTTGGCCAGATCCATCAGAACTGAGATCAACCAATGACATCAATCTCATTTTTGCTATGCATTCTTCATGCACAAGGCCTAAACAACATTATTTCATCAAAACATTTAGGTAGAAACACAAAGTGGAAGAAAGATATGCAAACATAACTAATGACAATCAATTATGTTTGAAATTTTTTTACCATGGTCTTTCAATAAGGTGGAATTTGCAGTGTGAAATTCTAAGTATGAATCAAGTCTCTGAGTAAGAAAAATCTTGAGAAGCTGATATAGCAAAGCATATTTGGCATCATTCTCCAGTTGTCCAACAGCAGGCATGTCCAGTAAATCACAATACATGGAAATCAAAATACAACTTTGTGAATGCTCTGAAGAGTATTCAACATTGGAAGATACTTGTATGAAATAGCAGATTCGACATCTAAGCAAGGCAGTCAAACTTGAGTTTTTTCTTAGAGAATCTAAATAATACTAATAATAAATGTTCATTAAAAAAGTTATATTATTTATAGAGATTAATTACTATGCATTGTCAGTGCAAAAAGTTTTACACTGTCAATTCATCATCATCATATGTTTGTATTACTTTATAGGTGGTTAACATAAAAATCTAACTCTTCCCAACATCCAATGTCTATGATTAACTGACGGTGTAAAATCCTTTTATACAGTCGATGTATTTCAATTAAATTCTTATTTATATATTTGTAAAATCCTATTGACCCAATGGATTGTGATACTGAGAAAGGCAACTTCAGTTATTTTTCTTCTCCAAAGAGAAGTAAAAAGAAATATTCTAAACGGACAAAGTAAAAAATAAATATTCTAAATGGACAATAAAAGGAATGAACTTCTGCTGTACCTTTTGTTCTCCTTCAAAACATTAGAGATGGTGAGAAAGAGCTCTCTCTGTTCTGGTACCTCAATTTTCCACTCTTTCAAGAAGCTATCAATCTTTTTAAATGAAGGAATAATGTATTCCGTGACTTTTCCATCGATAGCTAAATTCAATGCCTTCAGGTAGACATAAAACTGGCAGTATGGAGTTTCCAATAGATTATACAGATTGATCAAACTGCAAAAAAATGTATTAAAATTAATAAATTTTAGTCCCAGTAACATGCTTTACCAAAATTTCAAAACCAAGCAGGAAGAAATTTTACATTTTCAATCTCACTGCAGGCTTCTCATTGGGCTGCTGAACTAAATTTGCAGTTATAACTTTTACAATCTTCATCACTTCATCCGGATTCTCAGTCTTCGTAACAAGATTGTAGATGATAGTGAAGATAGACTCTATGTCTGTCAAACCAATAGGGAAACATGGCCAATTATTAATATTAGAATATACCAAAACAATAAAGTTTCACTAATAAATAACAATTTTCATAGAATTCAGCAACTCTGTATAAAGCATGCTAAGCAAATGCAATAATATATACTAAGAAAATGCAATCAAATTTCAATCCTAATATGCTTGAGAAAATGTGGTAAAAAATGATGGTAAAATAAAGTTGAAAAACAATAGTATCACTGTGTGACTCCACCTCTTTTGACGCTCTAAATTCTTCAAGCTTGTCACTTACGGTCACCTCGATCAATTTCAAGGATTGCCTGCCATAGTTTGAAAATTCATGTAAGCATGGTGGACTTGCTTGTGATTAAAGAAAATGGAAAAAGAAAAATACTGTATCTGGTGCACATATGTATGACATCAACAATTTGATTCAACTTATTCAAGGTTACAACAGAATTCCCAAAGGGACTATCAGGTGCACATATGTATGACATGTCCATAAATTGTTTTCAGTATTTCCATAGAGAAATTGATTTATATTGTACTATCAAGGATAAACTCTTATTTTGTTATCATTTATACATAGAGAAATTGACATTTTTCCAGATATTGTGTTAGATGCATACATTGTTTAGGGATGGAGGGGGATGCAAGACTACATTTTTTTCAATTGAAATTATACATTATGAGCTGCAAAATGATAACATATTCAATTTTAGATCAATGAAGTTAAGGTTGAAAGTTACTTGCAAATCACTCTAGTATTTTTGGGTGGCTCAAAAGAATTACTTGAAAATGACCCATTCTCAATATGTAATATCCACTGAGAATGTTACGAAAAAATGCGTACAAGTGATCAAATTTATAGAGATTTAGTTTTTGAACTGTAGTTTAACATGATTTAGCAGTTAACAGAACCAAGAGAGAAGCTTGTAAAAAAAAATTTTAAAAAAATAGAAAAAAGATGCCTACTCATTTGATTGATGATTCCACATAGTCCACTTTGAGGAACAAACAAGCTGGAACTATATGTAGCATGATTAAAAGAATTGTATGAACTCATTATCTTATAAAAAATTGAGGCATACATCAATCATAAACTACTTAAAAAATGGACGTAACCTTTTTAGCAGGCACTCTCCTACATCATCCAAGTGATTGTCATCTGCAGGTCTTAGATAAAGAGGTTGCATGGTTTGAGGTTCAAATGAGTTGTATAGTCACGATTGTGCGGATTGGACAAACAGCAGAGACCTGAACTGTTAGCGAAGGAAGCATTGCTGGCCTGGTTATCTATTCATCCAAAAACCAATTTACAATGCTGAAGAGAAAAAATCAAATCCTTGCATGCTCAGGAATGAGACGCCGACGCAACTCATCAGGTGCGCCTGCCAACTCTGCAACATTTTATTATTTATTTATGTAAGCAGTCATACAAAATTTCATTTGATCAATCATGTTTAGTTTATCACCATGTTACCTTGAGCTGTGAAATCAAACAAAGGAGGAAGTTCTTGCCCATTCGGTAAGCGTACATTTGGGTCCCGAAGATCGTCAAAGAAGAAATGGGCACATGCATCCAACTGTAAACAAAATATAATCACCACTTATGTTGAATACAATAACTAAACAGAACTGTACTGTGACTGAATAAACAATAGAGCTTTCTTAC
Source organism: Lathyrus tuberosus (assembly GCA_022829125.1). Taxonomy (NCBI): domain Eukaryota; kingdom Viridiplantae; phylum Streptophyta; class Magnoliopsida; order Fabales; family Fabaceae; genus Lathyrus; species Lathyrus tuberosus. Next base: position 1,142,377 of record JALAZF010000122.1, on the reverse strand, counting down.
AGGAGTGCAACGTAGATTTGGCGAATACTGAAGCATCCTCGATACAAGATCCACTGCTTCAGATGGCATACTTTTGTGAAAGATCTGGATATTACATAAGTATTAATATTTATCGATTACAAATCATGAGAATCAGAGGAAATTAGGGAGTAAACAGCTACTAACCTTGTGTCATGGGTGGGCTTTAATCTGAGGAAATTTGAATTCATTTTTAACAATGTTTTATCAACCAAAGGCACACCAGTAACCTCTTTCAACGGCTGAATATGTTTCATCTCGACACCACACCCATCGGTTCCAAAACTATCCTGTAAAGTAGGGTCAGACATATGTAAATAATGAACCCCTGTTGCAGCCAAACCATGAATATATTGTATAGAAAAAGTTCAAGTTTTGAATTAAATATCATTGTTACATGGAAAAAAAACTTGATGATTGAATCCTAGTTTAACCTTTGGAAAGCTATTAGAAATGAAGCTCAAATATAAATATCAAATGTGACAAGGTCATGAAATTTGACAAACTCTAATTCAACTAAGACAGTCAATCATATCATCAATATCATCATCATCGACATCAAGAAAACAATGGAAAATTGTAATTACCTTTAGAACATATACTTTATTAGGTGGTCATACCAAAATCCAAATCTATGTAGTGAAACATGGATTGATCTAACATAATATAACAGAAGACAAACCCAAAAGGAATTCGGCGGAGACCTTTCATCGAACACGTGGTGAGCAAAGCGCGGCGGTAACAATCCTTCACCAATTCACAAACCACAATTTAAGCATCAGTCACCAACAACAAATCAACACAACAACGAATCCGTAACAAAAATCAGACGGAAAAATAAGAAAACTCACCGAGAAAGCTGAATTTGCCGAAAAAAGAAATTTCCACCACCACCTCCGGTCGCAACCATCACTGTAGAGACGAGAGAGGAATTTTTGGTTTGAAAGAGAGAACACATAGAGAGAAAATGGGCAGACGAGAAAGAGGGAGAAAGAGACGAGAAAGAGGGAAGGGAAGGCGACGAGAAAAGAGAGAGACACTGAGAGAAGAAGGAAGAGAGAAACGGTGAAAGAGTGAGAGAAGAAAGAGAGGGAACGTGAGAAAGAGAGAGACCGTGAGAGAAAGAGGGAAAGGGTAAGAAAATTTCAAAATATTTTTGCCACTTGGCAATAAGGGTGAATTTGATTGGATGGTGAATTAATAGTTAGTAAATTACAATTTAAAGGTTATTATTAGTGGAAAGTGTGATTTAATGAAAGGGTAGATTAGGGAAAGTGGTGATAGTTTCCAATTATATGTAGGTAGTTGATTCCAAAGAATAATAACACCACACTCTTTAATATATAATTCTTTTATTGGTTAAAATTTAGAGTGAGTTGCTAGTGTGTGTGTGTGTATATATATATATATATATATATATATATAAGGTCTCAAATTAGGGTTCTATTCTGATGCAGGGTATGGTATTTCTTACATTTTAAGCTAAAATTTTGACTTTATAATATCTATAATTATTCAACCATTTTTTTTTTTTCAGAAATCAAACATGCAGTAAAAAAAGCATGAAATACAAGATGCAAAAACATTTGCTTCCTGGGTAACATACAGTTCATTCAAAAGCCATTTTGCATTTATGTATACGCTTCAACACTATATGAATTTAATTAACATCAATTTTGGTTGATAATTGTGAGAATAATAATATAGACCCGAAAGAAAGGAATATAATTATGGCTTTCAAATGCATAAACAGACCGAAGAAATGCTTCTAAAATCTGGAAGACCAATCTTCATCTCTTTGTGTGAATGGTGAGCCCGTATTGGTGAGTCCAACTATAAATAATGTTCAATAAAAAGTCTTACAGTTATTAGTTTGAGTATAGAGATGTACTGATGGAAGTATTGTAATTTCAAAACAGAAATGACATTAAAAAGACAAGAGAAACAGCTCAAAACCAAAGGCAAAAGAGACTCTGGCTTTCAAACCTAAAACTGAAATCAAAACACACCATGCTCTACTTCTCTAACCAACCGTTTCCCCTAAATATTATGAGCCATGCTTTTAGGTTTAAATAAGCAAACATATTTTTAAACTGTGAATGAAAATGATGTGCATCTGAACATGTACCAATTTGAGGGATCAACAAAGATGTTAAACCAGACGCCTTGAACGAAGGGCTAAGTAAGTAAACTTGTATCCATGATCCCATCAGATTTCACATGTATTGTACCTATGAATTTGTTAGGATTCCAAAACAGAATCAGGAGTTGCATTAAGTCTAGAATTCAATAGATAGCCCTAAATCGGAGCCCATGGGAAGATATCCCTTCCAAACTACGTAACAAACTAATTCTATTATTCTCTATAACTAACTACAGTGAGCTTACACTTCCTTACTCACTACCTCACTAGTCATTTCTTCTTTCTAGAATATAATTTCCATATTTTAGGGCTTCCATACATTGGTGTATGTGTTGCCACAAAACAAACAAATTAATCCTTTTGGTCTCGATGATTATTGATTCATTGAAATAAATATAAAGCATTAAGATATTTTCTTTTGCTAAAGGTATTGGCTAGAGGTGTAATACGCTTTGAACAGACGCAGCCCAACACTTTTAAGACAACAATATAATATAATACTCTACCAATAACAAAAACAACAAAAACATATATCTTTTCCCTAATAGCTGAAGCAGCTACATTAATGAAAAGATGAAATAATGTTGAAACATAAATTCAAAATGATAATGTAGAAATACAAATGCATCTTACCTATTATTAGTCTCATAGTAGACCTCTCATAATCATTTTACGAAGAAGTTTCTCTGCTTTTATCATTTTCATCATTTTCAAATAAGGAAAGAATAATGATTTCATAAGTTTGAGCATTTGGGATACAACCGTTATCTTTCATTTTCGACAGCATGGTCAACGCTTCTTCATACAAGCCACTCTTACAAAATCCATGGATCATAACGTTATATGTATAGACATTAAGATTGTAGCCTTTGACCAAAAGTTCTTCAAAAACCTTTCGTGCATCCTTTAGTCTTCCATCTTTACACAATCCATCGACAAGAATAGTGTATGTGTACACATTAGGTTGAATACCCTTTCCTTTAAATTCTTTAAGTAATGCAATAGCATTGTCAACATCATGATTTTTGCACAAAGCATCTAATATAGAACTATAAGTAATTATATCTGGTGGTTGACCTCTATCATGCATCTCGTCAACAAGCTCCCAAGCATATGAAATTTTTCCCGATTTACACAACCATCAATAAGAGAATTATAAGTTACTGTATTAGGAATAATTTTTCTGCAATGCATTTCTTTGAAGAGACTTATAGCTTTGTCTACCATTTTAATCTTACAGAATCCATTAATCATGACATTGTAGCTCCAAACATCAGCAGTCACTCCCCTTTTGAACATAATGTTGAATATATCATTACTCGTTTCACAATGGGAGACTCGATAATACTCGTCAACTCCGAAGGAGGAGATGATCATATTACGAGCCTTCCAATCATAGCTGTACTTTTTTTCGTCCTCCTCATTCCATTGAGCTTCGGGTTTAGGAACGACAATGCCTTCCGCATTTGTCATAGTAATTTCCATGGGACCGTTTAAAATAACGTTCCAAACCTTCCGATCTATGGAATTAATATGGACGTGCATACAATCCTTCCAGTAGCTGTAATTCTCGCCTGTAAAAACTGGAGCTCTATTATAAGCCCCTTTAAGTTCGTTCACCATGATCCAAGAAATTTTACCGAAGCACCAGAATTAACCGGAGCTTGTGACACCACTTGTTAGACGATGGCTATGGATCTAGAATGGGGGTTAAATAGATCCCTAGAGTTTTACACGTAAATGGTTACCAAAAATTTAGTTTTAAAACGTTTAACGGAAGCAACCACTAGATTGTACGTCTACCACGAACCTTCTACTAAAAGGATCGGATATGCACGAATATATTGAGAATGAGTACGGAAGAGAAAAATTCAGTTCAGTTACTACACTTATAACGCAATCAACAAAATATCGCTTGCTTGATGATTAATCCAAACCAATGAGGTAAAACGATAAACAATTAAAAGCAATGCGTTCGATTTTTGCTTTGAAACAAACTATCAAACACCTGGTGTGCGTAAACACACTAAGTGCAGAATTTCTATGGAGGGTTTATATAGAGCCCCCAGCGTGTGGCCAACGGTCCTATTTTCGGGGCGAAATAATCGTTTTCCTAAGAATAGATAACTGCCCAAACTAGCCGTTATGTCGGGCATGGTGCTCGAAACTAGCCGTTATGTCAGGCATAAGCGTAGTTTCGGGCACATGCCCTCATCTGTTCGGGGAGTGGAGAAGCCGTGCGCAACGGGCAGCATTTCCGGGGAGGAGCGATGTAGTCCGTGCCCGGTTGGAGGGGCAGAAAGGTAACTTTTGCCCGTTTATGGATTGGACTTAGGCAATTGGGTCGTTCTGGAGCAGAAGTGGATTGGGCCATACCTGGCCATTGGTCCAGTCCAGAACAGGAGGCCCCCAAGTCGTTGCTCCCGAGCATGGGAGTGATGACTTAAAGACAGCTCGTTGCTCCGGGGAGCTAGCGTGAAGTCGTCGTTTAGTGATGGGGAAGGGTCGCATGGTGCCCGTGATCCCTGGTGTCCGTGGCATTCATGACCGTGACCATGTTGCCCGTCGTGCTGGGAGACTAACGTTAGTAAGAATTGGAAACGTTAGGGCGCCATGTGTGCCTAGAGCTCCGTGTAGTAGTTACTAGGCAATGATGGCTAGTTAATAGCCATCATGACCTACGAGCGCGTGCCACCGGACGTGCCCCACTGTATAAAAGGGGGAAACTCGTTCCATTTTGAACTTTTCGCTCTGATTTCTCTTCGTCTTCTTCAGAATTCCTGTCCGTCACCGTCGTCTGCTATTCCGGCCACCGCATCAACTTCCGGGGAACCCTTTTCCATCTTCTAAATCAAGTAAGTTTGCTTATTCTGTGCTCTTTTACCCATTTGACGGTTGTTTGTAGTCTTGCATACGGTTAGGTTTAGGTGTAGAAGATGAAATAGATTAGTTTTCAGTGATTGTTGGTGGTGGACGGTGGTCGTTCCATTTTCCGCCGCCGATGAGGCCGCTAGGTTTTAGGATATTCTGGTGAATCGGGCGGTTTCCGGTGTTATTTCGATGATAATGCCTGCATAACCGCCGTGATTATTTAGATTCAGAAGCAGCGACGAAGTTTCCGGCAAGTTTTCCCAGTTTCAGGTGAAGCTTTGCAGTTTCCGACGGAGCTTCAAACGGAAACCGGGAAGTGGCTCGAGGAAGTTCCTCGTATGGAAGCGGCTTGCTCCGGGCATCTCCTCGTGGGAGACTCTTAGCATTTTGTTCGATGTTAGGGCTTAGGCCGGGGACGTCGTCCTCAGCCCTTTGCGCGCCCTTTCACTTGACTAGCGGTGGAAGGGTGGATTTGATCTATCGTCGAATTCACTTTTTTCTCTGCTTTTTAGGTGATCGATATGGCGACGGGGCCAGATGGAGAAATTATCCTGGACTCGTCCGAGGAAGAGGCGAGTTCCTCGGACAGCAGTAGTTCGACAACTTCAAGTATCCCCAGCGAGGTCGGGGAAGAAGAGGAAATGGAAGATATGGAAGAGGATTTCGTCGAGGATTCCGCAGAGGAGTGGGAGGTGGTTGAACCAGCCGAGCACGGGTCCACCTTCGCCACGTACTTGGGGGATATTTTTACAGAAGTCAGAGCAGAGGGGGAGTGGAAGGTACACTTTCCCTCCGAGGATGATCGGGTCTACACGGATTTCGGGGATCGCTTCACTATGTACGAATATGCCTTCAAAGAGTTGGGATTGAGATTGTTGTTCACTGATTTTCAGTAATCAGTGTTTGTGCACTTGAATTTGGCCCCTACGCAGCTACACCCGAACTCACTGGCCTTCATACAGGCGTTTGAGCTGACCTGTGATTTCTTGAAGATTGGGGCTACTCTTCCCTTGTTCTTTACAGTCTTCCACCTTCAACGGCAGTTGTAGGGGAGGAAGTACGGTTGGGTCTCATTGAAGCAACCTCGTAAGCTGTTTAAGCCTTTCTCTGAATCGATATGGACATTTAAGGAGAGGTACTACATCATTGAGCCCGTATCGGAAGCTACCCAGGATATCACTTATCTCTGGGAGATCGAGTTCGACGAGGAGGGAAACGAGCTGCACGATGAGGCTGGGAAGTTCATCGGGGAGAGAGTATACAAGTTCCTCATCTACTGGGGACCTGGCCATTTCACCAAAAAGCCCTGCGATTACGTTCTTCAGCCACACGAGTTAGACAGGCAGGATGCCATTGCATACGAGACGCTGGTGAAGTACGTTAATTCCTTCCTGCTCGCTGAATTCTGGATGAAGAAGGGTGACCCGATCTTCGAGGAGGACGATTGTCAGAGGGTTGAATACCGCTTTATTAATACCAAGGCACTCCTGGAGTGCAGGACTCCTGCGAAAGTCCAAAAGCTGCTCGGTAGTCTTAGTTATTTTGATTTGCCCAAACTATTTTCTTTTCTCGTATCTAACATGCTCGTATTCTGTTTGTGCGGGTGAGATGCCTCTGGTTCATGAGAGGGTAGTGAAGAATTCTCTTGCGAGGAACAAGTCCAGAACGGCTCCTCCGAAGTCTTGATTTGCCAATGCGCATGCTCCCACTCCTGCTCAATCTGCTGCGGGGACCTCTTCTCCCACTCCTGCTCCCCGGGGATCTCCCCTGCCTTTGACCTCATGAACCAAGCGGCCGAGGGCCAACGACACCGTGGATCTCAGTCGGGCCCCAGAGAAAGGGAGGTTCGAGCTTCCTCCTTACATACTTGATAGAAGATACTTTGAGGGGAACTCCCAGATAGTGCCGCGGGCCGAATCTCTTCAGCTGGAAAGCATGGACCGTTCGAGCAAGAGGGCGTTGGTGGCCCAAGATGCTTCTGCACTGGTCAGAGTTCTAGAAATGGCGGCCATATACACTGAAGGGGACTCTGCAACTGAGTCTGAGCTCAAGGCTACTCGGGCTACCGTGGCATCTCTCACGGAAGAGGTGAAGAGTGCTGACGATGCCCGGAAGAAGGCTGACGAGGAGGTGGCCAGGCTAAAGAAAGAGAATTCTATGCTGGTGGCGGAGAAGAAGGCGGCTGAGGAGCTGGTCCAGCAGCTAAGGGTGGTTAATGCCCCGGGCAAAGATGAACCCGAGGATATGAAGGAACTGAAGACAAGGTCCGAGCTAGTTGCCCGTATGTTGGCGGCCGAGGATGATAACATCGTCATTGCGGGCGAATCCTTCAAGAATGTCGTGTCTTAACTGCGGGTGGTGAACCCCAGACTTGACATTTCTACTGAGGGTACTCATTATCTGGCGCATGTTGAAGATGGTCGGATCGCTATGCCTGACGCCCTTCTTGAAGAGAATGCCGAGGATCAGCTCGCGGAGAACCAGTAGCCTCAGCCCGAGCCTGCCGACCAGATGGATGAGTGAGGGATTTTCTTTTTGTTGTTGTAATTTGTCCGGCCTGCGTGTCGTGTATTTGTTGTAACCTATTTTGGGGGCATGGCCCCCGATCTATGTAATCCAATACAATCATGGTCCTAGTGGCCATTTATCATACTTAAATTATGCGTCCGGTCCTGGTGGCCGGTTATGTTATTTATATGATTTTACTTGCTTTTATTTTCTGCTAAGTGTTGTACTCAGGCTCGTTGTGAATGTATGTCTGCCCGTGATAGGGAGTATTCCACTTATGTGAAGTTTCAGGGGATTGCTCGTTGTAGATGTGTTCGCCAGTGAGGGGTACTGGTCAAACGGTCGGGGAATATCCTGGCGGGGGTGCGGAGCTCAGGTCGCGTTTGAGGCCTGAGTTTGCGGCGTGAACGTCCCATCACGAGTTGGGGTTTTGCCAGTCATGGTACTTTGACGACAGCGATGCTCGATTGAGGACCGTTGTCGAGCAGATACTCGGCCCGTTACTGAGCGGGGTTCTTTTTTATTGGTATGCGACGCTTATACCTAGGCGTGCATAGTGGTCGGTAGCTGAAGTTCGTCGTCGTGACGGGTCGAACCGAGAATTAGGGCCTTAGCTATAGTATTGTTTTACCTTTTCGGCGTTCCATGGTCGAGCAAGTTCTTCCCCGTTGAGATGTTCTAGGTAATAGGCCTCATTCTCCGTTTTTGCTCGGACACGATAGGGTCCTTCCCAGTTGGCGGCTAGTTTGCCCTTGCGAGAGACTTTGTGGTTTCTCCTTAGAACGAGGCTTTCCACATTGAACTCTCGTCGTATCACCTTGGCGTTGTGCCTGATGGTAATTTTTTGTTTTAACGAGGCTTCGCGGAGGGCTGCCCCAGTTCGGATTTCCTCGACAAGGTCGAGTTCTTCTCTTAATGATTCGTCGTTTATCTCCTCGTCTAGGGGCGACTCTGTCCGCCTGGAGGGTACGTGAACTTTGACGGGGATTACAGCCTCGGTCCTGTATGCTAGATGAAAAGGTGTTTCCCTGGTTGTAGAGTATGGAGTTGTACGGTATGCCCATAAGACACTGTGTAGTTCCTCGACCCAAGCCTTCTTTGTTTCATCGAGCCTTCGTTTGAGGCCTCGAAGGATGGCCTGGTTAGCTGCTTCAGCCTGCCCGTTTTTTTGAGGGTGCTCAACAGACGCGAAGTGTTGCTTCGTGCCTAGTTGGGCAACGAAGTCTTAGAACTTCCTGTCTGTGAATTGTGTCATATTGTCTGTTACTATTGCTTGGGGGATGCCGAAACGTGCGAGGATGTTTCGTTTGTAGAAACGTAGTATATTGAGGGCAGTTATTTTGGCTAGGGGCTCCGCTTCTATCCATTTTGTGAAGTAGTCTACGCCCACTATTAGGTATTTGTTCTGATTTGATCCTACCACGAAGGGTCCTAGGATGTCTAGGCCCCACCAGGCAAATGGCCACGGGGAGGACATATCCTTGAGCTCGTTAGGTGGAGCCAGGTGCATGTCCCCATGACGTTGGCATTTATCGCATTTCTTCACGTGTTCTTTAGCGTCGCGCTGCATGGTCGGCCAGTAATATCTTGCTCGGAGGGCCTTTCGGGTAAGGGACCTTCCACTGAGATGTTGGGCATTGATTTCTTCGTGGATTTTGCGCAAGATGTGTGCGACCATTTCTTCCTCGACACACTTGAGCAGCGAGATGGAGAATCCTCGCCTGTAGAGTTTATCTTCGACCAGGACGTAGGAGCAAGCTCTTCGCCTAACTACGCTGGCCTCTTTTGGGTCGGACGAAAGTTCGTCTTTAGCGAGATAGTTGTAGACAGGGGTCATCCAGCAGTGGTTGTCGCTGATAACCTGTACGTCGAGGGTCGGGGAGGCCTTCTCGATACTGGGTCGAGGAAGTACCTCATGTATGACGGACTTGTTTCCGCCGTTCTTCTTTATACTGGCTAGTTTGGATAAAACATCTGCTCAGACATTGTGTTCGCGGGGAACATGTGTCACTTCTACCGTTATGAACTTCGCCATTTCCTTTTTGACCAGGGCTAAGTATTCAGTTAAGTTGTCGTTTTTGGCTTGATATTCTCCTCGGACCTGAAGGGCCACGAGTTGTGAATCTGTGCAAATGGCGACTTCTTCTGCCAGGTCCTCAGCTAGACGTAACTCAGCGAGGAAGGCTTCGTACTCAACCTACTTGTTAGAGGTTGGGAAAGACAGGGTGAGCGACACTTCAACGATGATTCCTTCATCGCTTCCCAGTATGATGCCCGCACCGCTTCCTGCTGAGCTTGAGGCACTGTCCACAAAAATGGTCCATTTGTGCGCTTCGCTCGCGGGGGAGTCTGCGAACGTCATTTCTGCGACGAAGTCGGCTAGAGCCTGGGCCTTGAGGGCTTTCCTGCTTTCATATTGGATGTCAAATTCGGATAGTTCAAGTGACCATTTGAGCATTCGACCGGCCATATCTGGTCGTCCCAACAGTTGCTTTATGGGTTAATCTGTTCGAACCACGATCGTGTGGGCTAGGAAGTAGTGTCTTAATCTTCTGGCTGCGTTGATGAGGGCCAGAGCCACTTTCTCTATCTGTTGGTACCTTAACTCTGGTCCTTGTAGTGCTTTGCTCATGAAATATATGGGTTTCTGTCCGTCAGGTGTCTCGCGGATGAGAGCGGCGCTCACTGCTTCGGTTGCTACGACGAGGTATAGGTACAAAGTTTTGCCATTGTCCGAGCGAGAAAGGACCGGTGACTCTGAGAGCGCCCGTTTCAGATGGAGAAGAGCCTTGTCGCATTCCCCAGTCCATTCGAACGCTGCCTCCTTGCGGAGGAGTTTGAAGAACGGTAAGGCGTGCTGGGCAGATTTGGCCACGAAACAAGATAGTGACACGAGCATCCCGTTGAGGGACTGGATGAATTTCTTTGACTTGTGCGTTGGAAACTCGGAGATTGCTCGACACTTATCGGGATTGGCTTCGATTCCTCGCTCCATTAAATAGAAGCCGAGGAATTTTCCTGCTCGGACACCGAACGTGCACTTCTCTGGGTTAAAACACATTTTGTATTTTCTGGCCTGTTCGAAGACCTTCCTTAAATGGGCAGTGTGATCGGTTTCCTCATGGGATTTTATGATCATGTCGTCCATATAGACTTTGAGCATGTCGCCTATCTCTCCCTGGAAGACCTTGTTCATCATTCTTTGATAGGTCGCTCTGGCGTTCTTCAGGCCGAAGGGCATTACGTTGTAGTAATAATTGCACGATTCGGTCATGAAGGCCGTGTATTTTTTGTCGGCCGTCGCCATTGGAATTTGATTATAGCCTGAGTAGGCGTCCATGAACGATAAAAGTTTTAAACCGACAGAATTATCAACAAGTTTATCAATATTGGGGAGGGGATAGGCATCCTTCGGGAATGCCTTATTAAGATCAGTGTAATCAATACACATTCGCCATTTGCCATTAGATTTCTTTACAATTACAATGTTGGACAGCCAAGTGGTGTACTTGGCCTCTGAAATAAATTTGGCCTCGAGGAGGTCCCTTACAGCTTTTTCTGCAACCTCCATTTTCTCCGGAGACTGCTTTCTCCTACGTTGTGTTATGCCCTTGACGGCCGGGTCAATTGTCAGTTGGTGGCAGGCGACGGACAGGTCCAAACCAGGCATCTCGGCGGTGCTCCAGGCAAAGAGGTTGGCGTTCTCACGGAGGCATGCTTTGAGCTGCTTCCTCGCGATGTCGGGCAGGTCTGCTCTAATCTTTACTCCCCGCTGAGGGTCGTCACCGAACAAAACGAGCTCGAAGTTGCCATCCGGGATTGGGCACATCGGATGGGAGCTGCTGTTGGACGAGTTGGTTGAAGCTGTTCGGTCCTCTTGTTGGTCTTCTTCGGTGAAGTGGCTGTCGAGGTCGATGGAGTCGACCTGAGGCAGAGGCTTGGCTTCCTCGGAGCTGCTGGGCAAGGCTGGCTTGCTTGATACCTTTGGCTTGGATGCAATGGCATTGAGCCCCTTGGTGGCTGCTTCAAAATACCGTCGTGCAACTTCGATGTTGCCGTAGAGGATGGCGACCATCCCTTTTGAAGTGTAATACTTCATCTTGAGGTGGACTGTTGAAGGCACAACTACCAACTTGGCCAGAGTTGGTCTTTCGAATATGCCCTGGTAAAGCGACGGCCAGTCGATTACCAGAAATTGTACCTTGATGGATCTGGCCGTCTCAGCTGATCCGAAGGTTATGATCAATTTGACGTATCCCCATGGCTTGGTCACTGATCTGTTGGATCCCTGTAAATCAGACCCCACATAGAGGGTAAGGTGTGATTCGTCTAGCTAAAGTGTTGAAAACAGCTGGGAGTACATAATGTCGACCGAGCTGCCCTGGTCGACGAGGATTCTGCGAACGTCGAAGTTCTCCATTCGGGCTCTGACGAGCAAAGGTATGCTCGAGTTTGGAGATCCCCCGAGGAGCTCTTCCCGGTAGAAGGAGATGGGGATAGAGCCCTTCTGGGCCTGATCGAGCGTGGTCACCTTATTGGAGCTTGTGTTGATCAGATGCTCGAACTTTCGTTTCACGGAGCCCACCGTGACTTTGTTGAAGCCTCCGTCAGAGATAACCATGGCGGAGGGAAACGTCTCCCACGGGCTGTGGGCTGCGAAATAATCAGGGGCGCTGAGCTTGTCTGGGACGTTTTTCCGGGACGTAGAAGTCCTCCGGTCGTGATATGGACATAGCGACCTGGATGTTGGCCTCTTTCGAGGAGGGTACCTCTTCCTCTATTTTCTTAGACTCCTGGGCGTCCTGCCGAGGAGTGTCATTCTTCTTCGCGAACTGTTTCAGGTGGCCGTCCCTGATCAGTATCTCGATAGCATCCTTCAGATGGATGCAGTCTTCAGTAGTGTGACCGTGACTCTTGTGGAAATGGCAATACTTGGATTTGTCGGCGTTGGGTTTGGCCGGCAGTTGTTTAGGGAAGCGGACCCCTGTCTTCTTGAATTTTGAATTCGCACGCTCGGACAGTATCTTCTTCCTAGAGACGGTCAGGGGGGTATAGTCGTGGAATCTCCCGGAGGGTCCCTTGCTGTTGCAGGATTCCCGAGGACGGTCTTCGCGCCTCCTTTGTCCCCGGCGAGATGTTGAGGCTTCCTCGCCTCTGAAGGCCCGAGCTTTCTCCTGATGGCGTGATGCTCGGACGTTGCTAGCCGCAACCTTCTCTTCGTACTGAATGTGCGATTGGGCTTTGAGGAGGAGGGCATCTAGGTTCCTCGGAGGTGCGAGGCCGACGGCCTTAGAAAACTCGGAGCCCGGGCGGAGTCCTTGCTTGAGCAGAAACTTTTTCATCTCGTCCATTGTAGGGACTTGTACTGCTTCTTTGTTAAACCTCTCGATATATGCGCGAAGAGGTTCGTCCTTTCTTTGGATTATGGCTCCAAGGGAGGCCTTAGTCTTGGGGTGACAGCGAGAAGCTGTGAAATACCGTGAGAACATTCTACCCAGTTGCCTCCATGAGGTAATGGACTCTTCGGGTAGCTGCTTGTACCACATCATCGCCCATTTTCAGAGAGTGGTCAAAAATAGTCGGCACTTGATGGTGCCCCATACGCCTCGGTAGTCCAATAGGGCATCGATGTTCTCGATGTGCTCGTCGGGGTCAGTAGTCCCATTGTACGTTCCCAGTGACGGGGGCTTCTCCAGACCCTTAGGGAGACGGGTAGCCAAGATTTCCTAGGACAATGGGTCGTGAGGCTCATCGTCACTGCTGGAACTGGTGAATGACGGGGACCGAAGGGTACGCTCACGGCGGCGGTTCCTTCGGGGAGAAGGTGAGTGGTTCCTTTGGGGAGAAGGTGAGCGGGCCTGGCCTTTAGACTTGACCGGGGGTGACTGCCTGTTCCTTCGGGTCCTCTTATGGATGGGAGAGTGCTGGTTACGCGGGGAAACCTGGTCACGCTTCCGGATGGCGCGAGGGTCGGGTTCTTGGCGCAGTCTTCGGTCGATATCTTTCTGGGGCTGAGGGCTCCTTGATCGCCGTTGGTTCCTCCTCAGAGGAGGGGATCTTGGACGGTTAGACTCTTCAAATGCCCTGATCCTTTCGTTCTGCTGCAGGATCAGGGTGTTGGTTTTGTTGATCACCTCTAGGAGGGCCGCCACGACTGGGTCGGCGTTGGGCGGAATAGGAATGGGCTGGATGTCCAGCGAAGATTGATCGTTGTTGCGATCAGTAGAGGTAAGGGAAGGAGAAGTTGTGGCCTCGTCCCTCAGAAAACGGGCATCTCGAAGAAGAGATGATGGGCCGTCAACGTCAGTCTTGTTGATGGGGAGGACAGCGATTTAGAGAGCACTTTTGGCGTGATCTTGAGAGGCCATGATGATGATCTTGAAATTTGCTTTGATCTTCGGTTTCCGGGGAAAGAAAGATGGGGAGAACAATGATTCCCACAGACGGCGCCACTGATCGTGAAGTCTGGATCAGATCCTGCTGAAGTGGGCCACCAAGAACGCCTGAGATGCTGGGCGAATGGAGAGGAGGAGGGGGTGTACCTGCAAGGCACTCTGACGCTCAAGTAAGAAAGGGTCAGAGAAAAGGGGCAAGTACAAAGTATTAGTTTGTAGGGTGAATATTGGATACCTGACCCTCTCAAGCGAGAGGGTTTATATAGAGCCCCTAGCGCGTGGCCAACACTTCTATTTTTGGGGCGAAATAACTCTTTTACCAAAGAATAGGTAACTGCCCAAACTAGCCGTTATGTCGGGCAGGGTGCCCGAAACTAGCTGTTATGTCGGGCAAAAGCGTAGTTTCGGGCACATGCCCTCATCTGTTCGGGGAGTGGAGAAGTCGTACGTAACGGGCAGCATTTCCGGGGATGAGCGATGTAGTCCGTGCCCGGTTGGAGGGATAAAAAGGTAACTTTTGCCCGTTTGTGGATTGGACTTAGGCAATTGGGCCGTTCTGGAGCAGAAGTGGATTGGGTCATGCCTGGCCATTGGTCCAGTCCAGAACAATATTAAATCATCTATTTAATGTTATAAACAGTGAGTGGTATCTATCAACACATAACTGCTACCCAAGTGACAAGAATGTCATGTAATCTGACATAATATTTCTGTGATAATGATCATGTGTACAATTATCCTTTTGCCCTTATATCTATATTGAACCCAACACATAGAATGTATCATCCTTGTATAGTCCAATATTTTATTCCTTGATCCCCGATATACTTGATAACAACAAATAAGTCAAATATCTCATATCGACTTATTTGAGCACGACCATGCATTTCACAGTCATACTCTATCAAGGAGCCTATAGATATTACTCTGTATATGTAGGAGGAGAAAATTCCATCTAGGTCATCCTGTTATGGACAATGTTTGATTGGCAATAAAGTACTTGACTCAACATCTAGGGTCCATAGTGGTTTCAGGTCGAAAAGTGGTATACATCACTATCACTATGAGAATAACTTATGACACTTACATAACAAACTATGTAGTATTCTCATGGTGGGTCAATCCAGTATAAATATTACTCCTAATATTTATACCAACGTGAAGACTTGATATCTCATATCCATGACTTGTGAGATACAATCATGTCTACTCACATAATAGTCTCTATGCATTATTGTTGTCCTATTTGACAATAAAGCTTGACTACAAATACTTTAAGAATAATGTCTTTATATTTAATGAAGTCATGAGTAAGTCACACTTAATGTATCATTAAACAAACTAATTATTCTAAGAACTTTATTATGTCATATACAAGTAATACAATAAATACAACACCTGATACGTGTGTGTGTGTGTGTGTGTGTGTGTGTGTGTATATATATGGCAAAATACCCTTTTTAGTTCTTTATCTTTACCTCGGGGTCCATTTTCCTCCCTTAATTTTTAAAAGTTCCAATGCAGTCCATTACGTCATCCACCAATATCATTTAAGTCCTTTTAGTCCAATTCTCACAAAAGACGTCTATGTTAGCACGCGTGGCATCTGAAGTGACATATGTTTGCAAGCGTGGCATATAACGTGGTACATGTGTATCATCAAAGTCATAAAAAATAAAAATAAAAATCCAAAATTTTGCCTTCAACCTGGATTTGAACCCATGCCATCTTGATTGTAGAACAATATTGCGTACCATCAAGCTACTTCATATTTATTGTTTTGATTTACAAATTGAAAATATATTTACATTTCTAGTTGGCCCACTTAATCCATTTAAGGATAAACTTCTTGTTACAGAAAACCTAATTGCATTGGAGATTGTTCTTCGCCTGTACCAATACCAAACGCACAAGGCGGATCTGAACAAAGTAATTTGCATGAGGTGAAAAGGCAAGCAATGGAAAAGAATGAAACAAGTCTTTGTTGCAATCAAAATGTTTAGGATGATAACATTTTGGTTAATCTTTGCCTACTTCATTCATCCATATAGATTGATACAAATTGCAAATATACTGACCATGAAAACAAATATTTTTTAATTTCTACAAAGTATGGATTTTGGAAGGCTAATGGTAATGACAAGAACATTAAGATTAGGGGTCAGGCTGTCAGACTCGTAAAAGGTTTGTAGACTCGACTCGCAAACTCGTACGAGTCTATGGAAAATTTAAAATGACTTTCAAAAACATGTATATAACACATATGACACACATATATTTATAGACCTAGAAATAACTCATACATGACACACACACACACAAACATATATATATATATATATATATATATATATATATATATATATATATATATATATATATATATATATATATATATAGAACACCAAGTAACATCAATATTTAAATTTTATACTCCATAACAAACTTCTTAACAAAAAAAACTCAATAATATAACAAACAAAATAGAAAAGTTAGTTAAAGACTTAAAGGATTAATTTCTTTTTAATTAATAATAGCTTCAAACATGCTTACAACACTTGTACATGCAAGATATTTATAATTATTATTATTAATTAATTAATTAATAAAACCTGTAAAAAAAAATCATGTGACCAATACATTATTGCAAGACATACAAAAGTTTGTTCTACCGTAAATTATAAATCTTCTAAACCATTTTTTCATGTGCAAATTGATACACGGGGATTGGTGATCAATGGACTTGATTGAAATGAAATGGTGCATCATCTTTACACAAGAGAACATAACACAAAGAACATACAAGAGAAGCATCCATGTGATACATATAAGAGAACATTTACACAACGAAGGATTGATTTACAACAACGAGCGTGAACACAACAAGAGATGGATAAACATGACTACGTTGTCAATGAAGGACGAAGAAACTTTGTCATAAGAAGAGACTATGAGAGAGATGTTTCTAATTCTCATACAAGTAATAAAATAAGGGTTTTCTTTTTTTGAAAAATAATTTCTTTTGGGAATTTGGGAACTTTTTGGTTTTTTTTTTAAATAAGGAAAGTTTAGAAAAAATAATAAACTCGTAAACTCGCCATAGACTCGCGAGTCTATATGAGTTTGTGTGAGTCTACCCGAGTCTACTCGAGCCTATCAAAATAAGATTCTATGTGCGAGTTTACTCGTTCTTGCTTTCTAGACTCGTACAAGTTTACGAGTCTACCCGCGAGTTTGACAATCATTATTAAGGGTACTGATAAGTTCATCAAAGAAATAGTCCATTGAACCACTACTCGAAAATTCAGCCATGTTTGGATTCGGAAAAATGTCCTGATTCGAGAAATCAAGTTCACCATCCTCCATTGATGAAAAATTGAAATCGAAGCAATTGAAAATGAAAGATGAAACCCTAAAAGGAAGAGAGTAACACTGATAAATGATGAACATTATTCTTGAAGAAATTGAAATCTGAGATGTTTGGCAGTCTTCCAAAAATTCTTGATGAGCATCGCATGCCAACTGTTTGGTGTTTGGCTTCTGTGAGCATTATGAAATATTTTACAAATTGTTGAGATTTGAATTATAATTAATGTGTATATTTAATCAAAAGGACAAAGTAGACTAGTGGTAAAACATTATGCCTAGCAACCAAGTGGACCAAGGTTGGAATTTGTGGCGAAAGCAAAATTTTTGTGACCTTTTTAATGAGCAATGCCACATCATCGCCACATTATTCCAAATGGACACTAAATTTTACTTTGACTAACGGACCTAACAGAAATGACTAACATGGTGCCTTTTGAAAAGATAAAGGATCACATTGGAACTTTTAAAAATTAAGGGACCAAAATGGACCCCGAGGTAAAGATAAGGGGCCAAAAAATGTATTTTACACACACACACACACACACACACACACACATATATATTAACAAACAATATATATCAGGGTCATGATACAAAAGTATATACAACCAATACTGATTGGCTATTAGGGCTTACTCCAACAATGTTCCACTATCCCTAAAGCTAATCAGATATTAACTTAACATCTATCTACCATATGTTGGTAATATACACCTCTTACAATTTCAACTTTCGATCTTCTATCAAAATAAATTGAAGTTCAGAGTATATATATACATGGATCGCTAGTGAGATCTAGTTTTTTGAACTTGCAAGATTAACCCATTATCGTCGTGAATGAGATCAATAGGATATGCAATACAAGAAACGCAACTTTCTTCCCAAGAATTAGAAAATCGATCCAAATCATATATTTGACCTTTGTACTTGAAACGACAATTGTATGAAGCCTTTTTCAACTTATACAGTTTTCATCCAAGCATAACATTTAGTTTATACTGTGATATGGATATATAGTTTATAAATTTTGGAATAACATCATTGTAACTCCTTTACAATGATTATTCCCATCTACTCTCAAGAAAAGGAACATCGGGTTCTTTTAAGATATCTATAAACCTTCTTGATAATGATCTAATGATGAACACTTCAATCATTTTGGTACTTATTATTTATGCTCATAGCATACGGTGCATCTAGTGTAATACATATCACAGTGTTCTTTTTCTCATCCAATGAGGTAAGACATTTTCTATTAGACAAAACATCATGCCACACATGCAATAATCTTAATGTGAGATTATGCATATTAGGTGTCTCAACACCTCATTGGAATACGTGCTTGTGCTAGGATTGAGTTTCATCAACCATCTATCTCTATAGACTTTGATTCCTAACTTTTTAGGAAACCTCTACTAAGCATTTCATCAAAACCATTTCCTTAACCATGTCCTACATTGGTGTTGTAGGAAATTTGTTTGAATGATTAGTATGTCGCCTACATACTATACCAGATTAATGCAAATACTCCCACTAACCGTTTTTGTGCACAAGACTTAAACTTGACATTTATTAATCCAAGTTTTCATAAAACTTCATTAATAAAAAGATTCAACTCAAAAAGGCATTATCTAATCCATAAATGGATTTAGACAACTTATACACCTTTTAGAATCGAGATCATTTATGATCTTCCCCAAATCTCATTCTACATGAACCAATATATTACAACAATAAATCCTTTGTTAAATTGGTTCATGTTCCATTCTCATAAAGATATGTATTTTCTAGTGCTTAAATTTCTTCAAGTTCTATATCACTCCCACTGGCTCCTTTACATAATATCTCTAAATGAATACTCCAGCTCTAGTGACAAAAAGATTTTGTCCTATAAAGTGTTATACAATACGCGTCCCCCATTTTCATTAGGATACATCCATAAATACATCTTCAACTAGATTGTGATCAAGTTTACTTAATAAACCTTACAACCCAAATGATCATAAAGACAAACTGGGTACTCTTACCTCCATATCAAATATGGTGTCTCTACGATTACTTTTAATGGAATTGGTTATGGATAGGAATAATTGTATGTAAAATAATTTATAAAGAAGAGCCACAAAGATATAATCGAAATATATTATATTGAACAATGTCAAACATGATACAATTTAAATTGTCATTATATTCTTTATTTACATATTTAACACAATGAACAATCTATATGGTATTAAGACCTTTTAGTTGTTCCCTTCTACTTTATTCTTGAACTCTTCTCAAAAGAATTCTAACTCGTGTCACATACACAAATCCATAATTACTAAGTTTGTCAGTAATATCAATGAAGTAAGAGAAACAAAATTCATCTAGAAAAAAAGTTTAGAGGTCTATATATATCACACATGTATATAATCAAGATATATCATATGTCCTTTCACTTCAATCAATAATTTGAGACATTAGATATTTCTTCCAAAAGTAATACTTGCATCTATTAAATGATATAAAACCAAATGAATCCAACAATATATTCTCATAGACTTTGAAAATTCATCTCTCCCTTATTTGGACTAAACATTAATGTCATTGATATACACAAGTTTAAAATATTACTTAATCCATCCCACATTTGTTATAGATGAGTTTATCAAGATCGTATAACTCAAATCCACTACTTGATTTAGTATTGAAACCACTGTTTTGGATAATCATAATAACACTTATCGATTATCAAAATATGCACTCCTCATCTTGTTAATACAAGACTTAGAATTAATGTTTCTTTTACTAAATGAAACTTAGTAACAATTATTTGGCTTCATTCCAAGCTCTAATATAACTCTAACTATAAGCTCTTATAGTTAATGAAAACTAGTTGTTCCATTCTAGATGTAAGATGACTCAAATTATAATCAATGTGCTACTTCTATAAAGACTATTCAAGTTCTTATAAATGTGAGATCAATATATAGTATCACATACCCATGATGTAGAAATAGACAATTTGACTTTCTATAACTAAATGTATGAAGAAAAGTCTTACTTCTTTCTTCTACTTTGACTCTTTTAATAACCATTAACAGTTTTCTTCATTCAACACATGAAATCATTGTCTTCCTTTAAAACCGTGTTTTTCTTCCAAAATTCAAAGGAATATAAAATGAATCTCATTTCTTTGATAATTCATCTATTTGGCATCACAAACTACTTTCTTTTCTTTTCAACAAGATATGGTAGATATATTTAATATTCATTCATAATGAATCTAATATACCTATCTGAGACAATTTCAAATAGAACTTGTGACCAACTATTTGGTCTATAAGAAATCCAAATTTTAAATCTCAAAACTATTTTAGATCCATTTGGATTCCTAACTTGTATAGAAAAGACCTTGGAAAATTTTACATTTCTCATATCTTGTATTTCTTATTTAAAAAGAAAATCCTCGAGGTTAATGATCATATCATTCTCTGTGATGACTACAATTATGAGCTATGGTATATATAGACATTCGATTTGATCCTTCTCATAAGTATCATTTTTCAAATCTAGTTATATTCGATTGTTAGGAATTGGTTGCTTGAGAACATACAATTTTTATCATGCTTGGGAACAATTTTCAATTTCTTTACCAACTTAGAAACTTCTTTTTGATCCTTACGTCCTTCATAAGGACATTTCACAGTAAAATATAAAATAAAATGCAAAAGAAATTCTAACTACAGAATGTGTAAAAAGATTGTATGAAATTAAATCATTTTAATAAGGACTTTTATTAAAATGTTCCCACTATTTTGACTCAAACTAAATGACCCTCAACATTTGATTTGAAAAATCTCGTTGAAAGATTTTCTAGCGGGTCGAGATCCATGTTTCACTTTGTTTAGGAAGGCTTTCTAATTGTATCTAACACAACTCTCAAATTTTATTAGTTGAGTGAATAACTTCTTATTCTAATCCATCATATAGATTGTTCTTAATTCTTACTTCTAAACATATATAATCCTATTATAATTTAACTAGTTAAATCAAACCCGAAAATTTAGTCGTTGAATATTACATTTATCCCATCGCACCTTACTAATATAAAATATGCACCTCGCGTTAGGTGAAACCTACATTATTCGATACTAGTCTTGATGAGTGTTAAATTTTGGAAAGCAATTAACTTTTTTTTATCAAAGGAAAGCAATTAACTTAATATTTAATTGAGGGGTAAATTTTTCTTAAGGTTCGTCTCACATATTTGTGTATCTCATACACTTACATACTTGTGTATCTCATACACACGCATATAAACATACATATCATGCATCACATACATAAAATAAAATTTAGTAATGCGATTATGACCACCTAAAATGTAAGAATTAAATAAGCTACTTTATTACAATTCTTTGACCCACGAGCAAGTTTCTCAAACTTCTCCACCGGCGTTGTAGCGAGCGATTTTGGACGTGGTTCTTAAGCACTGTCGCTCTGGGGTACTACAGGTCGATTCATTTTTTATCCTATTGAAGCTGATGAAGGAAGGGAAATAGATGTCTCCAATTAACCCTGCTTGCATACTGAGTTTAAACAGATGACTGTTGGTTTACAGATGCGGTTTAGATTGTGGGCCTCTCTTTGCTTATTTTGCTAATAATGAAATGACGGGACTATGCTATTGGTAGGATGTTAGGACCGATGCTTTTCGATTGATGTATGAAGGTACAGGATTTTGGGTTTTTGATTAGTGTGCTCGCTAATATTTTTCAATGTTATGCCTACGTATTCCCGTTTAACGAAACAGGGAAATCAGAGCGATCGTAGGTCCTCCTATTCTATGGGAGGAAAAAGGTAGTTTTGGTGTCTTGTTCAAAGCCAAGACGTGAAGCTAAAGGTGGTTTGTATCTTGTTCAAAGCCCAAGATGTGAAGCTGAAGGTGGTTTGTATCTTGTTCAAAGCCCAAGATGTGAAGCTGAAGGGTCTATTTGTATCTTGTTCGAAGCCCAAGATGTGAAGCTAAAGGGTTTTGACTTTAGAGAAAATTTGTCATCTCTAACGGGGGTCTGTTTGTCACAACTGTTGGGTGACTGATTATAAAGGAGAATTACTTTAATTGGGATATGTGAATCCAACAATGCCATAATTTCCTTTATAGGGGATTTTTAACTTGAAGGAGAAGACTTTAACTCAGTTTAGAGCAATGTCATCTTTCCTTAGGAATTTTTCATGCTAAACGAGAGACAGTGGCATGGATGTAAATAATCCAGAGGCTTGCCGCTTACAGCAATTAGATGGGGGAAAAGGAGTTGTTGATGTTTGTATACTGTGAGCGAGGCACATATTTTAATGCTAAAAGGTTGATTGACTCAACCGGGGTTTCCTTATACAAAGTCTAAGAGGAGGCTATTGACCTAACAAGAGGGTGTTTTTATGTGTCTCGTAAGAAGCCCGAGAGAGAGGCTAAAAGGGTTGACTCAACAAGAGAGTGCTTTTGTATATGTCTGGTACGAAGCCCAAGACGGAGGCTAAAGGTGTTTGACTCAACAAGAGAGTCTTTGCACCTCGTACGAAGCCCGAGATGGAGGCTAAAAATGTTTGACTCAACAAGAGAGTCTTTTATACTCAACAAGAGAGTGTTTTTGTATCTCGTACGAAGCCCGAGATGGAGGCTATAAATGTTTGACTCAACAAGAGAGTCTTTTATACTTAACAAGAGAGTGATTTGGTATCTCGTACGAAGCCCGAGATGGAGGCTAAAAATGTTTGACTCAACAAGAGAGTCTTTTATACTCAACAAGAGAGTGATTTGGTATCTCGTATGAAGCCCGAGATGGAGGCTAAAAATGTTAGCTCCGCTGGGGAGAATCATTGTACAAAGCCCAAGAGGAGGCTAGGGTGCTTGTGAATGTTTAAGTTTAGTGACAGGCCCAGTATGTTGGTTAAAAGAGAAAATCAGTTCTTATATGGGTAATGTTGTACTTTGAGATTGATCAGAGGATCAGGGAGATTTCCTGTTCTTTAAGGAAATGGAAAATTCAAAGGGTATTGAGACTGTCCAAGTCTACAGGTGTTTTGAGAAATCGATTCTCAGGTAGTGAATGATCTTTGTATGATTCCCAAGAGAAGGTTGGTATGTTAAGGGATGAAGGTTAACCCATTAACAGGTCTGACACTTTACTCAGAAAGACAGCTCTAGCAAATTGATGACTAGGTTCTGTTCCTATACCTGTAGAGGTCTCTGGGTCCTTGTACTAAGCCCAAGAGAAGGCATGAGAGCTTTTAAGAAGCCGAAGGGTCCTTGTACAACGCCCAAGAGGAGGCGGGGATGCTTTTAAGAAGCCTGTGGGTCCCCAAACCCCGAGAAGTTCAAGACAAGCCATTCACCGAGAATAGATCAAGCTAGGAAAGTCCTAGAATTTGGAAGAAACTCAAGAGATGCCATTCACAGAGAAAAGATCATCTCTGGGGAGTAGAGTCTCTTTGACGATTTCTAAGGGTGACAGTCTGAGAAAGGGTTCATCGAGAATGCTGCCTTTCATGTCTCCATATTGTTTAACCCCAAGCGGAGGGAAGAATGTGTATGGTAATCCTATGGGGATCTAGTTTTGTTTGTATTTAAAGAGTGACCAACAGGGCTTTACCTAGTGCTAGACGTAGTTGTCGGGGAAAACTCTAAATAACTATACTAGTATTACACAGTTGATATTTGACAAGTATATAAAAGTTTGTGAAAGAAGACTTACAGTGAGCAGCCCCACAATACAGTTATATATATGAAAGCGGATAAAGAAAGCGGGTAAACACTTACTCAGTTGTAGAGCTTCCATGCTGTTTTGTTAGTATGTTCAACAAAGAAAGCTTTGATAACAATATTATATTCAAAATCAAAGGAGAAAGTGTTTTGAAAAGATTGTTTGGGGCTTACAGCTCAAGGAGAGGCCCAAGGTTTTATCAGTGATTGCACTGCTGTTTTGAAATTATACAGGGACTTATACAAGTGATTGAGACCCAAAAAGGTTTTCTGTACAAAGGGATGGGTCTTACACTCTCTCAAGAGGCCCAAAGGGTTATTTTTATACAAGTGGTGGGGCTTACAGCTCAAGGAGAGGCCCAAAGGTTTATTTAAAAGGCGACGATCGCGTCGAACTTTTTGATGGTATCGGGACTTATACAATAAGTGAGGCCCAAATTATATTGGTTTTCAAAAAGGGTTGGGTCTTATACTTTACTAGAGGACCAATGATTTTTAAAGAGTGGGGCTTATAACACGAGGGTAGGCCCAAGGGTTTGATTTTTGAACTGGCGATCGCGCCGAGATTTTTTTTTAACGCAAAGGGACTTATACAATATCTGAGGCCCAAAATTGTTTTGGTTAAAAGGGGATTGGGTCTTACGCTCTATTAGAGGCCCATGAGTGTTTGAAAATGATTTGTTTGAGTGAAAATCAAGGAAACCCTAAATTTGTTTTCTTTTAAAAGGAAATATTTAAAGAAAATCAAATAAAAATGATAAAAATACCAAATAAGTTTGAATAAACCACTTGTGATTTTTGTTGAGGGTTTGAAAAATGAGGTTTTTATCACAAGATAGATTAAAACTCATTTAGTTTTGATTTTCATAGTAAATATTCACTTTTAAATGCTTAAAAACAATTAAACAGGAATATATTCACAAAAATACTAATTATATTAAATAACTAATATAAATTTAATTTTTTTGTGGAATAAAATATTTCAACATTTTTGTGATTTTTTGCAAAAAGAACCAATAAAAAATAATTAAAATTGAGGGAGTTATTAATTTTTCAAATCATTAAAAATAATAAGAAAAATAATTTAAAAAGTGAGAAAATAGCAAAAAGAGGATCTGGGGCGAGGGGGATTCGAACCCCAGACCTCTTGTGTATAGGGCGCGCGTCTTACCACTGGGATGGTGATACATCTGTTGATAGAAACACAACCACAAATATACAAGGCTTGCCTTGTTTTTGGCCTGGCCCAAGGCAAGGCAAGGCAAGATTTTGGTTGAAAACGTGAAGGCCATAATTTTCTCATTTCTCCATGGATTGAGACAAAATTTAGGTCTATCCTGCCTAGAATTTCACAAGGAATCCAATGGTGGTGGTATTTTTTCAGATCATGCTCCTATTGAAAAACCCGATAGTGGTTTTGAAATAGGCCATGATTTGCATTTTCTATGCCATCTCTTGGTACAAGCATGAATTACATGATAAATTGGTGCAAACATAACACATATAACATGTATAAGAGATGCATGATCAGTGGACGTCAAAAGAAAGCATGGTTCAAAGAATCCAAGTTGTGATGCTTACCTATTTTTGGAGCTTTTGTGCAATCTGCCAAGCCACTTGTTCCAGAAATGATTTGATGCTTTGAACTACCTCAAATGATCTCTTAGATGCTTTTAGGATGGTTGGAATCAACTGGAAACCTCAAGAACAAGTTTGAGCTCTTTCTTGCAAAAGGGGCAAAAGTGGCTAAAATAGCAACTCTCTCAAATGGTGTTCCAGATGGGGGGAACCATTTGGGACAGTTCAAGGATGATATTTGGAGTGTGTTTGAGGTTTTATCTGGTTTGGAAAGTGACTGAATCAAGATATGGCTTGAAAAATGCACAAAAGTACTATTTTGAGGTTTTGAGATGTGACTTTGTGATTTTGGTGTTACAGGTCACTTGTGAGAGTTTGGACAGCTTAGATATGATATATTGGATGTGTTTGGATTATGAGTTGTGGTGGAATTGCTCTCTAACTCAAAAACTTAGAGTTACCTTGCTAAAGATGGCATTTTTGCCAAGAGAAAGAGATTTTGAGGAAAGCAAGTGTTGTAGTGCTTTGGTGTACTCAAACTGAACACAATTGAGCTCTATTTATAGTAGAGCAAGTTTGTTTTGGCTGCAATAGTGAATGGCAACTGCAACAGAGGTTTGGCCAATTTTGAGCAATGAGAATCCAAGTCTCTTCTAGCCATTGACTAGAGGCTAGGGCATAGGCTGCTGGTCCCCTTGGTCTTGGATAAGTCTTGACTGAATTCGGTTAGAAATGGCTCAGTCCATGCCACCTTGGTGCATCCATTGAATGCTCCAATCCAAAATTGGAGTCTTGTCCCTCTTTTAGGCATTTCTAGGTTTGACATGCTATTTTTGGTTCAAAAGACTTGGGAGGCTTGGGATCAGAGTTGGTTCCTCCTTGGTCCCCCCTTGAGGTGTTCATATGGATAGAGTTGCTTGCCCTTTGCAAAATTTGAGCAAATCGAGCAAAACTCCAAAATCTGCCTTGCCATGACAGTTTGCAGCAAGGCATATTGGCATTGTCATATCTCATGGCTCAAGTTGACTTTGATGGAGTTCTTGGCCATTTTGGAAAGCCCTCATATGATACAACAACTGTTTGACCATAATTGGTTTTGATACTTTTTGGATCCAAGTGAAAAATGCCCCTACATTTGGAAAAAAGTGAAGGCAGATTCTGACTTAGTGAAAATTTCACTAAGTGTTGGAAAAAAGTGACATTTTCACTTTTTGTGATTTTGATCATTCCATAACTTAAAATCCATGAGGAATTGGAATGAGTTATGTTTGAAGCTTTTGTAGAGTGCCATGAGAGCTACAAATCCAGCTTTGGATGGGGAAAATGGCCTTGTGGTTTAGGAGTTATGATCCTCCAAAGTGGGTACCCTAGCCACTTTGTTCCATAACTTAGAAAAATTTCTAAGTTTTTATGGTTACCCCTTTTACAAGTTATCCCAATTTTCTTAATTTTTCTTGATGAATGATGATTCCAATCACACATTAACATCATTTTAGGGTTAAAAACCATAATTGTGAAAAATCTCAAAAAGTCAAAGTTTAACTTTTGTGCACAGTTGACTTTTTATTAGATGAATTCCAAACTGTGTGATCCTCTATGAAATCAAGTCCTTGACCTAAATCAAACTTGATGGATTGGTTTCATAGGTGCTATAGGGTGCATTGAATCATGTCCTAGGGTTTGGGAGCATGTCCTGGTTAAAAGTCAAAGATACAATTGACTTTTCTCGCGAAACCCTAACTGTGGTTCAGATGAAATTGAAACTTGTTGCTCAAGCTTCTTAGATCAATCCATTGTTGCAAATGGATTAATGTGGTGTATTAGAGACCCTCAAATCATGTCTTGAGGTCTTGGCTCATGCTTTGCCCCAAAAGTCAACTTAGGGGTGAATTAGGTCAAGAAACCCTAATTCCTGATTTTTGTGAATGCATCCCCTGAGGTTAAATTGACTTGATGATTGGGCCCATGATGTCCCTTGGAGCATCATAGGTTATGCTTTGAAGCATTGGCTCATGCCCAGAGGAAAATTTCCATCTGGAGGCCCTGGTTGACCAAACCCTAATTTGGTGACACTAGCGATCTTGAGGCTTAATCCAATTGGAATACTGCAACCTTGTGCTTGATCCTTGATGTGGGAGTCCTCTTGATCCATTGTGGATGTTTGAGAGGCTAGACAAGTTGAAGATCATGTCATTCATTGATTGATCCTTTGTCTAAGAGCTCTGAGAGGGCTTGAAACCCTAAGTCTGATTGTAGTGGATGTTCACCCATCTTTGGGGAGACTAATGGTTCATCCATATTTTGATGATGATTTGCACAATGATGGGAAATCTTAGTGGTCAAAATTTGGGGTAAGACAGGCGTCACCATTTGGCGTTGTCTTCTCTTCAACTCTTGAGTAGTTACATTATTTAAATGCATAAATAGAATAATTAAATGACACAACTCACAAGTGTATAAAATAAATAAACACCAAAATTCTAAGGTCATAATCGTATACCAAATTATTAAATAATAAATAATAATAGATTATCAATTTATAAATAATGACGCATCAACACTTGATGCTTTTTGCAAACCATAAAAGCACAACTCTTGCACCATTACAAATTCTAATGCAATACATTCATACCTTCAAAAACATAATGATTAAATGTTCAATATGATTGGTCGAATGTCATTGCTTCACCATACAAATGTTGGATTCCAAAGCAGAATGAACAATGATCATTCAAACGCATATTAATCATTACACTAATTGAATGAATGAAATAAAATATTCTATCAAATATACTGACGCCGCATCAGAAATATTTATATCATATATAAATTGAGCAATAATTTTTGTATCATTTATAGATAATCGAAGTATCGCTACTTCATTATACAAATGTCCGATTCCGAAACATAGTCAACATCGATATCCAAATTATACAAAACATGTTGCAAATATTTAATTTTAAATAATAAACACTTTATTATTTTATTATTATTTATAATAACAAATTATTATTATTATTATCGCTAATTAAAAAATAAGACTTAATACCCAAAATCAAAATAACATTGTTTTAAGTCATTCCTTACGACAAGCAAATATGTTGTTCACGGTATCACATATTCAAGCATCCAAAAATAATTTGATATACTTACGACAAGTTATTTGTCACATATGTGAATTAACCTAAAAAATTAGATAGCATATCAATTTCCATATTCGGTTACGACAAGTTATAATTCTATTCCATACAACATTCAATTACCGCAACATGTATTCCAAATGAATATTACGACTACGATAGTAATTCACAGCAGCAAGCATTCGTGTGAAATCATTAAATAAAATTATAATACCTCACTAACAATAACAATAGCAATCAAAGCTATTACTTTTCAGAATAGACATACGACATGTGTAACGCCCTGTATAATATATGTCTAGAATCATATAATACAAGAGTTATTATTTGGTACTAACACCATTATAAGTGTCTATTGGCATAATTTACATACTTGACCATTTCTAAAACATAAAAGACAACCTTTGGTACAAGATATGGAAAGTGTCAATACAATAAAAACTAAGATCTAAGTACAACATCATTTATTGTACGAGATACACAAATACACAATACACAACGGAATAAACATAATATAGGCTTCCCTTGAAACACCCAAGCATAGCTCCACTTGCAAACTAAACCTGCAACAATACCTGAAAAACAACAATAATAATGGGGTGAGATAATAATCATAGTGAGTTCCCCTATCTTATGGGTTCACTCGGCTCTACAGGGTTCTAATCAATTTCTATCTCAAGTCAAAAGGGAAAGGGAAAAGACTCGAGTTCACACAGTTCGCAATGTATGCAAACATGTCTCTTGAGTTCACCAACTCAAATAATCACTAATCGGAAACCATACCAAGGCATCTTTCCCTGGCCAACCCTACGTCTAGAGTTATCGATACGGGTCACAGATCCTTGTAAACCTTGACATACAAAATGGATTCAGATCTAAGGGAAACATAGTCCACATGAATCGTCACTTCTCATGGGTCGTACCCCATCACAAGTCTTTTTACCAGTAGACTCCATTCATACACACGGGAATTAAATCTGTCAAAGAAATAGTGCGTACATTCGAAAGGAGCTCTCTATATAAGCCTCAACTCTTGGAACGACACATCTCAAGGGATTGTTTCTGACTATGTGATAAAGCATAACACAACGTTGAATGGATTCAGATTCTAAGGGACATATAATTAACCTTATGAATCGTCACTTCTCACGGGCCTTCTCCCCTCACAAGTCTCTTTACCCGTAGGCTCCATTCACTTATGTAATCACTAAGGAAAGCGTCATTGTATTCGAAAATCACAAGTCATCACATTCACCTTAACCATAAACAACACAAACCATACATATTTCATACAAAGCTCTCCTCACAACTAGGCAACTACTTGCCAATGATACACACCTAGGTATCATTGCACAAGCATTGCCATCTATGTTATTCATAATGTCCTAATCACTTTACTAGTTTATTCTATTAATTAATACCAAGGGTTTTCCTCACCATTCTTATAGTCTTTTAATCATGTTATCACACTATTAGGTCTTTGATTGGCTGCATTTTGGCTAAAACAAGTTTACAGCAAGATGTTGGGTAAGATGTCCTGACATGGTTGCTCAGACATCAGTATAGATGTGGTTATAATACTTGGCAAGATGTCAAGCAAGATGTTGAAGCATCTTAATCAACTATCATGACAGTATTACATGACATCTTGGTCTAGTACAGCAGGTGCTGCTGTTATGTAATTTTCAGACAGATGTCGAATACAACGTCATGACATCTTGGTCTGGTACAGCAGGTGCTGCTGTTATGTGATTTTCAGACAGATGTCGAAGACAATGTTATGACATCTCTGTCTGGTACAACAGGTGTTGTTGTTTTATATATCTTGACATATTTGATTTTATTTGATGAGAATCTTTTGGATATACCTCATCATTATGCGTAGGTCAAGGAGATTTATTAGGAGCAAGTACAGATTTAATTGGATTTCATAAAAAGGATCTTTGAGAGTTTTTAGGAAACAATAAAAGATTTGTTCCTATTTTTATGTGAAGATCTTGTAGCTGATTTAAAACATGAAGATTGGACCTAATTGAAGAGTCCAAGCCTATATTGTAAGAGTCTATAAATAAGGACTTGCTAAACCTAAAAGAGATAGCACACACAACAACAAGTCGTCGATGCAACATAAGGGTTTAGGGTTTTGAGAGTCTCTTGTGTAGTTTGTAAGTCACCTATGTATCTTTTGATACTATGTGGTCGACATAGGTTGTTGTAAATTATTCACTCTTAAGCTTTTAAGCATTGAGTATTTGCTATCACGTGATGATTGTAAAGGGAATTGAGAGGGGTCTCATATCTAGGAGAGTCTTAGATAGTAGTTGCACGGGTAATGATTAAGTGAGAAGTTGTAAACGGGGGAGTTTAGCTTTGAATTAATACTATTATAGTGGATTTCATTCCTGGCTTGGTAGCCTCCAGATGTAGGTGATTTGTACCAAACTGGGTTAACAATTTTTGTGTGTTCTTTTACTTTCTGCAATCTGTATTGTTCTCCTTATTGACATTGTGTAAAGCAGAGATCAAGTGTTACAACATTCTGTCTGACATCTTAGTGATTTGCTTAACCAGAATTTCAATTGGTATCAGAGCAGGCATCCTTTCTGTTTCTGGATGAGATCTTTGGGAGATACTTTCTGGAATTTAAATAAGGAAGAGTTTTGAAGATCAGATCAATCAACTCAAACATACTCAAGGGTATTAATGGATGGGATGGATATTCTGGATCGAAGGCAACAACCCGGGGGTTGTTCATGTTGCTGAGGAGGTTCTACAACAACTGCAGGAGAAGTGGTTAGTTCTCTTGTTGGGGTGTCTTGTAAGATGTTCTGATATCTTATTAGGGTAGGATGAATTTTTTCCTTGGAGGTTCCGCTGCATATGTTTCTGATGGAAGAGCTCTGGAATTTATGGGGTTCTGGAGTTGTTACTGAAGACAGATGGTGGAAGATCTCAATCGTCGGCCTCTATATTCGAAGATATCTGCATCTTTTTATTCCAAAGTCGGGAGCGATGAAATGGAAAGAGTTGTTGGAAGATGTATGTTATGGTGACTTGGTACTGGGAAGCTTGGTTCCATGGTGCAGTTTGAAGTCACTTGAAGAGAAGGGGAGTTGAGATTAGATTTATCAAGTTCTTGCTCTAGGAGTTTGATAAATTATTGATCGACTAAGTTGTCAAAGATACTTGAGAATGCTCTCAAGTCCACTCATAAAGGCATATCAGTCGTGAATCTGGAGTCTTCTAGTTATTCTTCTGACTAGAGGGTGTTTCTGTGAAACATAAACCTGAAGAAAGTGGAGGTGATTTATTTTCACCGTCCAAAAGTGCAAGGAAGGATTCATCTCTCTTAATCTTAAGGGTGGATCCAATCTGAATGGAGATTTTAGAACTGTTGAGGTAAATAGGGTTCGTTCAGAGAGAATCTTAGTTACTTGAGTCAAGGGTGGCAGCTTTGGTATCTCAACACTTTGTTTGTCAAAGAAGATACTTGCAAAAGATTGAATACTTGTTAAGTATTCATAAAGTGATCTGTTGGAGTATGACTTCAACAGTGAAGCAGGGTTATTGAACAAGGATTTAAGATCAATTGCTATTTATGATATTCACAAGTATTTAATTGATTATTCTTGTATGTGAAGTTCAAGATTGTTGATGTTCAACACGATGTTGGAACATCTCTTCATCTAGTTTATGCAGAATCATGGGACGGGTAATGCATAAGCTTTTGGATCTATTTCTCTTGGGTGTTGACCTAAGAATCTGCTTCAGTGTGGTGTGGCAGAAGCATCTGATCTCTGGAGAGTTTCCTGGAAAGAAACTGGTCTAGATAGTGGTGATGTGGAAGATGAAGAAGAAGACATCATAATCTTGATGAGTAGTTCATGGATTAGTTTATTTCTGGTCTAGGAGTATTGGTGTGCAGCAGGTGTGTTCCACTTGTTACTATAAGCATCTGATGTTTATCTGGAAAGTGTCCTAGCAAGAGACTTGTGCAGAATATGGTGCTGGTGATAACACAGCTTGGATTAGTTTATTTCTGATCTAGGTACTTAGGAGCATATGATCTTGCTCATCTTGGAAGTCAAGGTTAAGTGGCAGTTATCTCTAACTTTCAACAGATTGCTCTACTTAAGGAAAATGACATCCTATGGTATAGCTATGGTGTAGTGTATGACTACTTTATCTAAAGAATCAGACTTGGCACGTTGAGTTCTTTGGAGTTGTGAAGCAGATATTTATCAAGGTGTGAGCTTGAATGGAATACCTGTGATAAGATTAAGTAGGATGGAGGTTGTCTACTCAAACTTGGTTATTGAATCAAGTCTATGGAGCATGGAACTCTTGTTCTGTTAAAGGGATGAGGTTCTTCTAAGTGGTAGAAGGAGGAGCTGAATTCAGCAGCTGGATGTCATATCATAATGTTCCAACATCAAGCTTAACATCAGGATCTCAGTTGGTGATGTGGTACATCAGCTTAAGATAAGTTGATCTACAGGAGAATGGAAGTTATGGATGCTTCAAAAAGGTCTGTCTCATAGCAGTTTGCGGGAGCTGTAAGTAGGAGAAGATGTTACATGTCTAAGGCTTGGTGGATCCAATATGGCTTGATATGGAGCAAGTGGTTTATGTAACTTAAATATCAGATTTCATTGGTGGATCAGTGTATCTTATGGGAGTTCTAAAGAAGGGTGAGATCAATCAAAAAGTGGCATTTGGTTGGTTTCATATTTGAATTCAAGAAGGATGAGGCAATCAAAAGTGGCAATTGGTAGTTCTCATGTATGGATTCGAGAAATCAAGATAATCAAACAGTGGCATTTGATTACTCTTGAGGAGTGTCTTGGAATAAATTACTCTTGGGCAAAAGGGTGGTTGGTTGAAGGCTTGAGGAGGTTTTGACTCTTTTCTATCTTGGAGCTTGTGGCAGAAGTTCTCAATTTATGGAAGAATACCTTCTTTTGGTGGATGAGAGTTTATTTCTCTCTTTGGTTATCTGTAGTTCTTAGTGATCAAGCTGGTGGCGCAGTATTGTCTGAAGATCCTCAGTTGAATTACTATACAGGTAGTAAGTCCAGTGGTGGAGCATATAAAGAACTATGTTGATTGGTGTCTATGATATGTGAAGGATGTCCTAACTGATGTTAGAATATCTTCTGGGTTAGTTATCCTTGGAGTAGGATTCTGAGTTCTCATATTGTCTAAGAGGTATTTATCTTATCGTACGAGAGAATGATGGGTAAAGGATTGTCTTTGAAGTCTAATGTGAATGATACATGCTTGAAGTGGACCAATTTGGTGCTTGTGGAGCAAATGGGTTAAGGATTTCTGGAGCATGTGTTTGATGTCCTTCAAGTGTGAAGAACATCTGGGCGAGCTAGCAAACTAAGGGGCTTTGTATGTCCCTTTGAGGAATGTGAAGTATTCTAGATTCAATTGGGTTGTATCTCAGAGAACAAGGAGATATATACATGAGAATTCAGGAGGAATTTGTGTGGTGTATAGATGGTTTCTGGACGAGAGGGATCAATGGAGCTTTGGTCTCAATCCAAGAGTTTGTTAGTTATGGTACAAGGATACGTTCCTGGTACTCTCACTGTATGATCATGAAGCTGACATGGGATATCATATGGTGATATTGAGGTGTTTCTTGCTAAAGAAGCATCAGTTGAGAAAGATAGGGGGAGAACTTCTGTCTGTAATATGTACTGGTGTAGTACCCTAAATTTTGACCAGTATTTTTTAGTTTTTGTGCTACCAGGGGGTCTCTATTAGATGCCATTGGGCTTCTGAGTTTGCTAGCACTTTTGGGCCCGTTCTGGATTTGGTTTAGTAAGGGGTTTTTATTTGTTTTATTTAAGGGGAGCTAGTTTAATTTTTTTTAAAGAAATGTTGTTAGGGTTTATTTTATTTATTTTAGAAATACTTATTTTTAAGTAGGAAGTTGGGGCCTTTTTAGTAGGGATGGCAACGGGGCGGGGCGGGGGCGGGTTTAGCTATACACGCACCCGCACCCGCCTCCATGTAACACACCCGCCCCAGCCCCCAAACCCAATCGGGGGTAAAAATTTACCACCCAGACCCGCCCCCAGTAGTGAACGGGTGCACCCGCACCCGCCCCGCCCCCACCCGCAAAAAAATAATTTCTTTTTAATTGCAATAAAAATTAATAATTTTAATTAAAAAATTGATTATTTTAGTAAATTAATTATTTATTTAATTAAAATATTAATTAGTAAATAAATATTAACTTGATAAATTTGATTATTTTAATTGCAATAGGGGTATTAATAATTTAATTAAAAATATAATTAATAAATGAATATTAAAATAAGTAAAATAAGGGAATTAAAATAAAATGCATTATCCGGGGGCGGGGCGGGGGCGGGTGCGGGCGGGTCTTAGTATCTACCTGCACCCGCACCCGCACCCGCACCCAATTAAATCGGGTTTTCCCCGTTAATTTTGAGGCGGGCCCGGGCGGGTATGGGTTTGTTTGTCATCCCTACTTTTTAGTTTAATAGTATAATAATCAGGATTTTATTTTAGAATTAGTTTTTTAAATTATTATTGGAAATTGTTTTGATATATTTTTGGAGGTTTATTTATTTTGCTTTTTTAAAAAGGTCATTAGAATTATTTAAATGGGTTTAAGTTTTAAGTATATTAGGTTAACTTAATTATTAATTAGAAGTAATTTTTATTAAGTTTTAGAGTTTAAGTATATATTAGTAATTATTAATTAGGGGTAATTTTTGTTATTTTGTTATTAATTGAAGAATGAGAATTTAGGTTTAGGTCTTAAGTGTTAGTTAGGAAGGGTCGGTGGTGATTATTGTTTTATTATTATTTTCATTTATTTATTAGTATGGTTATTGTTATATTATCATTTATTTTATTATTATTTTTATTTTATTTTTACGGTCAAATATGTTGACCAGAGGGGGGTCTTCTTCACCAATTAAACCCTAACAGTGTGTAGCGAGTGATTTTTGGATGTGGTTGCGAAGCACGATCGCTCTGGTACTACAGCTCGATTCATTTTTTATCCTATTAAAGCTGATGAAGGAAGGTAAATAGATGTCTCCAATTAACCCTGCTTGCATACTGAGATTAAACAGTCAAAACTGTTGGTTTACAGATGCTACAAAGATTCGGGGTTTCTCCTAGGTTATTTTGTTGACGAGGGGTGCTTTAGGCTATCGGTTAGGATGTTAGGACGAATGTATGAGAGTATGGGATTTTGGGTTTTTGTTTAGTGTGCTCGCTAAGATTTTTTCTTTCAATCTTATGCCTACGTATTCCCGTTTACCAAAACAGGGAAATCAGAGCGATCGTAGTTCCTCCTATTCTACGGGAGGAAATGGTATTTTGGTGTCTTGTTCAAAGCCCAAGATGTGAAGCAAAAGAGCTTGTTTGTATCTTGTTCAAAGCCCAAGATGTGAAGCTGAAGGTGTTGACCTTAGAGAGAATTTGTCATCTCTAAAGGGGTCTGTTTGTCACAACTGTTGGGTGACTGCCTGTAAAGGAGGATTACTTTAACCGGGATTTGTGAATCCGGCAATGCCATAATTTCCTTTATAGGGGATTTTAACCTGAAGGAGAAGACTTTTAACTCAGTTTAGAGCAATGTCATCTTTCCTTAGGAATTTCTCATACTAAAAGAGGGACATTGGCATGGATGTAGATGATCCAGAGGCTTGCCGCTTACAGCGATTAGATGAGGGGGAAGGAGTTGTTGATGTTTATGTACTGTGAACGAGGCACAACTTTGATGCTAAAAGGTTGATCGGATCAACCAGTGGTTTTCTTATACAAAGCCTAAGAGGAGGCTAATATGTGTCTCGTACAAAGCCCGAGAGAGAGGCTAAAAGGTTTTGACTCGGCAATGGAGTCTTTTGGTATCTCGTATGAAGCCCGAGATGGAGGTTATTTGACTAAACAAGAGAGTTTTTTGTATCTCGTACAAAGCCCGAGATGGAGGCTAAAATTTGTTTGGCTCAATAAGAACCTTTTTGTATCTCGTATAAAGCCCGAGATGGAGGCGAAAGGGGTGATTGACTCAACGAGGGAGTCTCTTATATGTCTCGTACAAAGCCCGAGAGAGTGGCTAAACGTTGTTTGACTCCGCTGGGAAGAATTATTGTATAAAGCCCAAAAGGAGGCTAACTTCACTGGAGAAGGATCATTATACAAAGCCTAAGAGGAGGCTATGGTTACTGTTTCAGTTGAGTGACAGGTCCAGTATGCTGATTTAAAGAGAAAATCAGTTCTTATATGAGCAACACTGTACTCAAGGATTTGATTCGAGGATCCGGGCTATTCCTGTTCTTTAAATAAGTGGGAAATCCGAAGGGTATCGAGACTGTCCGAGTCTACGGGTTTTCTTCCTATTTAACGAAGGGGTCACTTGAGAATGTCTGGAAAACTCAAGGAGATTAGACTGTCCGTGTCTAGAGTTTCATCTTTTGTACCATGCTTTGAGAAACAGTAGTAGACTCTTTGAAAGGACTGTTCTATGCAGATGACTAATTTCTGTTCCTATACCTCTAGGAGGTCGTCGGGACAATTTTTACGAAGCCCAAGAGGAGGTTGGAAACTTTTAAGAAGCCGATCGGTCCTTGTACGAAGCCCAAGAGGAGGCTATCATTCCCGGAGGAAGAGATCATTATACGAAGCCTAAGAGGAGGCTGTGAATACTTCTAAGAAGCCGAGAGGTCCTTGTACTAAGCCCAAGAGGAGGCGGGGTTGCGTTTAGGAAGCCTGTGGGTCCTTGTACGATGTCCAAGAGGAGGCCGATGCTTTTAAGAAGCCCGTGGGTCCCCAAACCCCGAGAAATTCAAGGCAAGCTATTCACAAGGAACAGATCAAGTCAGGAAAGTTCGAGAATTTGGAAGAAACTCAAAGATACAATTCACGGAGAATACATTCATCTCTAGGAGTAGAATTTCTTGACAATTCCTAATGACGACAGCCGAAGAGAAGACTGTATCTGGTAATCCTACTGGGGATCTGGTTGTCTATTTCTACGAATAAACGAAACGGCGTCACCTAGTTCTAGACGTAGTTGCCGGGGAAACTCGAAATATCTATACTATTATTACACAGTTGATATGAGTTTATGAAAGAAGACTTACAGTGAAACAGCCCCACAATACAGTTATATGTATATGAAAGCGGTAAACGAAAGCAATAACCACTTACTCGGTTGTAGAGCTTCCATGCTGTTTGGTTAGTTGTTCAACAAAGAAAGATTCAAAATAGCAGTATATTCAAAATCAAAGGAGAAAGTGCTTTGAAAAAGAAAGATTTGGGGCTTACAGCTCAAGGAGAGGCCCAGGGTTTTATCAGTGAGCGCACTGTTTGAATTTGTACAGAGGGACTTATACAAGTGACTGAGGCCCAAAAAGGTTTTCTGTACAAAGGGGGTGGGTCTTACACTCTCTCAAGAGGCCCAAAAAGGTTTAAAGAAAAAGAGTGGGGCTTATAACACGAGGGTAGGCCCAGTTGACTTTTCGTTAAAAATGGCGATCGCGCCGAGGTTTCCTTTTAACGCAGAGGGACTTATACAATAAGTGAGGCCCAAAGTTGTTTTTGGTTAAAAGGGGATTGGGTCTTACACTCTATTAGAGGCCCAAAAATTTTGAATGGGTCTTACTACTCGAGGGTAGACCCAGTTGGTTAATTCTAAACTGGCGGCGATCGCGTCGTTTATTCGAAAATGTACAGTGGGACTTATACAACGAATGAGGCCCAAAAAGTTTTCAGTACAAGAGGGTTGGGTCTTACACTCTAATAGAGGCCCAAAAGTTTTAAGAAAAGAAATGGGTCTTACTACTCGAGGGTAGGCCCAGAAGGTTATTTTTCAAAAGGCGACGATCGCGCCGTTTGTTTTTTGACGGTATCGGGACTTATACAATACACTGAGGCCCAAAAATGATTTGGTCAAAAAAAAGGATTGGGTCTTACACCCTATTAGAGGCCCAAAGTGTTTTGAAAATGATTTATGAGGGTTGAATTAATCCAAAAACCCTAATTTGTTTTCAAAAATGTGTTT
Source organism: Lathyrus tuberosus (assembly GCA_022829125.1). Taxonomy (NCBI): domain Eukaryota; kingdom Viridiplantae; phylum Streptophyta; class Magnoliopsida; order Fabales; family Fabaceae; genus Lathyrus; species Lathyrus tuberosus. Next base: position 1,103,553 of record JALAZF010000122.1, on the reverse strand, counting down.
TAATTGAATAAAAATTCAATTAAAATGATCAAAAAATTTTAACATAGGAAAAACAAATTGTGATCTTGGATTAATGCTTCAAAAATTAAGTATTGACCTACAAAATAATTAGAAAGCATTAAAAGTTGCAAAATCAAGGTGGAAAAAATATTTTAAATGTCAAAAACAATTAAAACATTAATTCTTTGCAAAAATATCAACTATACAAAATAAATAATATTTTTGGGATTTTTTGGGAAAATAAAATATTTTAACATTTTTTTGAATTATTAAAAAAAGAATCAACTCAAAATCATTAAAACTCAGAGAGAAATTAATTTTTGAATCAATTAAATAAAATCACAAAATTCAAATATTCAAATATTGGAAAATGGCGCCAAGAACAAAGGCAAGAACACGCGCGTTTTTCAGTTTTGCCCAGATTTGCATTTTCTCTCCAATCTCACTGAATACTTAATCATATCATGCAATCCACATACCAATCAAGTCGTTTTAACCTCACGATCATGTCTATGGTATTTAATTTCATTTAAATTAAACATATAACAAGAAATCATGAAAAATCCTCAAGAACCCTAATTTCTGCATGAAGGCTAGGATTTTTTATACACGATTCAAACAATGCAATTAATTGAGGGGAAAAATTCCATGCATGATTATGAACATATGGCCAAATTATTGTGCAGCAAAAATTGCATGGATCATAGAGTTAGAAGAGCTCATGCTTACCACTTGCAGCTGGTGATCGTGATTTGTGTTGGAGGTGTTACAGCTAGGTTTTCAATGATTTGGATAGCTTCCCTAGGTGCCATGGAGTGTGTATGAATGCTTGGAATGGATTGAAATGGTTTGGAGTTGAAGATGGTGCCTCAACTGCAAAACTGTCAAGAACTTGAGCAATTGGCTGGTGATTTTGTGAAATCTGTGTTCCAGATGTTATGTGAGTGGTTGGATCACTTCTATATGATGTATGTGAGGTGTGTGTGTGTGTGATTGGTTTGATTGGAAAAGCTCTCAAACTCAAAACCCGATAGTGACTTGCCTTAGAAGGCAAAATTAGAGTGAAAGAAGAGATTTTGAGGAAAGCATCTGTTTGATGGCTTTGGTGTACTCAAACAGATCACAATTGAGCTCTATTTATAGTAGAGCAAGTTTGTTTTGCAAGGAATAGTGAATGGCAACTGCTGAGTAGGTTTGGTCAATGTTGGCAAATGAAAATCCAAGTCTCCTCTAGCCATTGACTAGAGGTTAGGGCACAGGCTACTGGTTCCCTTGGTCTTGGATAAGTCTTGACTGAATTCAGTTGAGAATGGCTCAGTCCATGCCACCTTGATGCTTCCATTGAATGCTCCAATCCAAAATTGGAGTCTTGTCCCTATTTTGGCAATTCTAGGTTCAACATGTTATTTCTTGTTCCAAAGACTTTGGAGGCTTGGCTCAGTGATTGTCCCCTTTAGATTCAATCCTTAGAGGTGTCCAAGTGGATAGGAGCATTTGGATTTGGCTGATTTTGGCAAATCGAGCAAAAATGCAAAATCTGCCTTGCCTTGACAGATTTCAACAAGGCAACTTGCCAATGTCATATCTCATGACTCAAATTGAATTTGGTAATGTTCTTGGCCATTTTAGAAAGCCCTTACATGATACAACAACTGTTTGAACATGTTTGGTTTTGATCTCTTTTGAATCCAAGTGAAAAATCCCCCTACATTTGGCAAAAAGTAGGGTAAAATCTGACTTAGTGAAATTTTCACTAAGTGTTGGAACAAAGTGACTTTTCTTGATTTTGATCACTCCATAACTCAAAATCCATGAGGAATTTGGACATAGGTCAGTATGAAGCTTTTGTAGAGGGCAATGAGATCTACAAATCAAGCTTTGAATGGGGAATAATGGCCTTGTGGTTTAGGAGTTATGGTCCTCCAAAGTTGGCACATTAGTGTCACTTTTTCCATAACTTAGAAATTTTTCTAAGTTTTTATGGTTACCCCTTTTACAAGTTATCCCATTTTCTTTGATTTTTCTTGATGAATGATGATTCAAATCATACATTAGCATCATTTTAGGGTTAAAAATCCATTTTGGTGAAAAATCTCAAAAAGTCAAAGTTGACTTTTGTGCACAGTTGATTTTTTATCAGATGAATTCCAAACTGTGCCATTCTTCATGAAATCATGTCCTTGACCTAAATCAAACTTGATGGATATGTTCCATGGGTGTCATAGGGTATATTGAATCATGTCTTAGGGCTTGGGAGCAAGTCCTGGTCAAAAGTCAAAGTTACAGTTGACTTTCCTCGCGAAACCCTAATTGTGGTGCAGATGAAATTGAGACTTGTTGCTCAAGCTTCTTGGATTAATCCATTGTTCCAAATGGATCAATATAGTTCATTAGAGACCCTAAAACCCTCTCTTTAGGTCTTGGCTCATGATTTTCCCTAAAAGTCACCTTAGGGGTGAATTAGGTCAAGAAACCCTAATTCCTGATTTTTGATGAATGCATCCCCTGAGGCTGAATTGACTCGATGATTGGGTCCATGAGGTTCCATGGAGTATATTAGGTTGTGTTTTGGATCATTGGCTTGTGCCCAGATGAAAATTTTCCATTTGGAGGCCCTGGTCGACCAAAACCCTAATTTGGTGACACTGTCGATCTTGAGACTTGATCCACCTAGAAGGGAGCAGCCTTGTGCTTGATCCTTGAAGTGGGAGTCCTTTTGATCCATTGTAGATATTTGAGAGGTTAGACAAGTTGAAGATCATGTCATTCCTTGATTGATCATTTGTCTAAGAACTCTGAAAGGGCTTGAAACCCTAATTCTTGATAGTAGTGAATGCTCAATAATCTTTGAGGAGATTGATGAGGCATGAAGGTTTCTCCATATTGTGATAATGATTTGCACAATGATGGGAAATCTAAGTGGTCAAAATTTGGGGTATGACAGATGCCCCTATTTAATTTTCTTGGACACGAAGGTGTGAATGACGAAGGTATTCAGGCATTCGGGGTGCAAGAGGATTAAATATCGGAATACCCGAAATTTTGACGGCGTCTATGAATGGTAATTCACACATTCATCTTTTTTTTTCTAAGCAATGATGCTTAGAAAAGGTAAACTTCCCCTCGATCCTGGTCTTCAGCCAAGGAACTGGTCTCAGTTTCTGATTTAAACTTCCCCTCGATCCTAGTTTCCTACCAAGGAACTGGTCTTAGTTTCTGATGTAAACTTCCCCTCGATCCTGTTTTCCTACCGAGGAACTGGTCTTAGTTTCTGATGTAAACTTCCCCTCGATCCTGGTTTCCTACCAAGGAACTGGTCTTAGTTTCTTTCGTCAATAAACTTTACTGACAAGGGACGCTATTCGTAGCGACTTTCCTTCAAACTTCTCGCCGAATTTTCCTGGGGAGATGTTATTTGAGTGGAAAAAGTTTTGATGTCAGACTTGCTGGGGAACCCAGTCGTCTAAGTTGTTGAGGTGCACAAACTTCTCTGTTTGGAGACGCCATTTGTCAAATCTACTGGGGAAAACGAGTCTCTTAAGAGGCTGCTTTCGTTCGGGGGTCTTACATCATACTTCTCTCGGGATCTTCTCGGAGAAATGCCATATGATATGATCCAATTTTAAGGTGCCGATGACCTTTTCATCAGTGGGTTTTTCGAAGAAAAACTGCTGTACTGCCGAATCTCCGATTTAGGAGGCTTTCTCTCGGGATTTTCTTTAATCCGGGAAAACAAGGATATCATCTTCAATGGCGGAGAGTGATGTTAACTGAGGGCTCTCTGGTCTTTCAGAGGTTCAAGTTATCAAAGTGGTCGAGGACCCAACTTCAATCCAGAAATAAAACTGGAGGAGAGAGATTGTTCAGACGTAACATTTCCTGACGAGGAAAGGGCTGACAACTCGATTGAGAGGACTTTTATCACTAGGGGACAAGACCGACTAGAGTGATAGTGATGCAATATGACTGTGAATGTAAATCAATAATGCATGATGCATGTATGTATATGCTGACAAAACTGACGCGACATACAAACTAAAAGATGAACACGACTGGATACTCATCCATTGCGGGGCGAAGAAGTACCACTGGTTCAAGATAGCAATTATGCCTTTCTTAGGAGAGATAGTCCCTGTTGGGGAGCTATGTTGATCGGGCTTAGGAGATGAGAACTCGGCCGAGGCGTGTCAGACGAAACAAGGTCTCTGACACAGTTGATCCCTTCATTCAAGCGTACTGGCATAGAAGGAGTACTTTGATTCCGTACTTTAAGGTTCGATTACTTCTGGAGAAGCGACCGATGTTCTTCTGATGTTCAACAGTCAAAAGAAATTGTCGTCTCTATTAAAAAGCAGAAAAAATTTTAACAAGTAAATTCATTTTTGTTTTATTTCAAGAATCGCTAATCATGTTAACAACGTCGTTCTGTAAAGCTAAAACAAAGAAGAATTACAAACAAAAGCACAAGGGCTCAAATTTTATTGATAAAATGGAGATCAGCCAAACGCGTGATTCCATTGAGTATATACAAAGTTAGAAAATGGTAATTTACAGGGAAAAAGGGCTACGTTGAAACATAACGACCACTATCCTTCTACCAACTTTGAATTCGGGGCATCCTGAGCTTCTGTCGAAGATGACCTTGACTGGAGTTTTCCTCCGATGGATGGTGTAACTGCTGCCGAGGGACCTGCCTCTGTTGAACATAGTTACTTGCCATTATCCCTAACTTTTGCCTGGATTGTACTATGATGTTTCCAATCCACCGGGATGATTTTTTTTAATTTTGTCTCTAAATTTTGCCTGGACCGCCCTTTTGGGTTTTCAATCCACCGAGATGTTTTTTTTAGGCGAAGTATTTCTTGACTACATCAACATTTGTGGGGTAGGCAAATTCCTCTCCTTCCATGGTTGCAAGTCTCAAGGTGCCGCCTGAGAAAGCTTTTGTGACCACATAGGGGCCATCATAATTCAGAGTCCACTTGCCCCGAGAGTCAGTGAGAAATGATTATATCTTCTTGAGCACAAGGTCTCCTTTCCTGAAGATGCAGGGTCGAACCTTTTTGTCGAACGCCTTTTTCATTCTCTGTTGATACAGCTGACCATGGCATAGTGCCGTGATTCGCTTCTCCTCGATCAGATTCAGTTCTTCATGTCGACTTTGACACCATTCAGCTTCTGAAAGCTTAGCTTCCATTAATACTCAGATTGATGGGATCTCTACTTCTATGGGGAGAACTGCCTCTATGCCATATACTAGAGAGAAAGGGGTTGCCCCTGTTGAAGTGCGGATAGATGTTCGATAACCGTGAATAGCAAAGGGTAGCATCTCGTGCCAATCTTTATAGGTTACAACCATCTTTTGAACAATCTTCTTGATGTTCTTGTTAGCCGCTTCTACCGCTTCATTCATCTTGGGTCGGTAGGGAGATGAGTTATGATGTTCGATCTTGAACTCTGCGTACAACTCTTTCATCATCTTGTTGTTCAAGTTAGATCCATTATCAGTAATGATCTCGCTTGGAACACCATAACGGAAGATGATATTGTTTTTGATAAATCGGACCACCACTTGTCGGGTTACATTGGCGAATGACACTGCTTCGACCCACTTGGTGAAATAGTCAATGGCTACCAGGATGAACCGATGTCCGTTTGAAGCCTTAGGTTCAATCAAGCCAATCATGTCGATTCCCCATATGGAAAAAGGCCACGTGGAAGAAAGAACTTTGAGATGTGATGGCGGTACATGAATTTTGTCGGAGTATATCTAACACTTGTGACACCTCCTCATGTACTTGTAGCAGTCAGATTCCATGGTCAACCAGTAGTACCATGCTCTTAGTATTTTTCTCGCCATTGTATGTCCATTGGCATGAGTGCCAAAGGATCCTTCATGAATTTCTTTCATCAGCATTTCTGCTTCTGGTCTGTCTACGCATCAGAGCAAGACCATGTCAAAATTTTTCTTATAGAGAGTGTCACCGCTCAGGAAGAAGTTTCCAGCCAATCTTCTAAGGGTTTTCCTGTCTTTTCTTAATGCCCCAGGTGGGTACTCTTGTTTCTGAAGGAAGCATTTGATATCATGATACCAAGGTTTGTCGTCTATGACTGCTTCAATCGTGATGTAAGCGGGCCTTTCAAGGCGCATTATGTCGATCTTAGGTAAGTCGTTCCATTGAACTACACTAATCATGGAAGAGAGAGTGGCTAATGCATCAGCCATGTGATTCTCCTCATGAGGGATATGATGAAACTCAACTCTGTTGAAGAAAGGCAGCAACCTTCTTGCGTAGCCTTTGTAAGGAATCAATCCTGATTGGTATGTGTTCTAATCTCCTTTTATCTGATTGATAACCAAGGTTGAATCACCGTATACGTCCAAGTTTTTGATCCTTAAATCAATTGCTTCTTCGAGACCCATAATACAAGCTTCGTATTCGGCCTCGTTGTTCGTACATTTGAACGTAAGTCTGGAAGTGAAAGGAATGTAGGTACCCTGAGGGGTAACAATGATTGCCCCAATTCCGTTTCCATAATGATTAACTGCTCCGTCAAAGACAAGTCCCCATTGGGAACCTGGTTCTGGCCCTTCACTGGGTAACGGTTCATCGCAATCTTTCATTTTTAGATACATGACATCTTCGTCTGGGAAGTCAAACCCGATTGATTCTTGATTGTCAATCGGTTGATGAGCCAAATGATCGGCTAAAATACTTCCCTTAACGGCTTTCTGAGCGTGGTACTCTACGTCATATTCTGATAACAACATCTGCCAACGGGCAATCCTTCCCATGAGAGCAGGTTTTTCGAAGACGTGCTTGATTGGATCCATTTCGGAGATTAACTAAGTAGTATGACGAATCATGTATTGGCGAAGACGTTTGGCTGCCCAAGCCAAAGCGCAACAAGTTTTCTCAAGCATCGTGTACCGAGGTTCGCAGTCGGTGAATTTCTTGCTCAAATAGTAAATGGCAAACTCTTTCCGTTTGGTTTCGTCTTGTTGGCCAAGTACACACCCCATTGAGTCTTCCAAGACTGTGAGGTAGATGATCAGTGGTCTTCCTTCCACTGGAGGTGATAGAATCGGAGGATTCAATAGATATTCCTTGATATTGTCGAAGGCAGTTTGACAATCTTCTGTCCAAACGCAATCCTGGTTCTTTTTGAGTAACTTGAAAATCGGCGCACATGTCGCGGTCATGAGGAATATGAATCTATAGATGTAGTTCAAACGTCCCAGGAATCCCCTGACTTGTTTTTTAGTTTTCGGAGAAGGCATTTCTTGAATGGCCTTGACCTTGTCAGGATCAACCTCAATTCCTTTCTGGCTGACGATGAACCCTAGTAATTTCCCTGAACGGACACCGAAGGTGCACTTGTTGGGATTCAAGCGGAGTTTGTACTTTCGCAAACGCTCGAATAGTTTTGACAGGTGGGTCACGTGCTCCTCTTCTGTCTTAGATTTTGCAATCATATCATCGACATATACCTCGATCTCTTTGTGTATCATGTCATGAAAAAGAGTTGTCATGGCCCTTTGATAGGTTGCCCCGACGTTCTTTAAACCGAACGACATCACCTTGTAACAAAAGGTATCCCATGGGGTAATGAACGAAGTTTTCTCCATGTCTTTCGGCGCTATTTTGATCTGGTTATAGCCCGAGAATCCATCCATGAAGGAGAAGACTTTGAACTTTGTTGTACTGTCTACCAGCATGTCAGTGTGTGGTAAAGGAAAGTCGTCCTTTGGACTAGCCTTGTTCAGATCTCGGTAGTCGACACACATTCTGACCTTTCCATCCTTTTTCAGAGCGGGTACGATATTGGCTAACCATTGAGGATATTCTGACGTGGCGAGGAAACCCGCATAAATCTGTTTCTGTACCTCCTCTTTGATTTTGATGGCCATGTCCAGGTGAGTCCGTCTCAACCTCTGCTTTATTGGCGGACATTCCGATCTCAATGGTAAGTGATGTTCCACGATGCTGGTATCCAACCCTGGCATGTCCTGATAGGACCAAGCAAATACATCGGGGAATTCTTTGAGAAGCTTTATCAAACTCTCTTTGGCAGTTGGACTGAGAAGTGCCCCAATCCTGATTTCTTTTCTCTCTTGTTCTGAACCCCAGTTTACCATTTCCAATGGTTCTTTATGAGGTTCAATGGACCTTTCCTCTTGTCTGAGTAGTCGGGAGATCTCTTCTGGAATTTCGTCGTCATTTTCTTCTTCAGCCTCGAATACCGGGAACTCAAAGTTGGGAGAAGGCATCGGATCGTATGTTTCAACGGGGTTTAAAACAAGCAATCTGCATGACGTGATGATTCGTGTTTAGAAGAGATAGAGAAAATGCAAGTGTGTGCAGTGTTTTATTTTACTGCTTGTTTTTATTTTTAATTATTTTTTAGGATTACCATTTTCTGAAAAAGCACAAAGAGAAAACAACAATAAATGCGAAAATTACATAACGACGTATTTTTATTAATGAACAAGTCGATTCTTGAAACTACAGCCCTATAAAACAAAACTATGTCGCTTCGGGCAAAGCGAAGAGGGAAATTTACAGAAAGTGACCCTATCAAAACATCCGTTTCACCTGGGCAGGGTGAAAGGTTAAAGATGGCAATTACTTTGACTGACGAACGACCTTCGGAGCATCAACAGCAACCCATTGGCGGCGAACTCCTCGGTGAATCACAAAGTCTGGCGCCTTCCTTGATTTGTCTTCAGAAATGACGTTGATTTCTGGTGGAGCAGGATCATTGGAATCAGTCTCCCAGGCAGAATTGTCGTAGGAGAATTCCTCAGTTGCATTTTGCATAGTATTTGTGTCTCAGCTGTATCTCCCCATTCAGTAGGCTGGATATCTTCGAGCCTGATACGAGAGCTTTCGAGAGCGGTGTACCTGACCATATAGTCGTATTTTCCACTCAGTTGTCCCAAGGTGTCCCACACTTCTTTCGAACTGGAGGAGTCATCCCTCTCGATGACTTTAACCTCAGGAAAAGCATAGTTGATGAATTTAAGTCCTACAAACGTTGCAAATTCATCTTCATGTTGAGTAGTTTCTGAATGACCTGAGTGTTAATCCCATGACATGGTGGGGACACAGGTATTCTGTTCAATGATGGTCAGCTGATTTTCATTGTTCGGTTGACTCTCTTGCCCCAAGTTTCCTGGGTAAGGCTGCCACATTGGCAGACCATCCATTGGGCCATAGTAGTTGTAGTCAAATTGGTCTTTCATCAGAGTGTCCTCCTCTAATGAATTTGGCGGAGCACGACATCCTTCCGGATCACAACCTCTGTATATCATTTCGACATCTGACCGTGGTATAAATCTCGGACACTGTGCGGGTTAGAAAAATGGTATAGGCACCTCTTCCTGAGACATATAACCGTCCTCGTTAAGGTAGGACTTCCATTCTTCATCTGTGTTAGAGAGATCTTCCTCATTGATGGCATGTACTGCTTGAGACACTGGGTGAAGGAAACCTCCACTGTGGAAGAAGTTTTGAAGGGGATAAAGACTTTCATCATTGGCAGTTGTCTGGGTACAGGTTGCAGAAAAACCAAGACCCTTCTTTGTTTTATTGTCAATAGGAATGACAAGTTGTCCCCATCCTATCGTATTGGTACTCTCGACCGCTTTGATAGCATCGTTGTATGAAGAAATGGAAGTTCCTTCTTTGAACTGATTGTTCTTGCTCACCGACAGTGCTTGGGACTGAGTTCCAATAACCTCCTCGGGTTCTATACCAGCAGATGATGACAAGTTACTCACAAGCAAGGCTTGTTCCCCATAAATCGTGACAAGTTGATCGTTCTTGACGAACTTTAGCTTTTGGTGGAGGGTTGAAGTAACCGCTCCAGCCTGGTGTATCCAAGGTCTTCCTAATAAACAACTATACGTTGCCCGGATGTCCATGACCTGGAAAGTGACTTGGAAAGTGTGAGGACCAATAGTTATGGGAAGATCAACTTCGCCGATAACCGCTTTTCTGGATCCGTCGAACGCTTTGACGACGACCTCGCTGATTCTCATTGGAGGGGCTTTGAATGATAATTGCATCAAATTGGACTTCGGCATAACATTCAGGGCTGACCCTGTGTCTACCAGTACGCTGGCTAAAGCATCGTCCTGGCAGTTGACTATGATATTGAGCGCCATGTTATGACGGCGACCTTCTTCAGGTAATTCCTCATCACTAAATCCCAAATTGTTGCAGGAAGTGATGTTAGAGACAATGCTATCGAACTGTCTAATTGTTACATCCTGTTCCACAAAAGCTTGCTCCAGGACTTTCTGTAGAGTCTCCCTGTGCGCTTCTGAACTAAGTAACAGTGATAACACAGAGATCTTTGAAGGAGTTTGCAACAACTGATCAACAATGTTGTATTCACTCCTTTGGATGAGCTTCAGCATCTCATCGATATTTTTCGAAAGGTCGGGATTACTGGATTGACCGACTGGTGGATCAGGAGCTTCTGTCTGAAGTTCCTTTTCCTTGTTAAGTTCCCCAACCCCTCGGTTGAAGATTCGACCACTCCGTGTTACATGACTGATGTCTGAAATATTCACGACGGAGGGTAATGGAATTTCCTTTCCATTTTCAATTGTTGTTACACCGTATTTGTAAGGGATAGCCTTAGTTGATTCATACGGTAGTGGTCCCGGCAGATAGATGACTATGGGAACCTTCTGATTTTTCTGACCATCGTAAGTAATCTCGATCCGTTCCCGGTTGGGAACTTTAGATTCGTCAAGTAGAGGGATAATGGCAAAAACATCCCTGGTCCTGTGATGACCAGAGATCGTGACAACATCCTTAACTTGATCGGCAAGGTAATTCGGCGTCCATTTGATGGGTCCGAAACCTGGATATGGGGGAATCTCTCCACGGTCCACCTGACCCTGAAGAGCTGCTCTCACAAGGTAACACCCTTGGTTACTTTCCGAACAGACGCTACAACGGTCATAATTGTGTGGTGGCACTTGTCCACGCCCACTTTGAATACAATGTAACCTCACTAGGTTAGCTTCCACAGATCGGACATCCTGACTCTGACGTCGAGTAGGATTCCTGTTACTGATACTAATTTGCTGAGTATCTTCATCCATGTAGATTGGCATCCACCAATGATTTAACAAGTGCTTAAGTGCCTCCTGGACAAGGGTACAACCTTGATCGTTTTCGCAACCCGCTTTACAGCTTTGATAGTCGTGTGATATTAAGAATCCGAGTCGGACCTGCTCAGCATGTAACTCTACCAGGTTGGTATTCATCACGCGAATATCGAAGATCTGAACCATGTTGATCTGATAAGGGTTCCTATCATGGTAGTCTTGGATCCATCCAAGATCCATCTGACGCTGGAGGGCCTCCTGTATGAAAGAGCATCCCTGTTTGTTTACCGAGCAAGTCAGACAAGAATTGTAATCGTGCCGCGGCAGATTATGATACTGGCTTTGCCTTGAGTGCATCGCCACCAAGTTGACATTCATTGTACGAATATCGTGGTTCTGAATGATGTTAGAATTCGTGTAGACCATGTTAACTCCACGAACTCGGTGCTCTTGGATCCATCCGAGATCCATTTGTTCCTGTAGAGCTGCTTGCACCATAGAACATCCCTGGTTGTCTTTAGAGCAGATATCACACTGGTGATAATTATGAGGTGGCACATGGCCATATCCACTCTGTCTACAATGCATCTTGACCAGATTGGCCCTTAACAAGAGTACATTGTGAATTTGATAGACATTGTTAGTCTCTCTCTCAATCAGATTGACTGCAGCCTTCTCGTGTTGAGGCAGCGGGTTCGTGAGAACATTAGGATTTGTATCCTTGAAGGATAAGACCCTGCTCCTAACAAGTTTTTGCACATCGGACTTGAAATTGAGACAAGTCTCGATGTTATGCCCTGATCCTCCTTGGTGTTAAGGGCAAGTTTGATCCACCTTAAACTAAAAAGGCGGATTTTCCGGTACTGTAAGAGGAGATTTAGTCTGAATGTGCCCATTAGCCAGTAGTAATGGAAACAGCTCTACGTACGACACGGGTATAGGATCAAATCCTGGTGGCCGTGTTGTACGGTTATTGTTATATGGAGGACGAGCCTGCTGAAGAGACTGTTGTGTCCTTTGCTGATCAGGTTGGCTTTGCGCAACCTGAGGTTGATACGTAGGCGCGGTGCTGATAGAAGGAGTTACAGCTGCTACTGGTTAATAATGTCGCCTTTGCTTTCCGAGAGAGATATTCCCAATGTCTTGCTCTTTTTTCTTAGGGAGAGCAGTACCGTATTTTTTAGTACCGCTCCTCGATCCGATGTCTTTTACCAAACGCCCTTCTCGGACGGCTTCCTCAAGACGTACGCCCATGCCCACCATCTCGGTGAAATCACTGGGTGCACTGGCAACCATTAGGTCATAGTAAAATGAGCTTAAGGTTTTTAAGAAGATCTTTGTCATCTCTTTTTCCTTAAGAGGTGGACAAATTTGAGCGGCAATCTCACGCCACCTTTGAGCATACTCCTTAAAGGTTTCCTTGTCCATTTGCGACATCGATCTGAGTTGATATCTGTCAGGTGCCATGTCCAAATTGTATTTGTATTGTTGGACGAAGGCATTACCAAGATCTCTGAATGTGCTGATCGTGGCACGGTTTAAACCCATGTACCATTTGAGTGCGGCACCGGTTAAACTATCCTGGAAGTAGTGAATCAGTAGGTCCTGGTTCTCCGTCTGAGCTGACATCCGCCGAGCGTACATCACCAGATGGCTTTGAGGGCAAGAGTTAACCTTGTATTTTTCAAAGTCGGGCACTTGAAATTTGTGCGGAACTTTTACATTGGGGACCAAGCAGAGGTCTGCGGCGTCCTTTCCAAATAAATCCTGACCGCGAATGGCTTGCAGTTCCTTCTGCATTTCCAAGAATTGTTCCTGGAATTCATCCATTCGGTCAGACATAGTTTCCTTTTTACCAGAAGGTATTTGTGGAATCTGTCCTTCCGGGACAGTGTGCACCACAGGGGGTGGTACTGTGACTACGGCAGTGAGTCTTGGCATTTCCCAAAGTTTGTAACCTTCAGGAGTCTTCAGTATGCCCCTGGCATCTTTGCTTTCCCGAAGTTTGTAACCTTCAGGCCCAGCGGCTTTTGTTGTGATTCCCTAATCTTCAGTGATCGGCGGAACATATCCTTCTGGGATATAGTTAACAGGCATGCCCCAAGGACGATCCTTCGGCATTTGATACCTAGGATCATACTTCTCCACCATGGGTGTTGAGGTGATCTTTGAGATCACAGTCCTTTGTAGCTAAGCTTCTGCCATGGCTTGCATGTCGTTACGAAGCTTTCTCATATCCTCTCTCAGAGCGTCGATCTCTTCCTTCAACTCTCTGTTTTCTTCCTCAAGATCATCCATCTTTTTCTGACGATTGGCCCGAGTATTATACGAATGAGACAGTTTGACTCTAGAACCGAGACACAAACGTGAGATTCGTAGGGAAGAAGAATACGCGATGTGAGAATGATGAATGCAATGATTATATTAATTGTTTTTTGGTTTAATCAAAATAAACTTCGACAATTAGATTGCAAATATCAAACAGTGGGGAAACCCCTTTTTATTGAAATTCAAAGGATTGCGGAAATGAAAATACAGTAGATTACAAGGGGCAGAAACAGAAACCTAAGCTAAGGGGTCCCGAGAAAACTCGGGTGTTGATTCTGGTACTTTCCTTTTCTTTGACCGGGGCTCTTGGGCCGTTGTCGGGTTGTCATTCCTTTGCCAAGTGAAAGGAGCGAGCAAATTCCTTTGGTCATTCTGATTATCCACAGCATGTTGCTCTAAAATTTCAATCAGAGCGTCCTTATCTTTCAGTAATTGCTGTATTTTGATGCACTCTATGTCGAGGGTGCGGTACTTGTTCTTCCAAGACCTTCTCTCCTTTTAAACTTTGTTGAGAGTAACCTAAAGCTTTTCAGTTTCTGTCATGAAATACATGACAGATTCCCTCGGCGGAAGAATTTTGTAACGAGGATAAGGCATTTTTAGCTTGAGAGCTCTAGTTTGTACCCAATGGAGATAAGGCTCCATCGAGACACAGTCCAGTTTTCCTAGAGACTCTTGTCCTTTCTTATGAATGTGTTTCCAAGCGTGCACTATTTCCATCTTTAGTGCTTTGTCACTTTCTCCTTCCTTGAAGAAAAGACCTTTCAGATGAAAATTCCGTGGGACGTGTCTCATCGGGTATCCAAACTGACGGCGAACGAGAACTGGATGGTAATTAATTCCTCCCTTAGTTCCTATAAGGGGTACGTTGGGGAAGTTTCCAAACGATCAATGATTCTGATTCCATCATAGATCCTATTACACCAATCTATATCAGAGTTGGTGAGGGACATGATTTTCTACGACCAACGTAAGGCACTCTTGCAATCCCAAAAAGCAGCAGACTTGGGCAAGTGGGAGATAAACCATTTGTAAAGCAAAGGTACACAGCATATGATCTCCCCTCCGCTGTACAAATTTCCCAAATGTACAAAATGATACGCATCTGCGAGCAAAGTCGGCACAGGGTTTCCAATGAGAAAAACCTTAATGGAGTTGATATCTACAAAGTTATTAATGTTGGGAAACAAAAATAACCCGTAGGTGAGCAAGACAAAGACGCTTTCAAAAGCAGTCACGTTTCCTATACTGGCAAAATACAGGGCTTTCTTTGTCAAGAACTGGGCTGGCAAACCTTGGATGCCACCCTTAGTGGTCAGGTGAATCTTAACCTCAGACTCGTCCAAATGAATTGCTCTTGCAATGGTCTGATTCTTTGGAATTTCTTCCAGTCCAGAAAATGGAGCTCGATCAGTAATGTGTATATCAATCAGATGAGAATACTCCTCCAGCGTTGGTGCGAGCTGGTAATCCGGGAATGTGAAACAGTGATAAACTGGATCATAAAACTGAATGAGCGCATCCATGATTCCCTCAATCACATGGACTATTAACAGTGGTAGCAGACCTCCGTGCTTGGCTCTGAAAGCCTCTTGGTTTGTGATCATTCTTGCTAACCTTCTCAAATCCTCTAGCTTTGCAACCTTGAAGGTATACCTATGGGTTCTCCTTCTACCGAAATCCATTAGCGCAATCCTTTTCTCTAATATTTACAATCACAGTCTTAGTTTAATTTGAAAAACTGAGAGACTAGAAGAGAAATTTTTTTGAATGTTTTAATGTTTTTTAAATGAATGCAGCACACAAAAACATAGGAAAAACATGGGGTCAAAGGGTCGTTGTCATGAAGTCAAGGCTCTACCCATCCCCAAAGGTTTATACTAGGGTGATTTTTGTACCTGTACTCATTATCATCAGCTCCTCCCAGTAAAGCAAAACAACAAGCGGATCGCCAGCGAGTTGTAGAGCAATCTTAGAGTAAGTGCCATTCACCGAGAATAGATCACCAGCCTCAAATGAGGGTAGTATCGCGTGACAACTATTTCCGATAGTTTCCGCACTACAAAAGGGTTTGGCTCCTCAGCTTCTCAGACATCACAATCGGCCCATTGTCTAGGTGAGAGAATGGGTTGCATTGGTCAGCCTCCACTGAGGTTGATGGTCGACCTTGTCGCCATCACTTATCTTAAGTGTATACTTAATCTTTCCACATGCAACATCACACGCATTCCCATTAGCAGGAAAAATAAACACGTATAGCAATTAGGAAAAGCAGTATATATATTTGTCTTAATCATCCTAGACCTTTAAAGCTATGAATCCTAAGTTCCTGACAGAAAATGGGTTCCCCGACGGAAT
Organism: Lathyrus tuberosus; assembly: GCA_022829125.1. Taxonomy (NCBI): domain Eukaryota; kingdom Viridiplantae; phylum Streptophyta; class Magnoliopsida; order Fabales; family Fabaceae; genus Lathyrus; species Lathyrus tuberosus. The sequence goes on along the minus strand of JALAZF010000122.1, from coordinate 1,087,739 downwards.
TACCATCCTGTGGTTTCATTCCAAATTAACGGCGTTTTAACCTAAGATCCTAGTGACGTCAAGGTTTCTACCTAGGGGACAAAAAGAAAACAAGATCCCTAAGGAGACCTGTCTGTCCCCGGCAGAGTCGCCATTTTTCTGTAGCGTGTGATTTTTGGATGTGGTTGCGAAGCACGATCGCTCTGGTACTACAGCTCGATTCATTTTTTATCCTATTAAAGCTGATGAAGGAAGGGAAATAGATGTCTCCAATTAACCCTGCTTGCATACTGAGATTAAATAGTCAAAACTGTTGGTTTACAGATGCTACAAAGATTCGGGGTTTCTCCTAGGTTATTTTGTTGACGAGGGGTGCTTTAGGCTATCGATTAGGATGTTAGGACGAATGTATGAGAGTATGGGATTTTGGGTTTTTGTTTAGTGTGCTCGCTAAGATTTTTTCTTTCAATCTTATGCCTACGTATTCCCGTTTACCGAAACAGGGAAATCAGAGCGATCGTAGTTCCTCCTATTCTACGGGAGGAAATGGTATTTTGGTGTCTTGTTCAAAGCCCAAGACGTGAAGCGAAAGAGGTTGTTTGTATCTTGTTCAAATCCCAAGATGTGAAGCTGAAGGTGTTGACCTTAGAGAGAATTTGTCATCTCTAAAGGGGTCTGTTTGTCACAACTGTTGGGTGACTGCCTATAAAGGAGGATTACTTTAACCGGGATTTGTGAATCCGGCAATGCCATAATTTCCTTTATACGGGATTTTAACCTGAAGGAGAAGACTTTTAACTCAGTTTAGAGCAATGCCATCTTTCCTTAGGAATTTCTCATACTAAAAGAGGGACATTGGCATGGATGTAGATGATCCAGAGGCTTGCCGCTTACAACGATTAGATGAGGAGGAAGGAGTTGTTGATGTTTGTGTACTGTGAACGAGGCACAGCTTTGATGCTAAAAGGTTTATCGGATCAACCAGTGGTTTTCTTATACAAAGCCTAAGAGGAGGCTAATATGTGTCTCGTACAAAGCCCGAGAGAGAGGCTAAAAGGTTTTGACTCGACAATGGAGTCTTTTGGTATCTCGTATGAAGCCCGAGATGGAGGCTATTTGACTAAACAAGAGAGTTTTTTGTATCTCGTACAAAGCCCGAGATGGAGGCTAAAATTTGTTTGGCTCAATAAGAACCTTTTTGTATCTCGTATAAAGCCCGAGATAGAGGCGAAAGGGGTGATTGACTCAACGAGGGAGTCTCTTATGTGTCTCGTACAAAGCCCGAGAGAGAGGCTAAACGTTGTTTGCTCCGCTGGGGAGAATTATTGTATAAAGCCCAAAATGAGGCTAACTTCACTGGAGAAGGATCATTATACAAAGCCTAAGAGGAGGCTATGGTTACTGTTTCAGTTGAGTGACAGGTCCAGTATGCTGATTTAAAGAGAAAATCAGTTCTTATATGAGCAACACTGTACTCAAGGATTTGATTCGAGGATCCGGGCTATTCCTGTTCTTTAAGGAAGTGGGAAATCCGAAGGGTATCGAGACTGTCCGAGTCTACGGGTTTTCTTCCTATTTAACGAAGGGGTCACTTGAGAATGTCTGGAAAACTCAAGGAGATTAGACTGTCCGTGTCTAGAGCTTCATCTTTTGTACCATGCTTTGAGAAACAGTAGTAGACTCTTTGAAAGGACTGTTCTATGCAGATGACTAATTTCTGTTCCTATACCTTTAGGAGGTCGTCAGGACAATTTTTACGAAGCCCAAGAGGAGGCTGGAAACTTTTAAGAAGTCGATCGGTCCTTGTACGAATCCCAAGAGGAGGCTATCATTCCCAGAGGAAGAGATCATTATACGAAGCCTAAGAGGAGGCTGTGAATACTTCTAAGAAGCCGAGAGGTCCTTGTACTAAGCCCAAGAGGAGTCGGGGTTGCTTTTAGGAAGTCTGTGGGTCCTTGTACGATGCCCAAGAGGAGGCCGATGCTTTTAAGAAGCCCATGGGTCCCCAAACCCCGAGAAATTCAAGGCAAGCTATTCACAAGGAACAGATCAAGTCAGGAAAGTTCGAGAATTTGGAAGAAACTCAAAGATGCCATTCACGGAGAATACATTCATCTCTGGGAGTAGAATTTCTTGACAATTCCTAATGAGGACAGCTGAAGAGAAGACTGTATTTGGTAATCCTATTGGGGATCTAGTTGCCTATTTCTATGAATAAACGAAACGGCGTCACCTAGTTCTAGACGTAGTTGCCGGGGAAACTCGAAATATCTATACTATTATTACACAGTTGATATGAGTTTATGAAAGAAGACTTACAGTGAAACAGCCCCACAATACAGTTATATGTATATGAAAGCGGTAAACGAAAGCAATAACCACTTACTCGGTTGTAGAGCTTCCATGCTGTTTGGTTAGTTGTTCAACAAAGAAAGATTCAAAATAGCAGTATATTCAAAATCAAAGGAGAAAGTGCTTTGAAAAAGAAAGATTTGGGGCTTACAGCTCAAGGAGAGGCCCAGGGTTTTATCAGTGAGCGCACTGTTTGAATTTGTACAGAGGGACTTATACAAGTGACTGAGGCCCAAAAAGGTTTTCTGTACAAAGGGGTTGGGTCTTACACTCTCTCAAGAGGCCCAAAAAGGTTTAAAGAAAAAGAGTGAGGCTTATAACCCGAGGGTAGGCCCAGTTGACTTTTCGTTAAAAATGGCGATCGCGCCGAGGTTTCCTTTTAACGCAGAGGGACTTATACAATAAGTGAGGCCCAAAGTTGTTTTTGGTTAAAAGGGGATTGGGTCTTACACTCTATTAGAGGCCCAAAAATTTTGAATGGGTCTTACTACTCAAGGGTAGGCCCAGTTGGTTAATTTTAAACTGGCGACGATCGCGTCGTTTATTCGAAAATGTACATTGGGACTTATACAACGAATGAGGCCCAAAAAGTTTTCTGTACAAGAGGGTTGGGTTTTACACTCTAATAGAGGCCCAAAAGTTTTAGGAAAAGAAATTGGTCTTACTACTCGAGGGTAGGCCCAGAAGGTTATTATTCAAAAGGCGACGATCGCGCCGTTTGTTTTTTGACGGTATCGGGACTTATACAATACACTGAGGCCCAAAAATGATTTGGTCAAAAAAGGATTGGGTCTTGCACTCTATTAGAGGCCCAAAGTGTTTTGAAAATGATTTATGAGGGTTGAATTAATCCAAAAACCCTAATTTGTTTTAAAAAATGTGTTTTAATTGAATAAAAATTCAATTAAAATGATCAAAATTGTTTAACATAGGAAAAACAAATTGTGATCTTGGATTAATGCTTCAAAAATTAAGTATTGACCTACAAAATAATTAGAAAGCATTAAAAGTTGCAAAATCAAGGTGGAAAAAATATTTTAAATGTCAAAAACAATTAAAACATTAATTCTTTGCAAAAATATCAATTATACAAAATAAATAATATTTTTGGAATTTTTTTGGGAAAATAAAATATTTTAACATTTTTGTGAATTATTAAAAAAAGAATCAACTCAAAATCATTAAAACTCAGAGAGAAATTAATTTTTGAATCAATTAAATAAAATCACAAAATTCAAATATTCAAATATTGGAAAATGGCGCCAAGAACAAAGGCAAGAACACGCGCGTTTTTCAGTTTTGCCCAGATTTGTATTTTCTCTCCAATCTCACTGAATACTTAATCATATCATGCAATCCACATACCAATCAACTCGTTTCAACCTCACGGTCATGTCTATGGTATTTAATTTCATTTAAATTAAACATATAATAAGAAATCATGAAAAATCCTCAAGAACCCTAATTTCTGCATGAAGGCTAGGATTTTTGATACACGATTCAAACAATGCAATTAATTAAGGGGAAACATTCCATGCATGATTATGAACATATGGCCAAATTATTGTGCAGCAAAAATTGCATGGATTATAGAGTTAGAAGAGCTCATGCTTACCACTTGCAGCTGGTGATCGTGATTTGTGTTGGAGGTGTTACAGCTAGGTTCCAATGATCTGGATAGCTTCCCTAGGTGCCATGGAGTGTGTATGAATGCTTGGAATGGATTGAAATGGTTTGGAGCTGAAGATGGTACCTCAACTGCAAAACTGTCAAGAACTTGAGCAATTGGCTGGTGATTTTGTGAAATCTGTGTTCCAGATGTTATGTGAGTGTTTGGATCACTTCTATATGATGTATGTGAGGTGTGTGTGTGATTGGTTTGATTGGAAAAGCTCTCAAACTCAAAACCCGATAGTGACTTGCCTTAGAAGGCAAAATTGGAGTGAAAGAAGAGATTTTGAGGAAAGCATCTGTTTGATGGCTTTGGTGTACTCAAACTGATCACAATTGAGCCCTATTTATAGTAGAGCAAGTTTGTTTTGCAAGGAATAGTGAATGGCAACTGCTGAGTAGGTTTGGCCAATGTTGGCAAATGAAAATCCAAGTCTCCTCTAGTGAATGGCAACTGCTAGAGGTTAGGGCACAAGCTGCTGGTTCCCTTGGTCTTGGATAAGTCTTGACTGAATTCAGTTGAGAATGGCTCAGTCCATGCCACCTTGATGCTTTCATTGAATGCTCCAACCCAAAATTGGAGTCTTGTCCCTATTTTGGCAATTCTAGGTTCAATATGTTATTTCTTGTTCCAAAGACTTTGGAGGCTTGGCTCAGTGATTGTCCCCTTTAGATTCAATCCTCAGAGGTGTCCAAGTGGATAGGAGCATTTGGATTTGGCTGATTTTGGCAAATCGAGCAAAAATGCAAAATCTGCCTTGCCTTGACAGATTTCAACAAGGCAACTTGCCAATGTCATATCTCATGACTCAAATTGAATATGGTAATGTTCTTGGCCATTTTCGAAAGCCCTTACATGATACAACAACTGTTTGAACATGTTTGGTTTTGATCTCTTTTGAATCCAAGTGAAAAATCCCCCTACATTTGGCAAAAAGTAGGGTAAAATCTGACTTAGTGAAATTTTCACTAAGTGTTGGAACAAAGTGACTTTTCTTGATTTTGATCACTCCATAACTCAAAATCCATGAGGAATTTGGACATAGGTCAGTATGAAGCTTTTGTAGAGGGCAATGAGATCTACAAATCAAGCTTTGAATGGGGAACAATGGCCTTGTGGTTTAGGAGTTATGGTCCTCCAAAGTTGGCACATTAGTGTCACTTTTTCCATAACTTAGAAATTTTTCTAAGTTTTTATGGTTACCCCTTTTACAAGTTATCCCATTTTCTTTGATTTTTCTTGATGAATGATGATTCAAATCATACATTAACATCATTTTAGGGTTAAAAATCCATTTTGGTGAAAAATCTCAAAAAGTCAAAGTTGACTTTTGTGCACAGTTGACTTGTTATCAGATGAATTCCAAATTGTGTCATTCTTCATGAAATCATGTCCTTGACCTAAATCAAACTTGATGGACATGTTCCATGGGTGTCATAGGGTATATTGAATCATGTCTTAGGGCTTGGGAGCATGTCCTGGTCAAAAATCAAAGTTACAGTTGACTTTCCTCGCGAAACCCTAATTGTGGTGCAGATGAAATTGAGACTTGTTGCTCAAGCTTCTTGGATTAATCCATTATTCCAAATGGATCAATATAGTTCATTAGAGACCCTCAAACCCTCTCTTGAGGTCTTGGCTCATGATTTGCCCTAAAAGTCAACTTAGGGGTGAATTAGGTCAAGAAACCCTAATTCCTGATTTTTGATGAATGCATCCCCTGAGGCTGAATTGACTCGATGATTGGGTCCATGAGGTTCCATGGAGTATATTAGGTTGTGTTTTGGATCATTGGCTTGTGCCCAGATGAAAAATTTCCATTTGGAGGCCCTGGTCGACCAAAACCCTAATTTGGTGACACTGTCGATCTTGAGACTTGATCCACCTAGAAGGGAGCAGCCTTGTGCTTGATCCTTGAAGTGGGAGTCCTTTTGATCCATTGTAGATATTTGAGAGGTTAGACAAGTTGAAGATCATGTCATTCCTTAATTGATCTTTTGTCTAAGAACTCTAAGAGGGCTTGAAACCCTAATTCTTGTTAGTAGTGAATGCTCAACAATCCTTGAGGAGATTGATGAGGCATAAAGGTTCCTCCATATTGTGATGATGATTTGCACAATGATGGGAAATCTAAGTGGTCAAAATTTGGGGTATGACACAGTGCACGCAGAAATCAGGAATTGAGGGCAGACTGGATTTGGTTTTCTAACAAAGCGGAATTAATTAACATTTATTTCATTAATTTACAATTGATTTGTACAAATCAAAAGTCCTAAAAAATACAATAGGATCCAAAAGTACAGATCAAACCCTAACTCTAAAAACATAACAAATCAATTCTAAATCAAATTACATCAGACTATTCCTAAATCAAAATCTAAGAATTAAATTCCTAAACCTAATTGCTAATGCCTATAAAAACTAAGATAATAATCAGAATTAGGCGGTCGGAAAAATTGGGACCCTGGGCGAACAAGCCAGAACTGGACGTCTCCCAAAACCTCCTTCGAACCTACAAACAAAAGAGAAAGGAGATTAGTGAAAAGAATTAGGAAATAAAAAGAAGGGAGAGTAGCTAAATCGGTCACAGCTAGGAAGGTAAGTGTAAATCATTTAGCTTCTGATTATTGGATTGTGGTTTGTTGTGTGTTTTGGGGTTCTGGAAATATTTTTAGGGTTAGGGTTCTAAGATAATAGGGTTAGGGTTCCTACTTAGGGCTAGGGTTCATTTGGGGAAGGGTAAGGTTCTTGGGGTTCATGGGAAATCTGGGTTTAGGATGAATGTGGAGGGTTAGGGTTCTTAGGGTTCATCCTGAACCCTGAAGAACATAGAGGTTTCTGGGTAATTGGGGGTTAGGGTTCGTCATTATAGGGTTAGGGTTCATACGGGATGAAGGTTCCGGTTGAAGCTCAACCAGAAACCTGGGTTTGATGGTGGTTTAAAGGGTGGTAGATGGTGACCGGAGAAGCTCACCGGAGAAATAAGTTTAGAGAGAGGAGAGAGCGTTGGGAATAGAGAGAGAGAGAGAAGTTTAGAGAGAGAATGGAAGTGAGAAATGAGGGGAGTCTGAAGGAACTCCGCCTTATGTATGCTCTCTTGGACGCTTCTGATCTGTGCCATGTAGCGTTCAGATTTCTCTCGGATGAGTTGATTATCCAGTCAACTAAGGGATCCGGTGTGTGGGATCGCATGGTGAGTCTGCGCTGACTTTCCATCGCGTCCGCACTATCAGCTTACTCTAGGATCAAAGGGTTGATGTCCAAAGGAAAGGTGATCGTCTGATCATCATCAGATGTCTCTGAGGGAGTCAACCATTGACTCTCTCCAGGGTGTTTTTTTCTTTTTTTTCTCTCAGGCCTTGGACTTTGGTAAATGGGCCTTGCGCCCAGAATGATATCAGCACCCCAACCTGTCCCATTATTAAGTTCAGTAGGAAATCACACCCCCCATTTTTATTTTACGTAATTAAGTTAATTACTTGATTTAATTATGTAATCAGGCTTTTAGTGCTAATTCATTTTAATCTAGGTATTTTATTCAGGGTTTTTATATATAATTAAATTAATAAGTTAATTTAATTGTTTGATTAGGTTAGTTTTTTAATTTAGGGTTTTTCTTTATAATTAAATTAACAACTTCATTTGGATTTTTTAATTAAGGGTTTTCTTTATAATTAAATTAACAACTTAATTTAATTATGTAATTGGTTTTTTAATTAAGGGTTTTTCTTTATAATCAAATTAATAACTTAATTTGATTATTTAATTGGGTTAAATATTGATTTAGGTTTTTTAAAGAAATAGGGTTTTAGGGTTAATTTAATCAATTAAATTAATAACTTAATTCAATTGTTTAATTAGGTTAATTTCTGTATTAGGGTTTTTTTATCAATTAAATTAATAACTTAATTTAATTGTTTAATTGGGTTAAATTTTTTAATTTAGGTTTTTATATATAATTAAATTAATAACTTAATTTAATTATTTGATGGGGTAATTGTTTTATTTAGGTTTTTTAACAATTAATTTAATAATGTAATTTAATTATTTAGTGGGGTTTTTTATTTAGGGTCGTGATAAATAGTGTTATATGTTTAAAATGGTTATTTTTAAATAAGGATTTAATTTTATTTAGGAATTTTATTGAGGAATTTTTGGGTTAATTGTAGGGTTAAGTTTAAATTTATATTTTTATGTATTTAACATACTTGGGTTTTTCTTTTAAAAAAAATAGGAATTAATTTATTATTTAGGAGTTTTATTTAGGGTTTTGGGGAGAATTTTGGGTTGGGTTTTAATACATATATTTAAAAATGTTTACTCTTAAATATTTTTTTTGGGATTAAAATTCTGTTATTTTAGGATTTATACTGATTTTGAAAAATCATTTTTTGGGTTTATTTGGGGAATTGTTTTTGCTATATTTTTAGCATAAATGGTATTTTAGGTTTTATTAAATTCTAGGGAATTTGAGGATTTCACTGTTTTAAAATTTGGGATATGAGGGATTTTTTAAGGATTTAAAATTTGGGATAAAGCTCTTGGTCCGAGAGCCTAAATAAGGGATGAGATCTAGGGATAGCATTCTTCGGTTTCAAGAGTATAAATATAGGCCAAGGGATAAGGGATAAGGGATAGAACTCTCCATCCGAGAGTATAAACAATGGATAAGGGATAAAACTCTCCATCCGAGAGTATAAACAATGGATAAGGGATAAAATTCTTCCTCCGAGAGTATAAACAAGGGATAAGGGATTTTAAGGGATAGAACTCCTTATCTAGGAGTATAAATAATAGATTTAAGGGATAAAACTCTTTATCCAAGAGTATAAATAGTGGATTGGGTTTGGGATTAGGATTAGGAATAGGGTTAGGGGGTAGGAATAGGGGAGGTGAACTACGGTTACTCTTATCCTTCAAAATTGAAGGTACGTAGGCATAAGGTTGTAAACCCTAGCGAGTATAATAATAAAAATTTAGGATTCTTTTGTAAATAAATAAAGAAAAAGACAAACAAGTAAACAGACCCTAAAATCTAAGGAGGATCCCATTGAGTACAATGGAAGTGAGGGGTGCCTAACACTTTCCCCTCACTTAGCCGACTCCCGAACCTTAGGAATCTCTACCCTTAGGATTAGGATTTTAGGTTTATCATTTATTTCCCGTAAAAAATATGATGGAGACTCGAAATTTTTGTCGGCCGCGACAACTGGTGTGGTACATGGTTTGCTTGAGGGTCAATTATTAGGTGAATGCGTTCAGCAGGTATGTTAAACAGAGGGTGCACTCTTAAAGACATGAAGATGCGTCTTATGTTTTCCATTCATCAACATAAGTGTTCATTGGAGGAACACTTGTTATCTTAGATAGGGGGAGTTTCTCCTTGATCTAAGAAGTAGTACTGCAGGGGTGCAGTTCGGAATCCAGTTTGTTTGGAAGACAAGCAAACTATGATTATTTTGGAGATGAGATGTCAAGAAGTATGTATTGACATTATACTGCTGTTGTAGGTCGTGGGGGACTTGACAGTTCAAGGTGGATTCTATCATTGCTGGTTAGCTCTGATTGATAAGAAAATGCTGTAAAGCCCTGGTTAAATCAGAAGAAGAGCTTGTCTGATGTCAGGACATTGTTTAAGATATGCTCTCTATTTGGTCATTATGGATGGTGTACCATAGACAGTGGAAAACATGCGTGTGCAAAACATGTTCTTCGGTATTTGCATAATCTTTGGTCGGTGTTCTTTTTAGAAGGAACAATCAAAGCATTCTTGGGCGATGCACACTCATTGTTGAAAAGTATCATTCGCTATTAATGTCCTTATTGAATTTACCCTTGGTTCGTTATTTCCTATGAAGACCGCTCGGGTATTTATAGGAAATCCTTGGTTTATTTTGTCTTAAGTTGTGTATCTTGTGAGTTCTCATGACATTATTCAGAATTAATCCTTGGTTATGGAGTGTCTGGGTTGGCTTGGGATATTTTGTTGTTGTCAATTTTTGGCAAAAAATGGGGAGAAAGTTTCGAGCCTCAGTCTCTTTTGTGTCTTGTGCCCTGAGTTAAGATATATACCTATGAATTTTAGGAGTCTCCAATCTCTTGGGTGTGTAAGTGGATGTGTACTTTGATACCTCATTGTTTCAAGAGAAGTCACATCAATACTTTAATCATAGCCGACACTCGGGGTGAAGAGACGTAAGGAACATCCTGGTCTTATGGTACAAAGAGTTTTAGCCAAAATCTGCCAAAAAGGGGGAGATTGAAAGCTCAAATGATTTGGACAAAATTTTGGTCAAACTCAGTGCTGAAGAAGATGTTCTAACATGAAGACCAAAGCTGAAGAATTCTACCAAAGAACAAAGATGTCGAAGAAGATGCCTCAACTTGAAGACTTGACATCCTGGACTGCTATAACAGATTATTTTAAATCTGTTTCAATTCTGTTCCAAGATTCTAGGCACGCTCAACAGTGGATCAAGGAAATATTTGAAGCCCAACTGAAGACTATAAAAGAAGACTTAGTCCTAGGGTTTATGTATGTACCTTGAATGTAACTTATGTAACCTAATTCTCTTGTGTAAAAATAAGGGTTTAGGATTTGGAGAGTCGTTGTCTCTTAGGATTGTAAATCTCCCTTTGTATCAGTTTGATACACTGTGGAAGACATAGGTATTGTACAGATTCAGAAGCCTTTAGGTAATGAATCTTGTATTGTTCTTGGATGAAGCTTTGAAGCAAATCTGAGTTAGCTTGTTGGTCAAGTATGCTTGACAGAATTCTGTATTGATAGGGAGGGTTTAGATATCACAGTTTGTGATTAGGGGAAGTGAGTAGTGATTCTCATATCAAAGAAGATGTCTTTGATAAAGATTTCATTGGGTAGTGATTAGGAGATAAAGTTGTAAACAGGGGAGTTTAGCTTTATGGTAATACTATAGATAGTGGAGTCTTCTTCCAAGATTGGTATCCCCCAGAGTAGGTGAATTGCACCGAACTGGTTTAACATATTCTATGTTCTTTTATCTTTCTGCAGATTTACTTATTCTGTTAGTGTTCTTGATAAACATGTTGAAACAGATGTCGAAACACCTGTGTTTATACAGTTACTGATTTTTTGGAAATAAGTCTGCTATTCTGTTCTTGTTTAAATAATTATGCAGAACAATGTCTTGACATGTGTTAGTCAAACTCTTGACATGTTCTTGTTTAAATAAGTATTTGTGGTTGCTTGTTGTATGCAACAACTTAGGGGGGCATGATAGTGTGTCATGCTTGTACTGCTCCTGCTGTTTCGCTACATGTGCTCTGATGTGTGGGGGTTTTCCCTTGAGGGGGAGGACTAATTGTGTATGACAGGGGGAGTACTGTAACCTTCCAGATTGTACAAGCTTCTGAGTTAAATGTGTTCTGCTACTGACTTGCTTGCTTTTGGTTGATTGCCCTTAATGCATACTTGCTTGGTTTGCCATATTATGGCTAAAAGGGGGAGAAGTAAATAGTAGTAGTGTTCCTTGGTTGTTTCCTTGAGGGGGAGCCAGATGTGTTATTCAAAGGTTGTTTTAGCCATAATTTGCCATAGGGGGAGATTGTTAGGTTTTTGATTGGCTGCATTTTGGCTAAAACAAGTTTACAACAAGATGTTGGGTAAGATGTCCTAACATGGTTGCTCAGACATCAGTATAGATGTGGTTATAATACTTGGCAAGATGTCAAGCAAGATGTTGAAGCATCTTCATTAACTGTCATGACAATATTACTGTCATGACATCTTGGTCTGGTACAGCAGGCACTGTTGTTATGTGATTTTCAGACAGATGTCGAAGACAACGTCATGACATCTTGGTCTGGTACAACAGGTGCTGCTGTTATGTGATTTTTAGACAGATGTCGAAAACATTGTCATGACATCTTTGTCTGGTACAACAGGCGTTACTGTTTTATATCTCTTGATAGATTTGATTTTATTCGATGAGAATCTTTTGGATATACCTCATCATTATACGCAGGTCAAGGAGATTTATTAGGAGCAAGTACAAATTTAATTGGATTTCATAAAAAGGATCTTTTAGAGTTTTTAGGAAACTATAAAAGATTTGTTCCTATTTTTATGTGAAGATCTTGCAGCTGATTTAAAACGTGAAGATTGGACCTGATTGAAGAGTCCAATCCCATACTGTAAGAGTCTATAAATAAGCACTTGCTAAACCTAAAAGAGATAGCACACACAACAACAAGCCATCGGTGCAACATAAGGGTTTAGGGTATTGAGAGTCTCTTGTGTAGTTTGTAAGTTACCCATGTATCTTTTGATACTATGTGGTCGACATAGGTTGTTGTAAGTTGTTCACTCTTAAGCTTTTAAGCATTGAGTATTTGCTACCACATGGTGATTGTAAAAGGAATTGAGAGGGGTCTCATATCTAGGAGAGTCTTAGATAGAAGTTGCACGGGTAGTGATTAAGTGAGAAGTTGTAAACGGGGGAGTTTAGCTTTGAATTAATACTATTATAGTGGTTTTCATTCCTGGCTTGGTAGCCCCCAGATGTAGGTGATTTGCACCGAACTGGGTTAACAATTATTGTGTGTTCGTTTACTTTCTACAATCTGTATTATTCTCCTTATTGACATTGTGTAAAGCAGAGATCAAGTGTCACGACATTCTGTCCTACATCTTAGTGATCTGCTTGACCAGAATTTCACACACAATCAAACATTCAATCAATATACATATATGGCATAACACATTATCATACACGAAACACACATATGGTAATACAACATGTCAAACATAACCAACATAGTTGTTCACATACAAAATAAGGTATACAAGCCACTACTATCCTCTACCAAGAATATTTGGTTAGTTCATGATCTCACATCACTATTTAATAGCCCATCGGATTATCCTTCCAATGCTTCAAGTCCCATATCAATAGGATCCCCGATTCATGGATTATGGTGGGAATAAAACCACATTTTCACATGTTATTCCCATATTTTATCATCATACATAAACATCCAAACACTCATGGTAAGCATGCATATTAACCATAAACAATCCATGGTAACCATAACATGCATATGAAGCAACCAAGGAAGCAACAAAGCAAATGGGGAAAAACCTGTCAGGCTCGTTGTGCGAGCTCCAGGTGAGATCGCCTCGATTTGAGTTTGTTGTGGGAGCTCTGGGCGAGATAGGGGAATTTGGAGGTAGTAGCAAAATGCCTCAGTGGTCTCTGTGCGAGCTCTGGGTGAAGGTTCACCTTCACCTCACCTACAGCTCGTTGTGCGAGCATAGCAGACTGTCACAGCCACTGTGCGAGCTCTGCGACTTTTGAGTTCTGACTTGCAGAAGTTGTTCTTTTCAAGGGGATTTCCAACCCCACTCCTCATAAGTCTCATATACATAAAAAAAACTACACACACAACACTAGAACAACATTCATGACATGATTAACAACATTTCCATTCACTTCAATACAAGCCCTAACCTACAAATATTCTCATTGTCTTTCCTAATTCCTTACCCCAAGTACCTAACTAATGGAACTCACCTTGAAGAAGAAAATGAGATGAATTGATTATGAAACCATGGCCTTGATGATGATTAAAAACTTCTTCTTCTTCTTCCCCTTTCTCTTCTCTTCTTTCTCTTGTCTTCCTCTTACCAACTTTTCTTCTTCTTTTCTTTAACCCTATATATATATATATATATATATATATATATATATATATATATATATATATATATAGTTAATGATATAAATATCTCCCTTTGATATTTTTTCATCTAACACCAATTGACCAAATATTAGAGTTACCAAAATATTCTCTCTTATACTTATTAATATTGGTCTGTCTCTTTTATCAATAATTGATCTCTTCAGAGTCCACTAGTTACTCTAGTGGTCCCATTTAATGACATTTAGAGCACTTAAGAGCTTCAATTATTCCAACTGACACAAGTTAAAGTGCATAGGAACTCAGTTGATCCCAACTGACACCCATTGAGCATTTAAGGGAAATATGGGGTATTACACTCTCTCCCCTTAAATTGAAATTCGCCCCATAATTTCCTCTACTCCACAAAAGAACCACTTCCTGCATCATCGTCTTAGATCCCTACTTGACTTAACCTCAGTTAAGACATCTGACATACTCGATTTTTTCCAACTTATCTTCACAGATTAAATTCCTTGTTTTTACAAATTTTCAAACTTCACAGTTTTGACTATACTCTTGTTCCAACATGTAGTTAACTTCTAACTTTTCTTTTCCTTAATTAATTTGTCATGCCATTCTGAAACACTTGTTCACATTCTGCTTTCAGAATTTACAACTCTATACTATCCTAATGAATCACAAAATAAAACCACAATACCTCATCTTGGTTTGGGATAAACAACACTCATCATATATTCCCGAGGCAATTCAATGATTCCTTATCTTCAAGCAAATATTGATGGTTCTCCTTTTATAAATCCTTCAACCTTTAAAACAACTTCATAATCCATCGATCGGTATCCTTATTAATCCCACATGATTTGATACTATACACTGTAACCATTACACCCGACGATTCAACTCTTCCGTACTGTACCAATAGGATATCACCCTTAGCACGAGTTTGTCTTACATCAACCCTTACAAGCAACTATCCCTCTGTTCCTTATTCATCCGACTGAACTCTTCCATCCATCACCTTCCACTACGCAACCCTAATTCAAATAGTGGAACACCTCGAACTCTTAAGCACTACCCAATAGCTAACAGTTTTCGTAGAAGCACAATTATCCACCGAAGTGTCTTCTAACCAAATAGTACGAGAACCTGATCAACATCCATCAGTAGAATAACTTCCTTGCTAACACACAACCATTAGAATAGATTCAACACTCTCCAGATGATAGATATACAGGAGTTATAACTACAACCATAAACATATACAACCTTCAAATCCATTATGAGCTCGAAGCAATTTATCCGAATTAGCTTAACAACTTTCGGTTTTGGTTATTACATTCCATATCAAATCCTCTTTTGGAATTCCAGTCCATAACGATTTCTATTAACACGAGATCTCAACCAATAACATCATAACACCATCACGGAGCTTAAAATTATCTGCAAGTCACCACTCCCAAAACTTAAGTCATCCATAACACAACTGTGAGTTTCCACACTACTCACCGATTCACACATAACACTTCACATGCATTTGGAGATTACATTGCACTTCCTGTCTAAGCTCATTCCTTTCAACATCCTGTTCTACATACGATCCATGTTACAAGTTTATCCTCATCAATATCTCATTCCGACTTCTTCCTGGAAGGATAGCTTACAAATTCCTTCAACTAGTAAAGTACACTATACACATCTGGTACCACCTCCAAGGGGTCTATATCTGATGCCATGAACTCACGAGAATTAACAACCTCCATATTCTGACTAACCGTTCATACCTTACTAACACGTACGCAAAAAAATGCCGAACCGTCCTCTGCAAGGTCATCACTTAGTGAGTCTCATCCAATCTCACTCTTAAGGCCCTCAGTAGTCATAATGGTGATACAGCCAAGTCTTAATCATATTTAACATGGTTTATCATATTGTTTCCCCCATACATTAACTATGCAATAACCTCCCAGAAATTCCAATTTCAGAAACTATCAATCCTGCTTGCACTAACTCGCATCTCCTTAACTTACATAATACTCACCAACCATGATCAACATGAGGTAACATAGAACAAGGCTTAAACATGCAGATGACACACTCCAAACGAGAGACAAAGCAAAAATTTCAAAGTTCTGTCACGGCCGCACAACGAGCAACCAACGAGCTTGTCTTTCGCTCGCCAAGGCTCGCTCAGCAACGCTAGCAGAATTCACCAAATTATGGCATTCAAGGGTGTCATACCCCAAATTTTGACCCTAGATTTCATCACCATTCTTGGAACATCATGCATTGCATTGCTAACCTTAACCTTGTACAAAATGTTCTTTGTTTTGTTTCATTTATGAATTAGAGTTTTGAACCAAGAGAATCAAGAGGATCTTTATTTGATCAGTCAATGTCTTGGATTGATCATCAACCTATCAAGTGTGCATATACTCAAGATACCTATCCATCAAAAATCAAGTGCAAATTGGTCTTATTACAAGTTCATCAAAGACTCAACTTCATCTGACCATAAATGAGGGTTTCCTCAGACAAAGTCAACTATGTCGTTGACTTTTGATCAGGACATGATCTCAAGCCTTGGGACATGATTCAAGATACTCAAATACATCCTTGGAGTCCATCAATTATGTTTGAAAGACTCAATAGTTCAATATCATTGAAGATCACACAGTCAATTTCATCTGATACACAAGCCTTTAATTGCAAAGTCAACTCTTTGACTTTTGAGATTTTTGGTCAAAATTGAAGTCCTAAAGTTAAATTCCATGGAAACATGTTTGATCAATGAGTTTGATCATGAAAAATCAAGAATTTGAAGGTTTCTTGCAAAAGGGATAAAGTATAAGAAAGTGAATTTTTTCTAAGTGTTATAAAAAAACCCTAAATTTGGTACCAACTTTGGAAGGTCATAACTTTCAATCTAGACAACCATTTTCTGTGTTCCAAAGATAAAATTGAAGACCTTACAATATACTACAACTTTTTAAATTAGGGTTAGTCTCCAAAAAGTGAAAGGATTTTGAGTTATGAAGCCATCAAGTGAGTGAAAAAAGTTCCACACTTAGAAAAATTTCAAGGCAGTTTTCAACTCGCAAAAGTACCAAACTTGAGAGCCAGTTTTCATCATGATCCATTGAGAATCAAGAAATTCTTCAAACATGAAAGTTGTAGAGCATGTTTTGGGGCTTTTAAAAAGTACAAGAACACAAAATCCCCATTCTTGATCTGAGAGATTCGAAGGGATGAAGTTGGTGTCACAAAGTTGGATTTTATGCCATTTCCATAGTTTGTTCTTGATCAAATCTCCAAGCCATGGTTTGTAATCCAACTTTTTAGGCCACCTTATCTCCAAATCCTTCCATAATCATAAGATTACACGAAATAATGAAGCCTTATCCAGTTGTTTAAGCTTTTGTTCATGAGATTTTACCATTTTTGGAAGAAAGGTCACACTTCCAATTTTATAAAGTTGCTTTAATCACCAAAGTCAACTTCTTGATCATTGTAATGGTTTCTTCTGCACTCCAAAAGTTTTGTACTGAAAAGCAAGACCTCTACACACTTTCAACCACCCTAGAGGCATGGTACTATGCTTGGGAATCACACAAATTTCATTTAACTACAAGTTTCAACTCAACCAAGCCAAAGATTGAGAACTTTGTAACCTGACCAGCTCCAAGTCCCACAAGTTCTCATATAAACAGAGGACTCCCTTAAGCCTCAAAAGACACAACATCCACACTTCAAACCTCTTAAGACTCTACCACCAATAGAATTTGTAAATAAGCTCATTTTTGCAAATTCTCAAGCCAAACACTTTCCCCTTGTTCATTTCTCAAAGTAACCTCACAAACCACTTCAAGACACGAAATAGAACTTGTTCCAACACTTGAACGAGTTTTGTATCACTCCATACACCATTCACCACTTTCACCTTCATTTTGCAAGAGGGGTCGGGTTTGAATTTTAAAGCCACTTCCAATCAATCTAAGCATTCAAATACTCTCTCTAAGGATCAACAAGGCTAAGGAAACTATCATTTCACTTCTGTAGCAGCATTTGAAGAGGCCTTGTACTGTCTCCAAGAGGTAAGGTTTCTTGTCTCATTAATCTCATGATACATGCATCATAGATGGTTTATTTGTGAAACAAAAATGTAGACAATATCATGTGTTAAGTGTTTGAACCACTGTTTACATTGTATGAGTTGCATATGTAATGTTCTGACATGTGATAACCTTGATGAATTGCACTGTTGTTGAGCTTCGTGTGTGTTACACAATTAGTTTTAGGGAAATATAATGGTACCTTTGAAATCCTTGTGAAAAATACTTCAACTTTGGTCTTTACAAAATTAAAAATGGTTGAGAGATGAGGGAGATATGTTGAGTTGAAATTCTGAAGAAAGAATGGAGTTAGGGCACGGGGAGAAAGAAAAAAGAGAGGGCGAGAGGTTGAAGGTGATGCTGATGTGGCGCTGGGGTGGCCAATTGAATGAATCTCAAAATATATATTATTTTGGGTGGCTTAATACACAGATGTATTGGCCATCCCAGTGGTAGAGTATAACGTGCGTGTTTGTGTTTGTCCCAAGGGTCTGGGGTTCGAATCCCCCTCGCCCCAGACCTTTTGATTTTTTTTTTTTTTTTGCAGTTTTTGAAGAAAGCTTCATATATTATGTGATGCATCCATCATTTTAACACACGTGCACCATACCTCAGATGGCCTAATTTTGTGTTGTCAATCAACCTGACTTGGGTTCAAACCCTCCCAAGACCATTTCCTATTTTTTGAACACTTATTTTCTTGTTTTTATTCACAAATTGAAAGCTTTATAACTTTGTGATCCCAAAAGCTTTTTGACCCATTCTTTTTGCTATGTGCCCATGAAAATACCTATTTTCTGTTTATAAAAATAAATCCTCAAAAATATTTATTTTTCTTGCACTTATACTTGTTCAAAGTAGGTAACTTTTTTAGGGTTTTTAAGGTTTATTTTGAATACTTTGGTTGATCCTTTGCTTTTCTTTGTCCATAATGACTTGTATGAACATTATATGCTTTGTATAAACCTTGTGTGATGTCGTTAACTTATGCATCTTTGTTTTGACTTGAGTTTGACACATTTTTGGTGTATGTTTACATGTTAAGTATGTGTTAAAACTTTGACTATACCATGAGTTCTTACTTGGTCATTTTGTCCTTGATATATAACTTCCTTTCATGTATTATTTGAACCTTGATGTGCATATATGCCCTTGTGTGGATTATACCATGATTATGTGTTCATAAACACTTGATTCTTACCTTAATATGTCTTTGTATACATGCTTGTATGTCAAAACTTTTGTGATGTTTTCATCTTGTTTGAGACCATGATTGAACCCATAACATGTATGTTTGGTTGTTACCTATTTATCCTAAACATGTTTAACTTGTTTCCATGATTAAATGTTCAAGTAATGTCTTAACTTGTTTTCAAGACCAAGTGACCTTTAAACCATAACTTGTCATTTATATGCTCAGATGTCATCCTTTATGTGCTTGCATCTTCTACCTACATGTTATTGTTATGAACATGTTTCTTTTCTCAAGTATGCCTTGGTTGTTACCTTTATTTGTCTTGAACATCTTAACTTGTTTTCATGATTAAGTGGTGTTTAAGTTAAATCATCTCTCAATTTGATTCTTTAACTTGTATGTGTCATGTTTGAACCATGTTTTAACCCATTCATGTTAATTGATCTTGTCTATGTTTTCATCCATGTTTGTTTAAAACTTGTAAATTGCATCCATGTTTAAGTGTTGTGATGACTTAAGTGTTGTTACAACTTGTTCATGTTTGTCTTGTATTCATAACTTAAGTGTTGTGATGACTTAAGTGTTGTTACAACTTGTTTATGTTTGTCTTGTATTCATGATTAAGTGTTGTTACAACTTGTCCATGTTTGTCTTGTATTCATGATTAAGTGTTGTTACAACTTGTTCATGTTTGTCTTGTATTCATGATTAAGTGGTGTTAGTAAACCCTAATCCATGCTTACCCTAGTTGTGTACTTGAACTTACCATCCATGATTCCATGTTGATATTTGCTTTATCCATGATTGATTTGAATTCTTGTTTACATCCATGATGCTTTAGTCTTGTTAGAACTATGTCTCATGTATGCTTAGGTTTTGTAACATCCTTACTTGTATGTGTTTATCTTGGTTGTTACCATGCTTATTTATAACTTCATTAAGTCTTGAATATGTTCATGGTTATTACCTTGATCTTTTGTGACTTTGTCAAGTCTTTGTTTTAGCTGTTGTCACATCTACCTTTATGCTTTGGTTGTTACCATGTGTATTTGAACTTTGTCATACCACATATTATTCCTTGATTAACATCATGTTTGAATGTTGCCTTTGCCACTTACAATTGATATCATATTTGAATATCATCCTTGTTCATTTCATCCATATTGTTCATGTTTACTTTTAACTTTGTCAAGTTATTCCCTAAGTGATGTTAGCTTGTTAGCTATCATCCTTCTTTGTTGACTTTTGATTCCAAATCCAAGGGAAATAATACTTCATTGACTTAATGTCATAGGTAGTTTAGCAATACCCAATTTCCCCTTTGACCTTTTTAGAGTCATCAAGTCTTACAACTTAGACTTAGGGTAGAATTTACAACTCTTTTGACCTTGTTAAAGTCATGTAAGTTTTAAGGCTATAACATTTACCTCCCCCTTTGAACCTTGGTCATAATCAAGTGTTCATTCACCCCTAGTTAGATGAACTACAAATGCTCTGATTCCATCCTTGTAAGGATATGTAGGCACAAAACTGCGAAGTTTTGGCGAGCATACTCTGTAATAAACCCTTAGTTTCCTATCCTCACCAATAAACCCAAATATAAAAAATTTCAAAACAATATTAAATAATAACACAAATACATTCAAGAGGTTCCTATAGAGTACTATAGATACTTAGGATGCTAAAACCTTCCCTAGGTATAACCAACCCCCGAACCTTAGATCTCTTAGCATTGTTGTTACATTGCGCACTTAGGGTTTTATACGATATTTTCCCTTTCCCTTGGATAAAATAAAGTTTGGTGGTGAATTTTAAAGATTTGTGATTCAAGTTAATTCAATAGCTTGACAACCGATTCTCACCGCAACAAAGGGTCTTAACCATAAACTCATACTTGATTCACCCATAAATAAACCTTAACGCACAACCCCTACATGGTACCACATTCGTCATGGACATATTATGTCAAGCATAAAACCTCATACTCTTAGTAGAATTCCTTGGTGAGAATCAAAACAACAAACTTTCTTAGTCCAACAAAAGATAGATTCAGAATACTTCGATCATCCATAAATACGAAAAATCCTCCCACTCTTGATAACTAAGATAATACTTCCTCCTAAAGAACCTTGACATCTCTCGCATGTTTATGGATTGAGATTCCCTTCCCATCCAATATCCATTGAACACTTCACTACACCAAAACCACTTATTGAATGACTTGTAACCGACAACTCTTGTCAACTACCTACAAGACCACCCGGTATAATCCGTTCCACGATTTACATTTAGTTTGTACTAAATCTTGGTTTGCACTTCGTTACCTATCACAATCTCACTTTCGGAAACACGATACTCACTGTTCGACAAAACTGCGCTACTTTGCATCTGTATCAAGACTATAAATCCATTACATACACTTGTGACCACAATGTTACCACCGCGCATCCCATAACACCAAGGTGTAACTTCTTCCACTCTACTTCACGTGTCAAAAGTCTTCATGAGTGAACAACCATCGAGTACACCTCCTTACTTAGCCTCAACAAAACTTAATAACTCCATTGTACACTCGCCCAAAATACATCCTGTTACCATTTTCATATTGCAACGTTGGCCTCGTTCTCCATTATGCGTTTTGCTTTACTACCTAGGGCACTTTTC
This sequence comes from Lathyrus tuberosus, assembly GCA_022829125.1. Taxonomy (NCBI): domain Eukaryota; kingdom Viridiplantae; phylum Streptophyta; class Magnoliopsida; order Fabales; family Fabaceae; genus Lathyrus; species Lathyrus tuberosus. The sequence goes on along the minus strand of JALAZF010000122.1, from coordinate 1,066,084 downwards.
TTAATTCCAATTCCTAAAATCATCCCACTAGTTTTCCTCGAATCCAAATTGTTTGTTCTATCTTTCATCACAAACCTTCTTTGCCCATACGTTAGAACTTCCGTTACTATAAATTACTCGTTCCTTCTATAACACATTCTCTTATAATTGATCATTGGGTAACTTATCATTTCCAAATTGGTCTCTCACTGAATATTGAATTCCCTGTGAACTATCCTGAACTCGATCTCCCTTCGTAGGCTAAATACACTTGATTTATCTGATACCTTCATTTGGTGCATACATGATTCACTTGGAACATGTAGTCGGGTCTTAGAGTCTCCTCTTACAATTCACCACTGTAATAGACCCTTACAGGGGTGTTGAACGTCCTCATCTCTCACGTTCTCAACCATAGGGAAGGTACCATTCTGAGCGTGCTCCCTGAAATACTCTTGTTCTTTCCAAATATCATAAAGACCTTAGAGACTGAAATTCTGATAAACTACATCATATCCCGACTTCACGTCGTACGCTCAACAAAACATCCTTCCTTCCCCAATGAATAAAATTACTTGAAATTCTTGTCCATGCCAGTGGTCAATCCGGTTTCACTAGCAAATCCTCATATTCCTCCATACCCTGACCATTCATCTGGCAGAGATCTTCAACTTTCCAATTCCATAAATTCTAAAGGATTCCTTGAACCATTCACCTCCTTTCAATTCCATGTTACCCGAAGCACAACTTCTACTAAGACCTCAACTAAGCTGATAAGTTCTCCTTACTTCTAACTCTTAGCTTAAGTCTACCCTTACAGCAGAAGTTCCGACAACACTTCGGAGTCCTCGTGGTCACTCAACCATGATCCTACCTACCACATACATAACATTAGGTTGATCTGACCCAATACTACATAATACGGTATTAAGAACCATGTCGGGAAGACACACTTATGAGACAGGAATAGATTTACTTATGATGTTTCAAGGCTAGGTCGAGGATACAACCTGCTCTGAATCCAACTGTAATGCCCTGTATAATATATGTCTAGAATCATATAATAAAAGAGTTATTATTTGGTACTGACACCATCATAAGTGCCTATTCACATAATTTACATACTTGACCATTTCTAAAACATAAAAGACATACAAGATTTGGAAAGTTCCAAAACAATAAAAACTAATATCTAAGTACAATATCCTTCATTGTACAAGATACACACTACACCATACATAGCGGAATAAACATAATCCATGCTTCCCTTGAAACACCCAAGCATAGCTCCACTTGCAAACTAAACTGCAACAAGACCTTAAAACCAACGACAATAATGGGTGAGATAATAATCTCAGTGAGTTCCCCTATCTTATGGGTTCGCTCGGCTCTACACGATTCTAATCAATTTTTATCTCAAGTCAAAAGGGAAAGGGATAAGACTTGAGTTGACACAGTTCGCAATGTACGGAAACATGTCTCATTAGTCCACCAACTCAAACAATCACTAATCGGAAACCATACCAAGGCATCTTTCCCCGGCTAACCCTACGTCTAGAGTTATCGACACGGGTCACAGATCCTTGTAAACCTTGACATACGAAATGGATTTGAATCCAAGGGAAACATAGTCTACATGAATCGTCACTTCTCATGGGTCATACCCCATCATAAGTCTCTTTACCCGTAGGCTCCATTCGTACACACGTGAATCAAATCTGTTAAAGAAATAGTGCGTACATTCCAGAGGAGCTCTCTATATAAGACTCAACTCTTGGAACGACGCATCTCAAGGGATTATTTCTGACTACGTGATAAAGCCTAACATAACGTCGAATGGATTCGGATTCTAAGGGACATATAATTGACCTTATGATACACACCTTCGCATCATTGCACAAGAATTGTCATCTATGTTATTCATAATGTCCTAACCACTTTACTAGTTTATTCCATTAATTAATACCAAGGGTTTTACTCACCATTCTTATAGTCTTTTAATCATGTTATCACACAATCAAACATTCAATCAATATACATATATGGCATAACACATTATCATACATGAAACACACATATGGTAATACAACATGTCAAACATAACCAACATAGTTGTTCACATACATAATAAGACATACAAGCCACTATTATCCTCTACCAAGCATTTTTGGTTAGTTTATTATCTCACATCACCATTTAATAGCCCATTGGATTATCCTTCCAATGCTTCAAGTCGCATACCAATCGGATCCATGATTCATGGATTATGGTGGGAACAAAACCACACTTTTCACATGTTATTCTCATATTTTATCATCATACATAAACATCCTAACACTCGTGGTAAGCATGCGTATTACCCATAATAATCAAAGTAAACAATCCATGGTAACCGTAACATGCATATGAAGCAACCAAGGAAGCAACAAAGCAAATGGGGAAAAACCTGCCAGGCTCGCTGTGCGAGCTCTAGGCGAGATCGCCTCGCTTTGAGTTTGTTATACGAGCTCTGGGTGAGATAGGGGAATTTGGAGGCAATAACAAAATGCCTCTGTGCGAGCATAGCAAACTATCACGATCGTTGTTTGCTCGCTGTGCGAGCTCTACGACTTCTAAATTTTGACCTGCAGAACTTGTTCATTTCAAAGGGGTTTCCAACACCACTCCTCATAAGGCTCATATACATCAAAACAACCACACACACAACACTAGAACAACATTCATGACATGATTAGCAACATTTCCATTCAGTTAAACACAAGCCCTAACCCACAAATATTCTCACTGTCTTTCCCAATTCCTTACCCCAAGTTTCTAACTAATGGAACTCACCTTGAAGAAGAAAATGAGATGAATTAATGATGTGACCATGACCTGGTGATGATTGAGAACTTCTTCTTCTTCTTCTTCTTCTTCCCATTTCTCTTCTCTTCTTTCTTTTTTCTTCCTCTTACCAACTTTTCTTCTTCTTTTCTTTTTCCAATATATATATATATATATATATATATATATATATATATATATATATATATATATATATATATATATATATATATATATATATATATATATAATGACATAAATATCTCCCTTTGATATTTTGTCATCTAACACCAATTGACCAAATATTAAAGTTACCAAAATATCCTCTCTTATACTTATTAAAATTGATTTATCCCTTTTATCAATAATTGATCTCTTCATAGTCCACTAGTTACTCTAGTGGTCCCAACTGATGACATTTAGAGCACTTAAGAGCTTTAATTATTCCAACTGACACAAGTTAGAGTGCATAGGAACTCAGTTGATCCCAACTGACACCCAATTGAGCATTTAAGGGAAATATGAGATATTACAACATGCTTCATACGTGTAAACATAAAATTGGAGCTAGCGGTCAAAATTATGTGTTAAAATGGAATCAAATTCAATCACATAAGGTTAACCACATTTAAGCATACAAAGGAATATAAATATAATTATATCATCATATAATCATTATGCATAAATTATAATTGAATTAATGATTTAACTTTGATCATGAACGTGGAAAATACCATCGTCTCTACGAAGTTCACGCGAGTACAAATTGGAACGCGGTGCTAGCCGTCTCTTGTTCTGAGAAAATTGACAATTAAGATTGGTAGGGGAAATAACTCCTCTATTTATTTAGAGATATAAAACCATAGTGCTCCTATTTTGGGCTTTTCCAAAATAAGGCAAATCTTATTTAATTAAAACTATTTTAATTAAATAAATATTATTATATTTAACTAAACTCTTTTAATTAAATAAAATAAACGTTAATTAAATTAAATTATGTTTAGTTAAATTAACTGTCAATTCTCATTTATTTAATTAAATCATATTTAATCAAATAAAGTATAATTGTGTTAATTTATTAAATAATATAATTAACATCTAATTAAATTAAATATTATTTAATTTAATAATTCGTTCCATTTTCAGTACTCTATGCGTGGGACCCGATAGGTTCTCGTTACGTTGACAATAATATTAAATCACCTATTTAATATTATAAATAGTAAGCGATATCTAGCAACACATCATTACTACCCAAGTGATGAGAATGTCATGTGATCTGACATAATATTTCTGTGATAATGATCATGTGTACAATTACTCTTTTGTCATTATATCTATATTAAACAAAACATATAGAATGTGTCACACTTGTATAGTCCAATATTTTATTCCTTGATCCTCGAGTATACTTGATAACAACAAATAAGTCCAATATCTCATACCAACTTATTTGAGCATGACCATGCATTTTACAATCATACTCTATCAAGAGGCCCACAGATATTACTCTCGTATATGTAGGAGGGGAAAATTACATTTAGGTCACTCATGTCCCTCAGCATGATTTGTAAAGTACCCATAAACCATCTTTATGGTCATCCTGTTACGAAAAATGTTTGATTGGCAATAAAATACTTGATTCTACATCTAGGGTCCATAGTTGTTTCAGGTCGTAGGGTGGTATTCACCACTATCAATGACTTATGAAACTTACATAACAAACTACATAGTTTTCTCATGGTGGGTCAATTGAGTATAAATGTTACTCATAATATTTAAATCTACGTGAAGATTGATATCTCATATCCATGACTTGTGAGATACAATCATCATTCTACTCACATAATAATCTCTATGCATTACAGTTGTCCTATTTAACAATAAAGCCTGACTACAGATACTTTAAGAATAATGTCCTTATATTTAATGAAGTCTCACGATTAAGTCACACTTAATGTATAATTAAATAGACTAATTATTCTAAGAACTTTATTATGTTATATACAAGTAACACAATAAATACAATACCTAATAAGTGTGTGCGTGTGTGTGTGTGTGTGTGTGTGTGTATATATATATATATATATATATATATATATGGGTTAAATAAGTATTAGGTCCCTGAAAATAACTCAACATTCAAGTTTGGTCCCTATAAATATTTTCTTCAAGGTTTGGTCCTCCTAAAGTTTTCCGTTTGTAACTGTAGTCCCTCCCGTTAGTTTTCACTAACGGAAGATGACCTGGCGTGCCACATGTGTAACCATTTCTTGCCAACTGTGTTTTATTTCACTGACCAGACAGGGACCAAACTTGAATGTTGGGTTATTTTCAAGGACCTAATACTTATTTAACCCTTTATCCAAATAGCCTGCAACTTTTTCTCCATTCCAAGTTTTTCCTTCCATGCCAAGCTTTCCTCCATTCCAATGCTTATCAATTAAGTGTGAGAATTGTAGTGTCAAAATAGCAGTCCTCCTTATAGAAAGTCACAGTGGCTACTCACAGAACAAAACAACCATGCAGTATTTCAAAAAACGATTAACATCAAACGAAAGATGATATTAAAATGCAGGTCCTTGGGACAGTGACGAAACAATATCCTCATGCACACGCATACGTCATATTTTTACTTAACACACTTATGAAAAACAAAACCTAATGCCATGCTAGTTAACGTGAGCGATGTAAGCTATAGCTATAACAGTATGAACACATATAAACAACCATGATAAATCATATCCAAAAGATGAACAACATGAACTACTATAACAACATTATGACATCCATACTGGAAGTAGGCAACCAAAAGGACAGTATGAATAACACACTAATCATGAAATACTACATGCGTACAAACAACTGTGGGGACCTCAAGACACATACTGAAAGTAAATAACAGGAGAACAATATACAACACACATGAAAAAAAGTAACCTTCGAGCAACAACAGGAACAACATGCCACCACCGGCCATAACGGCTCATGTACGACGACCAAACTTATACAAAACAAACACGTTCATGAAAACACAACAAGGACAAAGCGTGGAAAGGAGAGACATTCATACCATTAATAACATTCAAGTGATAAACCACATGGAACGATAATAATAATTGTTGTACCCCAAATTTTTACCCTTAGATGTCATATAGCTTTTGTGCATCTTAGGTCAATCATCTCTGTATTGTTTGAACTAACCCATATCTTGCAGTTTGTTTCTTTGTGTTCAAATTAGGTTTGCATATCACCATGAAGCTCCACAAGTTGTTTTGAAGCAATTCAAGTCAACAATAGATCTCCAGTGCAAGAACTTTGGAATTAGGGTTTTGCTCTGAAGAAGTCACTGAGAAATTGGCTCAATCAAGTCAAGATTTGTGTGGTTCACTTACCAATCAAGGTCATCTACATCCAAGAGACATCATTCAACAGGAATCCAATATCTATTGGATCCTCAACAAGAGAAGTTTGAGCCTCAGCCTCTCTATACCTCCAAATTAGGGTTTCTGTGACACTTATCCGTCAATGGCTTTGATTTTCATCAAGATGAACTCCCAAACCCTAATTCTTGGTTCTATTGGTTTATCAACATCCTCAAGAGTCTCCTAAGACCTTTAGATGAGAAGGAAGGAGCAAGTTTACAAGATTTGACCTCAGTGCATTCACAGTCAAAATTAAGGTTTGACTGAAACCCTAATCCTTGGAAAGTTTGGTTCAAATTAAGTGTCAATGGTTCTAATCATCATACAATGTCTCATGAGGTATCCAAAGTATCCATATCAAATTTCATGAGGTTTCTTGCAAGAGAAGTAGGGTTTTGACCAAGAAAGGTGTCATATGTGAGATTTTTCCCCTAATAGCACATTTTGAAATGACCATAACTCCTAAACCACACACCCAATTGGAGTGATTCAAAGCTCATTGGAAAGCTCTTTTCAAGATATTCATTTTGTTCCCTATGACTTTTTGTCCAAAAATGCTTGGTTTTTGAGTTATGAAGCTTGCAAGATATTTGACCAAACACTTAGAAAAATTTCAGCACTTTTCATCACTCTTTTTCTTAACTTTGACATCATTTTTCACCCATTTCCATTTGGATTCAAGATTTGGGTCCCAAATGAAATTTGTAGAGCATGATGAGAGCTTTCTAACCATATGTGGAACATCTCATTTGAATGAGCCATTCTCAAGTTATGAGCTCTCAAAGAAGGGTACTTGAAATTATCAAATTCTCAATTTTTCTAAGTCATTTTACATCCTTGGTGGACACGATTTATAGGCCATTTTTCTACCAGTTTAAGGCATTATTTCAACTACATTTGAACACCAACATTGTAGTATGATGCATAGGCTTTCATTAGAGCCAAAGAGCATGAAATTTGGATCAAAAATCAAGAGATATCATGTGTAGAACAAGGGTACTCGAAGTTGATTTTGTCCAAGTTCTATCTCATATTTGAATTTGAATTTTATCTCTTCTCTCCAAGTACATGTCTGCAGACCCTCATCACATCATTTCCAACCTTTTGCTTTCCACCAAATCCTCCAAAGTCAGCTCAAGTACATCCCTCTTTTGTACCTTTCTTATCCAACTTTTGCAAGCAACAAAAACAATCTTTCGTGCACATCCTTGGTCCATCAGATACAAGCCAAAACACACTATATTTTTCTGACCTAATGGCAAAAAGAAGAAGTTCACTTGGCTCCATGAGATTGTGTTCAGAACAGCCATACTCAATAAATCTTTCCACGATTTTTTCTTCACAACCAAACCCTTGGTCCATTGGTTCTTCACTCTCATTGTCCAGCAAACTCCCTATATAAAGGACTTTTCTCTCATTTATTTCTCATCAACAATCAACACAAAAACAACTCTGAAAAACAAATACTTGGAGTGCCCGAGCTAGCTGCAAAGGAGGAAGCTCTTGTCACTTGCTTAGGAACCAGGTAAGTTCCTCAAACTTCCATTTATCATGCTTATCATGCTATGTTGAATACATTTTATCTTCATGTTAGAGATCATTTCTTTTTCGGTTTTAATGTTTAAGTGTTCATGGTATGCATCTTGTATTTACCTATGTTGAGATTGTTTTAAGGAGCTTCATACCTATCCATGGCTGCTTTAATGATTAAACATGTTTGTTTCTATTGGAAACTTGCTAACCATTGTTAAAATGAAATACTACTTGAATATATATATGCTTTGATCATATGCATGCTGAGCATACCAACTCTGATATTTATCATGTAGAATCATAGCACTCATAGGATGTTAAGTTTGTTTTGCATCCCTGCATGAATAACATGGTTGTTGGTTTGTTTAAGAGTTGCGTGCTCCTTTTATGGCTGGTATAATGTAAACAAGTTGTCCCTTTGATAAAGACAGTGGTAGTGATATGTTTGAACTGAGATGTCATCTAAAGAACATGTTTTCCTGCCAACCACTTGAACACCAAATATGCTTTTTTTTTACAATGTATGATGTGTGTTAGCTTTATGATAATATACTGCTAGGGTTTTGTTTTGCTCTTTACATGGATAATATGGCTGAAGTAGAGATGTATGTGTCTATTCTGGATGATGTTCATTACATGTGTGAATGACTGGGATGTATACCAACCTGTTTGATGATATTTCCAAACTGTTTGGGCTTTAGATATTGATTGAGTGTTCATATTATCTTGTGGTTGAGATTCTAGTATGTGGCTTGTTCATAATACATGTTGTTATTGAGTTGTTAAGATTTTTGTTGGTCTTGAATGGAAACAAATGTCTGTTTTGCATACTTTCCTGAACCAAGTTTTCATTTTGAATGATGACTTTCCTTGGCTTTTAGTTTATGATATGGTCATTAACTTGTCCAGATTAGGTTTTATTATTGTTCTATGTTTTGAATACTTCAAATTGGTATTTTATTTCATGATTTTTGGTTGCATATGGAGGCTGTAATTTGGGATGGAAGTTTAATGTTTGTTTTGGAGGTTTTAAGTTTGAACGCGAGGGTTATATATTTCTGCATGTTTGAAATCCATGCTTGCATTCTGATTGGATACTGGCGTTGATGTTTATCGTGTAGTGTTTTAATGATACAATGACCAATTGATATATTTATGTTACACACTCCGTTTCCATGTGCGCGCGTGTTTTTTTATTTAATATATTTTCATAACTATTTTGGTTTATATTGATTTTGAAGCATACATATATTAGATGAAACACGTCGTCCCAACGGTCACACACTAGCCATGCCATTGCCTTCCACATGACCCACCTGGGTTCGATCCTGCGGATCAACCCTTTTGCCTTTTTATTTTTCTCGCCTGATTTCTTTCTTTTTTTTTTCTTTTTGGACTTCGCCTGGGCTTCTGCTAACGCCACCCCCAGTTTTAGGCCCATTTCATCCCTTTTGTTTTTTCAACTAGTCCATTTTACTAATGCACCCCCCCTGCGTTTTTTCTCTTCTATTTTATTTTCTATCTTCAACATTTTTATTTCAAATCTTTTTTAAAAAAATCTTTTTATTTAGTTATTTAAAAATATTTTCTTTATTTCAAAAACTCCAAAAATATTTTTTAATCTTTATTGTTATTTAATTTGTGTTTTATTTCTTAATTGTTAATTATTAATTAAATGGTGTTTTAGTTCTTAATTGTTAATTGTTATTTAGTATGTATTTTAATTGTTAAGTAATATGTGATTATTTCTTAATTGTTTATTAATATGTTAATGGTTTTAATTTTTTTCTCTTATTTATTTTAAGCTTAATTTTAATATGTAATTTGTTTCTTAATTGTTTATGTAAGCTTAATTAATATGGGGATTATTTCTTAAGTGTTGCTTGTTTATTTAAGCTTAATAACTAATATGTGAATTATTCTTAATTGTTTCTTAAATGGATTATTTGTTAACATTATTTATGAGCCACCCTTGTTGATCTTGTGAGTGTTATTCACTAATGTTTGGTTAAGTCTTGAACTAATCCATCCATGTTTGATTTATCATATATTTGACTTTAATGTGAATTTTATTCTTCTTTAAATATCATCCTTAATTAATATCATCCTTAATTAATATCATCCTCTTTATCTTGTGAGTGTTCTTTATGTTTGTCTTCCTTAAGATTGAAACATATTGATATGTCTTTATGATGATTATGTCCACTTTTATCCATACTTTATCATGAAGCATCTTGCCATCCTTATGCTTGTGTTGCTTTCATCTCATCATATTGTATAAATGTTTTATCTTTTATCATGTCTTTATCTATTGTTATATTATCCTACTACTATTTTCCCTCATTCCAAAGGAAGGTGATGAACATTGACTCTTAAAGTCATAGCCCCCACCTTAACCTAAGTAACCTCTTAGGAGAAAACTTTATTTCTTGGCCTCATCAGAGCCATAGAAATCACAACTAGCTTTAGGAAGGAGTTCTTAAACTCTTAGTGACATTCATCATAATGAATATTCACTTTCCCTATTGACTAAAACATAACATAGGACCATTATAACTAGACTTAGAGAGTTCTTATACTCTACAATGAGTTCAAACTCATTTTCCCTCTGAATATTGACCACAGTCAATCACTCAGTAAAAGTAGAACTACGCATACTCTGATTCTACTCCCGAGGATACGTAGGCGCAAGGTGTGATGCCTTGTCGAGTATACTTAGATACTAACCCCTAGGGTTTCAACCTTTAGAATAGAACCTTTTAGCAAACATAAGATAACAGTAAAACAAGAGGTTCCTGTAGAGTACTACAGACGTTTAGGGTGCTAATACCTTCCCTAGGCGTAACCAACCCCCGAACCTTAGATCTCCCCCTTTAGGTTTTTTAACGATCTTGAACCTTTCCTTTGGATAAATCAAAGTCGGTTGTAAAAGAAAATGATGCAAGTTAATTAATAGCTTGTTATCCAATTTTCACCACAACAGAAATAGTCGAATCCCAAAAGAGTTGACTTGAGATTCCACACTCAGTTGAGGCCCTCTTGAGAGTTTAGTCATGTTGAACGATCCTATTCGTGAAAGCGTGCTACTCTCAATTTAGGTGCCATTGATACTGAGGACCGTAGTTACCAAAACCCACTTGGCCTTTTAGGATGTAGTGCGGTGACCATGATGGAGTCTATTTCTGAAATGGTTGTCACACGATAATACACTCAGACGAGATTCTTCATCCCTCTTCTTCTTATACCTGAAGCAGCCTCATCTTCCAGAGTTGGTCTGTAACCCAACCCTTGGTGTCGGTCCCTCTTTTCAATCTCGATAACTTCACCCCAACCTGTGGGCACGCCTTCTTGAAGGGCAAACTGGATACTTTTATACGAAGCAAAGGATGGATACTCCGGTACCACCGGCTTCTCATTGTCAACCACAACTGCATTAGCTATTTCCAGGGCTTGGAAAGAAGTCTCCAATGTGTCCTCATCAGCCTCGATGTAACGGAATGACGACAGATTACTAACCATCAAATCTTCCTCTCCATGCATAATGACCAACTTATCATCAATCACAAACTTCATTTGCTGATGTAGGGTTGAGGTGACAGCGCCAGCCTCATGGATCCAGGGCCTTCCTAGCAGACAGCTATAAGCAGGATTCATATCTAAGACTTGAAACAGAACATTGAATTCCTGCGGGCCGAAATAGGTAGCTCGATTTCTCCCATCACAGATCTACGTGAACCATCAAAAGCTTTGACAATTAATGACGTGGGTCTCATTATTCCTCCTTGGTATGCCAACTTATCGAGAGTTCTCTTCGGTAAAACATTCAAAGAAGATCCTGTATCTACAAGGACCCTAGCCAACGTGTCCTCCTGACATCTCATTGATATGTGTAGCGCAAGATTGTGTTTTCGACCCGCTTGGGTCAACTCTTCATCACTAAAGCTGAGTGTATTGCATGCGGTAATGTTAGCGATAACATGATCAAACTTCCCAGCGGTGATATCCTGAGCTACATGAGCCTGGGCCAATACTTTCTGCAGTGCTGACCAGTGGACTGGTGAATTAATCAACAGAGATAAAATGGAAATTTTTGACGGGGTTTGGTGGAGCTGATCCAAAATCCTGTAGTCACTTCTTTTTATTATTCTGAGAAATTCTTCGTCATCCTCTTTGGAGATCACTTCTTTACCTTTGTCATTGGCGGGTACATGAATATTACCTTCTTTACAGGACACTTCTTTGTTCACAGGGGTACAAATCCTTCCACTCCTCATCATTCTCCCCGTTCCTACTATACTGGACACATTCTTCTCATCAGCCCCACCTCTTTCCTTGGGACTGGTTCTTTTATAACGACCCCCACCTCTTTCCTTGGGATCATTTCCTCCTTCTTCCTACCACCTGTAATTTCTTCGTAGATCCACGGTAACGCTTTGGTTCCTCTGAACCTGAATGGGACTGGTCTTGGGAAATCATTTCGCTTGGCATGATTAACAGGAGAAACAACTTCAGGCCTGTTGAATCTTGCAATTGATTGTTTAAACACGGGACTCACAGTACTTGCCCCTGGACTGTTGAACACAGGAACTACTGATATGTATTCTTCTTTGTCAAACACCGGCACTCGCTTTGGCAAATTGAACACTGGTTCAATCACTGCTACTCTACTTTCTTTTCTGAAAACCTGTAAGAAACCTTCATTAATCAATTGTTGAATATCATTTTGAATTAACTGACACCCTTCACTACTACCACCACACTCTTCACAACCCTCATGGCAAACTTTGACCAAACCGGCGCTAAACAGCCTGGCATGAAACGCTCTCAGGGGAGTTTTAATCTTCGCTGCATCTGAGACCAACACTTCATCATTCTCGTCTTCGATAGCATTAGTTGACCCATGCACCGGCAAGGGGTTACTCTTCACATTTGGCTGGTTATTAGCGAAAGACAGAATGTTTTTCTCCATCAGACTTTTCACCAGATTCTTTAATGCCAAACATCCTTCTAAATCATGACCCACCCCTCCTTGATGGAAATCACAGGTTGCATTGGGGTTATAGAACTGCATAGACTTCTCAGATGGTGGCCCCAACGGCCTAGTAACAACTAACCCTTTTTCTACCAGAGAAGGATACAATGTTGTGTAGGTCATCGGTATGGGTGGAAAATTTGGTGTTACCGCCTGTCTTCTTTGAGGTGTATTTTGCTGTGGCATTGGCCGCCTCTGCTGCTGGTAATTCTGATTTTGATTCCTCGGCCACTGCTGCTGATTCGGTGGCTGGGGAACAGGAACTTGTTGGTTCACCTGATGATTAAAACTGGGTGTAACATCCGCCACATAAGGCTGTTGTGCAAACTGCCATGGGTAAATCGGTTATTGGGGAAAACTGGGACCTGGTTGTTGTTGAAAGAGAGATCGTTTCCATCTGGGACTCTGACTCTTTGACATAACAGCATTAGTCTCACCTTCTTTCTTCTTATGAAAATTACCCGGAGACTTCTTGACACTACTACTAGCGGAACTACTGGGTGAACTGGGTATTTTTCCGCTTTTCAAGCCCGCTTCTACTTTCACACCAATGGCAATAATATCAGAAAAATTGGCACCGATATTACTGATCATTTTCTCATAAAATTCAGGCTTTACGGTGTCCACAAACCAATCAGCTAATTCTTTTTCTGTCAACGGCGGTTCAACCTGTGAGGCTGTCTCCCTCCATCTTTGAGCGTACTCTTTGAACGACTCGGTGTTCTTTTGAGTCATAGTCAGCAATTGTCTACGATCCGAAGCTAGATCTAAATTATACTTATAATGTCTCACGAAGGCGTCCATTACGTCTTGAAAACACTTGATCTGAGACTGATCCAATCCTAGGTACCATTTTGCAGCGGCGCCCTTCAGGCTATCTTGGAAACAATGCATTAACAGCTTATCGTTGTCCATGTATGCAGCCATTCTTCGGAGATACATGACCAAATGTGCTTTTGGGCAAGTAGCACCGGAATACAATTCAAAACCTGGCAGCCTGAACTTCAGTGGAATTACCAGATCTGTAACCAAACACATGTCCTTGAGGTCAGTACTTAAGACATTACTGCCTTCCATAGCCTTCAATTTCCTCTGCATAACCTCCACACTCGCTCTCAACTTCTCATTACGATCATCCTCCTCCACAGATATATTGTCATAATCCAAATGATGTTGATTCTGAAAAACAGGTTGGAACTGGGTCTGCACCACAGGCGGAGCATAAGTTGGAATAGCTTGCTGATTCTCACCAAACAACGGCACGACTTATTGCGTAGACTGAGGAGCTGTGGTTCATATAAACTCAAATGGCATCCCTAGAGTAGGGTCCACAACAGGTATAACTGGCGGCTCTACAGTTGTAGCAACGACTTCTGAGACTACAGTGACCTGCGTATCCATCTTTGCTCGTATAACATGCAAAACTTCCATAATCTGCCTCATTCCTACTCTTAATTCATTGAGTTCGTCGTTAACCTGATCCAAATTCTCGCAATTCTCAGATATTCTTCTTCTTCAAGCCTATGCCCGGGTGTTGTAACGATGTAGAGAATTCATTGTGACAGTTCTGAAGAAGAAAAAACGACGATGAGACATGGAAGAATGCACATGCGAAGATGCAAATGAGATGCAAATGCAGGCTAAACCATCAAGAACTAAAGATTATTTGCAAACAGTGTAAACAATAGGATTACCAACAACATAAACTCCTTCCCATTGAAAGATAAAACAAGTGCTTACAAAAAGTGAATATTACAACCATTGTTCGAATTACATTAAAAGAAATACAGTTTAAAACAGGATTACATCAATTGATCATAAAACAGGAAACCTAAAAGCTACATCTCTGAATAGGAGGGCCCTTCGCCTTCGCTGATCCCTTTCATGATCTCTTTGATGCGCTGCTTGGTTCTGGCCTTCTCAACAGTCAGCTCCCCCAATAACTCCATCCTCTTCTGCTTGGCACTCGCGGGTGTCTCATAGTATGGAAAAGGATTCTTCATACTGAGCGAAATCCCTTGCGCCCATTTCAAATGAGCTTCGGTAACGGGACCGGCAGTGGTCCACCTCTATTGATTAATGTGGAACCAGGCGTGCCCCATTTTGAGTTTGTCTTCAAATCCCTCTCCATACCCAAAATAGATTAACTCCAGCTCCTTGGGATCTGGTTGCTCCTCAATGGGATGACCAAGTTGGCAACGAGCGAGCACCGGATTATAGTTGATGCACCCAATCCGTCCCATGAACGGCACATTGGGATAGTCCCCACAGCTTATAATCATAAGGGTCCCTCTTGGATCTGAATCATACCACCTGATAGCAGAACTTTCAAGCTCCATCAGCTTCTTAGCCCAAAGGGCATTGTCTCTTACCTCCCAAAATGTTGGAGTTATAGGCAAATACGAAATGAACCACTTATAGAGCAGTGGAGCACAACAGATAATCACACCTTCTCCTTTCATGAATTATGTAGTAACTGAGAAGTACATATCAGCTAATAGAGTAGGGACAAGGTTCTGACTCATAAATATTCGGATAGCCTGGACGTCAACGAAGTCTTCAACATTGGGAAACAGGAACAACCCGTACACTAGCAGAGCAAAAATTGATTCAAACATTGTAGAGTTTCCCCTTTCTTGAAAGTGAAGAGCCCTTTCAATAAAAAACTGAGCTGGTAAACCACGATACCCCTCTCTAGTAGTCATGTTGTCTCGTATATGCCTCTTTCGGATCCTTAACCCTGCAGCAATCTCTTGGTTAAGGAACTCCCCTTCCACGCCAGAAAATGGAGGATAATGCTGAATTGGTAAACTCATCATGGCTGAATACTCCTTCATGGTTGGAACCAGCTGGAAATTAGGAAAGATGAAACAACGGTAGGTGGGATGATATAGTTGCACCAAGGTTTCCAGCAATCCTTCCTTCACCTGTAGTTTCATTAGTGATAGAAGGTCTCCATACTTCTTGATAAAACTTAGCGGGTCTTCAATTCTTCCTCCGATCTCTATCAGCTTCTCAACCTTAGGGATCAGGAAAGTAAAGGGCCAATTTATCTTCTTGGTAGCCTCCATTCTCTACAAAGTCTGCAAAACAAAGTTTAGTGTCTTGATAGCTTAGCAGAATGCAATGCAACATGATGGGTGTAATTCAAGGAACTCAACATTGTATTTTGCAAATTTTAAGGAACACTTTTCTTAGAAGAAAATCTCATTTCATTTCATTGATAATAAAGTTTGAATTACAAAAAGAGACAATTACACCTTCAAAAGCCAAAATACAGAGTACGAAATAAAGAAAACTAAGTCTTAAGCCATCAATCAATCTTCTCCCATCAATCTCATGGTGAGCTTCTGGTTTTCCTTCTGCAACCTCTCATTCTCAACAGCGAGCTTGGCCAACTGTGACTTCCATGGTTCTGGTGGAGATGATGTACTAGGAGAAAATAAATCTCCCTGCACCTTCCTCTTTCTGACAGACTCTTCTTCCTTCCTCCTGAGACTCTTCTGAAGTTCATTCATCTCAAAGTCAAGAATCTGATACGTGTTCATCCATGCATTCCTTTCTCGTTCTGCTTGAGCCAGCATGATCTTCAATTCGTCTTCATTGCTTGTGAAGTAAAGAACAGGATCTCTGGGAGCTAATGGGATAGGATCATGACGATTATATGGCATCTTCAACTCAACAACCCTCTTTTGCACCCACTGAGTGTAAGATTCTGAAGCCAAACACTCAGGTTTCCCCAAAGTAGAGATACCTCTTGTGTGAACATGACGCCAAGCGTGAGCCATCTTTTCCCTAAGCACAGGGTCCTTATCTTCCTCAAAGAACAAACCTTCCAAATAAATGTTGTTAGGCTTAGCTTCCATAGAATAACCATGTTGACGACAAGCCAAAGTTGGATTGTAGCTTATGCCTCCTTTTGTGCCAAGAAGCGGTACATTAGCAAATCCTCTACAGCTAACAATCATATCTTTGCCTTTGAGCAATGGGTGGTACCACTCTAGATCAGTGTTGGTGAGAGACATGATCTTTTCTGACCAAAGAAGTCCATCTTGGAGATCCCAAAAGGTCTTAAAACGGGGTAAGTGGGAGATAAACCACCTATACAACAGTGTGGCACAGCATGTTACCATCCCTCCCTTATGAGCATTCCTCAAATGCACTGAATGGTAGGCGTCTGCAAGTAATGTTGGAACTAGATTTCCAATGATAAAGATCTTGATTGCCTTCATATCAACAAAGTTCTCAATGTTGGGAAATAGAAATAACCCATAAATGAGAAGGGCCATAACAGCTTCGTAATCCACCATATTCTTCATGCTAGCATAATAACTGGCTTTCTCCATTAGAAACTTGGCAGGTAACCCAAAAAGTCCTCCCTTGACAACCAAGTTAGCC
This sequence comes from Lathyrus tuberosus, assembly GCA_022829125.1. Taxonomy (NCBI): domain Eukaryota; kingdom Viridiplantae; phylum Streptophyta; class Magnoliopsida; order Fabales; family Fabaceae; genus Lathyrus; species Lathyrus tuberosus. Next base: position 1,048,894 of record JALAZF010000122.1, on the reverse strand, counting down.
TTGACTTCTGACAGCTTGAGATGAGTCGCTTCTGCAATTTCCTTCTCCTTAGGCGTCCTTTCCAGACCAAAGTAAGGAAGGTTTGGGGTGATAGGAATACCAACTAGAATAGCATACTCCTCGAGCGTAGGCATTAACTGGTAATCCGAAAAAGTGAAACAATGATACACGGGATCATAAAACTGTATGAGAGTAGGGAGCAACCCATCTACCATCTTTGTCTTCATCAGAGACAAAATCTTCCCATACTTGTCTTGAAACGTTGTTGATTCATTGATTGGCTTACCCAGATTCTTTAAATCTTCCAATTTTGGACTAATGAAGGTGTACTTCTTTGTTTTCCTTTTTTCAAAATCCATCCTATAAAGTTTGCAAAACAAAGTTGAATTCCTTGAATATACATAATGCATATGATGCAAGGATAAATGCAACAAACACACATAAACAGATAAGCACAAAGCATACAGAGAAACCTAAGTTAAGAGTCACGAGCATGGAGTCTGAGGTCTACCCATCCCAAAGGTATGTAATATGGTTTTCACCTACAAGACAAGGTTCTAAAAAAGCTCCCAGAGTCGACAACCCATCTTTCGGATTTTATCGACTTTCCAATTGCTTGGTGATCGATAAAATTCTCAAGAGAGTCTCATCTGAGTGTAGTATCGCGTAGCAACCATTTGGGATTGCTCCCTCACAGTCCTCGTACTACGTCCTAAATAGGCCAAGTAGGGGTAAAGGGGTGACTAAAGGTCCTCAATATCTCTGGCTCCTAGGTCGAAAGTAGTAACGCATTCACGATTGCTCGTTCAACATATACCACTTCCGAGAGGGCCTCAACTGAGTGTGGACTTCAAGTTCCCTCCTTTGGGATTTCTCCCTCGAAGTTCCCTTGACTATGTCCACGATTCCTAAGCATATGTGTTCTCAAGTCCAGGTTAGGACTTATCTCACTCATAGATACCATGTCAACCCATAGAACAGATAACGAAGCAAGAACAAAGATACAAGTGACATACATAAGCATATACAAGTAAATAAGCAAACATGAATAACATAAGAACAAGATAGGCTTAACCCTCTTAGGAAAGGACCAGCAATAGGTCTAACAATCCCCAGTGAAGTCGCCATTTCTGTTGCGGTGAAAATTGGATAACAAGCTATTAATTAACTTGCATTATTTTCTTTTACAACCGACTTTGATTTATCCAAAGGAAAGGTTCAAGATCGTTAAAAAACCTAAAGGGGGAGATCTAAGGTTCGGGGGTTGGTTACGCCTAGGGAAGGTATTATCACCCTAAACGTCTGTAGTACTCTACAGGAACCTCTTGTTTTACTATTATCTTATTTTTGCTAAAAGGTTCTATGCTAAAGGTTGAAACCCTAGGGGTTAGTATCTAAGTATACTCAGCAAGGCATCGCACCTTGCGCCTACGTATCCTCGGGAGTAGAATCAGAGTATGCGTAGTTCTACTTCTACTAAATGATTGACTGTGGTCAATATTCAGAGGGGAAATGAGTGTGAACTCATTGTAGAGTATAAGAACTCTCTAAGTCTAGTTATAATGGTCCTATGTTATGTTTTAGTCAATAGGGAAAGTGAATATTCATTATGATGAATGTCACTAAGAGTTTAAGAACTCTTTCCTAAAGCTAGTTGTGATTTCTATGGCTCTGATGAGGCCAAGAAATAAATTTTTCTCCTAAGAGGTTACTTAGGTTAAGGTGGGGGCTATGACTTTAAGAGTCAATGTTCATCACCTTCCTTTGGAATGGGGGAAAATAGTAGTAGGATAATATAACAATAGATAAAGACATGATAAAAGATAAAACATTTATACAATATGATGAGATGAAAGCAACACAATCATAAGGATGGCAAGATGCTTCATGATAAAGTATGGATAAAAGTGGACATAATCATCATAAAGACATATCAATATGTTTCAATCTTAAGGAAGGCAAACATAAAGACACTCACAAGATAAAGATGATGATATTAATTAAGGATGATATTTAAAGAAGAATAAAATTCACATTAAAGTCAAATATATGATAAATCAAACATGGATGGATTAGTTCAAGACTTAACCAAACATTAGTGAATAACACTCACAAGATCAACAAGGGTGGCTCATAAATAATGTTAACAAATAATCCATTTAAGAAACAATTAAGAATAATTCACATATTAGTTATTAAGCTTAAATAAACAAGCAACACTTAAGAAATAATCCCCATATTAATTAAGCTTACATAAACAATTAAGAAACAAATTACATATTAAAATTAAGCTTAAAATAAATAAGAGAAAAAAATTAAAACCATTAACATATTAATAAACAATTAAGAAATAATCACATATTACTTAACAATTAAAATACATACTAAATAACAATTAACAATTAAGAACTAAAACACCAATTAATTAATAATTAACAATTAAGAAATAAAACACAAATTAAATAACAATAAAGATTAAAAAATATTTTGGGAGTTTTTGAAATAAAGAAAATATTTTTAAATAACTAAATAAAAAGATTTTTTTTAAAAAGATTTGAAATAAAAATGTTGAAGATAGAAAATAAAATAGAAGAGAAAAAACGCAAGGGGGTGCATTAGTAAAATGGACTAGTTGAAAAAACAAAAGGGATGAAATGAGCCTGAAACTGGGGGTGGCGTTAGCAGAAGCCCAGGCAAAGTCCAAAAAGAAGAAAAAAAAAGAAAGAAATCAGGCGAGAAAAATAAAAAGGCAAAAGGGTTGATCCGCAGGATCGAACCCAGGTGTGTCATGTGGAAGGCAATGGCATGGCTAGTGTGTGACCGCTGGGACGGCGTGTTTCATCCAATATATGTATGCTTCAAAATCAATATAAACCAAAACAGTTATGAAAGTATATTAAATAAAAAAACACGCGTGCACATGGAAACGGAGTGTGTAACATAAATATATCAATTGGTCATTGTATCATTAAAACACTACACGACAAACATCAATGCCAGTATCCAATCAGAATGCAAGCATGGATTTCAAACATGCAAAAATATATAACCCTCGCGTTCAAACTTAAAACCTCCAAAACAAACATTAAACTTCCATCCCAAATTACAGCCTCCATATGCAACCAAAAATCATGAAATAAAATACCAATTTGAAGTATTCAAAACATAGAACAATAATAAAACCTAATCTGGACAAGTTAATGACCATATCATAAACAAAAAGCCAAGGGAAGTCATCATTCAAAATGAAAACTTGGTTCAGGAAAGTATGCAAAACAGACATTTGTTTCCATTCAAGACCAACAAAAATCTTAACAACTCATTAACAACATGTATTATGAACAAGCCACATACCAGAATCTCAACCACAAGATAATATGAACACTCAATCAATATCTAAAGCCCAAACAGTTTGGAAATATCATCAAACAGGTTGGTATACATCCAAGTCATTCACACATGTAATGAACATCATCCAGAACAGACACATACATCTCTACTTCAGCCATATTATCCATGCAAAGAGCAAAACAAAACCCTAGCAGTATATTATCATAAAGCTAACACACATCATACATTGTAAAAAAAAAGCATATTTGGTGTTCAAGTGGTTGGCAGGAAAACATGTTCTTTAAATGACATCTCAGTTCAAACATATCACTACCACTGTCCTTATCAAAGGGATAACTTGTTTACATTATACCACCCATAAAAGGAGCACGCAGCTCTTAAATAAACCAATAACCATGTTATTCATGCAGGGATGCAAAACAAGCTTAACATCCTATGAGTGCTATGATTCTACATGATAAATATCAGAGTTGGTATGCTCAGCATGCATATGATCAAAGCACATATATATTCAAGTAGTATTTCATTTTAACAATGGTTAGCAAGTTTCCAACAGAAACAAACATGTTTAATCATTAGAGCAGCCATGGATAGGTATGAAGCTTCTTAAAACAATCTCAACATAGGTAAATACAAGATGCATACCATGAACACTTAAACATTAAAACAGAAAAAGAAATGATCTCTAACATGAAGATAGAATGTATTCAACATAGCATGATAAGCATGATAAATGGAAGTTTGAGGAACTTACCTGGTTCCTAAGCAAGTGACAAGAGCTTCCTCCTTTGCAGCTAGCTCGGGCACTCCAAGTATTTGTTTTTCAAAGTTGTTTTTGTGTTGATTGTTGATGAGAAATAAATGAGAGAAGAGTCTTTTATATAGGGAGTTTGCTGGACAATGAGAGTGAAGAACCAATGGACCAAGGGTTTGGTTGTGAAGAGAAAATCGTGGAAAGATTTATGGAGTATGGCTGTTCTGAACATAATCTCATGGAGCCAAGTGAACTTCTTCTTTTTGCCATTAGGTCAGAAAAATATAGTGTGTTTTGGCTTGTATCTGATGGACCAAGGATGTGCACGAAAGATTGTTTTTGTTGCTTGCAAAAGTTGGATAAGAAAGGTACAAAAGAGGGATGTACTTGAGCTGACTTTGGAGGATTTGGTGGAAAGCAAAAGGTTGGAAATGATGTGATGAGGGTCTGCAGACATGTACTTGGAGAGAAGGGATAAAATTCAAATTCAAATATGAGATAGAACTTGGACAAAATCAGCTTCGAGTACCCTTGTTCTACACATGATATCTCTTGATTTTGTGATCCAAATTTCATGCTCTTTGGCTCTAATGAAAGCATATGCATCGTACTACAATGTTGGTGTTCAAATGTAGTTGAAATAATGCCTTAAACTGGTAGAAAAATGGCCTACAAATCGTGTCCACCAAGGATGTAAAATGACTTAGAAAAATTGAGAATTTGACAATTTCAAGTACCCATCTTTGAGAGCCCATAACTTGAGAATGGCTCATTCAAATGAGATGTTCCACATATGGTTGGAAAGCTCTCATCATGCTCTACAACTTTCATTTGGGACCCAAATCTTGAATCCAAATGGAAATGGGTGAAAAATGATGTCAAAGTTAAGAAAAAGAGTGATGAAAAGTGCTGAAATTTTTCTAAGTGTTTGGTCAAATATCTTGCAAGCTTCATAACTCAAAAACCATACATTTTTGGACAAAAAGTCATATGGAACAAAATGAATATCTTGAAAAGAGCTTTCAAATGAGCTTTGAGTCACTCCAATTGGGTGTGTGGTTTAGGAGTTATGGTCATTTCAAAATGTGCTATTAGGGGAAAAATCTCACATATGACACCTTTCTTGGTCAAAACCCTACTTCTCTTGCAAGAAACCATGAAACTTGATATGGATACTTCGAATACCTCATGAGACATTCTATAATGATTAGAACCATTGACACTTCATTTGAACCAAACTTTCCAAGGATTAGGGTTTCAGTCAAACCCTAATTTTGACTATGAATGCACTGAGGTCAAATCTTGTAAAGTTGCTCCTTCCTTCTCATCTAATGGTCTTAGGAGACTCTTGAGGATGTTGATAAACCAATAGAACCAAGAATTAGGGTTTGGGAGTTCATCTTGATGAAAATCAAAGCCATTGACTGATAAGTGTCACAGAAACCCTAATTTGGAGGTATAGAGAGGCTGAGGCTCAAACTTCTCTTGTTGAGGACCCAATAGATCTTGGATTCCTGTTGAATGATGTCTCTTGGATGTAGATGACCTTGAGTGGTAAGTGAACCACACAAATCTTGACTTGATATAGCCAATTTCTCAGTGACTTCTTCAGAGCAAAACCCTAATTCCAAAGTTCTTGCACTGGAGATCTATTGTTGACTTGAATTGCTTCAAAACAACTTGTGGAGCTTCATGGTGATATGCAAACCTAATTTGAACACAAAGAACAAACTGCAAGATATGGGTTAGTTCAAACAATGCAGAGATGATTGACCTAAGATGCACAAAAGCTATATGACATCTAAGGGTAAAAATTTGGGGTACAACAATAATCAATGTAACATGTTATTAGTAAGAACTAAAGTAAGAACAAGCAGAACGGTGTTTTCATCACGACGAGTAACGAGCCATCATTAATCACATCACACTGAGAGAAATAAAAATGCAATAGATTACTTTAGCTTATAGCAGAAACAGTAAATTTGTTAGATCCTTTGATTAATCACTAACATTAGAAGCAAAAACTTAAATTCAAAATCAAAATCTTCAGTAGTGTATCTTTGCTAACCGTTATACATGGTTAATATATGTCAAGAAAATAAATCCTATTTATGAATAAATCCTAATCGTTATACATGGTTAATATATGTCAAGAAAATAAAATATCTTATAATTGATTATCTGTTTAACATAAAACCAATTGAAATTATCATTAAAAAAATGAACGACTTCATTAATTTTTATTTTAAACATTTTCTAATATTTACACAATTGAAAGGAATCGGTTTGTGCACTCATTAGAAAATGTAAAAATATATTCACATCAAAATAGTTTGTTTGAGAAGAATAGTTTGGTGTGGTCTTGTTTGTATCTTTGCTAAATAATATGTTAATTTTGTTTTATGAGTCGAAGCCAAATCCGTATTTATGTTTCCTCTTAGCTTCTTAGCCAATTACTTGTTCTACATTTTGTTTTTAATCTTAATCATTTAGATAACAGAACCCTATTTGATGTTAGTTTGATTTAGCTGGGAAGTTTCTTGAAACCCACCAACTTCTTCTGGTCACCAACTTCCCTTCTAGTTAGAAAGGATGAGGAAGTTTGCTACAGAAAAATATTTATATAAAAAATCATGCACTCTCATGAAAGAAGTAAAAACAACTTTATAGCAGAAAAATTATAGGTAGAAAATGACTGTTGTAGTATTTATTTTATAAAGCCATGGATAGGAAGAATGAGCTTGGACTTTTCTCGCCATTATCATTTTCTCACCACAAGAGCGTAAGATGCATTGTTGAACATAGTGAATAATAACAGAGGATCTTGTTTTTGTTATTTCTGATGTTGTTGTTGTAATGAAAAGAAGGATTGTGTGAGAGAGAAAGAGAAATGAGGGTAGAGAAAAAGGTGGAGAGGGAAAGAAGAAGAGGAGTGAGAGAGAGAAGGAGGAGAATAAATTTAACATAAAAAAGCATTTTTGACTGGTCAATGCAATAAAACACATGTGGCAAAGAATGGTTACACACATGGCACGCCACGTCATCCGCCGTTAGTGAAAACTAATGGGAGGGACTGGAGTTAGAAACAGAAAACTTTGGGAGGACCAAAGTTTGAAGGAAATTTTTTTAGGGACTAAACCTCAAAGTTGGGTTATTTTCAAGGACCCTAATACTTATTTAACCCTATATATATATATATATATATATATCAAGGGCATGATACAAAAGCGTATACAACCAATACTGATTGGCTATTAAAGCTTACTCCAACACATCACTTTCAAATCACATCATTTTCCAATGTTTTACTATTTCTTTAGAATTCTCTCTCTCTCTCTCTCTCCTCTCTCTCTCTCTCTCTCCTCTCTCTCCTCTCTCTCTCTCTCTCTCTCTCTCTTCTTTCTTTCTTTCTTTCTCTCTCTCTCTCCTCTTTCTCTCTCTCTCTCCTCTCTCTCTCTCTCTCTCTCTCTCTCTCTCTCTCTCTCTCTCTCTCTCTCTCTCTCTCTCTCTCTCTCTCTCCCCCCTCTCTAAAATATTCTTTTTACTTTATATTGCCTTAGTGCTAGTAAGTGAAGTTTTTCTTGTTGGAAAAGAATTTTTTGTAAGTAGTCATATCATTCGTTTATATTCTTAAGGGCGCGATACTCTTAAGAGATCGAGTTTGGTTCTTGAGATAAGTCTGTCATAAATTCTTTGTATTTGGTTCCTTAAGCTTTATTGGAAAAAGTTTCGCTTTGGTTATTGAGATAAGCCATAAATCTCTAATTGGTTCACTAACTTAGCCTAGGGTAAAAGCTGTCAGTGGTTGGGGATAAGCCTGTAAAAATTACAAGGTCAGATTGTATTAAGGTTCGTGGGCATAACCTTCAAAAACTCAAAAGTTTATAATTAAACTCTCAAGAAGACCTCTTGGAGACAAGACTAGGCCAATGTTCGGCCAAACCTGTAAATTACTCACCTAAAATTATTAATATAATCTTAATTGAGAAAAGGATAAAATTAATCACAAATTTTGAATACCACATTTCACCCCTCCCCCTCTTGTGCTTGAAGTCACCTGTCAAACACATGTTTCCTATGTCCGGGTTACTTACTGATATCACACAATTCTCTACCTTTCTTTGGTGGGTCTCTTGCTACAAGTAGGGCAAAGCCATCGATGTTTGCACTTTGACTTTCCAACATAACTTTCCTTCTATTTTCTTCCCTTATTACTTCTACAAATGTTTCATGAATGCTAGGGAGAGGTTTAGTTCCAAGATTTCTACCCCTTACTTCATCCAAATATTTATTCACTCCCAATAAAAACTAATTGATTTTATCCTTCTCCATCAATTTTTTGTAGATTTTTTCATCCTCTGGGAACTTCCACTTTGTGTGGGCATAAATTTGAGTGCTACTAGTACTTTGTGAGAGTGTGATAGTACTATGTGACTAGAGAATCTCCTTGATGAAGGTTATATAAGAGACTTTTGATCTCAAATATGGTTGAAGTGTTATCCACATTTGAGTCGGTGTCCTTAGCTGCATTCCAGATTTTTGCAACATTGCCATAATACATGAAATTTTCACCACACTCATTTGTCAAGGAGTTGAGTAACCATGACATCACAAGACTATTTTTACTACAAGAAAAGATGCCATTACCCATGTGATTTAGTTACGTGATATACATGTGGCAAAAAATGGGGGTTGTGACGTGTATATCACATCACTAAATATTTATATTAATTAAAAAATAGAGATAACGTCTGAACATGGGAAAGTCACAATTTTTTTAAATTAGTTGTGATGTGGTTTCCACGTTGCAACATAAAACGTAAACTAAAAAATCAAAACATTACGCTTTCAAGTGGGGGGAATTTTGAATTTTTCAAAATTTAAGTTGTGGCGTGTAATTCACGTCGCTACCTATATTCAAAAATAACGTTGATGGTCTAACACCTTTTATGTAGTGACATGACGACCACGTCACTATTTTTCTATGTTTCCAATTAGCGACATGGGAAACACATGGGTAGTTTCTGAGGCGGGAAGCGCGTCGCTAGTAAAATTCAAAATTAAAAAACATTGGGAAACATGACCCTGACTATGAATTGATGGGTCTGATACTATTATTAACGTTATAGTTTTGCAATGTGGGAAACACGTGGGTAGTTTCTGGCGTGGCTCCCCCGTCGCTAATGAAATTAAAAAAAAAAATAGAAATGGGAAACGTGAACCTGACTTGCAATTAATGTCTTTATGACTGTTGCAAGTTTCCGACGTGGGAAACACGTGGATGACATGCGACATGCTACACACGTCACAACCTCCCCTATATATTTAATCCATTTCTATTTCCCAGCATACACACTTAGTTGTTCAGTTTGTTCTTCTTTCCTAGCATTTCCAAACGCTCTCTCACTCTTCACTTCCAAGCTCTTTCTTCACTTCCAAACCCTCTCTTCGCTCCCTATTTCTGGTCTTATTTTGCATCAAAGGTATAAACTTCATTTATTTCTTCTTATTTTTTCTTCAGTCTTTTTTTTTAAATATTCGTTTTAAGTTTTTAATTAATATTTTCTGATTTTAAATTTATAATGTTTGTTGTTCAAAGAGTAATATTTAAAAGATTCAAGAACTCATCAAAATTCAAAATTTATTCTCAAGCTTTTTGGTTGCTTCATTGAGGTATTATTGCAATTTCAATTATGTTTTTTTCCGGATTTGTATGAATGAAATTATTTGGTTGTTGGGTTGTTGTTGTATAATTTTTTTTAGTTGTTATTCATTTTTTTCCAAAAATTAATTAGGTTAAAAAATTATAATATTAGATTATAAAACACATAATTAAAAAAAAATTATAAACTAATTTTTAAGAAACAAAAATTTTAAAACAAATAGAAAAATCTGTAATAACTAGATATTATAATATCTAATAACTAGAAATTTTAAAACAAAAATGATAATATTTTAAAACAAATAGAAAAAATTTGATACATGCCAAATGTGCAATTTCAAATATAGAAGAAATTTCTTCTATGATGATATTTGTTTTATTAAAGTTATGATGATATTTGTTTTATTAAGAAAAATTTTGATACGTGCCAAATGATATTCTTTTATGATAGTCACTATGTTATGTTGATTTATTAAAAATAGAAAAAAAATATTTTTTATTTTATTAAAAACAGAATTGTAATATTTTTATTTTTATTTTTATAGTAAGGAAAGATATGTTATAAATAAAGATATATTAAGTAACATTTTTATTAATTTAAGTAAATATAAATGTTAAGTATAGTTATAAAATGTAGTATATATAGTTGTGAAATGTACAATTTGACTAAACATATATAGTATGAAATGTATTTATGTTTAAAATAATTTAAAAAAATTATAATACTTCACATATATTAAAATCAAATTTTTAGTTAAAATGATAATGATAGTACAAATGTGCAGTATGAAATATTTTCGTTACTATCATAGTTGGATGTGTTAAGTATAACAAGTGTGAGTAGTGTGGATAATAGTCCCACAATGTTAAATGCTGCCTAGTGAAAATCTCCTCCAACAGTGGTATCATGAGCCTTTAGTTCAAGTGAATGACCGGTTCACTTGTATCGAAAGTGCTCCCTACAGGTGGTGGTTAGGAGGTGGACTTACACCAAATTTTGAGGAAGGAGTTAAAGGGTTTATCACGTGGGCATTTGCTCAAGAATGTTGTCGAAGTGAAGGAGGAGTAAGATGTCCTTGTCTTAAATGTGAATGTAGACTTATAATTAGTGACCCAGAGGAAGTAAAACGTCATTTAAAGAGAAGGGATTTCATTAAAAATTATAGGGTTTGGACATATATTGGAGAACAATAGCGCAGTAACGTACCAGAGACTACTTATACGCATGCATCAAGCAGTCGATCACATATGGAATTTGAGGAAAATTTTAATCTGATCGATGATATGGTCGACAATGCCTTTGGGGTAAATGTGACATATGATGAACCTCAAGATTTTGATGGGGAAGATTTGTCGAATGAGGAAGCGCAAAGATTTTACCAATTGTTGAAAGAAATTAATATGTCGTTTGAGGGGTCAATAGACTCAAAATTATCAATGTGTGTGAGATTATTGGCCGCCAAGTCAAATTGGAATGTTCCTGATCAGTGTTTGGAATTTTTTGCAAAAATGATGTTGGATGCGACTTCTACGAAAGACAACTTGCCTACAAGTTATTATGATGCAAAGAGGTTGGTGTCAAAGTTGGGTTTAGAAGTACGAAAGATTGATTGTTGCATAAAGGGTTGCATGATGTTTTATGACAATGAGTTTGGTATTAATGATGGAGCGTTGGAGGAATGTAAGCTCTGTAAGAGTCCGAGATATCAAGTTCGTAGTAAAGCCATTAGCCGTAAACAAAAATGTGTAGCAATTAAGTCCATGTTTTATTTGCCAATAATACCAAGGTTAAAAAGATTGTTTGCTTCAATGCACAGTGCAAGTTAAATGACATGGCATCATACAAACAAAACAAGTTCAGGCACTATGCGACATCCATCTGATGGTGAGACATGGAAGTATTTTGATCGAGTACATTTTGATTTTGCTGCAGAACCTAGAAATGTCAAACTCAAATTATGTTCTGATGGTTTTACTCCATATGTCCAAGCGTCCGCAATTGCATATTCTTATTGGCCAGTTATCATAACCCCTTACAACCTCCCTCCAGAGATGTGCATGACAAAACCATACATGTTTTTGACTTGCCTAATTCTAGGACCGTCAAGTCTAAGAAGACATAGTATCCTTTTGAGACTAACTAATACTTTTCTACGACTTCTTGCTCATAATGCACTAATTTTGCAGTTACAAAATGTGAAATACAAAAGAAGGAAACAATGAAACTGTCAAACAAGAAAAAGAAGACTCCGAAAAAAGGAAGAAGAATCTTATCCCTTAAAAAGAAGTTTATGGAAGGCAAAAAGTTTTCACCAAATACGTTTAAATCTTTCACACGTAACACTCAAGAATTTAGGTTCTCAAAAATCTTCATGATGTGATCTATAAAAAAACATTTGAAGTAGGGTGCATTTAATGCATGGTTCCTTAAGGAACCGAAGCAATCCTCATTCATGCATCCCAAATAATCAGGAGATGATCGTCATCCAACGTCATAATAACAAGCCATGCCTAGCTATAACTAGGAGATGGTCCTCACAGAAAAGTTATTTTTTAAAAATGAAATTAATTAAATATATACATTTTTAAACACAAAATACTTAAAAAAAAAAAAACTAAATTTAATTTTTTTTTCGAGAAAGACTTTTAAAATATTGTAATCATACTTGAAAAACATAAAAAATATATGTTAAAAAAAAGAATCTCAAAATTTTATAAAAAAATTAATATTTAACACTATTTTATTATTCTTTGTCTCAAAATAAATGTCACCTTTGTAAAGTTATTTATTCTAAAATAATTGTTGATTTTTTTTTATATATAGAAAGGCCTAAGCCCAACAAAGAAAATTAAAGAAAAACATTGTGATCTATTGAAAACCCATTTGCGTCGTCTCTAACCATATCGACAATGTCGTTAGGGCAATGCTCATACAGAGCCGACCCAATTGATATTGAGGCCTTTCATAATGAGGACTTCTATTTGTTAATAATAAAAAAATAAAAAATAATATTTTTATTCAAAAGTCAACATTTTAAATTTTTTTGATATATATATATATAAAGATTTATTAAATATGATAATCAATTTTTTAAAACATATTTTAAGAAAAATTTCAACTATTTTTATTTTAATTTTATAGTTTTTGATTCAAAATTTTATGATGACATCATTTTAAATAAAATACTAAACATTTTACCATAAACACAAATATAAAAAAAAATCACCAAAAGTAAAACAATTAAATAAGTATAAATATTTTACATTTTAAACTAAATAAGAAAATGTTAGATAAATTAAAATCTATTTGTATTTTTAGCAAGACTTTTTTTCTTTCTACTTTAAAAGAAAAGTGAGAGCGCATTAGGAGTTTATAGATGGGTTTAATGGTAGTGTACTGTCACTGTAAGACAGTTTTACACATGCAACCAATTAAAATGTTCACAATTGCTATGTAATATCAGTATTTTTAAAATAAAAATATATTTTATTCTAATAAATGATTGTAATTGGTTGATAGAGTAAAATATTTTACAATATCAGTGCATTTCCTTTTTTCTCTTTATATATTAAATAAAAATATAATAATAATATAATATTATAAAAAAATTTAGTGGATAGTAACTTTAGTCATTTCTACATATTCATGAACTTTATTATAGTTAGGTAAATATGTGAATAGATAAGATTTCATGAACTTTATAATAGTTAGGTATATATGTGAATAGATAAGATTCAAAACATAGTCTGTTAATATTAAAGTGTATTATTCTCACTTTATTGAAAAAGAAAAGTAGTAATGATAGGAAAGAAAATCGAATAGTATTAATAAACTTTTTTTATAACAGGATATGAAATTAAGTTGTAGATAGTAAGAAATTATATTTTGAGGCTTTAGGTAACTGCTAGTTTGCCTACCCCAAAGACCAGTTTATATATATCCATCTCAATGTTCAAGCTTTTCTTAGTCAGATAATCAACACAAAGATTCGCCTCTCAATATATGTGAAAGAAACGGACTACTCTGTTCTCGGTCATTAGGTTGCAAATCTGTCTCATTAAGCTCCAACCATTGCTCAAGGAAACTTTCTCCTCTAAGAGGATTGTTGATTTTAATTTTCAATAATTTTTTTGTTTTTATTTTTTTCAATTATATATTTAATTAATCCTTTTTAATTTATTATTTATTTTATATTGTATTAATTAATAATAATTAAAGAGGATTTCTTAATAAACCACGTGGGTTTCTTAGACATCGCGCGAAATTCTTTTTTTGCTCACTGATTCCGGATGTGCATATCCGGAAGCACCATTTTTTTAAAAAACTTTGATTTGTTCCGGATGTGCAAATTCGAAATTTTTCCTAATGTGTACGTTCAGAAGAAATTCTTATAACTTCGCAAGAATTTCTTCCGGATATACATATTAGAAAAAATTTTGGATTTGCACATCCTGAACAAATCAACGTTTTTAAAAAAATGATGCGTTCGGTTGTGCACATCTAAAATCAGGAGACAAAAAATGAATTTTGCGCGGTGCCTAAGAAACCCATGTAGTATATTAAGAAATTTTCTAATTAAAATACACGGTAAAATATTTATTTTTTTTGTTCATTTTTCACTTTTTTTATATGTGTGATATTATAACATAAGTTTAATTGATATGCACTCACTTCAATAGAAATTTATTAATCAGTTATGTTATATGATTAACTAGTAAGAAATCCGTGCTATCGCACGGGTCCTGTCTGAATTTATATGGCATGTCTACCAAACCATCATTTGTAAAGTTTGAATTCATTCTTCAATTAGTTAACATTGACATAGTTACAAATATATGCTAATAATATGCACCAACTTTTAAGAATTGATTCGTACTCATAATAAATTGTACAACCAATTCTCTAACTTCAAAAGATGGACATTAAAATGAACAATCTATAGCATAACCTCTCATAGATACGTTTACATCTACTCATGAATCCAGATAAGTTAACAAAACTTAGTTGAATACAGATGAGTTAATTTTAAAACAACATATTTGAATAAAATTATTTTTCCAATTCAAATAACATTACTTTTTAGATATTAGCCAATTTTTCCAAACCTAAAATTTACAACAGCTTTCCGTCAAATATCAGTTTTAAATCCTTCTTATTATATCATATTTACAATTTTTACAAACCTACAATATATGACAGCTCCCCGTCAAATTTCAGTTATAAATAAATAATTTATTTTGAAAATAAAAATAAATTGATACATATATAAAAATATTTGAAACTTATTACCGTTTATAAAAATAATTGTATCAATAGATGAATTTTTCCCGTTTATAAATATATTTGTAATTTTCGTTTATAAATTCACTCTTAATAGTAAAAGTATAAATTGGTCTTAGTTGAACCCTTCTAGTAAAAGTAAAAATAATTGTATCAATAGTTGAATTTTTCTCATTTATAAAATATTTGCAATTTATTTCCGTTTATAAAAATGATTGTATCAATAAATTTTTACCATTTAGCATTAATTTTTTCATGATTACTATTTATCATTATTTTTTTTATGATTACTATTTATCATTATTTTTCTATGACTACCATTTATCATTTTATTTAAAAGATTTTGTTTTGTTTTAAAAATTTTATAAGTTTAAAAAAATTATAATCTCTATTGGTTTTGTTTTGTTTTATTAACTTTTTTTCTAAAAATCTAAATAATTGCAAAATATATTTTTATTTCAAGTAAGAATTTTGAATTTTAATAAAAAAACTTAAATGATAATAAAAAAAATTAGTAGTCAGAATTTGATTTACATAAATGTACATATTTATATAAAAAAACTTAAATGTACATATTTTTTAGTGTAAAAGTAAAATTGTCTTAAAAAAATGTAAACTTAGAAATTCACTATTTGATTGAGTTTGACAGTACTATTAATTGATACTCGTTTGCACTACTATTGTATCTTTTGTACAATTGAAATTTTAAAACAAAGTGTCAATTCTTCACAATTTATCCACCAACACTTTGATTTTGAAACATTTTAAACAGTAAACAAAATGAATACAAAATTTGATAGGAAAACTCATAAACATCCAACATTATATTCACAGAAGCAGCAATGCAGCATTCAATTAATAGGAAACTGGTAAATAATTAGACTTAAATCATTAAATAGATAAAGAGATTATCATCACAACGACTCACAATTATTGTAAAAAATTATAGTAACTTATTTATAAAATTTTTGAGTTACTTTATTACAATAATACTCATAAGACATACCGTCCCAGCAACATAGTAGCAATATAAATACATCAAAATAGAAGTACAAACGTACATCAAAATAGAAGTACAAACCTGTGAAAGTTATACCCCAAATTTATTCTTCCTTTTAAACCAATCAATATATCAATTTATGATAAAGATGAGAGACAATCAACAACCACCTTCAAATCATTTAAAAAATGGAGACTTATTCCTTCTGTCAATGTGGCAGCTTCCATAATCAATCTGCTCAACAGATTCACAAATTCAGCCAGCTCAGCAGGGCCAGATTTTTGCATAATAAGTGATAGTGTCAGGGTGCATGAAATTAGAAAAAAAATTATGAACTAAATATTAAAAGAAAAGCTTTGAAGAGTGGAACGTATTGTTAGTGATCTCTGATCTTCATCATCGATACCCCTCTATATTGTCAATGAATATTGTCAATAAAGTTTGGGTCATAACTTAGATTTGCTAGTTACAGATGAAGATTTTCATCATAATAAACAGAAAGTTAAACAAAAGTTAGAAGGATGAAAACCAGCTTCGGATCAGTATCCTCTTTAGTATCGTTGTTGTTCTTCATTCTTTTCTCAACTACGTTAAAATTTCTGCTCTTTAGCATCGTTAACTGCGTCAAAACTTCTGCTCCTTTGCAATATCAACTGTGTCAAAATTTTTGCTTCAATCAATATCCAAAGTGACTCCAAACAAATAAAAGAAACACATATCAAATAACAATACCATGCAACTTTAAAATTCATAATAAAAACAATAAACATAAAACATAAAGCAACACACAAAAACCAAGAACATGATTCACCAACTTTGTTCCTACATACACCAAACGATTCATGTAACATTTCTAACAGCACTAAGATAGAAAGCTTAAAAGACGGGACACGTGTCAAAACACTTAACATGGATGCACATAAAATGAAATGTTCCAAATATGATAAGTCTTACTACAACTGTACGCTAGCTAAAAATTAAGCATTAATATAAGACATTGAAAGCTAAGATATGTGATTAATGTCTGCTATTAAGCCTTGATGCATAAAGCTATTGATTAAAACTTAAATTCGATATAAAGTTAATAAATAGACCATTCTAAAATTTCAAGCATATGCAATGGTATATATGAATTTCTTTGATTAAAAATACATATGTGGTCATGGAGAATTAAAATCAACAATATGCTCAATATCAAAATATTTATTTTCCCGTTAAAATCAACACTAAAATTACGTTTTTTTACCCATGCCACTGTCATAATATAAAACTAAAACAAAACATGAATAATCATATTTAAAAGAAGTCTTGGCCCTTGACTTTATTCAATTGACTACTAATACTACTTGTACTTGTACCAATTTCATCACCAGCTTTATCATCTCAACATCCATAAAAGCACTTTTGATAAGATTAGTTAATTCATCTAGAGACAATTCTACCAACTTAAGAAGTCTAGATTGACTTTAAATAAGATTAACATAAATACCACCACGCACAATCAAACTCACACTTACTTGAGTACTTGGATCATATCATGTATTAAGCAATAAAAAACCAATAAAATCTACAAAACTTATTAATTGTTCGACAAAAATACTTTCACCTTTAATATATATATTTCAAAAAGCTTCAATTAATGACTATGCTATATTATGTTGATTATTTTAAAATAAAAAATGGTTTTAGTAAATAGCAAGCAAAGTTAGTGTAAAAGCAAAATATGCTTTTGTCATACCCACATGAAAGGACAATTGCCACAGAGCCTCAATAAATGGAATAGATTCAGTATCACCTGTAGATAAGCAAAAAAGTTATTATGCTCCCTCATAATTGATTGAAAAGTATGGAGCGGCATTCAACAAAAGCATAATTGTTTATGCAAAATCTTACCCACAGTGCCTCTAAGATCAATCACACAAACATCAGCAGGGCCTTCATTTCCATCAACTGGGATCACAACAGACGACTTAATCCAATTTCTAATGGCATCAGTGATATATGGAACCACCTATTTCATCAAAACACCAAATTGTCAGCAATATAACTATTGTTGATTTAATTATTGTGTTATATAATATTTTCTTTAAAATGTTAATCAGTTTTTCCAAGAACCTAAGCTCCAACACCTATTTAGTGCGTGTTCCGCTTCTTGAAGGCAAATTAACTTATTCCAACGCTCGAATTTCAAGGTCCAGCTCCAGTTGTCCATTTGCAAGGTCCAGCTCCGGTTGTCCATTTGCAAGATAACTGCCTTCCTAACTGATATGATTTTGTTTATTTATGTGAGGCCAAACAGTCTACCAAAATTTTTGTTAGTTGTATACCTTCAAGACACCATTTTCAGTCACCAATCTTCCAGCAGAAGATGTAGCACCTCCAGCCAAGAAGCTATAATGTTAAAATGAACCTTTATTCTTTTTGCCAACATGAAGTGACTTAGAAGTGCCTAGAACAAAAATCCATTTTGCATGTGAATCTTCTGCAGCAGTATGAAGAAGCTCTCCTGATTGCTTGCAGAAGAACATTCCGTCCTTGACGACAACTTCATAAACAAACCTTTCCATCTGGAAGAAAGAAAAATGCAAAAATATCATTCAAAGTTCATACAAAAAAGTAATTAGAACTTTCCATGTTCATATCAAAGTGAGAAACCTTATCAGACCGAGATATTCTAGAGATGCCCTGTCATTTTTATTCAAAAATTAATATATGACATTATAACTCAACATGCTTATTTCAAAATTTGTGAAACTATTTATACCCTCTAAAGTTGAAGATTACCGGATCATGCCACCACTAACAACACCACGAACAGGATCATGCCAAGTTTTGTACAAATCTTGTATAAGTTCTTATCTTTGAGGTTGAGCACAAACTAAACCTGCTTAATTTGTAACTTCAGGCCAATCTTGTGACGATTCTACCTATAGAGATTCAACAATAGATATTAGCAATCAAAACTTTTGATAACCATTGCAATATCAAAAATCGAGACAAATATAATATATAAAAAGTAAACTATACAGCTACTTAATCATATTTGACAGATAAATTATATCAATAATCATATTTGATCAGTGGCGAGGGAAGTGAATAAAATCACAGTACCTGACATTTCAGTCCAACTGAAAACCAAAGAATGTTTAACCTAAATTTTGAATCAGGAAATCAAATTCATAGCAAACTTCTTCATAAATCACTCCTTCATATTCTACAAAATTCAAACAAATAAATTAATTAATAAATAAAAATTCACAGCAAAATACTATATCACAAACAAACTAATTAATTAATTAATTAATTAAAGCAAAATCAATTAGAAGAAAACAATAACTTAAATTACATAATCCTATTTCTTAATCATAAAATTTCAAATAATAAAAAAATAAATTACAATTAACTAATACAACAAAATAATCCAAATACTATAACCACTTCTTTATCATTATCAAACCTAATTAATTAAAACCTAACCTCATTTGGTTGTTCTATGTTTCGTTGTTTTTGAATACTGTACAGTAAAAAAGTGGTTTTTTTAAGTGAAATTTTTTATATATTTTATGAATTCCTATATGATAATTTTGAAATGTATTACTTTGACTATTTATATTTTATTTATTTTTTTAATGTTAGATCCCCTTTCTATCCTATTAAGCATTAATGAGTCATGACCAAATGAGAAGAAGAATTTGAAGTATAAAAAAACCTGCAATTAGAAGCAATGGTGGTAAGTTCATCTGTAGTGAAACCCTCACAAGAAATAAGAACCAAAATATTAACAAATCTACCTCTTGCACCACCGTTCAATCTCGTACCACGACTATATAAATATAATCAATGCCATAGAAATAGAATACTAACAGATCTACACAAAACAAACAAAAACCATTACAAATTTATCAGTTAACCATAGATGTGAAAAAAATTAAAAAGTTGCAACACAAGAATCGAGTGTGTGAGTGATGGAGAAAACCTACCTCTGACTTTCTTGCAAATTGAAAGGGACAACAATGGAGAAAGGGACGACGACGGTAGTGCTAGGGTTTGACGGGAAAGAGAGAGAAGAATAGAGAAAATTTGGAGAGAAAAGGCAAGGGAAAGTGAAGGGTAGGGAGAAGGAGAAAAGTGAAGCTACGGAGAGAGGAACGCGGAAAAGAGAAAGAAAGAAATAGAGGGTTTTAAATTTGAGATTTGGGGAAAGAGAGAATATGAGAAGGTTTTTTGATGAAAAAATATCGGAAGTTGTGTATTTGAAGCGTGTAGAAGAATGTGAATAGATATGATTTTAGGGTTCAATTAAGCTTGGGGAATCACATAGCAAATTAAATCTTATTAAATAATAATAGATGATAATATATTAATAGATTAATAAAAAAAAATAGTAAAATGCAACAAAAATTCTGGACTTACCACATCAGATGTAATTAATACCAAATCAATATAAAGCTTCAATTTTATACTTAGTCAATTTTAACCTTAATAATTAGCCTAAACTTAACATTTAATTAGAGGGGTTACATCGTAATTTCCAGGTACTATTCTTTTTATAATTGTATATCTACCATATAAGAACATAAGATGTTCTATAAAAGACTAATCTGCCCCTTTAGCTCCTAAGCATGCCACGTGGATAGCCTAATTGAACACTAACTCCTTATTGCTTTGCAATCCACTTTCTGGTTTGGCTAAATTGGGTTTGGTTAACAAAAAAAATAAATTGGGTTTGGAAAAGTAATCTAATCACTAATAATTACTTTAGTTACACGCTTATGGACTTGGAAGGGTAAAAAAAATACCCAATTGGTTGAAAAGTCTTGGGAAACAAGTACAATAACTTTTGTTATCCAACTATATGTCTTGGGAATAAAAAACTGATATTATTACAATTTTTTATTCTCTCTTTCTTTTTCTACTCTCTCACACTTTCTTCTCTTTCTACTCTCTCACGCTTTCTTCTCTCTCTCAACCTACTTTCACTCTCTTTATTCTTCATGTTCTTCATTCTTTCTCTCTTCCTTCCTTCTCAACTTACCCATCTCAAATCCAATCTTTGTCTCTCACTAAGAAAAAACCCGATTTAGTTTCTCTCAACCAATTTTACTGCAACCAACTCCCTTCTCTCATTCATCAACGAAACCCTAATCCTTTCATCACCACTCAAGAGCTTTCCAAACTCATGCAATGGAAACTCACCCGTGGCAAATGGAGGTAGGTACCTAAATTCATCATCATTTGTTGGATTTTTGTTATTTTATTTTATTCAACCGATTTGTTTTGCTTTTTTTTTAGGCCGTGATTGTTTGATTTTGTTTGTTCTATAGAGGATGATGTTGTGAGACGTGCTTCTGAGAAAGCATTTGAGAGTCTTCCTGATGTGGAGAAAGCACTTTCTGAGTTAAGCGCCTTGCAAATGGAAAAACATTGTTTATATGTGGAAAATCAGTTTCTGAGAAAACATTGTTTATGGATCAATTCGTTTCTAGATTGAATTTTTATATTTGGGTATGTATTATTGATTTGAATTAGTTTATATTTGTTCCAGGATCTATCAATATTTTTATTTTCTGGAATAATCAGATCTAGGGTTTTGTTTTCCTGTTAGTTCTCCGTTGAAGAAGAAAATTTATCGGAGATGGCGGCGAATCAGCAAAATCTTGAGAAAATGCAACTCCGGCACATCGATCTCTCGAGAACTATCCAGGAAGATACTCCATGTAAGCACACTGCTACTGTTAATGTCACTCTTCTATTTTATGTTAATGTCTTGTAATTGTAATTACTCATTTCGTTTGTGAAATTGAATTCTCCGCAGATTGCTATTTCGCACTGTGGTGGTATGTGATTTGAAACTTTCTCTTACTGTAGTTGAGCAAATTAATTCATATGTTGTTGTTTTAGATCTGATCATGATTTATTTTCACTCTGTGATTTTGTTTTGAATTTTCTTTTTCTGTTTCTACTGTTTTAATTGATGATTCTGGGTTTTAGATATTGAATATGCATTGACCATTTTGATTTTGATTTGTTTCTAAATGTAAATTTGCTGGTGTTGACCATTTTTATGGTGTTACAGATAGAACCTGGATTGAGTGCTTATGCGCAGGATTTCTTTTGGATAAAGCAGAAAGTGTCGTTCCTATGGAGTATCGTCCTATGACATCCGTTAGAGTTAGGGTGTCTATCTGTACATATTTCTATTCATCTGAATTATATGTATCCTAACTATGCTCTATTTGTGATTATGTGATCATGAATAGATATCTCTATTTTTAGTTGAAAAAGCTCTTTCCACTTGATTTATAATCAAGTGCCAGCAGATATTTGAGCTGTAGAGTCATTTTGCGAAAACTCGCTCTTGGATGGAAATCCATTACCTCGACTTACAATTTGCGACTTCGGTTACTCTAAGGTTAATACTATTTCACCTAATTGCAGATTTCTGACGATATATTATATATTGTATCTTATATTATATCCGAGGTTAATAGTATTTGTTTATGTTTCCCAAAGTCAACAGTTGGAACTCCCGCATACATTGCTCCATAGGTTCTGTCACGAAAGGAATACGAAGTAGTCTGTGAACTTTCTTTGATGTTTTCATCATTTTGTGAGTTGGTTACGCAATTAATTTGATTGGTAGCCAACACTCTTATTTGGTCACATTTAGCTTACATTTTTCATATGCATCCTGTTGTTGCAACTCATTTGGTAATGCACAAATGGGAAAACAAAGTTAATTGATATATAATACATTTTATAAAAATATTTTTATATTTTAATGTTAATTGATATATAATACATTTTATAAAAATATTGACATGAATTGGCACAACTATAGCTACAATTGTAACGATCGCCGAGATTTTGAAGAACAATGGACTTGCCATTGAGAAATGTAAGGTTTTTTTTTATATAATGTTATGTATTTTATGTATTTTTTATTTATATATTTATATGCAAAACAGATCTTTATATGGTATTTTCTTAAGATGCCTTTTAAAAATAAATAACAAGAAAAATCAAAGCGGTAAAGCTAAGATGATGAATGGAGAGATGTTGAAGAATATAAAGAAATTGGTGGCAAATAAAACATTTTTAAGAAGAAATGAGTTTTTGAGTTAAAATTTTGATCCCAATAACAGTCTCTTACATTTTTGCATGTGGCCTTGTGTGAGATTAAAGAGAGTGCAAGCATTTTGTGTATGAGAAAAAATATGTGTTTGAAATTAATTTTAAAATAATAAAGATAGATTATGTATTCTTACCATTTGTAGTCTCAAGAAACTAGAGGATAGACGTGTCACCTATATGTTCTGACCATTTGTAGTCTCAATAAATTAGAGGATAGACGTGTCACCTATATGTTCTGACCATTTGTTGTCTCAATAAATTAGAGGATAGACGTGTCACTTATATGTTCTGACCATTTGTTGTCTCAATAAATTAGGGAATAGATGTGTCAACTATCAATTTTGAAAATTTTAATTTATTTAATTGAAATCTTCCAATTACTATTCTATATACTGTTATTGAATTGATGATAAAAATAATACATAATGGAAAAATAAAAATTTATATTTATATTCTTATAAATATTTTATTGATTTAAATATTTTTATATATATATCAAAATTATAGACAGCAATTTATTATCTTCTTAAAAATAAAATATTTTTAGGATCAAATACATAAATTTAATAGGATCAAAAATATATTGTATAATTATATATGATATCATTACATAAAAAAAATATAGAAAATATTTCTCACTAATAATATAAAAAAATACATGTTTTTTTTTTTATGATATTTCTTAATTTATAAAAGTACTAAAACAAAAATAAGATTTTAGAAAGTTAAATAAAACCATAAGTGGGAACATTGAAATTATTTTATTGAAGATGTTAGAAATTATTGTAGCTTTGTGAATAGGGACAAAATTATATTTGTATTTACGTTCTCAAAATTGAATATGAATTTGAAATATGTGAAGAACTTGACAACTTTAGTTAGATATTTCTCAAAATATACAACATCATTTCTTTAAAACTTAATATTTATAATTAAAAGAAGATTGTGAAAAATGAATAAATACATTAATTAACATTAATTAATAATAGCTCTAGGAATTTTAAATAGAAAAAATCTTATATTAATTAACATAAATTTAATTGAAAAAATATGAACATATATGGTATTCAATTTTTTCAAATATATGGTACAATATTATTTTATAAAGTTCGTACTATATTTATTATAATAAATATTATATTTTTTGTGCCATTAAAGAAAATAAAAATAAATTTATATTTAAACAATGTATGAAACCAAACACAGGAAAAAATGTTATTTTTTAATGGGTTAATATCCCTTTTACCTCTGCCATATAGGCGAAATCCCAAAAACAACCATGTAAAAAAAAAACACAAATTTCATCCCTGCCATTTGTAGAATCCCTCGTTTTGCCCCCTAAATAGATTTGGTCAACAAAATTGATGACATGGCGCTGCTTTGTTGGTTTTTTTTTTTTTAATTACACGCGTGACATTTTTATTATTATTTTAATATTTGATGTTGAAATGCTTAAAATTCAAAAATTCAAAAACTTGCCCACTACAAGGATTGAACCCAATCCCTTTTGTTTCAAAGTTTAAGCACTTACCACTAAGCTAGAGTCTTTATCTTGTATTTTAATTGCTTTTAAACATACATATTATATGTTTGCATACTTGTTTTCATTTTCATCAATTATTATTAGAATATATTGTAACTATATTATATATACTATAACTATTATTAGAATATAGTTAAATAACATATTGTAAATATTATACTGTAACTATAATTTTTTACATATTATACTGTAAATATTATTGTAAGATATTCGTAAAAAATAATAACTAATTGTAACTAAAATATTAACTAAATTAATAATAACTAAATAATGTTTATAGTTAAAATAAATACAGTAAATAATAATAATTAATATTTTAAAAAAACAGTTATTTTAAAAAAACTGCTATTTAAAAAAACTGTTATTTTAAAAAACTCTTAATAAAAACTAAACTAAATAAATAAATATAATAGTAGTTTTAATATTAGTAATTACTAATACACTGAAAATAAAAATATTAGTAATTAATAGTAAACTGAAAATTAAAAGATCTTTTATTAAAATAACAGTTTTTTATATTAATAATTAATAACAAACTTATTTTTTTTTTTAAATTAATTATAAAATTAAATAAAAATAAATAATTTAGTTTTTATGATATAGATTTGAAATAAAATAAATAAATAAATAATTTTTAAATAATAGAATAAAAAAATTTTAGAAAAAATTATTCATTAGTTCAGTTAAAATTATTTAACGCTAATAATTTCATTAGTTAAAAAATTATTAAATAAAAATTATTTATTTATTTAACGCTAATAATTTAGTATTAATTAACTTTTTAATATTAAATAATTCAGTATTAAAATTAAAATTAATATTAATTTAACATATTAATATTAAATTTACATATATAATTCAATATTAATATTAAATTTAACATATTAATATTAATATTAATTTTAATTTAACATATTAATATTAATTCAGTATTAAAATTAATATTAATATTAATTTAACATATATAATTCAATAAAAATTATTTATTTATTTATTTTATTTCAAATCTATATCATAAAAACTAAATTATTTATTTTTATTTAACGTTATAATTAATTTTAAAAAAAAAATCAGTTTGTTATTAATTATTAATATAAAAAACTGTTATTTTAATTAAAGATCTTTTAATTTTCAGTTTATTATTAATTATTATTATTTACTGTATTTATTTTAACTATAAATATTATTTAGTTATTATTAATTTAGTTAATATTTTAGTTACAAATAGTTATTATTTTTTACAAATATCTTACAATAATATTTACAGTATAATATGTAAAAAAATTATAGTTACAGTATAATATTTACAATATGTTATTTAACTATATTCTAATAATAGTTATAGTATATATAATATAGTTACAATATATTTTAATAATAATTGATGAAAATGAAAACAAGTATGCAAACATATAATATGTATGTTTAAAAGCAATTAAAATACAAGATAAAGGCTCTAGCCTAGTGGTAGGTGCTTAAACTTTGAAACTAAAGGGGGTGGGTTCAATCCTTGTAGTGTGCAAGTTTTTGAATTTTTGAATTTTAAGCATTTCAACATCAAATATTAAAATAATAATAAAAATGCTTCGCGTGTAATTAAATAAATAAAAAATAAAAAAAAGCCAACAAAGCAGCGCCATGTCATCAATTTTGTTGACCAAATCTATGTTTTTTTTACATGGTTGTTTTTGGGATTTCGCCTATATGACAGGGGGCAAAAGGGGTATTAACCCTTTTTTAATTTATTATGATACTAATAAATTAAAAAATACGACAAATATTTATATTTCTATTCTTTTATAAAGGATAATAAATAGTTAGATCAAGAATAAATGATATTAAATAAAATGTATGATAATATAATTCACAAATAGTGAAATTTGGAATAAATAATTTAAAATAAAATGTATGAACATATGATTCTTAAATATATAAGTAAAAAAATATTGAAATTATATGCTAATATAAACCATTCATAATTATTTTATGATCACCAAAACTAAATTATTATAAAATTATATTTTTAACCTTTTTACTAATTGTGTGAGTTGTATAATAATAAATCCTTTATATTTTTATCATTAGTAAATAAACAAAAAGAGTTTAATATTAAAATCTTCTTTTTTACAAATATGTTTAAAATCTTTTTATTTTAAACTCTTTTTTACAAATATTAAAATACTTTAAAATTCTAAATAAACTAAAAGAGTTTAATATTAAAATCCTTTATATTTTCTATTAAACTCTTTTTTACAAATACTTCTTTTTTACTAATATTAAAATCTTTTTTACATATTAAAATTAAAATTGTGTAATATTTCTTTTTTTAAAGAATATATATTATTTAGAATTAGAAATATTATATTATATTAAAACTTAATCAATGGTAGTAAATTTTATATTTATGGTAAGATGTTATTATTATTATTATTGTGTATCATTTGTACTCTATGTTCACTAATATAATATTCGTTATAAATTTTTGTGCAATTAAAGCATGAGAAATATGAGCTAAGAATCTACACACGGAAAACATGTGTTATTTTTAAATTAGTTAAACATATTTCCACCATAATCTATATTATTAATTGTAATTTACATAATTAAATTGTATTAAAATTGTAAGATATATCAACAATTCATAATTACCATTTGATACACAATAAAATTGTAAGATATAATGGTACTCTCTATAAAATTATTACTTTATTTATAAGAAAAAACTAAAATTAATGATTTCTTTAATATATTATTAAATAAATTTTATTTTTAATTATCTTATTCATGACATTAATTACTCTCATTAAATACATTTTATTTTGTATTAAAATATCTTTGAAAAGATTAACAAACTCAACAATTCATTCTAAAAATGATTCAAATATTTATACTTGAAATTTCAAAGTGAATTTCAAATATGAGTTTTAGTTTATATACAGAAAAGAAACTTTATTATTGCCATTTTATACAAATATATAACAAAAACAATTTTATTTGTATCTATGGAAAAAATATATTGTTGATATAAATAATTTAAAATACAGGAGTTAAAACAAAATTAATTTTTATGTAGGTAAAAAAAATGTATTGTTGATACAAATATTTTAATAAACGGTGTTATTTTTATAAACCGGAAAAAATATATTGTTGACACTTTGACATTGCAATGTAAACACTTTATTATTATTTTCGGGAATGTCAATATATTCTTCCATTTTAACCCATCTATACATACAACTACTAATATTCTTTATATTTTTACACTTCTCTCTATCACAAAATAAATTGTAAGCAATAATATACAAATAATTAATTGCATTCATTCATTTTTTTATATAATTTAAGTTACTATTATTTGGTGTTATTTATACCATATAGTCATTACAATATTGATAAATTTTAGTACTCTTTAAAAAAAATTCATTATTTCTTTTAATAATAACGGATACATTTGTATTAGAAAAATACAAAAATAAATAAATTATGAGACAAATTTGTCTCATTGATAAATATTAAAAAATACAAAGAATATTTAAAAAATATATATATATAAAACAAAGTTATTACGGGTAAATAAATAAATGGAACGTCTATTGTGTCTAATACATGTGATCAAATTCGTTGTTGGTTAAGTTCGTTGTCAAAATATACGGGATCAAATTCGTTGTTGATCAAATTCGTGTCAAAATATACGAGATCAAATTCGTTATTGATTAATTTATTTATATATACGGGAAAAATATCATTATTATAAATGGGAATAATTTTAATTTTTACAAATAGTGAATAATATAATGTATCAATCATTTTTTCAAATATGTGAAAATATTAATGGAAAAAAGTTTATTATTGGTTCTAATATTTTTTGTAAATAATGTCATAACAAAAATAATATTTATATAAAAAATTATATATTATTGATTCAAATATTTTTTTTCTATGAAATGAATTATAGGCATTACTTTATTTAATCTTTTAAAATAATAACTTTTTTGGTTAAACAATTTAATTTTTTAAATATCATTTTTATTATATTTTAGAATAAATGCGTGTACCATGGTATATGTTATTGATGTAAATAAGGGAAATATATATATCTACGGGAAAAAGTGTACTATTTATCCAAAAATGAGAAAAATATTTTTCTTATAAATAAATTTAAATATCTAAATACGGGAAAAAATAAATGTCTTTTATAAATCAATTTAAATTTTTTTTAAATTAATAAGTGAATGTTAATAATACTTTTTTAACTAGAACAAATTTATTATTTATGAAAATACTGGAAAATATTTTGCCATTGACAAATCAATACCCATGCGAACTCACGGGAAAAATATACGATTGATCAAAATATTTGTATATATGAAAAAACTATATCTATGCTTCAAATATAAATAAAATATGTTCTTTTTCTAAAAATATATTTTTTTGGTAAAATAATTTTGTCTTCTTTTTTATTTTTACTTTTTTTTTTTAAACAAATACACATCACCAACCGATTTTCACGGGTATTTATTCTATATTTTTAAATATAATTTTTTTTTCATATTTATTGATTTTTATTAATTCTATTTTTTTTTAATTTTAAATGTAAACAAATGCGCGCCACCGACGGGTACCCGTGCGAAGGCAAAAGTATCCGGTAGTTAACTTAAAAATTACAGTGTGATTGTTACAAGAAGGTGATTGGTTGAGAGTGTGATATATTAAATAAAAATCAAACATGTGATATATTAAATAAAAATCAAACATGGTGTAAAATTTGGATTTTTTGTTAAATAATTTTCCTTATTCCAATTCTCGCTTTACTCATTACCCATTGCAAAACCCCCTTCCTCTCCGATTCCGGCTACGGTATCGTCCACCGGGGATCACAGCACCTCCATCCACCGCAAAGCAGCTCCTCCTGTTGACGCATTTCTGTTCAGTTAACAGTTCAGCCAAGGTCTCCAAAATTTTCTATACATGTTTCACGATTTCTTGTGCCCTATCATTTTTCAGAATATTTTCAATTTCATACATTCTACTCATTGTGCTGCAATATACTCATTTTGATTTTTGAAATTCCAGTTCATTTGTTATAACTCGATATAATTTTTAGATGTTGGAGGATTAGAAGCATTGTATTTTTGAAGATTTAGGACTTGTTTGGATAACCAGCTTATAGCATAAGTGCTTATTTTGATAAGCACTTATGAATAATCTGGCATAAGTGATTTTTATATCAAAAGATAAAATAAATATAACTTATTTTTATATATGCTATAAGTTGTTTTCATAAGGTATCTCCGAGAATTTATAAAATAAGTGCAATTTTTTTCTTCTAAAAAGTGTTGTAAGATAGTCGTCCAAACAGTGTCACAAAACTTATGCAAGTAGATAAGCTCAAATATGCCAATCCAAACAAGCTTATAATGTTAAACATGTGTTAACTTACAAGTAACTTTGATGATTATAATTCAATTGCGGTATCATAATTGAAGGGGGAAGAGGGAAAAAATTGAGGAGTTTGTGAGAGCATTGAACTTTAAAGGCGTGTTTGGTTCAGAGAGTTATGAATTAAATCTTATAGATGATGACTTCACCGGATAAGACTTGTGCTGGAGAGCATTGATGAATTCACTAAGAGTTCATTAAACTCTTGAAGTCTATTGATCCAAGAACATTTGAATATCTCAAACATTTGTTCAATGGTTTCATCATCTCATACATCTGAAACATTTGAATTTGGTGAATTAGAATACTAGCTTTTGTTTCTCTTAATTATTGTGAAGCTATTACATTTTTATATTAAGCTCTAGTATTACCAAACAAGAGTATTGTTTGGCTTTGCTACATTTGATCACTTTTTTCTTCGTCTTCATTATGCTCAATCCTTTTCCATCTTTCAGGTGTCCAAACAGAACACATTTTACATTCTACTCAATTTCTCGTCTTTTTCTTGTACAAGAGAGGAAAAGAGAAAGAGAGTAGCGCTGGCATAACAGAATCATTGTTAACATCAATGCGATTCCGCAGACTGAACATGAGACCAATATTCCTTGACAAGCTTTCTGAACAACGATTCTTCTCTCATCATCAAGCTCATAGGCTCGTCATACTCCACCAACTTTCCTGGAAATACAATCGGAGGCTTTTCATTCTTCGAAGAAATCAAGTAAGTGATTAAATATCCTTGACCTTTTATTTTTTCATGATTTCAAGTGTGTGAAAGTCAAGTACTCTAGATTTTACATGTTATGATTTATGTGCTATATGCTTTTTCTACATGTTAAACCAACTACCTCATTGTTTATCACCCTATGATTTGTGTGTGTCTGTTAGAATATTTATCTTCAACATAAAAACATGTCTATGAACTATGAGTCATGGATTCGTCTAAATAATGTTCATAAAATGAGATAGAGAGAAAATAAAACCAAAGTGAAAAAAACTTACCATCGCTGATTGAAAGAACCATAGTGCAATCCATCACGGTCGGTATTCTGTGTGCTACTGTGATCACCGTACAATCTGCAAACTCCGTTCTAATGGTTTTCTGTAGAATTGTATCAGTTGAATTATCAATCGATGCAGTTGCTTCATCCAGTACCAATATCCTACTTCTCCTTAAAAGAGCACGCCCTAAACAGAATAACTGTCTTTGTCCCATACTCCAGTTTGATCCATCTTCAACAACTGCACATCAATTTTTCATGAGTCATTACTAACTTAATTGATATAAAAAATTAGCAATCAAATTTAAAAGTTTACCTGAGGAGTTTAAGCCCTCTTCTTTCTTTTGGACAACTTCTCTTAGTTGACACTTCCCAAGAACCTTCATATTTACTAATAATTAGTTTACATTTTCTATGCATTAAACAAAAATATAGGATGTTGAATATTTTACCTCCCAAATCTCTTGATCAGTGTGTTGGGATAAAGGGTCCAAATTAAATCTTACTGTCCCATTAAAAAGAGTAGGATCCTGAGGTATAATCCCAAAACGTGACCTCAAATCATGAAGGCCAATAGATGAGATGTCTATGCCGTCAACTACAACTTTTCCTCCTTCTGGTTCCACGAGACGAAATAAAGTACCAATAAGAGTGGACTTCCCGCTGCCTGTTCGGCCAACAATACCGATCTTGTGACCTGCTTCAAATGTGCATGTGATCCCATGAAGTACAAGTGGTCCACCAGGTCTGTATCGTAACTAAGATTGTATAAATAAAAAAAAATTAAGTACTAGTACTTCATTTCAACTCTCATTTTACCTTAACATTATGATTCACAATTTTTGAAAATAAGTAAAAATTACCTTCAAGTCGTATATTTCTACTTTGCCTGCAATTGGCCAATTCAAAGGAGGACGATTGCCTTCTATTATTTCTTCAGCCTCACTTTGTATATGCATATATTGATTTAGCCTCTCTACTGATATTATATGATCTGCGAGATTGCATTGGATTCGAATGGAAAATACTAAGGAAGCATTTAGTGTAAGGCCATATGACAGAGCTAGACCGATAAATCCTGAAATGAAGGATATTGAAATTTAGTAATTTGTTTAGCGAGATTGATGCTATTGTTTGAAGATAAAGCAAATGATTTAAATAACCGAATTCTCACCAGAGGTTAAAGTCCCTGGTGGAAGTATAACCATACAAAATGCTGCAGAAGAAAGAACAAGCGCACTCATTGTTTCTAATCGTTGGATCAACCATTCATTCGAGGCAAATGAATGGAAAAATCTACTAGCATTAATATCAATTAGATCAAGATTCTTCTTAAAAAACCGATCTTCCTCCTCAAACGCTCTTATTGTCACAGCTCCGGCAACAGTTTCAGCTACATGATTAGCTAAAGAGGATTTTGTTGTGCCGCACATCCTCATCATTTCTTTTGCTGAGACTAAGTAGTATCTCTGCTTAAACCACACAAGATATTTTACATTATTTGCTTTTGAGATAAGTCAAAGAAGAACATGATCATTACCTGTAGACGAATCGTAATGTATACTATTGGTATAACCACAATCATTACTTGCCAAGTGACAACTGTTAGAACTATAAGAACCGAATAAAAGTTTATAGTGGCTCCGACCGAAAAAAGGAGGCTAAATGGCATGTCAAGATCCATAATGCTCAGATCAGATGAAACCTAAACAAAGAAAAAGGGTTAAAATATAATTATTGTTTTTTCTTTTGTATTTCATAGCAGGGGAAATGATTGTTTCATAAGCTTACCCTGCTTAGTATCCTTCCCAATGGTGTAGAGTCGTAAAAAGACATTGGCGCTCGAAAGAGGGAGTTCATCAATTGTAAAAATAAATACTTAGAAGAATGAAGACCCAAAGCAACTATAAAGGAACTTCTGATCAACATGGAAAGTATTGAAGAAGCTCCGATCCAGAAATAAACTAAAATCAACTGCAGCGTGCTGATATGAGGATTATCAACATTAGCAGCCATCCACGAGTTTTGCAGTATCAGAGAAACCAAAAAAATAAGGTGACAGAACGAAGCCCCGAAGAAGAAAATATAGCCTTTCAACTTATTCAGATATTGTAAGTAAGGCTTCAACCCTGTGTCTCCTTCCTCTCTTTCTTCTTGCTTAATTAAATGATTTCCGTTTGATTCTTTACACTCTTTTTCTACAAAAGCTTGAGTAATCTTACTAGAAGCTTGAGAAAACATAACATTCACAAGGTGGTTTGAACTAGCAGTAACCTTGTGAGCATTGACAAGATCCTGGAATTCTTGGCTTGTTGTCAATAGCTGGTGATATGAACCAGCTTGTAGGATTGCCCCATCTGACATCAACTGTAAATAGAAGAGATGAAAAATGGAGATTATAAAATACTACAAGATGAACAAAGTCGTAATCATTGCTTTGAGATGAGTGAATTTACCAAAACAGAATCAAATGCTGGTAGAAATTCGACTTGATGAGTCACGAGTAAGACAGTTTTCCCTTTAAGTCCTTCCATGATGTATTCCTGTCAAGTTTCAAAGACATCTTTAGTAAATAATGACAGTAGAGATATACAAGTAGTATGTGAAGAAAATATGTTGTTACATTAAACAAACATTTTGTAGTATGTGCATCAACTGCACTAAACGGATCATCCAAGAGATATATGTCAGCATTCTCATAAAGAGCCCGGGCGAGTTGAATTCGCTGCTTTTGTCCTCCACTTAAATTAACTCCTCTCTCGCCTATTTCGGTGAGGTCACCGTAAGGAAGCAACTCAAGGTCTTTTATCAGTGAAGACCTTTGAAGTGTTTCTTGATATATTTGATCGTCAAACTCGGATCCAAATAAAATATTTTCCCGTATTGTACCTGTTTGTATCCATGCTGTTTGAGAAACATATGCAAACTTCCCATAAACATCAATCTGCATTGCAGAAAGAGAATCAGAAACCCATCAAAATAAAATAACCATAGAAAACTGAGTGTATTCATGAACAGAAAGGAAACAAAAGCTTACCGTTCCCTTTGTATTAGGAACTTCTCCTAGAATCGTTGCTAAGAGGGTTGATTTTCCCGAACCAACTTCTCCACAAATAGCCACCTTTTGTCCATGTCTAATGTCCAAATTTATGTTTCTTAGTGTTGACTTTGATACATTACCTTCCAATGATAACTCGGCTGATTTTATTAAAATCGAGCCTTTGAGGTTGTCATTAAAACACCTGCTATTGAAATTTGAGCTATGCAGTTCTGGTGCCTCAAGGAAATTACCGATCCGAGCAAATGCAACTTTTGCTTGAATGGTTACTGAAATAACATCTGGGATGCTTGTAATCAGCTCTTGTACAAGGCGTAAAGTTGCTACAAAAGTGAAAACATTACTTGCGTGCAAAGGAATTTTCAGTAAGTAGCATGCTAGAAAAGAAGCAGCTGATACAAGCATTGGTGAGGTCCAAAAGAGAAAGACGACACATGTCTTTCTTAATAGAACCGCAAATAGCAATTTCAGTTCCGCGTTTCTTAACTTTTCTATCGCGTTTTTAAAATGAGTTTCCCATGCATATAGCTTTAGCACTTTCATATTCACTAGAGCCTCAGAACTAGCCTTCAATCTTTCATCTTGTGCCACCATAAGTTTGCTATGAAACTTGTGTTGTAACTTTGCTAGTGGAGCGTTGCAAAACACGGTGAGAACAATCACCGGTAGTGATGCTAATGTTGCTAGTCCAATTGCGCGGAAAAGAATTACCGATGCAATGGACAATTGGAGAATCGTCGTCCAAGTCCTATGAAACCAAAATGGAAATTCTCCGATTCTATAAGCATCTACAGTCATATAATTCATTATCTCACCATTAGAGTGAATCAATCTAGCAGAATTGGATAACCTTAATATTTTTTTATAAATTTTTGCAGTAAGTAGTGATCTAACTTTCATCCCAATAATTCTACCTCGGAAATACCATTGTCTTTGTGATATGGATTCTATGATCTTAATGAATAAGAGTGATGTGGCCAAGATATAACCTTCATATTTGAAACTTTCATTACCCTCAGAAACCAATATAAATTCATTTAGAAGTAGAGGGCCACAAGATATAGAAAGTACTTTGAGCAAAGCAAAGAATCCTGTTATCCAAATCTCTCTTTGGTGACATAAAACTATTGTCCAAAAAACTGTCGAATGCGACGGCGGTTCATTCTGTGTTTGTCTGTTTAATTGTTCTTCAAATGACAAATAACAACTTTCTGCTTTTTCAGACTCTCGTAACTTTGGAATATCCTCGTCTTGAAGTGTTTTTTCTTGACCCTTTTTCATCAGCGGATTCAACCACCAAAATGATATCTTACTAAAGAATTCAGCTTTAGCAAATGGGGTTAACTGGCCATTGAAAGGGTCATCAAGGCTTTCAACTGCGTGTCTCTGAGCACCTTCACTACTGTAAGTGCATAACAATGGCAAAGCCGCTCCTATAAAAGATATGACATCTAAACTTGCCTTGAGGGATAGTTCACTGGCGCCAATCGCATAAGATATCGATAAACCACATAATATACCAGAAACAAGAAATACGAGAATCGAAAAGAACCACATCCATGCTCTTGAGAGTTGTTTTATCCGAAGACTTATAGTAAGAGTTACATACAACAATGTGAGTCCATGAAAGAGTTCTAGAAACCACCAGTTAAGAGGAAAGGCTTTGTGAGTTTTCATGGCTAAAACCCAAATTCCTAAGCAAAAATGCAACAAACCAAGAGAGGAATTGGTTATAGCAGAAACTAGCTGCAAGTTTGAATATCTTACTAAACTCCAAAAGGGTCTTGAGGAAAACTTCAGGAACATGATGCTTGATAACATTATCAACATGAATAAATCAAAGAAAATGAGCAACAAGTGGTTAATGCATGAAGAAGGATCTTTCAAAAACTTGAAATCATAACTTATAGGTTTGCCTCCACAAATCATGTTCCAATAATCTTCCATCTTCTTTTTAGTTTCTCTTTATTGATCAAAACTCTGTAACAAGAAGAAACAAAATTATATCTTTAAGCACTTTTTTTTAGATGATTTATATTTGTCAAAAGAATACTTGATTCTTAAACTCCTTAAATTTTATTACAAATTTTTTGAACAATTTATTTGACAGCCTATAATGGTTACAAACTTTATTTTTTTGGCCAATCAACACGAATAAATGATAGTAGAAATAATGAAAATAACATATTTAAAAGATAATAAAAACAAAGAAAAACTTAATTACCTAGTGAATATTGGATTTTGTTTTCATTTTGTTGCTTGGACAATTTTTTTAGTGAAAATGTTCCATCTAAAAAGAGCAAGATACGTAATGGTTAATATATTTTTTAGTCATTCAATGGAGGACAGTTATTTCAAGCGTTATACGATGGTTAATATTGTAATAATTTATTATTTGATTACTTAAATAAGGTGAAGTGAAAGGGTGAAATTGATAAATAAGTTAATTAAAGAAACTTGCAAGTTGAATAAATCAAGTAGTTAGTAAAAAAAAAAAAAAGAATATCTCGAATAGAATATATAATAGTTAAGCGAATGCAGGAAACCTTTGAGTGAAATTAAACTATGCATCTTTAAAAAAAATAAATAAATAAACTAAGCATTAAATAAATTGAGTAATTAAAAAAGATGTTTTTAACAAATACTTCATCTAATAAATTTTGAATAATAAAATAATTGAGATTAATTCATCTATTATTAAATGAAAAATATGAACATTTAAATTGGTTAGAATATTATTGTTGGCACAACAATCGGGTAAATGAAAAATATGAACATTTAAATTGGTTAGAATATTATTGTTGGCGCAACAATTGGGTCAAGCGAGTAGCATTATAAATGGTGGGACATCCTTCTTAGAGCAACACATTTTTGTGAAAAACACACCATATATTCATCCAAAATTTTAAGGTGATAGGTGAGTAAGTTCTCTCACTTATAAATACTAAAGTTACCATATTTTTATCTAATGTGAGACTATTATCCACACTATTCACACTTGAAATTCTTTTTCAACAATGATGAGTTTTAATGAATTTATACTTGAATGAATTATAAATTATCACAATGCAAATTATACACAATATTTTTAACTTTTTAGAAACCAAAGGATCACCATTACCAGTGAAATTATCATATTTTCTCTACAACTTTTGAATTAAAAAAACTATGCATTAAATAGATTGAGTAATTACAAAAAGATGTTTTTTAAAAAATACTTCATCAAATAAATTTTGAATAATATAAAAAATTGAGATAATTAATTCATCTTTAATTAAATGAAAAATATGAACATTTAAATTGCTTAGAATATTATAAGTCTTAGTGAATTTATACTTGAATAAATTGATAAATTATCACAATGTAAATTGTACACAATATTTTTAGAAATTAAAAGATCATTATTTAACAATGAGATTATTGTATTTTCTCTGCAACTTTCAAAAATTATAATTTATGAAAATTAATGTTGAAAGTATGAAGCAAACTAGTAGCAATGTGATGATGTTTTAAAAGTTAGATATAAAGTTTCTATTTTAGGAGACATTAGTTAGGGTTAGTTTGAATTTGTTGAGACTAAATTTAGTTAGTTGGAGATAGTTTACATGCTGTTCCATTAACTACATTAACTATATAAGAATGACTCGTGTAATTTCATTTTCAAGCTCAATTAATCCAATTTTGTGGCTTTAAGTTTTTTCTCTTTTCTTTCTTTCTTTTTCTCATATAACATTTTTAATTTCTTAACATGGTATTTTGAGCCTATGTGATTTACCTGCAATCATGCCTCATCGCATAGCTCCCGTTGATCCACAATTGGATCAAAGCAGTTCGTACTATGTTCATTCTAGTGATGGATCTTCATCTGTCAAAGTTACACTGATTCTTGAAGGTTTTAACTACCATTTTTGGGCCATATCCGTTCGTCATGCTCTAGGTGGTAAAATGAAGCTTGAGTTTGTAGATGAATCCATACCAGTTCTAGATGATCACTTTGATCCTTCTTATCGTGCTTGTAACATATGTAATATGTTAGTTCATTCATGGTTACTTAATCATTTCTTAATCGATTGCACAATCCATTGTGTTTATGGAAAATGTAATCGATGTATGGAATGATCTAAAAGAGAGGTTTTCTCAAGGTGATCTTATTCGAGTTTTAGAGTTGTAACAAGAAATCTATATTCTCAAGCAAGATTCCAAATCTGATACTGTATTTTATTCCACTCTAAAGGTTCTTTGGGAAGAATTGGAAATTTACATGCCCATTCCCAATTGTACATGTCGAATTCAATGCTCTTGTGAAGCTATAAGGCAAGCAAGGTCATAAATATTACTCATGGATCCATTACCACCTATGAACAAATTTTTTCCAACGGTCCTCCAAAATGAAAGGCAAGGGAACTTTACACTTGTTGATGACTCTTAAGCAATGATTAATGTCGTCGGATACAAGAAATTCAATTTCAAACAAGGTACTTCAAATTATCAACACTCCTCTTGTAACGCTCCAAATTGCCTTAAGGATTACCGACTGACCCCACAAACCAACACGGGTCTTTTAAGCATGGTTTGTCCTCACTCACATGCTTTCTGGGAAACTTCCCAGAAGGTCACCCATTCCAAAATTGCTCCCAAGTCAAGCATGCTTAACTGTGGAGTTTTTATGAAATGGGTTACCGAAATGCATATGCATCTTGTTGGTATAGGTAGTACCAATTAATCCTTATAAGGATTCTTTTAATCATGCAGTCCCATACATGTACAACCTCAGGATCCCTCTCAGTCCTCTTCGGCCTCGGGTGTTACATGCTGCCCACCAACTTCCGCTTGGTTCGTCCCCGAACCACATCGTACTGGGAGAACCAGGCTCTGATACTGTCGTACCCCAAATTTTGACCACCCGTCTATTCTTTTTTTTTTTTTGCTTTTTGTATTGAGGGGTTTATTTATTTTAATAGCAGGGGTAAAATAAATTATGATGACGTTATGAGTTAAATAGGGTTAGATTACTGTTATCTTTATATATAGGGATTAATTAGGGTCATATTAATTTTTAATCGAATTATACTAGGGTCATAGTGGGGTTATTAGAGGATTAATGTTAATATTAATATTATTATTAATATTAATATTATCATTGAATTATTATTAAAATACCCGCTAATGTTGTTTTATTTTGAATAAATAAAATGGTACAGTTGGTAGCAAGGGGAGTGTTCTGGACTGGGCCGAGGCTGCCCAACAGTCGAGCAAGCCCAACCCATACAGCCTGGGGAGGCCCAATAAGGCCCTTCTACAAGACACACGACTGCCACGAGCTAGCCACAGTTTCGCCGGGCACTTAAGCAGTGTCGGGCACTTGGGACAATAAGAGAGGAGGACATCACACCCTGCTGAGAGGTGACTCCTCGACTAGCTTCTCCCCCGCGAGCATGCTACACATCACTCCTCGACAGACTAGCTCCTCCCCGCGAGGCCATGCCCGTCCCACGGGCATCGTCTCTCCTCGACGCATAAGTCTCCTCCTCGCGAGGAGTATACATGATTCACATCTCCTCGACCGCAGGAGGCTCCTCCCCCGCGAGGAGCACCCAACGGTCCATCCCGCGTGGATACGTTCCAAGTAACCTCCCACTTCCGAAAGATTCGGTCTGCCCTACTTCCGAAAATCTAGGAGCAGTTACTCTAGGGCGAAGACCACGTGCTGGTCATCACTACTACACGTAAGCCCTAGCAGTTACTTGGAGTGGGCCTAGTTGATCCAGCCCATTGCAGGTAACCGTTGGCCCCGCGCTGGGGGCTCTCTATAAATACCCTCTCATTTGAGAGGGTCAGGTTAGACACTTTCTTCCTACCTTTCACGCTTTCTGTATTTGCTGATATTCTGTACACTCTCTCACTTGAGCGTCGGAGTACCTTGCAGGTACACCCCCTGCCGTCTCTCATCACCATCAGAGCTGCCGTTCCAGACGCCGTTGGCCACTATCACTGTCTGATCCAGGTACGATCAGTGGCGCCGTCTATGGAAACTTATAAGCTTCCCCGTTTCTCTGTTCGATAAACCAAAGCTTTCTCCGTTCAACAACCATCATGGCCAACCCGTCGGCGAATCAAGCTCTAGACAACGTTATTGCGCAGCTTAGCACTGGCAACCACGTCGACAACAACTCTGCCCGACCTGTCGCGGAGAACGACGTCAGAGACGGACTCACCACTTCTCCATCTTCCGAAGAAGTGGAGTACGAGACAGCTCACCAGGACGGACAGGAAACTGTCCTCCAGCCCATGGACCCGCCGCCAGATGCGGATCCGAGCACTGCTGCCCTGTTTGCGTTGGTCAATCAGACCAACCAGATGATCTTCAACCAGAACATCCGGATCGAGGCGCTGGAGAAAAGTCGTGGTCGGTCTTCCCCGCGAAGGCTTCGACCACCACCATTTCCAAGACGTTCACTGTCCCCGGAGGCGTCTCGCAGCCCCTCCCCGGTTCCCAGGGGTCGCAGACCACGCTTGGAGCGTACTCAGCCGGAGCATCCTAAAAAACGCCACCGCTCCCCGCCACCAAAGGGACCAGTTCGCTCCTCGAAAAATAAAAGGAGCAGGCCGAACGCCGAGGAGCCCAGAGGCCGCCCGAAGGACCACTCCCCGAGGCGTCACTATGTTCATGGACGACACTCCCCCTCTGTGTCTCCGGGAGCCAGCGAGGATGACGATTACCGGACCCCTCTGGCCAGGCACATCATGGACGCCCCTATTCCTAAGGGCCTGGAGAGGCCCCCGTCCTTGGGGACATATGACGGGACATCTGATCCTGATGACCATGTAGAGAGTTTTGAAGCTCTGCTCGATTTTAGGAATGTCTCCAGCGCTATCAAATGCCGGTTATTCCCTACGACTCTTCGGAAAGGGGCCATGGCTTGGTACAAAAACCTAGCATCTA
The DNA here is from genome assembly GCA_022829125.1 of Lathyrus tuberosus. Taxonomy (NCBI): domain Eukaryota; kingdom Viridiplantae; phylum Streptophyta; class Magnoliopsida; order Fabales; family Fabaceae; genus Lathyrus; species Lathyrus tuberosus. Next base: position 1,007,728 of record JALAZF010000122.1, on the reverse strand, counting down.
AGTCAATCACGTCGTGGAGAGTCCTGAGGGAGCGTTTCAGAAAACATTTTACGGCTTCTCGTCGACATCCGAAGACGATAGCCTCCCTAGAAGCCATCTTCCAGGGGAAGGACGAACCTCTCCGGAGCTACATAGAGAGGTTCAACAAAGAAGCGGTCGAAATCCACGTGACTGACCACATCAAAATGTATCTCATCATCAAGGGTTTGAGGATATGATCTAAGTTCGCAGAATCCGTCGGGCTGCACCGTCCCCGCAGCTTTGAAGGCCTCCTCGAGAGGGCTCAGTCGCATATTGAGTTCGAGGAAGCTGAAGCTGCGCAAATTTCCCTCGATTCGAGGCGCAGAGAAGGCCCCCGCGGCAACAAGGAAGAAGACTCCCCTCCCCCCAGGCGAGGTGGAGACAGGAGAAGAGAAGACTCCCCTCCACCTAGGCGAGGCGGAGAAAGAAAGAAAGAAGCCCGGACCAAATAACCCCGCGAATCACGGGGACCGTCTGGCCTTTTCAAAGACTACACACCGCTGAACGCGTCCCACGCGCGCATTTTCAGCGACTGTGCCAATTCGGAGTTCGTCAAAGGGGGAATCCGCTTCCCGAAACCAGCGGCTTCCAAACCAAATGCCGACAAGTCCAAGTATTGCTGGTTCCATCGGAGTCACGGGCACGTTACTGAAGATTGCGTCCACCTTAAGGACGCAATCGAGACGCTGATTAAAGAAGGGTATCTGAAGAAGTACGCCAAGCAGCAAGAGGCCCCCCGCCCCAGCGGCCAGGAGGCCCAGAATGTCGAGGAGTTAACTCCCTCTCCCAACAACGGATCACTGCAAGTCGCGTTGAGCATCACACGACCTGAAGACTTCGGTTTTTCTGGAGACTCGACAGCCCTGAAGCTGTTCGAAACATGTGGAAGAACTTCCCAACAGAAGACTCGATAAGTGCCCGCAGTACCTGGGAGTCTTTCCCCCAAGCACTGGTCATATCTGGCGGAGCCCCTGACCGTTTGACCGTGGGGTAAATAAAGAGGAAGTTCGACGAACTGAAGGCAACAACTCCTCGAGCACCTACCCTCGAGAGGGTTAAAGGAAGATCAAATCCGATTACCTTCTACCTCGAGGAACTTCCCGGTGGGGCACCGAACGCCAACATCCCCCTCCTGATCCGGGCGCAGATGGCCAATTTCGACGTCCATAGAATTTTGGTCGACCAGGGGAGCTCGGTGGACATCATGTACGTCCACCTCTTCGAGACCCTCCAGCTAACCAAGCAACACTTGTCCCCATACGTAGGGTCAGACCTACAAGGCTTCAACGACGCGACCACCAGACCATGGGGTTTCGTGGAGTTGATGGTCACCTTCGGGATTGAGGAAACTGCCCGACAGGTGAAGACGCGTTTCTTGGTGGTGGACTGCCCGTCCCTCTACAACTGTATAATGGGGAGGACCACGTTGGCGGAACTGACGGCCGTACCATCAACGGTCCACCTGAAGATGAAATACTACACGAAGCGCGGACGTGTGGTCACTCTCCACGGAGACATCAACGCGGCCAGAAGATGTTTCGACGCAGCAATCAGGGGTCTGAGTGTCGTTGGCGGCGTCAAATCCAAGACTCGGGCCGAGACACCTCCAGACGTCGTGCAGGCTCCACTCCTGCCGGTCAGCGCGGTCGACCTCGACAACAGATTTCCCGGGGAACAGGAAGAAGCTGCAGGCGAGGACCTCCCAGTTGAAGTCAACGGGCAGCCTCTCCACCCAACGCGCCCCGTCCCAGATGGAGATTTCAAGCTGGTTCCCCTCGGCGACAGCCCAGACCGAAGCGTGAAGATTGGCTCTGGACTCCCCGACCTGGCGAAGAGGCAACTGAAGGCATGCCTCCGAGAAAATGCAGATTTGTTCGCCTGGAGTGCTGCAGAGATGCCCAGACTGGACCCTGAAGTAGCTTGTCATCAGCTGACTATAGATCCGGCCGCTAGGGCTGTAGCTCAACGTAGGCGTAGGCAGTCTCCGGAAAAAATGGAGGCTGCTGAAAAAGCTGTAAAAGACCTCCTAGAGGCAAACTTTATTTCCGAGGCCAAGTACACAACTTGGCTCTCAAATGTTGTACTCGTTAAGAAAAATAATGGAAAATGGAGGATGTGCGTTGACTACACGGATCTTAACCGGGCATGCCCGAAAGACTCTTATCCCTTACCTAACATCGATCAACTGGTCGATAATTCTGCAGGATTCAAATTACTATCCTTTATGGATGCCTATTCGGGGTATAACCAAATCCCCATGGACGAGGCCGACAAGCAGCATACCGCTTTCATGACCGAATCGGGCAACTACTACTATAACGTAATGCCCTTAGGCTTGAAAAATGCTGGCGCCAACTACCAACGGATGATGAACAAGGTCTTCCGGGCAGACATCGGCGACGTACTCGAGGTTTACATGGACGACATGATCGTCAAATCTTCCGAAGAAGTCGACCATGTCGCTCACCTCCAGAAAGTGTTTGACACGGCGAGGAAATGTCGCATAAGGTTCAACCCCGACAAGTGCACCTTCGGTGTTCGCGCGGGGAAGTTCCTCGGCTTCTACCTCACGGAGAGGGGCATCGAGGCGAACCCCGACAAATGTAGGGCATTCTCCGAAATCCCTACCCCGAACTCGAAGAAGTCGATCCAGTCACTCAACGGAATGTTGACTGCTCTCTCCCATTTCGTGGCCAAATCTGCTCAGTATGCACTCCCCTTTTTCAAGCTTCTCCGGCAGAAGGCGACTTTTGAATGGAGTGAAGAATGCGAACAAGCCCTCCTCCATCTAAAACAAGTCTTGTCACAACCCCCGGTCTTGTCCCGACCAGATACCGGGGAAACGCTTTTCTTATACCTAGCCGTCACCGGCGAAGCGGTGAGTGCTGTCCTTATACGGGAGACCCCCGACGGATAGAAACTGATTTATTTCACGAGCAGAGCTCTTCAGGGCCCCAGCTCAGATACCAACAGATTGAAAAGGTCGCCCTGGCCCTCGTATCTGCAGCCAGAAGATTACGTCATTACTTCCTGGCCCACACAATCGTGGTGAGGACAGAGCAGCCCATCAGACAGCTCCTCAGTCGGCCAGATATGGCGGGGAGAATGCTCCGGTGGTCTCTCGAGCTATCCGAGTTCGACCTTCGATACGAAGGAAGAAAAGCCTTGAAAGCCCAAGTACTGGCCGACTTCGTAGCGGAAATGACCGTCCCTGAATCCTCGACCAGTGGCTCCCAGAAATGGACGATTTACGTCGACGGGGCCTCCAGTGCAAAAGGTAGCGGAGCGGGCATTATCCTCGAAAACGAGCAGGGCATCCTGATAGAGGTCTCCCTCGAACTGTCCTTCAAGACATCGAATAACCAAGCTGAATACGAGGCCTTCCTCGCGGGACTTCGACTTGCGGAAGACCTTGGCGCAAAAGAAGTCAAAATCTTTACAGACTCCCAGCTCGTGGCGTCACAGGTTCGGGGAGAATTCCAGGTCAAAAACGATAGTCTCATCTAGTACCTAACCTTGGTGCAAGAAAAGTTGAAGAAATTTGTCTCCGCGGAAGTAGCTCACATCCCGCGCGAGCACAACACTCGAGCAGGCGTGCTTTCCAAGCTTGCGAGCACTAAGAAAAAAGGAGGGAACAAATCAGTTATCCAGGAGATACTGACTCAACCAAGCATAAACAAAACCGCACCGACCACAGAGGTCAACGCAATTGGGGACGCAAACTGTTGGATGACCCCAGTTTACGAATACTTGACGATGGACAAACTGCCCGACGATCCTAAAGAAGCGGGGATAGTCAAGAGGCGGGCATGTGCGTATACCGTCGAGGATTCTCCATTCCCTTACTCCGGTGTGTCGAAGAAGGCAAAGTTTCGGGGATTCTCCAAGAAATCCACGAAGGGATCAACGCCCAGCACCTCGGCGGAAGGTCCCTAGCCCGAAAAGCACTTCGAGCAGGGTATTATTGGCCCACTATGCAACATGATGCAAATGAGCACGTTAAGAAATGCGACCGCTGCCAAAGACACGGAGACATGCACCTCGCTCCTCCAAACGAGCTTAAGTCATTGTCGTCCCCGTGGCCATTTGCGTGGTGGGGAATGGATATCCTCGGACCTTTCGTCATGGGGTCGTACCAAAACAAGTACCTCATCGTCGGGGTGGATTACTTCACGAAGTGGATTGAGGCCGAGGTGCTGGCCAAAATCACTGCTTTCAACGTACTCCGTTTCTACAAGAGAAACATCCTCGCCCGATTCGGGGTACCCCAAGCCATTGTCACGGACAACAGGACGCAGTTCACCGACAGGAACTTCCAAGACTTCGTCGCCAAACTGGGCACAAGACAGCACTTCACGTCGGTCGAACACCCTCAAACCAACGGGCAGGCCGAAACAGCGAACAGAGTGATACTCCGGGGACTGAAGCGACGACTCGGCGAGGCCAAACAACGGTGGGTCGAGGAGTTGCACAGCGTCCTCTGGGTGTATCGAACAACCCCACACTCCACGACCGGGGAGACCCCGTTTCGCCTAACGTACGGAATCGAGGCAGTTATCCCCGTGGAGATCAGGGAACCCTCGAGGAGGACAGAAGCTCCCCTCGACGAGGAAACAAACAACGAAGCCCTGCGAGAGGAACTCGACCTTGTCGAAGAGATAAGGACCGGCGCTTCCCTCCAAGAATCCTCTTTAAAACAAAAAATAACTTTGCGTTATAATGACAAAGTTATCAAACGAGAATTCCAAGTTGGCAGTCTTGTCCTACGGAGAAATCAGAAAGATTCACGCGAAGGAAAGCTGGCCACAAACTGGGAGGGCCTATACCGCGTCGTCGCAAAGACGGGGACGGGTGCCTATTACCTCGAAAACCTCCACGGTGAACAACTTGCTCGACCATGGAATGCTGAGAAGCTCAAACAATATTACAGTTAGACACTGCCCGGGACAGTACAACGTCGCGACCACGGGGGCGTGCAACGGTACATGTGCGACACCTCTATATAACACACGACGGCCAAAAACCACGAAGTGTGTGCATGAGACTTTTTGGCCCGACGAGGAGGCCTCAATCGAGCTCCGTCGCCGACGTACCAATTAGGCAGAACACCCAGCTCGCGATGGGAAGTTCACGCCACGGAGCTAAGACCTCGACCGACGTCTTGGCCTCGTTGAAGGTCGGGGTACAACCCCCGACCAATCGACTAGCTCTCTCCGCAGTCGAGGATCATCAAAGTCGAGCAAACTCCCAAGGCGCCAGTGATCTCAACTACTTAGGCAAAAATAAGTAACGTATAAAATATCACACACAAGCAAAATTAATAAAGAGGCATAACGAAGTATGAAAATCGGGCAAAGCCCATTGTACGAATGTTACATATATAAGCCCACGAGCCGGGCAAAAATAACCACTGTGCGAATATTACATCAAGTAAGCCCACAAGCCGGGCAAAAACAACAAAATGGCACGCAGGCCAAGCAAACTATATTCCTACTCTGCGGTAGTCTCGGCGGCGTCTGGCCCACCTCCCTCGTTGGCATTCCCTCCTTGCCCGGGCGGCACTATCCGGCCGTCGACCACCTCGTAGTCAGTATCTGCCCCATCGGTCACCAGGTCGGGATTTAGGATCCGAAGCTGCGCCACCGCATTTCGGAACCCTATGCCCGCAGTTTCAAGAGCATCATCCTCGGCTAGCCGGAGATCCTGCTCAAGTCTCCTGAGTTGGGCCACCAGCGCCGCTCGGGTTGTCAGGAGCTTATCTTCTTCAGTTTCTCCTTCAGCCGGCCGAACAACATCCTCTAACTCGGCAACCCTCTCCCTGAGCCGCTTCTCCTCAGCCTCCAGCTCGGCGATCCGGGCAACATGGCCTTTCTCCGTTTCCTCGGCTTCCTTTAGCTTGGTCTCAGCCCGCCGCTGCTGCTCGCTCTGTTTTTTGATCAGGTCCCTGCATTCCTTCAACTCTTTGCGCAGGTTGAGCAGCTCAGCATCCAAGATCTCGAGCTTTTCCTGCAGCCGAGAAAGTTCAGCAGCGGGGCGAGTCTCATCGTTCAGGACAATGGCGGTCGAGCAAAGCCGCATGACCGCGGACATGTCTTCAAAGATCGTTTTCCTCCTCGCTTCCGCGGCGGCCCCCAGCACAGCTTGGATTTCAGAGGGAGGGACGCGAGGATAGATGACTTCAGAGAAGAAGCGAGGCTTTTGATGGCATGGTGGGAGTTCAAAGCTTGAAGGAGGTGGGGGACTGTCTTCGTTGCCCAGGTCGACGATCTTTGTCGTTTCGGCGTCCCTTGAGCACCCGGAGACTGGCTTCCAGCAGGAGGTGTCTGCCTGTCCGAAATCCCCGACACGGTCGCAGTCGGCTGAGATTGGCTGGAACCTTCGGGCATCGCGGCGGAGGAAACGCCCTCAGGCACGACCCTAGAAGGAGCAACATCTTGACCCTTTGAACGAGATGCCTCTCCCCGGGCCTGCTCTTCCCGAGCCCTCTTCGCCTTCAACTTTTTGAGTCTCTCCTCGGCTCCGGCCATTTTTCCTGCAAGAAAAAAAGAAAACATTAGTAAGGCAAGGTATACAGACGCGAGGAAGGATAAGATCGTGGATGTTTTCACCACCTAATAACTCGACTGCTTCTTCGTCGGAGAAGGTTTCGAGCAGAACACGGGTATTGATCAAACGACGTTGTTTCTTCACCTGCCCGTCTGCACCCGTTATAGGCTCGCCGCCCAGCGTTTCGTACCGGGCTTCATTGAAGCTCTCGACGAAAGCGACGATTTTATCGTAAGCTGCCCGGTCGTCGACGTCCAACTGATTATGTTGCACTTTGTATTTGTCAACTCCCTTCTTGAAGTGTTCCTCCGTCCAGTACAGGGGGAACCTCGGCTCCAGAACCTCCTCGGAGCGACCGTCGACCTCGCGGGTGACTTTCCGGTACAGCGAGTGGATAGCTTCAAGGGTGACCGGCTTCACGAAATAGTAGCGGAATTTGAAGTCCCGGACGGAATCTAAATACGTATGGAACAAAGCTTTGCTTTGCTTGAAGGACACCCATTCGTGTCGTCCACCAGCCGACGACCGTTGAAGATGGAATATCCGAAAGAAGAGGGACACTGTCGGAACGATTTTTAAGTGCTTACAGACGAGCTCGAAGGCCCGGATGAAGGCCAGCGAGTTCGGGTGAATCTGCGACGGGGCCAGCTTCAACCAAGCGAAGATCCCCTCTTGTAAGTCCGTGAAGGGCAGCCTCCACCCCGCCTTGTCGAACATGAATTCATATAACGGGATGCGCATTCCTCGGTAAGGCGAACATATCCGATGATGCTCCTCTGGGCGGAAAACCTTCCAGGATTTGTCGGACCCGATGAGCCTATGCTCGACGGTGCAGAATGCGTCGTCCACGTCTTTGTAGACGAAGATAGACGACATCTCCAGGGCTTCTTCACAGACCCACTCCTCGAGCGGGCGCTCCTGTGCGAAAGCCATGTGAGCCATAGGGGATTCGGGTTGGTCGTCTTCTTCGAAGGATCCTACGGCCACCTTCGCAGCCAAATCGTCCATTTACCTGAAAAGCAGAAGGAAACGGTGAATTCGATGGGTCATATCAAATTCACCCCTCCACCGCTGTTCAAGCGAACGGGCGAGGAAGGGGCAAGGCTCTCTCAGCTCCCCGACATAACCGGCCGAGGATCAACATGTTCACCGGGGAACTCATCGCCTCCCTAGAAAATTTTGCCCCCGTGTTCTCGTGACGCTAACGAAAAGAGTAAATATTGGGGACCCCGAGACATTCAACGTGTCCCCGAGATGTTCATCCCTAGTCCCCGAGATATTCAACAAAAGCGGGTGAAATTCTTAGCACCCCCTCTTTCAACAACTAAAGATTCCCGCCGTATTCGCCAGGAATCCCTTCATTTCTCGTGGGAACTTCATCAGTTCACCAAGGAAATGCTATACCCTAGGTAAAATTAAAAGGAAACGCAAGAAAAAGATCAGTTTTGGAACAAATACCTTATAAGCGGCGGCTTAGGGTTCCGGCACGGAGTTTCCGGCGGTTGACGGCGGCGAACAACTACTGTAGAAGGTAGAGAGAGAAGGAGCGAGATTGTTGAGAGAGAAACGGAAAAGTGAGAAATGAGCGAGGGGAGGAGTTTTTATAAGGGTTCTCGCGGAACTCGAGGGACATAGGGCACTTGAGTGCACTACCCTAGCCAGCCTCCCTAGGCAATAATGGCAGACGACACGTGGCACACATGCTGCCGCTCATCTTCCCACGCGTGTCGTTTCAATTTTCCCCAACATTTCGAATCTGAAACCCCTCATCTCCCCGGCGTTACGACCAAACGCAACTATCCGATGCCCGACTTATATGCGACTGTAGGAACGTCGAGCACGAGAATGGCCTCCTCGATTCCTCTCTTGGCGTATCCCTGACATGACCATAACCCTTAAGTCATTGCTCTGACATCTCAGAGCAACAACTTGGGGGGGCTACTATTCTGGACTGGGCCGAGGCTGCCCAACAGTCGAGCAGGCCCAACCCATACAGCCTGGGGAGGCCCAATAAGGCCCTTCTACAAGACACGCGACTGTCACGAGCTAGCCACAGTTTCGCCGGGCACTTAAGCAGTGTCGGGCACTTGGGACAATAGGAGAGGAGGACATCACACCCTGCTGAGAGGTGACTCCTCGACTAGCTTCTCCCCCGCGAGCATGCTACACATCACTCCTCGACAGACTATCTCCTCCCCGCGAGGCCATGCCCGTCCCACGGGCATCGTCTCTCCTCGACGCATAAGTCTCCTCCTCGCGAGGAGTATACAGGATTCACATCTCCTCGACCGCAAGAGGCTCCTCCCCCGCGAGGAGCACCCAACGGTCCATCCCGCGTGGACACGTTCCAAGTAACTTCCCACTTCCGAAAGATTCGGTCTGCCCTACTTTCGGAAATCTAGGAGCAGTTACTCTAGGGCGAAGACCACATGCTGGTCTTCACTACTACATGTAAGCCCTAGCAGTTACTTGGAGTGGGCCTAGTTGATCCAGCCCATTGCAGGTAACCGTTGGCCCTGCGCTTGGGGCTCTCTATAAATACCCTCTCATTTGAGAGGGTCAGGTTAGACAATTTCTTCCTACCTTTCACGCTTTCTGTATTTGCTGATATTCTATACACTCTCTCACTTGAACGTCGGAGTACCTTGCAGGTACACCCCCCCCCCCCCCCCCCCCGTCTCTCATCACCATCAGAGCTGCCGTTCCAGACGCCGTTGGCCACTATCACTGTCTGATCCAGGTACGATCAGGGAGTATAGGGAGTTACAAGACGGAGAGGTTGTGAGTTCGAATCCCACCTTTTTCATTTTTAATGTTGTATTTGTTTTATCTTTACTACTAACTCTTTTTTATTTTTATTTTTAATAAAAAATCACAAAAATATCATTTTTTAATTTTCGTATTTGTATTTAATGCAATTTTAAAAATATGATTTTTTCATTAAAATCAATATATTATGGAAAAAATCTCAAAAATCATAAAAATAAAAATAAAACTCAATCAAATCTTTTTTTTCTCATTATCATTATTAGGATATTTCTTTTATTTAAAATATTAATTTTTTTATTTAAATTCACCAAGCCATGAATCCATCCAGATTCATTTGCTTGGCCTCCAAGAAATAGAGGAAAATTAGGTCAGATTAAAACCTTCCTAAACTGAAAAATTTTATTCAATGTCTGACCTAATTTTTTATCTATAAATAGACTCTATTTTCCACATTTGAAGGCACCCACAAATTCACAATAATCAGTATAAAAAAGGTTGTTGTTCTTCACATTGAAGAACAACAACACTAAAAGGGGGCAATTTTACAAACCATACGATAAAAAGTTGTTGTTCTTCACATATCGAAGAACAACAACAATAAAACCCTCAACAATAAAACCCTAAACCTTCAACAACCCTAAACCTTCAACATCCCTCCGAGTCAAAAGGGAAAAGGAAAGGAAAAGAGAAGGATACAAGGAAATCACCACCAAGAGGAAAAGGCAAAGAAGAGAAAAAGACACAAAGGGAAAAGAAGGGGAAATGGCACAAAGGGAAGGGAAAAGGGAGTGGAAAACAACTTAAATGGGTCACGACATTTCAGGTTGGTATTTCTAAACCGTTGATTATCTATCGTATATAATTACACTTGAATTATTGTTTGGATTGCGATTTGGATTCCGATTTAATTATTGTGGGTTTTGTTCTTAATCAATCAAGTATTGGTGTATATGATTAATCTGACTTGAATATTTTAATTTTGCTTTTTGTATACGATTAAAATTTACTTAAGTCTCTTATAATTTTGGATTTATAATAATTTTTTTTTTAAATGTGGGTTTATTTATGTTTGTTATAAATTTATTTTTAATAATTTTGGGTTCTAAAATTGGTTTGTTTATTTGGAAATTATTATTATAATTTACTTTAAAAAGATAATTGGAATCAAATTATTTTTCTTAGGAATTTTTAATTTGGAATAAAAATGCTAAGGGATGTTTAAGGGATTAAAAATCATTTTAGTTTTTTTTAATAATTAAATTAATTACTTAATTTAAGTTGTTAAAGTAGGTCTTAGTTTTTTAGTTTTTTTAACAATTAAATTAATTACTTAATTTAAGTTGTTAAAATAGGTTTTAATTTTTTTTAGTTTTTTTAACAATTAAATTAATTACTTAATTTAAGTTGTTAAAATAGGTTTTAATTTTTTAGTTTTTTTTAACAATTAAATTAATTACTTAATTTAAATTGTTAAAATAGGTTTTAATTTCTAGTTTCTTTTTAACAATTCAATTAATTACTTAATTTAATTTGTTAATTAATTTTCACTTAGAGTTTTGTTTTTTTAATAAGTAAGGTTTAGGAAATAGGATTTTAAGGATTTTAATATTAAAATAAATAATTACTTTCTTTTATATTTTTTATGAAGGGTTTATATACTTAGGTTAATTTTTTATAAAATCTATACTTAGGATTTATTTCAAGGAATTTACTTTTTATAAAATATAGGGTTGGGATAAAAATAAATTGAATTTTTATTTAACTTTACTTTTGGGATATAAATATTTTTTTTAGGGATTATTTGGAATTTAGATATTATTCTTTTATGTGGATTAATCTGGATATAAATTTTGTTTTTTATCATAATGACATGTTTAACTTTTTATTTCCTTTTTCTGTGAAAATTAGAAATTTGCTTTTCAAAGGATATTTAAGGAATTTTTCTTTAAGGGATTTTAACTTGGGATAAAGCTCTTGGTCCGAGAGCCTAAATAAGGGATAGGGGATAAGGATTTAGGGATATCACTCTTGATATCCGAGAGTATAAATAAAAGGATTAAGGGATAAAGCTCTTGGTTCGAGAGCCTAAATAAAGGATGAGATAAGGGATATAACTCTTGATATCCGAGAGTATAAATAAAAGGATTAAGGGATAAAGCTCTTGGTCCGAGAGCCTAAATAAGGGATAGGGGATAAGGATTTAGGGATAGCATTCTTGATATCCGAGAGTATAAATAAAATGATTAAGGGATAAAACTCTTCCTCCGAGAGTCTAAATAATGGATAGGGATTTAAGGGATAGAACTCCTCATCTAGGAGTATAAACACTAGATTTAAGGGATATAACTCTTTATCCAAGAGTATAAATAGTGGATTGGGTTTAGGATTAGGAATGAGAATAGGATTAGGGGGTAGGAATAGGGAGGTGAACTACGGTTACTCTGATCCTTTAAATTGAAGGTACGTAGGCATAGGGTTGTAAACTCTAGCGAGTATAATTAATAAAAAAACTTAGGTTTTCCTGTAACTTAGACAAACAAGTATACCCTAAATTCAAAGGTGGGTCCCATTGAGTACAATGGAGGTGAGGGGTGCCTAACACCTTCCCCTCACTTAACCGACTCTCGAACCGTAGGAATCTCTGCCCTTGGGGTTAAGGATTTTTAGGTTTATCATTATTTCCCTTAAAAAATATGGTGGCGACTCGAAAATTTTTGCCGGCCGCGGCAGATACCATTATGTAACGCCCCAAATTGCCTTCAGGATTACTGACTGACCCCACAAACTAATACAGATATTTTCAGCATAGTTTGTCCTCACTCACATGCTTTATGGGAAATTTCCCAGAAGATCACCCATTCCAAAATTGCTCCCAAGTCAAGCACGCTTAACTGTAGAGTTCTTATGGAATGGGCTGCCGAAAAGAAAATGCATATTGTTGGTACAGGTAGTACCAATTAATCCTTATAAGCCTTCCTTCAACCATGCAGTCCCATACTTGCACAGCCTCAGGATCTCTCTTATTCTGATGTGAATTCAATTTTCCCCTAGAAGGGGCTAGGAGTGTCTCATTGTCATGCCTCGTGCACTGACAACCACTCCCTCGCCCTCAGGTGTTACATGTAACCACTCTCCGCACTCTTCGGCCTCGGGTGTTACACCACTTCTAAATCAAATGTTTGTACTCATTGGGGTAGGACTGGTCACACCATTGAGGTTTGCTATAGAAAACATGGTTTTCCACCTCACTTTAGAAAAAGTTTAATGGCCAATAATGTTGCCACAAATGATGCTAATGATAATAAAAGTACACTTATCCAACAACCAACTGCCACTAATGGTTCCTCTCCAATTACTTAAGATCAATTTGAGAAACTAGTGACTCTTTTTCATAATTCATCTCTTCATCAAGCTTCAACTCCTGCAGTTTTCAATCAGGTTGGCTCCTCTTCATTCACAAGTCATTCACCTTTGAATGACAACGGTAGTTCTCATTCTTTTGTATATAAATGTTGTACTTTAAACTCTTGGGTCATAGATTCACGAGCTAATGATCATACTTTCTCCTCAAATGTTTGGTTTCATTCTTGCAATGCAATCAATCATATCAATGTTAAATTGCCTAATGGACATTTTGCATTAGCAATACACATTGGTACAATCATGTTTTTCCTTACTTTCTTCATAACAAATGTTGATGATTTTAGTAGGTATACTTGGATCATTTGAATGAAATCCAAAGTTGAAACTAGGCAAAATGTTGTTAATTTCATTAAAATGGTTGAAGTTCAACATAATTAAAGCATTAAAGTCATAAGAAGTGACAATGGTCATGAGTTTATTACGCCAAATTTCTATTCTTCTCAAGCCATTTCACACCAAACCAATTGTGTTGAGTCTCCTCAACAAAATGGGAGACTGGAGATAAAACACCAGCATATTTTGAACATAGCAAGAGCTTTAATTTTCCAATCTAATACTCCTAAATGTTTTTGGTCATATGCAATAAATCACGCTGTTTACATCATGAACAAAGTTACTAGCCATATTTTAAACAACAAATCACCTTACTATCTCCTGTTTAATGAGGAACCTGATTTGCATGTTTTAAATTTTTTGGAACTTTAGCATATGCATCAACAATTCAATCTCATAGAACAAAACTTGATTATAGAGGTAGAAAGTGTGTTTCCTTGGATTTCAAGCAAGCTGTCAAAGGTGCAATTCTCATAGGCCCAAACAACAATGAAATTTTTCTGTCAAGAAATGTTATCCACCATGAATTTTTTTCCCTTACAAGCCAAATTGGAATTATGACACCACTTCAAATTTTAGACTTTCCCCATTTCCTAAAACAATTCTACCCGAACCATCACAACCCGAGCCATCAACAATCTCACAAAGTGAACCTTCACATACATAATCAACACAACCATCTTCACTTTTTGAGAATCTAGATACTAATCCCCAAAACATTGACCAAGACACTAACCTTCAAAGACCAATTAAGAACATACATCCTCTAGCTCATCTTAAGGAGTATGTGTGCAATTCTTCAAACTCTTCTGGTCAGTCATCATTTTCATGTATTATCTATCCAATTTCTTCTTTTCATTCCTTCAATTTTCTACCACCTTCTCATAGAGTATTTATTACACTAGTAACAAATGATTCAGAACCAAAATGCTATGAAGAAGCTTGCGAGAATGAAAATTGGCAATGAGCCATGAATCATGAATTGGAAGCACTAGCTATCAATGGAACATGGAAATTGGTTGACTTGCCACCAAATGTTAATCCTATTGACAACAGATGGTTTTACAAAATTAAGCACAAGCCTGGTGGATCTGTTGAGATATATAAGGCAATGTTGGTTGCTAAAGGTTACAACCAAGTTGAAGGATTGGATTTCTTTGAGACATTCTCACTAGTTGCAAAGTTATCCAGTGTCAGAGTTTTGCTTGCAGTGGCTTCCATAAAATATTGGCATTTACATCAACTTGATGTAATTGATGCTTACTTGCATGGTGATTTAGAGGAAGATGTGTCCATGTGTGTTACTCAAGGAATCAAATGCACCCAAGCCAAATCAAGTTTGCAAGCTTGTTAAAAGCCTTTATGGTTTACAACAAGCAAATGGGAAATGGTATGAGAAACTTACTTCCCTGCTTTTGAAACTTGGTTATATACTCAATCAAATTTAGATTATTCCATGTTCACTCTTTCAAAAGATTATCCGATCACAGTCTTACTTGTGTATGTAGATGATGTTATTCTAGCAGGAACTTCCTTATTAGAATTTGACAGGATCAAAGGTATTCTACATAACAACTTTAAAACCAAGGACCTAGGAATTCTAAAGTACTTCCTTGGTATTGATGTGGCATTATTCAAGAGAAGGAATTGCCATTTCAAAAAGAAAGTAATGTCTGGATTTATTACATGACACATGTTTACTTGCATCCAAACCTGCTGCTACACCTTTGAATCCTTTAATAAAACTGCATCAAGATGGAATCAATCCCTTTGCAGACATCACATCATACATAAGACTCATTGGTAGATTATTGTATTTGAATAACACAAGGCCAAACATTACTCTTGCAACACAACAATTTAGTCCATTTCTTTAAAACCCTACACAACTGCATTATAACATAACTTGTAGAGTCATCAGGTATTTGAAACAAAATCCTGGCAGAGGTAGGTATGATATTTCCTAGGTCTTCAAAAAATGCAAATTCTAAGGGTACTCTGATGCAGGATGTACTGATTCTAGGAAATCCATATTAGGTTATTGTTTCTCCATTGGTTCCTCCCTTGTGTTAATGAAAACAAAGAAGCAGACAACAATCTCTAGGTCCTCTTCTACATTACTTGTTGTAAGCCAGTTGTTTTGTATTGTGTCACTCAAAGTGCATTGCACATAGCTTCAAATCCCATTTTCCATAAAAGAACAAAATATCTTGAGATTGATTCTCATCTAGTAAGAGACAAGGTTCAACAAGGAATTCTGAAGTAGTTATCATCTTCTCAAGTGCAGTTGGAAGATTTTCTTACCAAACCTTTGAGCACAAACAAGTTCAATAACTTCATATCCAAACTTGACATGCTAGACATATACTATGATTAAGCTTGAGGGAGGCTGTTAAAAGTATGAAGCAAACTAGCTGCAATGTGATGATGTTTTAAAGCCCTTTCATCTTGTAACAAACTTACTTAATTAGTTAGAGTTAGTTTGAGTTTGTTGAAATTATTTAAATTTAAATTTAGTTAGTTGGAGATACTTTACACACTGCTCCATTAATTATATAAGAGTGACTCATGTGCAATCTTATTTTTAACCTCAATCAATCTAATTTTGTGATTTTGAGTTTTCTCTTTTCTCTCTTTCTTTTTCTTCTTCTTCTTATTCATGATATTTTCAGTATCTTAGCAACTAATACAATAAAAATATTATAGATTAAATTATTTAGTTAATGTTTGAAAATAAAATATTATTTAACTATTTATAAATACTATATAATAAATTGAATACGAGAGAGTGTAGAATTTTCTTTAAAAATGAAGATATATGATTAAAAAATATTAGACAAACAAGTTTTCTAAAACAGAAAATAAAAGAAAAGACATACTACCTTAACTGTGAACAATTCTCTCTAACTCTATAGCATTTAGTTTATACAAATTAATTGTAGGTTGCATGTATGTCGATTGTGAATTTTTTTTTAATATAATGTATTTTAAAAAATAAAAAACCATAAAAACAAACATTTCAAATAAAGTATCAAAATGACATAGTTTGAAAATAATTTAATAGGGTAGCGCCATATGGTATGACGCCTCAGGTATAGGGAAAAATCCTAAATGCCAATCCATATGGCGCCTTGGTTCAAATCATGCCCTAATTTTATGTTTTTTCTTTACAGGGGAGGCGCCATATGGTATGGCGCCTTAGTTCCTCTTCCCTTTTTTTTTTTTTAAAATTATTATTTAAATTTGGAAATTAAAAAATTTAATAAAAAAAATGAGGGTATCCAAAAAAACATAACCATGTTCAGAATAAAAATTAGTACAATTGACGGTAAAGAAATATTTAACGATCGTGCATATCTAAACGTCCACCAGTTCCACATGTCGGGGCTCTTACGCGACGTCTTTGTCTACCACGATTTTGTTGAGGTGTGCCTAAACTTTGCGTCTGCTGAGATGGTCTCGGCGTATTAGAAAATTTTTGAAGCATCTGTCCCTAATAACCGGGGGGGGGGGGGGGGTTGCCGCCAACAGCGCTTCC
This sequence comes from Lathyrus tuberosus, assembly GCA_022829125.1. Lineage (NCBI taxonomy): Eukaryota > Viridiplantae > Streptophyta > Magnoliopsida > Fabales > Fabaceae > Lathyrus > Lathyrus tuberosus. The sequence continues at coordinate 991,098 of JALAZF010000122.1, read as the reverse complement.
GAAATCTAGTTGCATGCCTATGTTTTCGTAGTTTGTAATGGGGGTTGGGTTGGTTGTGGACGGTATGGTTGGCCGAAATGTTGCATTGAAGGGTGTTGGTACCGATCCAGTGGTTGATTTGGGGTTTGGTAGTCGAATAGTGAGTGAGTTTGTTGGTCATAAGACGATTGTGTTTGCTGGTTATAGGACGCTTATGTGTTCATTTGCGGGGGGCTATGGTGGGATGGGGTGGGTTCGAACGAGTTGTCAGGGCTATAAGCATTAGTTGGGTCGGTGTAGGTGGTTTGGGGGTAGGGGTAAGGCTCTTCTTGTTGTGAAAGGGTTGGTGGCATGAAAGTGTTACGGCTTTGTGAATGGGTTGATTCGGTTTGTCCACATGGTTGCTGGGTATAATAAGGTATATGATGTTGGTCATGTGGCTGGGCATGTTGCTGTGAGGAAGAGGCACGGTGGCGCGGATCAATTAGATACGTCGGCTGAGAAAGGAATTGTTGGGGGTGTTGTAACAGACCTAAACCAAGTCATATATTATTAAGTTGGTATAACATCTTCCACAACAGGGTCGGATAAGATGTGCTAGTGTCGATTCTCCCAGTGTTCACACATCTCTGTTGCAAAGTTCGTCCAGTAACCCACGACCCACTGTGTGTCCACTCTACGTAGATGTCACTGTCCCAAACGTGTCGTAGCGACCGAAATATTCTGATGCATTCCGGAATGCCGTTTTACCCGATCGCTTTGATGCATCTCCACAGTGGTGAACCAAATGATTGGTGTCTTTGACGTCTACACTGTAACATCATTCACGTTTGGGACGTGGTCGAGACCCTCGTACGACCTCCAGACAAACTACAAAAAGAAAATAATATTTAATTAGAAATTCGGCGGTGCTGCAATTCATTAGACAAAATTATGGTATTTCAAGAAAAAATTACATCGTCTGGGCCAATGTGATCTATTAGGTTGCGGTAGACAGTTATTGCACTCCTGGGATTTCGATGATAACTCATTCCCGAAACTGACCACCTAAAAAACGTGACACAAACAAGTTAGTTACAAATAAACATCTCATTAAACGACATAAGTTAAGTTCGAGTAGTAAAATTGAGCGTACTTGTTTCCGTAGGGAAAAGTGAATGAATTCCGGTTAATAGGAGCCAGCGTTGGCATTCTGGACCAACCCCACGCTTGAAGGAGATAAGCGCAGCCATAAAAAGTACAAGTGTCTTTTTTTTTGCAGTTTTACAGAGTGAACTATAGAGATGGGCCAGGATAGCTGAACCCCAACTATATTCGCTCACTTTGTTGATGTTAGACAACAAAGGTAAATACATAATATTAACACTATTTCCAGTACTTTTTGGAAATAAAAAGTGATCGAACAAAAGCATTAAATAGCACCGAGTTTTTATTATCTTGTAATACGGGACGGTTTCCTCGTCTAATACAATAGACTGGTAGTATTCTTTAAGGTATTTTAAGTTAATACCTTGGCCCCTAGGTTCAAGTGCATCGAGACTGAGCGGTGTGCCCAACAACTCATCACACAGTTGGTTGTTTACAAATACATTCCCGTTGACGGCCTTTCCGTGGATGCTTAGGCCAAGCAACATATAAACATCTTGGAGGGTGACCGTGCATTCACCGAATGGAAGGTGAAATGTGAGGGTCTCAGGCCTCCATCGTTCTAGCAAAGCTAGAATGAATTTTGGGTCAACCGTGTATGACGTGATTTTAATCAACTCACCAAATCCACATGCAGTTAGGTATTCTTCGATGAATGGGTCGTGTGGCATGTATTCGTTCCCACGACAACGGAACCTTGATACCTCCTGAACAAAAATATAAATAACATTAGTTATAGTAAAAGATGGTTCTAGGTTTAGGAAGACAAAACGAACCAAAGTCATGGCACTTACAAAGTCTGCAATGTTTTCCGGTGTGTCTCTGTGATCGTTTCCCATGGTGAGTTAAGAAATTTTTTGGTATGAAGAAGAAGAGGTTGTAATGGATGCGAATATTTTGTGATTTGAGTAGAAGAGTTTGAGTAGAAGAGTTTGTGATAAGAAGATTTTGTGAAGAGTTATTTGGTGGAGAGAATGTATTTATAATGGTGAAGAATGAGATGAGGGGGGTCACATGATATTACATGCATTCTTGGTCATTGTGTAATGAATCTCTTAGGTGTTCTCTTGCATGCATGCTTTGGAATTGTAGTGTAACAAGTGTAGTCATAGAGAGAAGTGTATTACTTCTTCGTGTGATGTGAGGAGTGTAAGGAATCTAGCTGACAATGCATGTAACCCCATGTGAAAATGCAAGGCTAGTGTAGTCTTTTGATCTCGTAGACTGTGCAAATGAATAGTGGAAGGCTAGTGTAGGCATGCAGACTTGTGTGGTCTTGTCAAGGCTAGTGTAGGCATGCAGACTTGTGTGGTCTTGTCAAGGCTAGTGTAGGCATGCAGAGCTTTAGAATCACTTATTTCGTGGAGTGTGAGAAGTGTGGTTAGAGAGTCACATGAGAAAGTGAAGGCATGATAGTATTGTCACATCCTTTGTTAACATTTTCTTCCAAACACTAAACCTTGCCAATATAAATAATACCAATAAAAATAATAACAATAATGAAAAAGCATTCTGAAGTGTGGTCTTGTCATAATGGTAAACCATTCTGAAGCAATTAAACTCTCAAGACACGTTACTTGTATCAACTATGAATAATAGTGCAGAGACGTGTTAAAGAATAGTGGAAGGCTAGTGTAGGCATGCAGACTTGTGAAGGCATGGTAGTATTGTCACATCCTTGGGAGATACTTGGCGTGGAAATGTGGTCTTGTCGCACAGAGAAGCACATGGTTCATGCAAGGCAATGGTAAACCATTCTGAAGCAATTAAACTCCCAAGAGACATAACTTGTATCTACTATACGCCTATTAATACACATGAAACATACAGCTTATGCTCACATCCTTGAGTTAACATTTTCTTCTAAATAATAAAGTTTGTAAAACATTTCTTCCAAACACAACCAACTATCTCTCTGTTCTTCACCAAGTCATTACTCTATGCAATGTCTACGACACTAGCTTTCAAGTGGTAGCAAGGGAGGACTACTAGCCTCCATACGAAGGCGAAATTGTGTGGCATAATGATTTGATGCAAAGAAATAAAAAGGGTTGCCCTAACAACACCCGTATTCGAACGGAGATGGATGCAGCAGACAAAATGGTAAGGTTATGTAGTTTGTGCCGCCAGCCAGGCCACAATCGTACCAAGTGTCCAAATATGGGCTCTAGCACAACATCATATTTTCAACTGTAAACTTGTCTATTTATAACAACAACAAATTTTATTTCATTGATGGCATACCTAATTGATTACAACGACATAACATAACATAACTTAATAGCTAAACATCAACAAATAACAACAACATAACCTGATACCAAATCAGAAAATAACAAGAACAAACCCAAATGAAACAACTCAACGAATCAGCTTATCTAGGATATTACAACCATCAACTGAATTTTCTGTGGTGTCAACATCATCATGAGGACACCAACATCATTTTCCACTTTTCTCCAAGTCTGGGTAACTCCGTTTGGACCTGACTGCTCAACCAACCTCTCAATCTTCCTGATCTTTTCACCTGCATCAAATTCTCCTTCTATCCAGCGGTAAAGTTCCCTATGCAAATGCTCTAACGTCTGCGTGTTCCAGAGTAACATCTTCATCGGAGGCTTGACAGCTGAGAATACAACTAGGGCATTTCTTTTCATCAGTGGAAATTCTGGAAACGGTTCCTCTGGTGTTGATGATGATGACGATGGACGATGATTTAACCACTCAGACATGGTGTTGAGAAGGGGAGAGATTAGGATATTGGTGAGGGAATGGAGGAAATTAGGGTTTTGGTGAGCAGTGTTGTGTAATAACAAATGAGGGTGAACCCTTATTTATAGGCACATGATACCCTATTAAATAATAAAATTAATTATATATTAAAATCAAAAATTTAAATCGTTAAAAAAAAAGGGATTGGCCTGAGGCGGCATACCATATGACGCCTCCCCTGAGAATTAGGGCACTCCTATTTACACTGAGTCGGCATCTCATATGGCTTGTGGCATTTTTCAGAAATTTTTTTGCCAGAGTCGTCATTCCTTTTTCCCAAACCATGTCAATTTGGTAATATCTTTGAAAGTATAATTTGTTTGGTATTTTTTTGAATAAGTGTGTTATATTAAAAAAAAATTGTCGATTGTTGCAACTATCATATGGCAATAAATAAAAAACTGGTGCAAAAGCACTTTGCTTCTGTAAAATAAATATAAAATAATCTTTCAGTGCATTCTAAAAATATTTGGTTAATTTAGAAAAACAAAAGAAATATATAAAGACAAAGATGAAAACTTGAAGGATGCATAATTTCCTTTGAATCTCAGTTCGAAAAGGTAGAATATGGAACTATGAGTAGACATATATTTTTTTTATACCATTGAGAAGGTAGAAGTTTGTTAAAAATTATAGACCCATCAAAAGAACAGAGAAACAAAGATTCAATAAGGTGTGAACGTAAAGTTTATTTAAGAATTTTATTGTAGAAGTCTCATGATATATTTCTAAGTGAATGGTGAGTTATAAAGTTTGTTGTTGAACATAACCATGTTTTGCTAACTTAATCAGAAGTACGTTTTTTATTGGCAAACCAAACTATCTCAAAAGATAATTTTGAACACATCCTTTTTTTAAAAGAAGGTGGACTTTCAGTTAGACAATTGATGCATGTCATTGAACTAGAGAAAAATGTGAAGCATAGTTATCTTCCATTTATTAAAAAGGATGTTCGTAATATTTTATTGAAAGCTAAGAAAAAAGTTGAAAGAAGTGATGTCATGAATCTTCTCAAGTATTTTGAGGATGCAAAAAATAGTTGCTCTAAATTTCAATATGCATATACACTGATGCAAAAAAAAAAGGTTAGAGCATATTTTTTAATCCTATGCTTCTTGTTTTGATTGGTGCCAAAAATATGGCGACGTTGTTATGTTTAATACTGCATACAAAGTCAGCTCTTATGAAATGCTATTTAGAATTTTTGTGGTTATGAATAGTCATGGAAAGACTATACTTTTTGACTGTGCTTTAAAACAATATATGCATTTCGTTGGTTAATCAAGGTAACTTTTAATCTTACATTTTTTTTTTGCTTTCCTTATATAATTTATTATTTGTTATAAATAATAGTAAATAGATGTGGATGTTCATTTACCCAACTTTCTATATTCCTTAACTCTTATGAGTTAATCTTCTAACCTTTGTGTATTCCTTAAGTTAATGGTTATTCAGTGGTCATGTACTATAAATAAGATGCACATTGCAATGTAAAGTGAACTTTTGAAGAAGATAGTATAATATTACTTTCTCTCTTCTCTTCCTCTCTTTGATCTCTATATTGTTTTACTTAGTTTTAATATGTTATCAGCACGAAACTCTACCATATGAATGCTAACTAATTGTCTAAGAAGTGATACAAATAATTTGATAATGAAGGTCTAACTATATGAAGCTCCAAGATTTAGAAGGCCTAACTATATGAAGCTCAAAGATTTAGAAGGTAACATTATTATTTTTTGTTTCGTAATATATATTTCTAGTTCTGCCTATTATGTATTGATATATTGATTAGAAGAAAAAAATCAACGATGATTTTCATTCATCTCAGAAGGATTGAATAAATAATGTTAAAATATCTTTGAAAGACTATAAAATAATGTGTTTGTTGTATAGTTCCTAAAGAACTTAACAAATATCTTTGAAGGATAGAAAAATAATAATTTATTATATAGTTCTTGAAAAACTTATCAAGCATCTCTGAAGGAGAGCAACATAATAATTTATTATATAGTTCCTGAAGAACTTATCAAGTATCCCTGAAAGATATCAAAATAATAATTTATTATATAGTTCCTGAAGAACTAATAAGATCCCTGAATGATAGAAATAATAATTTATATAGTTCTTGAAGAACTCATAATGCATCCCCGGAGAATTATACGAAAACTATTTATCTTTATCATTGTTTGAAGATCTATGATCTACCTCTCAAAAAAATTATATATATTATAAAGGATCCTTAGAGAATTATTCAAAGAATGAATTACTTTTGTTCATTAATCAAAAAATAGTTATCCCTTGATGATTGATAAGAAAATGATTATTCTGTCTCCATTGGTCAGAAAAGTATCAATGACGATTTTCATGGATCTTAGAAAAATTGACAATCACAGAAAGGATTGCATGAATAATATTAATAATTGTAAATTTATTAAGATTGAAAAATATATATTTTTATATTTACTAGAGATTGAAACAAATTAGAAGAATAAAATTATATGTATTATGTTAAATCAGATGTTTACAAATCATACTTAACTGTGCGTTGTTGGCAAAATTGGTTGGATCATCTCAGATGTATTATGATGTGAGAACTAGTTTTGAAGAACCAGAAGTTTCTTCAATCCAATAAAATTTGTGTTCCTAAAGGAAAATTTGAGAAATTGAGTTTTTATGACATTAATTGTTGCATAGACTTAAAGATCGTGCATATCTCTATTCACAGCCAGAAGTTTGTGAAATTATTTTCTCAACTAATTAAACTAAGATCTTGTTTTCTGGATTTTTCAGAAATTCTTTGATAAGTATCACATATATTACTAAAATTATTATTGAACATCTTGAAGCACATGCTCATAAAAAAATGGACTTGAAGATCCATTTTTTAGACGTCTAAAGTTAGTTATATTGTTGATACTTGTGAGATCATCAATTTTAAATTAGATATTTGAAACACACAAAGTATTGGTATTAAAATGTTTATTCGCATTAAGCCAACAAGTTAGTACATGATAATTCTCCCCTTAACTTACAAATTATTTTAGGTTCATAATCTAATAGTTCTCATCTAAGTAAACTTTTGGATGTGTTGTGATTATTCAATTGCTCCAATATAGTACGCTAAGATGAGTTTTGAAAGAATGTTGAGAAAATGTGTTAGTTCCTGGATTGGCTGGAATTTTGGTAAAACATAATATGTTCAATGTTGATGTCAAGGTGCTGATGTTGTAACATTGAAGTCTTAACACTGGGCTGTATTAAGTAATTAATAGCTGAAGTTGGATGTCTGATGTCACATGGCGATGTTGTGACATCAGATCTGCAGAATTAACAACAGCAGGTTGTGATGTTGTTAGGGTTGCGTATTAGCTGGAATTATGGAGAGCAAGCTGTCTCATTGGATGTGAATATCTTGGGATAGATATTTGCTGCTGCATAGGAGATCTGGTGCAGATTTGTAGGAGATTTAAAAGGTTGAAGATTTAAAAAGATTTTAGGAGAAAATCTGTTTTAAATATTCAGTTTTAAATAACAAATCTCGGAGATATTGTAGCAAGTCCAAGACCAATTCAAGGAGCTATATAAAGCGTACAAGACCAAACGAAAAGGTACAAAAAACATTCAGAAGATCAGGAGCTGGAGGCTTAGTGTCTAGAGTCTGTTTAGAGTGCTTGTATTTACACTATTCTAGGGTTTGAATAGGTGTTGAGTTTCTGTCCTCTCTAGAAGCTGTGAAGCAATAGAGAGTGTTTGCTTGATCGAAGCTGTGAAGTAAGATCAAGGTTACTCAAAGTGGGTTCTTTGAGTGTTTGTAAGGGATTGAGTGGTGTTCTCATACCTAAGTGGTTTCTTAGGTAAGAAGTCATTAGTAGAGTATAAGTTTAGGAGATTGTCAATGAGTTGTTGAGTCTGTAAATTATATCTACAAGTAGTGAATTCCATCCATGGCTTGGTAGTCCCCAGAGTAGGTTGGTTGTAACCGAACTGGGTCAACATTCTTGGTGTTATTTTACTGTTATTGCTGTCCATTGTGCAGAGTGTATTGTTGTGACATCACACCTTAACATCACACGTCTGATACCAGAATTTCAAAATGCATTTTATATGAATCTAGTATTTGAGGTTTTATCTTGGTCCAATAATTGGATACTTGTTTGAAGTCCAGTAGGCTGATTATCAATTTATAAATTAATTTTCTCAATATTATGGGGAGAGAACAAGCAGCATAAAGTGTGAACCAGAAGTTCAAATGAACTATTTGAAATAAAATATTATTATATCATTTTGATCCTCGGAGTTCAAAACACAATTCATTTGTAAAGTTTATGAAACAAATTATTAGCTGCTAATATTTCACTCAAAGTGGATTCTCATATTGGACAATATAATACTGCAAATGAGTTATACTCGCACCTCAAACATGGTAGAAAAATGGGTTCTGATGTTAAAAGTCCTCTAACAAGAAAAGAAACTAATGTTAAAAATGACCCAAATGAGGATATGAAAACTCTAAGAGCACTTTGACATAATTTAATTTTGAATTCCAGAAGAACTAACCAAGTACCTGAAATTTATGAAAATTAAGAGATCTCGATAAATTATGTCATGAATGGAATATGATGGAACCAAAATAAAGTCAATATTGACAATGACTTTGTGTGTAATATAGCGCTAAAGATGATAAATAATAATGAGGATCATGAGTAAAAGTCTATCAAAGATTATAGAGAAAGTGAGAATTGGCCAAAATGAACATATTCAATTGAAGAAGAATTAAACTCACTTTACAAGTGACTCGATTTTGGACATGTAGTTCGAACACCTCAAGGTGTAAAATCAATTGGATATAAATGACTTTTTTGTGAAAAAGTAAAATAAATGGTGAAATTGTGAGATACAAAGCTTGAGTTGTTGTTTAATAATCTTCATAAAGACCTAATATTTATTTTGATGAAACATATCCACATGTAGTGGATGCAATTCAATTTTTGATATTTAATTAGGTTTGTAGCACATGAAGAGCTTAATTTGCACATGATGAATATTAAAACATCTTATATGTATGGTTCACTTGATAGTGAAATTTACATGAAACTCCCTGAAGGGTTCAATATACCAGATGCACATAATTCTGGATCTCGAGAAAGCTACTCCATAAGATTGAACAAGTCTCTCTATGGGCTGAAACAATCTGGACGAATGTGGTATAACCGTCTCAGTGAATATTTACTTAGAGAGGGATATACAAATAACTCTATTTGTCCTTGTATTTTTATAAAAAGATCAGGAAAGGAATTTGCAATAATAGTTATCTATGTGGATGACATAAATATTATTGGAACTCTTGAAGAGCTTTCAAAAGCCATGAATTGTTTAAATAAAGAGTTTGAGATGAAGGACCTAAGAAAGACAAAATTATGTCTAGGTTTGCAAATTGAACATTTGGATAAAGGAATATTTGTACATCAAGAAGACTATATAGAAAAAGTGTTAAAATGCTTCTATATAGACAAATGTCACCCGTTGTCTACTCCAATGGTTGTTAGATCATTAGATATGGAGAAAATTCCTTTCAGACCTCGAGAAAAGGATGAAGAGTTGCTTGGTCCTGCAGTACTATATCTCAGTGTAATTGGAGTACTAATGTACCATGCTAATTATGCACGTCCTGATATATCATTTGCTGTCAACCTATTAGCAAGATACATTTCTTCACCTACACGAAGACATCGGAACAGAGTCAAATATATACTTCGTTACCTTAGAGGTATAATAGACATGAGTTTGTTTTATACCAAAGTATCCATATTCGAATTAACAGATTATGCAGATGCATGTTACTTGTCCGATTCTCATAATGGTAGATCACAAATAGGTTATTTGTTTACATGTGGGGGTACATCTACTTCATAGAGATTGATGAAACAAACCATAACAACATCATCTAATCATGTAGAACTTTTAGCATTACATGAGACCTTTTCGCAAAGTCACTCCCAAGTAAAACGTTTAATCAACTAGTACAAAAGATTGGTCTTCATCGTCGAAGAAATGATCGTTCAGCTGAGGGGGAGAAATGAATTTACTTTAAAAGGATATTGTATTCTTTTTTCTTCACTAGATTTTTTCCCACTGAGTTTTTTCTAGTAAAGTTTTAACGAGGCATATCCTTAATGAACATCCAAGGGGGAGTGTTATGAATAATAGTAAATAGATGTGGATGTTCATTTATCCAACTTTCTATATTCCTTAACTCCTATGAGTTAATATTCTAACTGTTCTGGACTGGACCAATGGCTAGACATGGTCCAATCCACTTCTGCTCCCAGAACACCCCAATTGCCTAAGTCTAATCCACAAAGGGGGCAAAAGTTACCTTTCTGCCCCTCTGACCGGGCAAGGACTTCACTGTCCTCCCCGAAAACACTGCCCGTTCCGTACGGCTTCTTCACTCCCCGAACAGCTAAGGGCATATGCCCGAAACTACATTTGTGCCCGACATAAAGGCTAGTTTTGGGCACCCTACCCTACACAACGGCTAGTTTTGGACAGTTACCTATTCTTCGGGAAAACGGTTATTTCGCCCCAAAAATAGGACCGTTGGCCATGCGCTGGGGGCATTATATAAACCCTCTCACTTGAGAGGGTCAGGTATCAAATATTCACCCTACGAACTAATACTTTGTACTTGCCCCTTTTCTCTGACCCTTTCTTACTTGAGCGTCGGAGTGCCTTGCAGGTATACCCCCATCCTCCTCTCCATACGCCCAGTATCTCAGACGTACTTGGTGGCCTACTTCAACAGGATCTGATCCAGCCTTCACGATCAGTGGCGCCGTTTGTGGGAAAACGTTGTTCTCCCCATCTTTCTTTCCCCGGAAACCGAAGATCAAAGCAAACTTCCAAGATCATCATCATGGCTTCTCAAGATCACGCCAAATGTGCTCTCTAATCCGCTTTCCTCCCCGTCAGCAAGACTGACGTTGACGGTCCATCATCTCTCCTCGGAGATGCCCGTTTTCTGAGGGACGGGGCCACGACTTCTCCTTCCCCTACTTCTGCTGATCGCAACAACGACTAGCCTTCGCTGGACATCCAGCCAGTTCCTGTCCCACCCAACGCCGACCCGGCCGTGGTGGCCCTTCTGAAGGCGATCAACAAAACCAATATCCTGATCCTTCAGCAGAACGAAAGGATCGGGGCTTTGGATAAATCTGCCCGTCCAAGATCCCCTCCTCCGAGGAAGAGCCATCGACGATCCAAGAGCCCGCAACCTCGGCGAGAAGTCGACCAAAGGCTGCGCCAAGAACCAGAATCCCGCGTTGTCCGTAAACTCGACCAGGTATCTCCGCGGAACCAACACTCTCCCGGTCACAAGAGGACCCGAAGAGACAAGCAGTCACCCCCAGTCAGGTCAAAATACCGGGCCCGTTCACCTTCTCCTCGAAGAAGCCGCTGCCACGAGCGAGTCATGCGGTCCTCGTCGTTGACCAGCTCCAGCAGCGATGATGAGCCTCACAACCCATTATCCCAGGAAATCTTGGCAACACGTCTTCCCAAGGGCATGGAAAAGCCCCTAGCACTGGGCACGTACGACGGGACAACTGACCCCGACGAGCACATCGAGAACATCGATGCGCTATTGGACTACTGTGGCGTCCGGGGCGCGATCAAGTGCCGGTTATTTCCGACCACGCTCCAAAAGGGAGCAATGACGTGGTACAAGAAGTTGCCCGAAAAATCTATTACGTCTTGGAAACAACTGGGCAGGATGTTTTCTCGGCATTTCCATGCGTCGCGACGACACCCAAAGACTGAAGCCTCCCTTGGGGCCATAATCCAAGGAAAGGACGAACCTCTCCGGGCATACATCGAGAGGCTTAACAAAGAAGCGGTACATGTCCCTACAACGGATGAGATGAAAAAATTTCTGCTCGAACAAGGACTCCGCCCAGGCTCAGAATTTTCTAAAGCCGTCGGCCTCGCACCTCCGAGGAACCTGGATAGCCTCCTTCTCAAGGCACAATCACACATTCAATAAGAGGAGAAGGAAGCGGCCAACTCCGTCCGAGCCTCCCGCCATCAGGAGAACGCTCGGGCCTCTAGAGGTGAAGAAGCCTCGACATCCCGTCGAGGAGAAAGGAAGCGCGAAGACCATCCTCGGGACTCCCGCGACATGAAGGGACTCTCCGGACGATTCCACGACTACACCCCCCTGACCGTCTCCAGGGAGAAGATAATGTCCAAATGCGCGAATTCGGAATTCAAGCAAGCAGGGGTCCTTTTCCCCAAGCAAATACCGGCCAAACCCAATGCCGACAAATCAAAATACTTCCTTTTCCATAAGAGTCACGACCACACTACCGAAGGCTGCATCCATTTGAAGGATGCTATCGAGATACTGATCAGGGATGGCCACCTGAAACAGTTCACAAAAAAGAAAGACGCTCCCCGACAAGACGCCCAGGAGTAAAAAAAGGTGGAGGAAGAGGTGCCTTCCTCGGAAGAGGCCAACATCCAGGTCGCCATGTTCGTATCGCAACCAGAGGACTTCTACGTCTCAGATGAGCTCAACGCTTATGCCTACTTCGCGACCCATAACCCGTGGGAGACGTTCCCATCCGCCATGGTCATCTCGGGCGGAGGTTTCAATAAAGTCACGGTGGGCTCCGTGAAAAGAAAATTCGAGCACCTTATCAACATGAGCTCCAACAAGGTGACCACGCTCGACCAAGCCAAGAAGGGCTCTATCCCCATCTCCTTCTATCGGGAAGAGCTCATCGGGGGATCTCTGAACTCGAGCATACCTTTGCTCGTCAGAGCCCGAATGGCGAACTTTGACGTTCGCAGGATCCTCGTCGACCAAGGTAGCTCGGTCGACATTATGTATTCCCAACTATTTTCAACGCTTCAGCTGGACGAATTACACCTCACCCCCTACGTGGGGTCTGATTTGTAAGGATTCAACGGATCAGTGACCAAACCCTAGGGATACGTCGAACTGATCGTAACCTTTGGATCAGTAGAGACGGCCAAGTCCGTCAAAGTGCAGTTTTTGGTGATCGATTGCCCATCACTGTACCAGTGTATCTTCGGAAGACCAACATTGGCCGAGTTGGTAGCGGTGCCTTCAACCGTCCACCTCAAGATGAAGTATTACACTTCAAAGGGGATGATCGCCACCCTCCACGGTGACATCGAAGTCGCACGACGATGTTTCAAAGCAGCCACGAAGGGACTCAACGCCATCACCTCCAAGCCAAAGGTATCGAGCAAGCCAGCCCTGCCCAGCAGTTCCGAGGAAGCCAAGCCTCTGCCTCAGGTCGACTCCATTGACCTCGACAGCCGCTTCCCCGAAGAAGACCAATAGGGGGACCAAGCAGCTTCAACCAGCTCGTCTACCCTGTCCAGCAGCAGCTCCCATCCGATGCGCCCAATCCAGAATGGCAACTTTGAGCTCGTTTTGTTCGGCGATGACCCCCAACGGGGAGTAAAGATTGGAGTGAACCTCCTCGACGTCGCGAGGAAGAAACTCAAGGCCTGCCTCCGTGAGAACACCGATCTCTTCGCCTGCCATCAACTCACGATTGATCCGGCCGTCAAAGCAGTAGCACAACGTAGGAGAAAGCAGTCTCCGAAGAAAACGGAGGCTGCGGAAAAAGCTGTAAAGGACCTCCTCGAGGCCAAATTTATCTCGGAGGCCAAGTACACCACTTGGAGGTCCAATGTTGTACTCGTGAAAAAATCTAATAGAAAATGGCGAATGTGCATTGACTATACCGATCTTAATAAGGCATGCCCGAAGGATGCCTACCCCCTCCCCAATATTGATAAACTTGTTGATAACTCTGCCGATTTTAAACTTTTATCATTCATGGACGCCTATTCGGGCTATAATCAAATTCCAATGGCAATGAGCGATAAAAAATACACGGCCTTCATGACCGAATCAGGCAACTATTACTACAACGTAATGCCCTTCGGCCTGAAGAACGTCGTCGTGACCTATCAAAGAATGATGAACAAGGTCTTCCGGGGAGAGATAGGCGACATGCTCGAAGTCTATATGGACAACATGATCGTAAAATCCCACGAGGAAACCAATCACACCGGCCATCTAAGGAAGGTCTTCGAACAGGCCAGAAAGTACAAAATGCGTTTCAACCCGGAGAAGTGTACGTTCGATGTCCGGGCAGGCAAGTTCTTCGGCTTCTACTTAACGGAACGAGGAATCGAAGCCAACCCCAATAAGTGCCGAGCATTCTCCGAGTTTCCGATGCCCAAGTCAAAGAAATCCATCCAGTCGCTCAACGGGATGCTCGTATCATTGTCCCGTTTCGTGGCCAAATCTGCCCAACACGCCTTACCATTCTTCAAACTCCTCCGTAAGGAGGCAGCGTTCGAATGGACCGAGGAGTGTGATAAGGCTCTTCTCCATCTGAAACGAGCACTCTCAGAGCCGCCAATCCTCTCTCGCCCAGACAACGGCAAAACTTTGTACATGTATCTCGCCGTAGCAACCGAGGCAGTAAGCGCCGCTCTTATCCGCGAGACCCCTGACAGGCAAAAGCCCATATACTTCACGAGCAAAGCACTGCAGGGGCCAGAGTTGAGATACCAACAGATTGAAAAAGTAGCGTTGGCCCTCATCAACGCAGCTAGAAGACTGAGACACTACTTTCTAGCCCGCACGATTGTGGTTCGAACAGATCAACCCGTAAAGCAGTTATTGGGACGACCAGACATGGCCGGTAGAATGCTCAATTGGTCGCTCGAGTTGTTTGAATTCGACATCCAGTATGAGAGCAGGAAAGCCCTCAAAGCCCAGCCCCTGGCCGACTTCGTCGCAGAAATGACGTTCGCAGACTCCCCCACTTGCGGAGCACGCAAATGGACCATTTTCGTAGACGGGGCATCCAGTTCGGCGGGGAGCGGGGCAAGCATCATACTGGAAAGCGACGAGGGAATCATCGTTGAAGTTTCGCTCACTCTGTCCTTCCCCACCTTCAATAACCAGGCTAAGTACGAAGCATTCCTCGCCGGGTTACGCTTGGCCGAAGACCTTGGGGCGGAAGAAGTCGTTATTTGCACAGATTCACAATTCGTGGCCCTTCAAGTCCGAGGGGAATATCAAGCCAAAAATGACAACCTGACCGAATACTTAGCCCTGGTCAAGAAGAAGATGACGAAGTTCGCAGCGGTAGAGGTAAAACACGTTCCCCACCGAACACAATGTCCGGGCAGATGTTTTGTCCAAACTAGCCAGCACGAAGAAGAAAGGCGGAAACAAGTCCGTCATACAGGAGGTACTTCCTCGACTCAGTATCGAGAAGGCTTCCTCGACCCTCGATGTACAGATGATCGGCGACAACAATTGCTGGATGACCCCTATTTACAACTACCTCGCTAAAGACGAACTTCCGTCCGACCCCAAAGAGGCCAGAATAGTTAGGTGAAGAGCTTGCTCCTACGTCCTGGTCGAAGATAAACTCTACAGGCGAGGGTTATCCATCCCGCCACTCAAGTGTGTCGAAGAAGGAATGGTCGCCCATATCTTGCGTGAAATTCACGAAGGAATCAATGCCCAACATCTCGGAGGAAGGTCCCTTGCCCGAAAGGCCCTCCGAGCAGGGTACTACTGGCCAACCATGAAGCATAATGCTAAAGAGCACGTGAATAAATGTGATAAGTGCCAACAACACGGGGACATACACCTAGCTCCTCTTAACGAGCTCAAGGCAATGTCCTCCCCGTGGCCATTTGCCTGTGGGGCCTGGATATCCTAGGACCATTCGTAGTAGGATCAAGTCAGAACAAATACTTAATAGTAGGCGTGGACTACTTCACAAAATGGATAGAGGCAGAGGCTCTAGCTAAGACAACTGCCCTTAACATACTACATTTCTACAAATGAAACATCCTCGCACGTTTTGGCATCCCCCAGGCGATAGTCACGGACAATGGGACACAGTTCACGGACAGGAAGTTCCAGGACTTCGTCGCCCAGCTCGGCACGAAGCAACACTTCGCATCCGTCGAACATCCTCAGACAAACGGGCAGGCTGAAGCAGCGAACCGAGTCATCCTTCAAGGCCTCAAACGAAGGCTTGACGAAACGAAGAGAGCTTGGGTCGAGGAGCTGCACAGTGTCCTATGGGCATACCGCACAACTCCACACTCTTCAACCGGGGAAACACCCTTTCGTCTAGCCTATGGGACCGAGGGCGTGATCCCCGTCGAAGTTCACGTACCCTCCAGGCGGACAGAATCACCCCTGGACGAGGAAATGAACGACGAGGCACTAAGGGAGGAACTCGATCTAGTCGAGGAAATCCGAACAGGGGCAACTCTCCGCGAAGCCTCGTTAAAACAAAAAATTGCCATCAGGGACAACGCCAAAGTTATACGACGAGAGTTCGACGTGGGCAACCTTGTCCTAAGGAGAAACCATAAAGACTCTCGCGAAGGAAAACTAGCCGCCAACTGGGAAGGACCCTATCGTGTCCGGGAAAAAATGGAGAATGAGGCCTATTACCTAGAACGTCTCAACGGGGAAGAACTTGCTCGACCATGGAACGCCGAAAAGCTGAAACAATACTACAGCTAAGGCCTAAACTATCGGTTCGATCCGTCACGACGACGAGCATCGCCTACCGACCATGATGCACGCCTAGGTATAAGCGTCTCATGCCAGTGAAGCAGAACTCCGCTCAGGAACGAGCCGGGTCTCTGCTCGACAGCGGTCCCTCAATCGAGCACCGTCGTCGTAAAAGTACCATGACAAGCAGAACACCCAACTCGCGATGGAAGGTTCACGCCGCGAACTCAGACCCCAAACGGGGCCTGAGCTCTGCATCCTAGCCCAGATATTCCCCGGCCGTTCGATCAGTACCCCTTACTGCCGAACACATCTACAACGAGCAATCCCCTGAAACTTAACACAAATCAAAGTACTCCCTACCACGGGCAAACACACATGCACAACGAGTATAAGTACAACACTTAGCAGAAATTAAAAGCGGATAAAGCCATGCAAATAGCAAAACCGGCCACGAGGACCGGACACATAATTTAAAAGTAACAGATGGCCACTAAGACCACGATTGTGCTTGATTACATAAATCGGGGGCCATGCCCCCCAATTCAAAATAAGTTACAACAAATTACAACAACAACAAAAACCTTCACTCATCCATCTGGTCAGTCTGCTCGGCATTAGGCTGGGGCTCCTGGCTTTCCATGGGTTGATCATCGGCGTGCTCTTCGAGGAGGGAGTACAGTCTAATTATCCGGCCGTCTTCGACGTACGCCAGATAAAGGGTACCCTCGGTGGAAATGTCAAGTTCGGGGTTCGCCACCCGCAGTTGAGACACGACATTCCTGAAGGATTCGTCCGCAATGACGATATTGTCATCCTCGGCCGTCAACATACAGGCAACCAGCTCAGACCTTGTCTTTAGCTCCTTCACGCCCTCGTAGGTCATGATGGCTATTAACTAGCCATCATTGCCTAGTAACTGCTGCACAGGGCTCTAGGTACATGTGGCGCCCTAACGTTTCTAATTCCTTCTAACTGCTAGTCTCCTCGTACGACGGGCACCCTTATCACGGTCATGAACATCACGAACACCAGAGGCTACGGGCATCATGAAGCAACTTTCATTGTCTCCAAACTACGACTTTACGCTAGCTACCCGGAGCCGCGAGCTGCCCTTAAGTCATCACTCCCATGCTCGGGAGCAACGACTTGGGGGGCTCCTGTTCTGGACTGGACCAATGGCTAGACATGGCCCAATCCACTTCTGCTCCCAGAACGGCCCAATTGCCTGAGTCTAATCCACAAAGGGGTAAAAGTTACCTTTCTGCCCCTCTGACCGGGCAAGGACTGCACTGTCCTCCCCGGAAACACTGCCCGTTCCGCACGACTTCTTCACTCCCCGAACAGCTAAGAGCATATGCACGGAACTACACTTGTGCCCGACACAACGGCTAGTTTTGGGCACGCTGCCCGACACAACGGCTAGTTTTGGGCAGTTACCTATTCTTCGGGAAAACGATTATTTCGCCCCAAAAAAAGGACCGTTGGCCACGCGCTGAGGGCATTATATAAACCCTCTCACTTGAGAGGGTCAGGTATCAAATATTCACCCTACGAACTAATACTTTGTACTTGCCCCTTTTCTCTGGCCCTTTCTTACTTGAGCGTCGGAGTGCCTTGTAGGTACACCCCCTCCTCCTCTCCATACGCCCAACATCTCAGACGTACTTGGTGGTCCACTTCAACAGGATCTGATCCAGCCTTCACGATCACTAACCTTTGTGTATTCCTTAAGTTAATGGTTATTCATTGATCATGTACTATAAATAAGATGCACATTGCAATGTAAAGTGGATTTTTGAAGAAGATAATATAATGTTACTTTCTATCTCCTCTTTCTCTCTTTGATATCTGTATTGTTTTACTTAGTTTTATGACATTATTATTTTTGTTTTAATGAAGGTATCTTAGTTTTTAATTAATATTTTTTTTAACGCTTCTAAATTTTCTATTATGAAAAAGTCACTGAAGACTATACTGATTGATCAAGATCCAAGAATGAAAGAAGAAATTTCAAAAGACTTGCCATCAACAAAACATAGTTTTTGCATATGACACATCACTTTTAAGTTTAATAGTTGGTTTAATGCTATACTTCGAGACAGATATTTAAAATGATGTTCTGATTTTTACGAGTTGTATAAATTTGAAACACATGAATAATTTGAGCATTAATGGTTAGAAATTGTTGCTAAGTATAAATTACAGTCAAATAAACATGTCAACGAACTATATGAAATTAAGAATTATTGGACACTCATTTATCTTTGCGATCATTTCTTTGGTGGGATGACAACTACTAGAAGACTAGAGAGTATTAATGCATTTATTAAAAGATTTATAAATTCTCACACAAGTTTAAGTGACTTTATAAAGCATGTATGGTGTAATTGTCAATATATTATTACTTATATTTCTGATCTTATATATTTATTAACTTAAATTAACTTCAGGTTGATGTAGCAATCGATGACACTAAACAAAAAGAAGACCATGACATGATGTTAGAAAAGTGCAAAAGAATTAATATGAAGCTTATGTCTTGTAAGAGCAAGCTCATGATATTCTTATACGATTTGCTTTTAACAAGTTTCAAAAAGAGTTTGAAAGTTCCATCCAATATTTAATTCATAATTAATTCTTAACCATATTTTATGAGAAGCCATCATCTTCATTTAATAAAAAAAATAGGAGACCCCTTCACTAATTTTCTGAGTGTAAAAATAAATAAATTATGCATATATTAAGGGTGGTGAAGCGGATTGTCCTTTATTTAGACACGTCCCATTTAAGTCCGTACAAAAACGAAACAGGGCGGGGGCGGACCAACTTAAGGAGGAATTAACTTGTCATCCCGAACCTGACACCCCATAGTAAAACTGCTTTAGAAATAAATTTGAAACAAATTTTCGTAGGAAATTACATTTTTTTATCGGAAATTTTGAAATTTGTAGTAAAAAATGAAAAATACCGGAATTTTAAAAAAAAATCCAAAAGTTTTTGAATTTTTTTTACACTACCGAAAATTTCAAAATTTCGATACTGTTCGGAAGTGTGAAAAAGATTTTCAAATTTTTTTTCGAAAATTTCGAAATTTCCGATATTCTTCGTATTTTTTTTTACCGAAAACTTCAAAATTTTTGATAGAAAAATGAAAAATCCGATACATATTACAAGTTTTCGGTAAAAACAAGTAAATTTCAAAAAACTCTGATTTTTACAAAAGAATATAATAGTAAAAGCACTCTAAATAAGGGTGTCAGGTACAAGTGAGGGGGGTGACAAATTAAATACACAAACTTGCTCAAGTTTAAAAGTTAAATCTGTCTTATTTACTAACGAGTTGGCGGACCGGTCCGTCAAACTTTATTTTTTTAGTTTAATTTAATAACTTATTTACAATTTGTTTTTAATAATGTACTATTTTATTTACAATTTGATTTACTACTTTGTTTACAAATTTTTATATTTGGTTGATTTTTGATTTTATGTCATTACCTTCCAAATAATAAACACACTTTTAAAAAATTATTATATAATAAAATATAAAAAAGTTATAGTATTGTACTAGTTAATTTTTTTACTATTTCATTACTTCTTAATTTTTAAATTCTATCTCAAAAATTATCGAGTTTCATAGTTCCTAACATAAAAACAAGTTTTTTAATTCAGAGTGACGTTACTATTTGACCTCCGCAATAAACAGTTCGATTTTAATTTAAAATAAAAAAGTTCTGACAATAAGTCCGCGGACAAAATTTATCCTGTTCTGCCCCGTTTATAAAGTGGGTTAAACGAAACAGACCAACTCAAAGTACCGACTGAAAACCTGAATCCGATCCGCCAAAAATTACAGGTTAAACCAACTCTCATCCGTTTTACCACCTCGAACTTGTATACAAGTCACTAATTTAAAAAATATTGGAAAAGTATTGATATCTTTATTTACAAACTTTCCCATATTTAAAATGGTTCCATTTCCGCCATTGCAATTGGAAAAAAACAAAAACTTGACGTGAAGAGAAAAAAATGAAGAGATGTAAATCATGTAATTCATTTTAGTATCCAAAATCAAAATTGTAAAATTATAGTTCCTTCGTTACATTCTCTGCGTCGTCGCCGTCGTCCTTCGACGATCATGCAGCTCCACCTGTTGATCTGTTCAACGACGTTCCCAATTTCCTGTTCTCTCGAGCGTTCGGTAAAGCTCTCAATTTCTCTCTATGTGTTTATAGCTATGTCACTGTGATTTTCACTTTTATTTTTTGAATTGCGTTACTATCGCTGTGTGTTACAATGTATTCATTGTATGTGATATATGGCATCATGGTCTATTTTGTGATAATTCTATATATTTTTTGAATTCTGGAGGATTACACACATTGCATTCTTGAGGATTTAATGTTATGTAAGGGTTAAAACATGTGAATCACGGACACGTCGACACCGGTAACAATTTGAAATATTGAATAAATTGAACGTAATCACTAGTGCAGCGTCGTGTCGAAGTTAGTATCCGACACTGACACAAACACGGACACGCCGTTTTCAAGGTGTCGATGCTATCGAGGTTAAATCTAATAGTGAAGATCGCAATGTTGTCAATTGTGGATTATAAAATTATGCTATGCAACAGTGCTATAGTGCGGCTATAGCGGCTGTCTAACAACATTGGAAGATTGAATTTCATAGGTGTTAGAATTGAATAGGGAAGATATCACATATTTGAGGAGTTTGTGAGATTATCGAACTCTATATGACAGAAGTTTTATTATGAAAAACACAAATGAGAGGAGATACATGCATATTTATAGGAAAAACAATGATGCAAGTGCACACATAGTAGAATGAAACATGTTGTAGAGGATACTCGAATGTAGTGTTGATTAATGGCAGCCATGGTGCTGCTATGGCAGATTTTTGGACAACTGCTATAGAATTTTTTACGGGATCCCTGCCATGACGTCGCCTTAGGCCGAAATGGCATGCTTATATTGTGTATTTGGGCCTTCGGTCATATTCCACCATCTACCGCCGACAACACTGCTCGAAAACGAACTAACTAATAATAGAAACTAGTAATATAGCTCAACTGATAAGTTAATACTCATTTGCAAACAAGTAACGTGCACGTTTGAGTAAGCTATTGGAAGGGTCCAAACTCTATTTTTATCAAAAGAGTCTGTCATCTTGCTTTTGTGCAAACTGAGTTTCGGGGCCTCCCTATGGCTAATTAGACACGTGGGTGTAAATCTTAAGTAGGTTACTCTAAGCTTGAAGTCCCAACCTTAATACTATAGTACTTTAATCTCACTTGTATTTTACAAGTAAGTTATTGGCTTTTATTTGCTCAATTCTTTTCCATCTCTCATGTCTCCTAACAGAACGCATTTTATCTCATGGCTGACATAAAAAAATCACTGATAACATCAATGTGATTCTGCAGACTGAAAATGTGACCAGTATTCCTGGACAAGTTTCCTGAACAAAGATTCTTCTCTCTTCATCAAGCTCATTGGATCATCATACTCCACTAATTTTCCTGGAAATACAGTCACAGGTATTTTATTTCAAGAAATCAATCAAGTGATTAAACATATTCTTAACTTTTATGTTCGGTGTGTGTGATCAACATTATGAAGTTACTTGTTAATCTGAAAGTGTTTGTTAAATAAGATATAAGGACAATAAAATTGAAAAAAAAAACACTAACCATCACTGATTGAAAGAATCATAGTGCAATCCATCACAGTCGGTATCCTGTGTGCTACTGTGATCACCGTACAATCTACAAACTCTGTTCTAATGGTTTTCTGTAGAATCAAGTCAGTTGAGTTATCAATTGATGCAGTTGCTTCGTCCAGTACCAATATCCTACTTCTCCTTAAAAGAGCACGCCCCAAACAGAATAACTGTCTTTGTCCCATGCTCCAGTTTGATCCATCTTCAACAACTGCAAAACAATTTTTCTCTAATCATTACTAACTACTCTCTCTTGACCTATTTATAAGAAACAAAAGACAAAGATTAAAGTTTACCTGAGGAGTTTAAGCCCTCATCTTTCTCTTGGACAACTTCTCGCAATTGACACTTCCCAAGAACCTTCATATTATATAAGAATCATTCCACATTTTCTATCCAGATCGACGTTAAATCTAGTGTAGTATATCTTACCTCCCATATCGCTTGATCAGTGTGTTGACATAAAGGGTCCAAGTTATATCTTACTGTCCCGTTAAAAAGGGTAGGATCTTGAGGTATAATCCCAAATCGTGACCTCAAATCATGTAGGCCAATAGATGATATGTCTATTCCATCAACTACAACTTTACCTCCCGTTGGTTCCACAAGACGAAACAAAGCACTAATAAGAGTCGATTTTCCACTTCCTGTTCTTCCAACGATACCAATCTTGTGACCTGCTTCAAATGTGCATGTGATCCCATGAAGTACTAGTGGTCCATCAGGCCTGTATCTTATCTAACATTGTATGAACAAACACATTATGTATATCGTTTCAAATCCCATTTTTTTTGTAACATTATGATGCTTCACATTTTTAATATAAAATACCGATTACCTTCAAGTCATCTATTTCTACTTTTCCTGCAATTGGCCAATTCAAAGGAGGACGATTGTCTTCTATTATTTCTTCCGCCTCACTTTGTATATGCATATATTGGTTTAGCCTCTCTACTGATATTATATGATTTGCAATAGTGCATTGAGTTTGAACCGAAGATACTAAGGCAAAATTTAGTGCAAGACCATAAGATAGAGCCATACCAATAAATCCTGCGACAAAGGATTTTGAAATTTAGTAATTTGCATAAGGAAAGTTGATTCTATTTTTTCGAGAATAGAAGAAAATAATTATAATACTTGAACAATAACCAAATTCTCACCAGAAGTGAATGTCCCTGGTGGAAGTATAACCATGCAAAGCGCTGCAGAGGCAAGAAGACCCGCGCTTATTGTTTCTAACCGTTGGATCAACCACTCATTTGAGGCAAAGCTATTAAAAAACGCACTAGCATTAATGTCAATTAGATCAAGATTCTTCTCGAAAAAACGATCTTCCTCATGAAAAGCCCTTATTGTCACAGCTCCTGCAACAGTTTCAGCTACATGGTTAGCTAAGCAGGATTTTGTTGTGCCACTCATCCGCATCACTTCTTTTGCTGAGGCAAAGTAGTATTTCTGCGCAAAACACAAAATATACTTTACTGATATTTGCTTTCTGTTGAAGTTATGGGTTTTATATAAAATAAGGAGAAGAAGATGTTCATTACCTGCAAGCGAATCGCAACGTAAACCATTGGTATAGCAACAATCAACACTTGCCAAGTGACAACAGCTAAAACTGTAAGACTAGAATAAAAATTTATATTCGATCCCACGACATAAGTGAGGCTAAATGGAACGTCAAGATCCATAATGCTCAAATCAGATGAAACCTAAACAAGGAAATAACAATGAAATTATTATTTTTCTTATTGCATTTCATAGCAAGGGAAATTATTGTTTACTATGCTTACCCTACTTAGTATCCTTCCCAATGGTGTAGAGTCATAGAAAGACATCGGTGCACGAAAGAGGGAGTTCATCAACTGTAAGAAAAAGTGTTTTGAAGATTGAAGTCCCAAAGCAACTACAAATAAACTTCTGATCAATGCGAAAAAGGTCGAAGAAACTCCAATTAGGAAATAAACTAAAATCAACTGCAACTTGCTGACACGAGGATTGTCTACATTAGAAGCCATCCATGAGTTTTGCAATATCTGACAAATCATAAACATAAGGTGACCGAGTGAAGCGACAAAGAAGAATATATAGCCTTTCATCTGATTCATATATTGTAAGTAAGGCTTCAACCCTATGTCTCCTTTCTCTCTTTCTTCTTGCTTTATTAATTGATTTCCATTTGTTTCTTTAATCTGCTTTTCCATGAAAGTCTGTGTAACCTTTCTAGAAGTTGAATATTTCTTGGGAATCGTAACACTCACAAGCTGGTTTGAACCAGCAGTCTCCTTGTGAGCATTGACAAGGTCCTGGAATTTTCGGCTTGTTGTCGATAGGTAGTGAAATGGACCAGCTTCTAGGATTATCCCATCTGACATCAACTGTAAATAGAAGAGATGCAAAATGGAGATTATAAAATACTGCAAGATGAACGAAGACGTAATCATTGCTCTATGACAAGTGAAATTACCAAAACAATATCAAATGTTGGGAGAAAATCAACTTGATGAGTTACAAGTAAGACAGTTTTCCCTTTGAGTCCTTCCATAATGTATTCCTGTCAGGTTTCAAAGTGATTGTTTAGTAAAAAAAATGACATTAGACATGTAAATGAAAAATGTGAAGAAAAAACATCATTACATTAAATAAATGTTTTGCAGTATGTGCATCAACCGCACTAAACGGATCATCCAAGAGATATATATCAGCATTCTCATAAAGAGCTCGGGCTAGTTGAATTCGCTGCTTCTGACCTCCACTTAAATTAACTCCTCTCTCACCTATTTCAGTGAGGTCACCGAAGGGAAGCAACTCAAGGTCCTTCACCAATGAAGACCTTTGAAGTGTTTCTTGATATCTTTGATCGTCAAACTCGGATCCAAACAAAATATTTTCTTGTATTGTACCTGTTTGGATCCATGCTGTTTGAGAAACATATGCAAACTTTCCGTAAACACCAATCTGTAATTCAAAAAAAGAGAAATTGGAATATCATCCAAGCTATAACAAATTAGAGTATATTGTATGAGTAGAAAGAAATAAAAGCTTACAGTTCCCTTTGTATTTGAAACTTCTCCTAGAATTGTTGCTAAAAGAGTTGATTTTCCGGAGCCAACTTCTCCACAAATAGCTACTTTTTGTCCGTTTTTTACGTCCAAATTTATGTTTCTTAGTGTTGGTTTTGATACATTATCTTCCCATGAAAAGTCGGCTGATTTTATTAAAACCGAGCCTTTGAGGTTGTCATTAAAGCACCTGCTCTTGAAATTTGCACTCTGCAGTTCTTGTGCCTTGAGGAAATTATGAACCCGAGCAAATGCAACTTTTGATTGAATGATCACCGTTATTACATCTGGGATACCAGTAATTGGCTCTTGAACAAGGCGTAAAGTTGCCACAAAAGTGAAAACATTACTTGCATGCAAAGGAACTTCAAGAAAGTAACATGCTAGAAAAGAAGCAGCAGACACCAACACCGGCGAGGTCCAAAAGAGAAAGAGAAGGTACGCCTTACTTAATTGCACTGCAGATATCAATTTGAGTTCCACATTTCTTAACTTTTCTATAGCATTTTTAAAATGGCTTTCCCATGCGTATAGCTTTAGCACTTTCATATTCACGAGAGCCTCTGAACTAGCCTTCAATCTCTCATCTTGTGCCACCATAAGTTCGCTCTGAAACTTGTGTTGTAACTTTGCTATTGGAGTGTTGCAAAGTACGGTGAGAACTATAACCACCAATGAAGCTAATGTTGCTAGTCCAATTGCTCGGAAAAGAATTACTAACGCAATACACAATTGGAGGATTGTTGTCCATGTCTTGTGAAACCAGAACGGAAATTCTCCGATTCTATAAGCATCCACGGTCATATAATTCATTATCTCACCGCTAGAGTGAATCAATCTAGAAGAACTAGATAACCGTAATACTTTTTATAAATGCTTGCAGTAAGTAGTGATCTAACTTTTATCCCAATAATTCTACCTCGGAAATACCATTGTCTTTCTGATAGGGACTCTACGATTTTCATGAAGAAGAGTGATATGACCAACATATAACCTTCATATTTGAAACTTTCATTACCCTCAGAAACCAATATAAAGGCATTCAGAAGTAGTGGACCACAAGACACAGCAAGTATCTTGATCAAAGCAAAGAATCCTGTTATAAAAATGTCTCTCCGGTGACATAAAACGATTGTCCATAACACCGATGAACGTGACGATGGTTCATTTTCTCCCTGTCTGTTTACTTGTTCTACAAATGACAAATAGCAACACTCTGCTCGTTCAGACTCCCGTAACTTTGGAATATCCTCATCTTGAAGTGTTTTTTCCTGACCCCTTTTCATCAACGGATTCAACCACCAAAACGATATCTTACTAAAGAATCCAGCTTCGGCAAATAAGGTTACATAGTTATTAGGAACGACATCGTTAAACTCACCATTTAACGGAGCATAAAGGCTTTCGGCAGTGTCACTGACAGTATCTTCACATTTAGATGCTTTGTAAGTGCAAAACATCAGCAAGATTGCTCCTGGGAAAGATATAACATCTAAAGTTGCCGTGAGGGACAGTTCCTTGCTTTGAATTGCATACGACATCGATAAAACACATAATATACTAGAAACAAAGAACATGAGAATAGAAAACAGCCACAACCATACTCTTGAGAGCTGTTTTATATGAAGACTTATAGTTAAACTTACAAACAACCATGTGAGGCCTTGAAAGAGTTCTAGTAACAACCAGTTAAGAGGAAAGACTTTGTGGTTTTTCCTTAACTTCTCCTCTAAATCCCAAATTCCTAAGCATAAATGCAACAACCCAATAGAGCCATTGATTATGGCAGAAACTAGCTGCAAGTTTGAATATCTTACTAGACTCCAAAAGGGTCTTGAGGAAAACTTCAGGAACATGATGATTGATAACATCATCAACATGAATAAATCAAAGAAAATGAGCAACAAGTGGTTAATGCATGAAGAAGGATCTTTCAAAAACTTGAAATCATAACTGAAAAGATTTTCTCCATTCTCAGAACAAATCATGCTCCAATAATCCTCCATCTTCTTTATAGCTTTGTGTTGCAAAAAACACTTTGCACCTCCAAGTAAATACCAGAAAACTTTTTAATCTATGCAGCAAGATCAGTTTTTGTGTGCAAATATCAGAAAACAAAGAAAAAGCATCATTCATCTATCCTCCTCATTACACAATACGAAGGTTTTAAATAACGTTAGCATCGTATAAAGACTTTAACGATTTCGGTCATTATAGATGTTGCTATGCTGATTGTGGTCGTCGCGGTGTGTATTAATCATATTTTGTTATTTATTACTAAAACAGTAAATAATAATATCGCTATTGACACTTTTCAATATTGTTTTGTTGCGGCCGTTTTTACGGTAATCAACCGGTTTTTAAAAAACTTTGCATGTGACATTATTCTAACATCCTTAATGTATTTTACTTTTATGTTTGTCTGTTTCTGGTGAATATTTAATTTTTTAATAGATTACACTCCCTATCCTATAAAAGAAATAGGCAAAATCACGTGAAATTTCAAGAGAGAACGTGATAAACTCAAATACTCAGATGGAGGATTGCATAATGGTTCAATTGGTTTGCTTTGATATTCTATGATTAAATCTTTCTGTTATTTTCAACTTTTTTTTTGGGTCTTATGAAGGGTACTCTCTATTTTAAAACTGTATACTGATGATATTTTACACTAAAGCCACTTTAGACCTCTACACAAAATAATAAAGTATTGCCAAGAGTTGAATTACACGTAAATGATTGAGCTAAAGCCTCACAAAATGACAACGAACAAAATGTTTTATAAAAGAAATAAACATGCCAATGGCTCAAAGTGACAATGAACAAAGGAAATTCATAAATACCCTTTTCATTGAAGACGGCTGTAGCAAACATAACGTTGTAGGACCTTCCTATAAAAGATATACAATGAATTACCCAGTTACGTCGCGACAAAGTTTGCTGTCAAATCTTTCTATACATGAATTAAGAAAATTTTACTTCATACCCCTACAGTTATACCAATACCCCTACAATTTTAAAAAAATGTCAATTTTGTCCTTATTTTTTTTTAATTATTTATTTTTTATTGTTTGTGTCAATTTTTATTCATCGAAAGACTTGCCGAAAGTGTACCGGAACACTTAGACCAAGACTTCCGGTCTTAATAATACCATTTTGGATGTATTATTAAAACACCAAAATACTTTTTGAAAGTGGTTTGGTTAAAAAAATTTCTAAATTAGTTTTAGCAACGGTTAAAAACCGTGGCCTAAAGTAATGAATATCATTCCGGACCACTTTTTGAAAGTGTTCCGGATAAAAAAATTTCTAAATAAGTTTCAGCAAAGGTTAAAAAACGTGGCCTAAAATAATGAATATCATTCTGGAACACTTTTTGAAAGTGTGCTGGCTAAAAAAATTTCTAAATGAGTTTCAGCAACGGTTAAAAACCGTGGCCTAAAATAATGAATATCATTCCGGGATCCGGTTTTAAAAAAATTCTAAATGAGTTCTGCAACGGTTAAAAACCGTGCCCTAAAGTAACGAATATCATACCGGAGCACTTGTAAAAAGTGTTCCAGAATGATATTCGTTACTTTAGGCTACGGTTTTTAACCGTTGCTGAAACTCATTTAGAATTTTTTTTAAACTAGAACACATTCTTTGTTTTAATAATACATCCAAATTGTATTATTAAGACCGGAAGTATTGACCTAAGTGTTCCGGTACACTTTCGGCAAGTCTTCCGATAAATAAAAATTGACACGAACAATAAAAAGTAAAAAATAAAAAACAATTAAAAATAAATAAGGATAAAATTGACATTTTAAAAAAAATGTAAAAATATTAGTATAACCGTAAGGATATGGGGTAAAATTTTCATGAATTAGAAAGATCTTTTCTAGATCACAACTATATATTCAAATGAAACGGTAAATATCTTGGGTTTTGCTTTTTTTTTTTTTTTTACACCATCTAGAGTTTTGATTTTAGTCTTGTCAAAAAATTGTGTTGTTTTTACATTGCAAATTCAACATGGTTTTTAAAGTGAAAGATCAATTATTTTCATCAAGTCATGTAGCACTAGTTTTAACCATTAAATTAAACAAATCCATATAATATCAATAGTCATTACCACAATGAGACACTTTTTGATAAAAATAACTGATAATTTATAATTTATGATTGATAGTTTAAAACTGATGATTAATAGCTAATAAGTAAATTTGAGTGTTTGATAAATTAGTAATTACACTAACTGATAAATGCAAAATAACATTTTTAAATAAAAAAATTAATTGTTCTATTATTTTATTATATTACATTATTAAATTAGTTTTTATTCGCTAAAAAAATTTGTATTAATATACGCATGCAAAATATTTTAAATATATAGTGAAAATTAAACATATCACCTAAATACATTAAACACTTATATATAAGTTTTATAATAAAATTTAACGAGATACGAAATAATAACATGTAATTTTGAATTATAAATTAAGCTATAATAATCCAAAGTAATATGTTTTCTTTGATCCTCCCTTCAACCTTTCATTTTGAATTAAGCTATTACAAATTTCTTTCAGTTTGGTTGTTTTCTTTGATCCTCCCTTCAACCTTTCACTAGCTTGAAATTTATTAACTATATCTCAAAATTCATCATGGAACATTTGGATGTTGGTCAAGGACATTATATATTGCATTATCTTGTGAGTTGACAGTTGACCAA
Source organism: Lathyrus tuberosus (assembly GCA_022829125.1). Lineage (NCBI taxonomy): Eukaryota > Viridiplantae > Streptophyta > Magnoliopsida > Fabales > Fabaceae > Lathyrus > Lathyrus tuberosus. Next base: position 961,079 of record JALAZF010000122.1, on the reverse strand, counting down.
GATGGGAGAGTGCGATTATGAAAATAATACTATTAACGGTAAACATAATGGTGGAGATATTATTAAAGGTAAAGATAATAATAAAAGTAAAGTTAGATGCAGCAGTAGTGTTAAAAATATTAAAAGACATGATTTTATTTATAAAATACTTACAAAGGTTGGCAAATCAAGAATTCTAAATTCCAAGACTAAAACCTCGAATGTCTTTTGCAGTACACAAATGATCCCTTTTTTTTTTGGGCAAGGATCTAAACGGGTAGACTTGAAACTAAAATAAACTAAGTATAAAATTTTCAAAAGATAATGATCCACATGGCCTGAATAATTGAAATAAAACAAAAACCTTTAATTAAGGAAAGTCAAAAATTCAAAAGTATGTATGAGTGGAAGGTGATTAAAGCCAGCAAAGTGGGGTTGTTGTTGACAAGAGAAATTTTTATGTTCTTATTTTCAACATAATTGATTTTGACTATTTCTTAATGCATCATCCTAGTTTTTTATACACCACGTGAAATTTCATTTTTGTCTCTCAGTTCTGGATGTGCACATCCGGATATACCGTTTTTGTAAAAAACGTTGATGTGTTTCGAATGTGCACATCCGGAAACATAACATAGCTTTATTTTTTTAAATTTCAGAACTGCAGATCCAGAAAATAGCATAACTTTATTTTTTTTTAAATCGGTTTTGTCGATTGGTCGCATACGTTAATATATCATCGCATTATATTTCGGAGATAAACCCTTTTCGTTATTGAAAATAAGTAATGTGGCTGGTGCACCAGTAGCAGTAATGTCATCAGAAGTTATAACAAACTCTAGGGTTGGAGTCTCTCCGTCAATATAATGGTTGTCTTCGGCATTCTGATAAAGTTAGAACTCAATATATTTCGGAGATAAACCCTTTTCATTATTGAAAATAAGTAATGTGGCTGGTGCACCAGTAGCAGTAATGTCATCAGAAGTTATAACAAACTCTAGGGTTGGAGTCTCTCCGTCAATATATTGGTTGTCTTCGACATTCTGATAACGGTAGGACTCAATATATTTCGGAGATAAATCCTTTTCGGTATTAAGAGTAGTTACTAAGTTACACGATACAAAAAAAGTGTTTGAATGCATAAATAACTCATTATTATTTACCATTTTGGTTTTCAGGGAGTGGCGTGTGGCTTTCTATAAATCAACTGGGTTTAAGCCTAAAAGGATTATATTTTCCAGGTTCGAAGATTGTAGGACAAATCAAGATCAACAGTAAAACATTACTTCTTTGACGTTATCCAAGATAAATGACATTGAAACAGTATAATATATACATCTACATCAATATACATCAGTATGTATCATTTAGAAAAACCAATGCCGAAAGCCACACGTCACTCCCTGAATTATTCTATCATGAGGAATACACAAATCTAACAAAATTATCTTATCATTCCAGCGGGCCGATTTCCTTTCTAAGGATCCACTGTTATTTTAAAGAGATCTTGAATTATCTTCTCGCAATGAACCTGAGCAGAAATAATTCCTCTGTATCTTGTGACCCAAAGTTAGTCCATTGGTTCTGCAAGTGGTAATAGGAGTACCACCAACTTTGTGTCGACTCTACTGCCATTTATCTTGGATAACGTCAAAGAAGTAATGTTTTACTGTTGATCTTGATTTGTCCTACAATCTTCGAGGATAGATTTGGGAGTTCGGATAACGTCAAAGAAGTAATGTTTTACTGTTGATCTTGATTTGTCCTACAATCTTCGAGGATACATTTGCGAGTTCCGATAACGTCAAAGAAGTAATGTTTTACTGTTGATCGAGATTCTTTTAAAATACATATTATTATTATTTCTTAAAATAAATATACCTTTTTAAGTTTCAGCCATTTTTTCGGATGTGCACATCCGGAATATGCGTAACATGTCATTCCGGATATGCACATCCGGAACAAGGCAACGTTTTTTAAAAAACGGTGCGTTCGGATGTGCACATCCAGAACTGGGGGGCAAAAACGAAATTTCACGTGGTGTATAAAAAACTAGGATGGTGCATTAAAAAATGGTCTTGATTTTGTCTTCAAAATAAAGCTGACAAGAGAAATCTCCATAATTTTATCTTCATCATATTTGAACTTATCTTCAAAATAATTGAATGATTTACATGTTCCTAACTTTTAAATGTCTATGATTCTATAACAATCGTTCTCATTATATTTTCAGAGGTGCTAGAAGCACTATCACTTTTAGATAAAATAATCATAGTTTCTTTAATCTTTTTTAAAAGTTATTTATTGCTGGAAGCAACATACAAAGAGGCAAGTAATTTGAAGGGTATAAGAGGAAGGATGTATCTTCTGGATAAGTAGTTTTTTCTTTGCAAAGACTTGGATTGGTCTTGAACCAAGAATCTAATTTTGATGAAGAGAGTAAATCTGAATTAAATTTAGACCACCATTTAACAAAAAAATTCTTGTCTAATTGAGTAGTAAAGGATACTTCACATAATGACTCAGTTGAAAAGGTCTAGGATGGAATCCACGCAATTCCAAAAACATCACAAAAATATAATAAAGACTTGTACTAAGGACAAATAATTTTTTCTATAAAATTGTTGAATGCCTTTGAGGCATCATCAAGAAATATTGCTAAAATTGGTCCAACAATTTGGAACCTCTGAATAAACTAATTAAGGAAGCTAAATGAAATATCCTTGTTGAATCATATAAACTAAGTATGTGCAATAACCTAAAGTTGTCTTTCTATCTCTAACATATCATGCCCAATCTGAATCAGTGAATATTGTCGCGTTTTTACCATTGTTATCTTTTTAGAATATGTTATTTATAGAATCGTCATTGTTATCTTTTTCACCTGCATCTTCTCTCATGGACTTTGTTTAGGTTGTTTTAGTTGAGGCTTTCTGGTATTTTCGGCTTAAACTCCTAGCCTTAGGGCTAGGGGCCTTGGTACCGGTTTAGTTCCCAACTAGCTGTTTGTGTTTTCTTCTCTTACGTTTGAATGGAGCAGGGAAAGTGGACTAAGGTATCTTACAGGAACAAATTCAAATGGGACACAGAGGGGAGAACGAAGGGAAGGGGGTTCAGAGATTCTACTACCATCTTCATCACAGAATTTCCAGAGGAAATGAGGGCAAAGGAACTCTACTCATTGTTGTCGGATTTTGGAGAGGTAGACGAGGTGTTCATTCCGAGGAAGAGAGACAAAAGAGGGAAGAAATACGGCTTTGCCCGATTCTTTGACGTGGAAGACGAAAGGGATTTGGCCCTGAAACTGGACAACTTCTTCATTGAGGGAAGAAAACTCTACGCCAACATTCCGAGGTTTCCCAAGGAATCGAAGGTTAGGGGGAGGAGTTTTAGGTCAGAATCTTCTCGTAGAAATGAAGGTGTCAAGCAGTTTGAAGGAGACCATCTCTTTCGAGACAAGGGATTTCCGGTATCCTCGTTCAAGAGAGGTTCTTATGCGGAGGCGGCGAAACGGAACGAACAGGATTACCCAGGAGGTCTCACGTTTAATGTTGGAAAGGAAACTGTGTCTAGATTCGAGAGAGCTTTTGTGGGGAAGGTTCGTATTCCTGGATCCTCTTACAATATGCAGAACAATTTCCACTTGGAAGGTTACTTTGGGGTTAAGGTTACCCCTCTAGGAGCCAACCTTTGTCTCCTAGAGGAGAATGATGAAGGAGAGTTAGAGGATCTTGTGGAAGGGGCGAAGGATTGGCTTGGGCAGTGGTTTTCGGATGTAAGCAGATGGAAGAAGGAGATGGTGGATACGGAAAGGTTAACGTGGATAAGATGTTATGGAATCCCATGTTTTGCTTGGTCAGTTTCGTTTTTTCAATTCTTATCTTCGACGATCGGTAAGTATGTTAACTGCGAGGAGAGCTCCTCTGATTTTACAAAGATGGACGTGGCTAGCTTATTGGTTCGGACGTCATGTGGTAAACTTATTGACGAGGTTTTATCGGTTTCCATCAATGGCGTTTCATACAGAATCAGAATAGTTGAAGAAACCATGGGACCGTTAGCTAAAGTGGTGAGTCAAACTAAACCATCGTTGTCGGTGTCGGAGTCTGAAGTCTCTTTTGTGAAGGATAGCGCTGACTGGGTAGAGGATGATGATGAACGGTGCATAGACGACGAAGACAAAGGCGAAGGCGAAGGGGGTCGTGATTTCCTCCACGGCGATCTTCCCCAGGAGGATATTAACATAAAGAGAACCTGTGCTACTTCCAAAGGTTGGCCTGTGGCTAAAGCAGAAGCTATTCTTAAGTTTCGTGAGGGGCTCGAGAATTTGGAAAAGTCTCTTTCGTCTGGGGAAGAGGTTCAGAGTTACGTGTCAGGTTCTGAGGATAGGGTTGTACTAGGTTTTGATAAAGGTGCCTTTGTGGGACCTGTTTGTGAGAATCTTTCTGAGGCAGATTGTACGTTGGGCCAGAGAGGGAAAAATATCTCTTTTGACGGATTACTTAAAGCCCAACAGGCCCATTTCCCAGATGAAGGAGCGGGTCATGGGGCGAGAAAACGGGTAATTAAAGGAGACCGGTTTAGTGATCCTGGTGATCTTATTCTGGAGCACAGATACGCGACTAATAGCCTCGGTTTAGCTATTTCTAGTTGCGACGGGAAAAAAGGTAAGTCTTCTGACTCTATTTGGTGGAGAGATTTGGTGACCATTTCTTTCGACCATGCCTCTTCGACGGATCTTTTCGTGGAGAATTTGGCCAGCGTCATAGGCGACGGCAATGATACTGCTTTCTGGTTAGTTAATTGGACTAGGAACATGCCTCTGAAGGTGCTTTTTCCCAACCTTTTTCTGGCTAGCAGTAACCTAAAAGGAGCAGTTGCAGAGTTCGGATTGTGGAGAGAGTCTAAGTGGAAGTGGAATGTGGAGGTTAGTCATTTAGATCCTGATCTCATTTTGCAGGTCGAAAGGGATGGGATGATGGATCTTCTTGCTAATCTTGAGCCTGTCTAAGGGAGGAGCGATCAGTTCAGTTGGAGTGCTGAGGATACACTGTCTTTCTCTGTCTCGTCTTGTTACGATGTTTTGCAGAACGTCGGGTCTGGTACCGAGGAGGATGCGAAGCTGTTAAATGGTATGAATCTCCTTTGGAAGTCCTATTTACCGTCCAATATTCAGGTGTTTGGCTGGAGATTATTGAGGGACAAATTAGCCACCAAAGATCAGTTGTTGAGGAGGAATATCGGTCTCGGCGGAGACTCGGCTGTGTGTTGTTTGTGTAATTTAGAGGCTGAATCTGTTAACCACCTTTTCTTGGAGTGTAATTATGCAGGTTATGTGTGGAAAGGTGTGGCTAATTGGTTTGGTGCTGAGTTTCTGGTAGGAAGTAATTGTTTAGAGTGTTTTACTTTTTGTGCTGTGGAGTCGACTAAGAATAGAGGAAACATGGTGGGAAGTTCAATTTGGTTCTTTACGGTTTTGTTTATTTGGCATAGTAGAAACAGTCGTATATTTAGAAACATTTTGTTGACAGTCGATGATATCATTAATTCTATCATTTTCTTTTCTTGGAGATGGTGGGGAGGGCATTGTAAATTCCCTATTTGTAATTTTTACGATTGGTTCGTTGCCCCTACTGAGTGTATCAAGAGGATGTAACTATCCTAATCTTTTGTAACATGGGTTCAAGCACCCCTTGTGCTTGTTTTAATATCATGGCTTACTTAAAAAAAATATAAACTAAGTATGGTTGAATGGTTCAACAGACAAAAAGTTGAACCAAGCATCCACATGTAATCAAAATAAGAATAATATTGTAGAGTAAAGGTTCTAGAAAAAAGATTTTAATTTTGAAGGAAGTTGTTTCCAATCAGAAGGAGACGATACCTTAATAATTTTAAATTTAAAGAACTTAATTTTGGATTTATCATTTTGATCTGTCTGATGGGTAAGAGTAATAGACTCAGAATCTACCAAGACAAATTCTTACAATTTTCTAGTCTTAAATTGGTCTTTAGTAATGAAGAAAAATACCAGAGGGAAAATTCTTGAAATATTTTGTAATAACAAAGAGTTTGGAGGACAATAAACTTTTTTTTAAAGGGAATATTAGTATAGACAGATCTTTGGTAATAAAGGTCAATTTTGGTAAGGAAGAAAGAGGAGTATAGAAGACTAATTGAGAGGGGTGAGGTTTCTGGATAAATAATGGGCTGATAATTTGAGGGGTAAAAGATAATGACGTTAATAAAGTAGGCTTAGTAATTGTTAGGGGATTAGCAATAATATGAGAGATAACTTTGAAAATAAAAGATGGTGAGCCTAAAATTATTTTCTTATCTTTTTTATCTTTAGTGGGAGGACAACTGATTTTTTACTCATGTTTTCCCCGTAAAAATTTTATGGTTAGAAAATCTGGTAATGGGTTTTTGATTCCTTTAATATGCTCAATTTCAAAATCAAAACAAGAAAGTAATGCTTGTCATCTAGCAAATATATGTATTTAAACTAATTTTTTAACATCTTTTTGTAAAATACTTTGTACAACTTTGCAATCTGTATTTAATAAAAATATTTTTGAAAACAAATCACTTTGAAATTTCGTAATACACAAAACAATAGATAAAATTCATTTTTAAATAGTATTATATTTTAACTGGGTTCCAATTCTTAGTTTCAGAGTAATATCTGACAACTTGTTCCTTTTCCAAACTCGAAAGTATTTGTTTTAGTATTCCCTCCAAACCTAGGTTTAAGGCATCAGTTTCAACAATAAGATTGGCTTTAGGATCAGGTATTCCTAAACAGGGTAATTTTTTTAAACTATTTTCTTTAATTGTAAAACACGTTTTATCGTTGATTCATCCTAAGAAGGAGGATTCTTTCTAAGTCTCTTAAGTAAAAGTATACAAATTGTGCTCAAGTTAGGTATAAAGTCAGACACATAATTTATATAACCTAAGAATCTTTGCAATTGAGTTTTATCTTTTAATTCGACTGAAAATATATTGATGAATTCCAAAAACCTACTAATAGAGGATATACATCCTTGCGAAATATCAAAACCCATGAATCTAATTTTAGATTGAAATATTTTAAGTTTTTTTTTCTGATAGAACTAAACCATTATCTTTAATTTTCTCATAAAATTGATTCATATGTTGCATGTGTTGATCTATAGAATATGAGAATACTAATATGTCATTTAAATAAACTATGGTGAAGTGAAATTAATCATTAAATATAATGTTCATACTGTTTTAAAACTCAGAAGGTGCATTTTTTAAACCTAATGGCATGACATTCCATTCATAGTGACCAAAGGCCACCAGAAAAGTGGTTTTAGATTTATCTTCTTCTTTTAATTGTATTTGATAACATCTAGATTTAAGATCAAACTTTGGAAATATAATTTTATTATGTAATTTGTTTATCAAATTCTTTTTATTAGTTATGGGATACCTAATCCATTGTAATTTTTTTTTAAAGATTTGTAATTTGTTACTAACCAAAAACCTCCTTTTCTAGTTCAAAAGCATTAATTACATAAAAAGTTGAGGAACTTCAAGAGACTTGTTTGGCCTGATCAAACCCTTGTCTAAGAAATCTTTTATTTCCTTTTTAAAGTAATCTAAATGTTGTTTATTTATTTGTATTGACCTAATTTTAGTAGGGATATTAGATTTTTTAAAGTCAAGTTCATATAGTAAAGAGATAGTGTGAACTTTTCCTTTCTATAATGCATTAGGTTGTTCTGAACAAAGATCTTTTATATATTTATTATGTATATTTTTAATTTTTTCTTGAATACTTGGATATTAAAGTTGGTTTTCTATCTTTTTATAGCGTATTTTTTTATTAATGAAATTAACCTGCTTTCATTTTATATCTATTTGATTAATAAAAGATATGACTTTATTTTGAATAGAGTTTAGATCTCTAATCTTTGGTTGATCGAAAAATTCAAATCTAACATCTATTCCTAAAGCATTAGTTGTTATTGTGGTATTACTTACCTCGAAGGGATAAAGTAAAAATAAAAATGGAGTTCATAAGATAATGGATTCATGAATATTTTTAACAAGGAGGAAAGAAGCGTTATAACTTATTTGGTATTTACAAATCTTAGCACTTGATAATTTATAAGAAATTTGTAATTTGTTACTATTTGATTCTCTTAAGGATTCCTTTGTCTTTTCGTAAAACTGAATTGGTATTAACCTTTCTTGGATGCAATTTAAATTTGCACCAGAATCTATTAATGCAATTAATTCATAAGTTTTATCTTTAACAACTAATTTTATTTTTTCTTCTATTTTGTTAATATGTCTTTCTTTTTTTAACTTTGTTAGAGGTAGACAAAGTTGGAACATTTTGATTATTTTGATTTTGAATAATTAAATTTACGTGTATTTCTAAAAGCTTGATTTTTAAATCTTCATCTCTAACTTTTAAGAATCTAATTTCATTCTTTAATTTTTTTATTTCTTCTTGTAAATTTCGTATGGACACCATTTTTTTCAACTTAGGTTTTAAATAAATCTATAACATCCTTAAATTCAATTTTGTGTATATCATTTTTATGAATATTGTCTGCTTCAATGATATCTTTAATCTGTCTCATGAAAGCTTGTTTTCTTTTTGAGTCTTGCATTTTATCTAAAAGTCTTATTAAAGTATTAGCTTTATTATTAGTAAGAACATTAATACTTTTATTACAGTTGTTACAGAAGTCTAAACCTAAACATTCACCTGCATTAAGTTTTGATTCTTCATAAGATGATTCTTCAGAGGATGAAAGATCTTCTTTGTCAAAATTCAAAATAATATTTTTTAAAGTATTTATAAGACTTTCCTTTAATTCTTTAGAAATATTTAAATTACTAATCTGGTGTATTTTTTCTTTAATATTACACTTGTTAGAGTAGTGTTTAAAACAACTACATTTAAAGCATTTAATATCTTTATTTTTTTTATTATTATAAGATTTTTTGTAGGAATTTTTACCATAATTCTTTTTATAAGGCTTTTTTATAAAATTCTTTGGTATCTTTATAAGATTTTTTTTTTCATGATAATGTGAATTCTTTCTACCTACATTTTTCTTATTCTTTGGATTACTAGGTGTTCTCAAAGGAGCAACTCCACATTGTTCGCAAAATGATCTCATTTCACAGTTATTATTTATATTTTCATTTTTGATCTTGTTTTGTAATTTGTAATTAGTACATATTTGAATACCAATTTCTATAATGTAGTTGGATAATTCTTCCATTGTTAAAGAATTATAAGGTATAGTTTCATTAAGATTTTGCTTAATATTAATCTTAATTTTCTCAGTAAATAATCTAAGTAAACCACTAATAAACATTTCTTTCCAATACTCTACAACACCATCAGATCTGAGGCAGAGTTTAGATAAAAACGTATCTTTATACCATCTATAATTAGACATAGTTGGGCAATAGAGATTTAATGATTGATTTGATACCCTTTATTGCAACTTTATAGGCTCGCCTAAAAAGAACTTAGTGGTGGCATATAAGAGAGTTGTAACACAATTATCTTCATTAGTTTCTAGTTTAACGGTTGAATCTATCCTAGCTTTGTCTTCTGGCCAAAGATGTTATCCCACCATCCTTTTAATTGGCCTGTAAAACCCATAACTAATAATTCCTTGGTTTTTCTATCACTATTGTTCCTAATTTTTTATGTTGTAGAAGCCATTGTCATATTTTGAATAATATCGAATATATGTTATTTAGAGGCACCATCTATATTCCATTCAACAATGGATTCTTTTAAATAACTATTTTCTATAAAACTACTACTTTTTTCAAATTACACATCTGCAAAAGAAAGTCTAGGATAATAGTTTCTCGTTCTTGGTCTAGGGGCTTTATTTCCTAACCTACTTAATATGTTATCATCATCTTATTCATGAGATAGAGTATTAATTTCCTCTGATGGAGAAGTTCCTATGTTTAAGATCTTTAATTTAATCACTAATTCAACTTATTTTCAGTATCATGACCTAAAGTAATTCTTTTAATTCTTTTTTTTTTAAGGGATTTTATACTGATATATATAGGTCTAGTAGGATTTAATTTAATATTTTTAATATATTTATATTGAGGTCTAGAGTTCTCATTCTTACCTAACTGTTGTGACATGGTGTAAAGAGTTTGATTTGTATAACTTATCTAACTATGGAGGTTATTAATGCCCTTTCTTTGATCCAAATGGTTTTCTATTGACTTAAAAGGTGAAGCTTCTCTATCAATGTAATCTAATGGAGGGTGAATTGATTCTATTATTTCTTTTTTTAGAAGTTTTTCGCAGTGTACCTAGTCTAACATTAATATCTAAAAACATTCTAATAGAAAATGAGTTCTCTATTTTTTCTTCTAAACAAAATAATTCAAACAATGTAAAGAAATAAGTATTAATTTCATGGAATTCTAAAAATTGATAAAAGTTTTCTAAGAAGATAGAGAAATACCAATTTCTCTCCTCTAAGTTATAGTGAGCCTCAAAATCACTTCTAATCCATCTTTTGTCTATAACAAGGGGGGTCATATTTAGTAATTACCCATAATATTTATGATTCTGTTGGAGAAGGAGATCTAGAGATTCTTTCTAAGTAAATTGGTTGGGGAATTGTAGGAGTAAAGTTTACTCTTGCAAGATTTATTCTAATAGTGGAATCTACCGAGTGTCTATCATTGGATGAAGAACTCATGCTGCTAGACTTATGATATCTATAGAATTGGCTTCTATTCATCCTAATCCTAACAGATCCATCAATATCTTGGATTACATTTTTAATAGTTCTAGCTTCTATTTTTTTTTTTTTCTGATTTAACTACATCTTGAAGTATCCATTCTTCTGAAAATTTATCTATAATGTCAGGAGCAGTTAATATCTTAGGGGTCATAGCATCGGACCTATTTAAATTTGCTTCAATAATAGAGGTTTCATTCATAGGAGCGGTTTTAATTGATTTAAAATCATAATTAAGATTAGAGACTTTATATGTTATTCTACTAATAACATCTATATTCGCGACTATTGGATTAAAGTTGTCACTAAAACCTTGAACGTAAATAACTAATGATTTTTTTTTTGTAAACTCATCAGCTAAGCTCATAGAATAATTTAGATGTCAATTAAAGTAAACAGGACCATCATTAAGGTTTGATTCAATTATAGCAATAGTTGAATTGTGAAAATCTTTTATTCTAGTATCTCTTAAGACTAGTGATACAGGGGTGTTTAACCCTAATTTGTATAATGATTTTATGGCTATTTGAATTAATCCTAGATGGATATATCTATAACTATCTCTAAAGTATTTTTCTAATAGTTTTTTGTTTAATGAATTTATAGTGTCTTGCTTCTCTTTTATGGATGTTGCTTATTCAATAGTATGGATTATTTTTTGACTTTTAAAATCAAAAGTGCTTATCTTGTAAATTTCTTTTAGCTTTGTTTTTGGCATATACCAATTTACTAACCTATTTTTCATTTTTTGAATTTCTAACTCTTGATTTTGGAAAGTATATTGATCTAATTCCATATTATTGTTGTTGGATGTATCTGGACATAAAGTTCTATTATTAATACTTCTACGCATGTTACATCCTAATTCACTCAAAACCCTTATTATTTGAGACATGTTGTGAAACAATTATCTTACAAATATTTTTTAATTAAAATAATTTTTTTAAAGTTTAACTATCTTACTCTCTATCTCTCTCCTCTCCTTATTTTTGTGTACTTAGAGGAAATTAAAGTGTGCTAAACTAAAGGTTTTACTGCCTCACCTCAGGTCTTACTACCGGGACCCCGCACTACCTTTAAAATAAGACATGTACCACTCATCACTAACAATATAGGTGATACACATTTAAGAGTAAGAGTGAGTTTTTTGTTAAAATAATACGGGTACAAATTGAAGAAAAGTGATAAGTTAAAATATACAAACTCAAAATATATAGGTTTTGTATCATGACCTTAATATATATATATATATATATATATATATATATATATATATATATATATATATATATATATATATATATATATATATACTCCCTCCGTCCCAAAATATAAGAGAAAAAATCAACTTTCATCTTTTTCAAGATAAAATTAAATGCAAGTTGCACTTAATTTGCTTTCTCTCTCATCTTTTCTATAACCAACAATTAATTATAATTGTTTTTACATCTTTCAAAACAATATTTTTCAACAAAATCTTAGTCAAATTATTATATTTTTACTTTTCTTAATAAATGTGTTTTTTATTTTTTCTTTTATATTTTAGGACGGAAGAAGTATATCAAATGAGAACTTTAATTATTATGAGAAACGAGAACTGTAATAACAACCGCAAGATATAAATCAACGTATCAAATATTTAAATACTATATTAATTGTCACGCGAGTAAAATTTCATGGTCCATATATTTAAACCTAACCTATATGGTATTTAGTTTAGGTTGTTGCCGATACCTCCAAATTTTACAATTTTCTACCATCTTTTCTTGTTGGTAATAACATACTAAGAGTAATTACATTGTGAATAGGTGGATTATGATTGCAACTAGAAAGCCTATTTTTGATGTTACAGGAAATATCTTTGAAGCGTGTTCTTCATCAAAAGGAGATAGTCAACTAATATCAGAGGCATGGAATCACTTCTATACGTGTATGCATGAGGTCAGACAAAATAAAGAAAAATTGCTTCTTGTGATAAATGGTGTGGTTGATATTAAGAAACAAGTAACTAAATTTAAACATGATTCTATACAAACAAAGACAAAATAATTGGAGTCTTTTAACTACAACATTTTTATCCTATAGCAACGTCTAATTTTTACGAGGCAAAAATATTGTTCTTGTAGATTATAATATGCAACGATTTTTAGATTCCGTTGCAATAGCTTAAATATTTATTTAAAATTTTATACAACGGCTAAAAATTGTTCTTGTATAGGAAAAAGAGAACGGCTCCAATTAAGAACGAAGTATAACCGTTCTCATATAATTTTTAATTATTTTAATAAAATATGGATTTTTTACACCATTCTCATATGTTATTGTAAAACAATTTTTTTCATGAATAATGTCTCCAACGGGAATCGAACCGGTCACCATTAAATTTTTCTTTTCCATTTAGCGCTTAATTTTCATCGTTCCCTTTCTGAAATTTCAATAAGCGCTTTTCTGAATTTTCACTTCCCTCCCAAATTTCAATAACCCTAACCCTTTCTTCTTCTTCCGAGCTTCTGCAATTTCCTTAACCCTTTCTTCTTCTTTCGAGCTTCTGCAATTTCCTAACCCTTAACCCTTTCTTCTTCTTCCGAGCTTCTGCAATTTCCTAACCCTATCAAAAACTCCTTTCATCAAAAACTCCTTTCATCTACGAGCTCTCATTAAACTTGTATATGTCTCTACATGCTCTCATTCAACTTTCTCTTTTCTCTGCATAAAAATCTAACCCTTTTCTTTTTCGTAGGTCACAAATTTCGTACGTGATACTAACGGTGTGCGAGTTTTTGATTCATCCAAGTAAAAAGGTGATAACTTGTTGAATCTCACATATCCGCGCATGCTCTCGTCTAATTATATCTGTACCAAACTCGAAATTGTTTGAATTAGCTGTTATATGTATTTTATTTTAAGATTTGTGATATGAAATTACTTGCTAAACCTATGCACTACATGCCTCAGATATAAGTTCAATGAAACAAATGCATAAAATGAACTGATATGAGAAACAAATTCATCTACCTCGTAAAGAAGTAGTGTCTCTACTCTCTTTGACTGCACTGTATTCAAAAAAATGCATGCATCTTTGGAACTTGTATTGAGTCTATAGTTGTGTGATGAAGTTATAAGGTGCTGGCTAAAATTGATGTGGAAAAGGGATGAGCAGAATTACTGATAAATAATGTAGTGAGTTAGAGTGTATTGTTTAATTTTGTATCCATTCATCTTGTGTAATGTTCATGTTTGCATATGTTATTCATATGACTAAAATATGTGATTTGGTTCTCGTTTTATGTCAAAGTCTGATTTCGTAGAGTATGGTCAAGATGGGTGTGCTCTGTAGTTTATGGTTTGCAACAACCAGTCCAGTCTGCTGTTTCTGGTTTGTTTTAGTGCAGGAAGATTTTCGGTCTGGGGCCTACCAACAATGTTGTTTTGGTCTGCTTCAGGCTATTTACATTGCCATTTCGGTCAGTTACGACCTATCTCAAAGTTGTTTCGGCCTTCCGCAGGCATCAACAACTCTTTGGTCTTATGTGAATTAGTTGCTTGTAAAAAATTATGTACTAAAATAGTGGCATTAGTTGGTGCTATAAGTATATTAATAAATTTGAATAGGAATAAGGCTGAGAGAACTAATTGAATTATGATTCAAAATACATGCATGTATGGAACTTTTATTGAATTTAGAGAGGGCTGGTGAAGTTATAAGGTGTTGCCTACATTGATATGGAATAGAGTTGAGCATTATTACTGCTACATTTTTTTTTGGTTTCCTTGACAGGTGGTTCCAAATAAAAAATAACCCTGCCAAATGTTCTAATTTTAACTGCATACTTGGAACTTTGCCAGCTGTTCTAGTGTTTAGACTCACATGATATAGACTACTGATATAGTTCATGGCTATCTAAATAATCTCATATATTGTAACACTCAATATTGTTATCTTAATTAGTTGTCCTAGTTGTATTTTGACTTGAAATGTTTAGGATTATTATTAGTTATATATGGCATATCGTTGTATTCTGCTTGAAAAGTGCGAGATCAATATCATAGAATATATGATATGGTCCATATTCAGAATGTGTTATGTTTCACATTGGAATACAAATAACAATTAGCATAAAACAGAAGATAATTTGAATTTGTGTTATGTTTCTCACATTGGAATATGTATTTTTTGCAATATTCTCATTTGAGCTTCATATTGTATCTAGGTTATACATTTCGGAGACAAGGTTATACTAGAAGACCATTTTGAACTAAGTTGGTTGGACAAGTCAAAATTCTTGTTTTACACTAAGGTTAGAAAATCTTCTATTGTTTTATATTAACATTTAATTTAGAGTAAACAAAATTCTTGAGAAATAATGATAGCTATAGTTATAATGCATAGATAGTACTCCTATAGTAGTTATATGATATTTGCATGATGAGATGTTGGAAGGGATCATTAATATTGTTTAATCATGTCATATGTGTATCATGTAATGGTGTTACTTAGTTGCTTAATTGTTCATTACACATACCACACCAGTTTGTTTCGGTATTAGCCGACATTTTGGATGTTTTTATCTTGTGTATTTAGTTTAGTTTTTGTTGTTGTATTGTGGCCAATGGCAGTGTGTTTTGGGACTGATTTGTCTGTTGTATTATACTGAATTTTGTTTGTTGTTGCACTTCGCTGGGATCCATAGTTTATGAAGTTGAGTGGTATGTGTTTAACTGAAGTATGGATAAAATTCTGGTTTCGTGTCTGGTAGGCCTCAGCACATACTTCAGAGCTACGTACAAATGCTATGTTCTAACTATTAAAATTTTCTAACTAAAATCAGGATTTTCGGTTTCAACACAAAAGATTAATATTTTGTGTTCCTTATATATATATATTTTTTTTCATATTTGGTAGTCTCCTCATAAACTCGATGGACAAGGAATGGACAAAGTTAAACCCTGCGAGTAAAGAGTACCAAAATGGTCTTGATTTTTTTCTAGATTATGCATACACCAAAGGAGAACCCCACGGGAAAGAGATTTCGTGTCCTTGTGCTAATTGTTACAATAACAAATGGTTTACAAGGAATGAAGTACGAAATCATTTAATCGCAATTGGATTTCAAAAAGGATATGATGTTTGGGTTCGACATGGTGAGAAGAAATTGAAACCCGGTGATCTTAATGATAATCATATGAATCACGAAGAGGATCAAATTGATGATATTAATGGACTATTGCATGAAAGATTTAGAGACGTTGTACAAGCAGAAAATGAAGTAAATGTAGGCCTCAATGAAGATGCAAAAAAGTTCTATAATTTAGTTGAAGAAGCCAAACAAGATTTGTATCCAGGTTGCAAAAACTTCTCTAAATTGTCGTTCATCATTCGTCTTTATTTATTGAAGTGTCTTTATGGTTGGAGCAACGTATCATTCAATGCTCTCTTAGAGTTGTTGAGAGAAGCTATGCCTTCGTTGAACATCCCTGATACGTTCAACAAGACTAAAGGCATGATAAGGGACTTAAGCTTGGATTATAAGAAGATTGATGCTTGCCCTAATGATTGCATGATATATTGGAAAGATCACGAGAATGATACTTCTTGCCATGTTTGTGGTGCTCCACGGTGGAATGAAGATGTAAACGGAAGTGATAAAGTTAAAAAAATGATAAGTCTCATAAAGCTTCTTCGAAAGTTTTGAGGCACTTTCCCTTGATTCCTAGACTTCAACGACTATTTATGTGTTCAAAGACGGCTAGCTCATTAAGGTGGCATGATGAAGAGCGTTCGAAAGATGGGAAGTTGAGGCATCCAGCAGACGGAGAAGCGTGGAAAGAATTTGATAAATGTCATTCTGAATTCGCCGATGAGCCGCGTAATATAAGACTTGGATTGGCCAGCGACGGATTTAATCCATTTAGAACCATGAATTTGTCTTATAGTACTTGGCCCGTGGTATTAATACCATATAACTTTCCACCTTGGTGGTGCATGAAGGCTGAGTATTCTATGTTGTCTTTGTTAATTCCTGGACCACGTTCACCGGGGAATAACATTGATGTGTACCTTCAACCATTGATAGAAGAGTTGAAAGTGTTATGAGATTTGGGTGTAGAATCATATGATGCATCATTAAATCAAACTTTCCAAATGTGGGCAGCTCTCTTGTGGACTATTAGTGACTTTCCTGGGTATGCTATGTTGAGTGGGTGGAGTACAAAAGGGAAACTAGCTTGTCCTTGTTGTAATTATGACACTAATTCGATATATCTGAATAGTAGTAAAAAGATGTGTTATATGGATCATCGTGTTTTTTTTCCCGAGGATCATAAATATAGGTCAAATGCTAGGAGTTTCAATGGGAGCATAGAATATAGGCCACCACCAGAGTTGTTAACATGGGAAAAAATCTCAGAGAAACTAAAGGACGTCAACAATGCTTTTGGCAGGTTGCAAAAGAAAAGTAATAATGGTCCATGGAAGAAAAAATCAATATTTTTTGAGTTACCATATTGGAAGCATAATAGCTTACGCCACAACCTTGATGTGATGCACATAGAGAAAAACATATTTGATAGTATAATTGGGACTTTGTTGGATATCCCAGGAAAGACAAAAGATCATAAAAATGCCCGATTAGACTTGCAAGAGATGGGTATTAGAAAGAAACTTCACCCTAAAGAGGTAGATCAAGGCAGAAAGTCAGTGTTTGCAAAAGCATGCTTTTCCATGTCTGCAAGGGAGAAAACTACCTTTTGTTCTGTATTGAAAAATGCAAAAATACCAGATGGTTGTGCTTCAAATATTTCAAGATGTGTTCAACTTGCTGAAAGGAAAGTTAGCGGATACAAGAGCCACGATGCACATTTCATGTTGCATTACTTGCTTCAGGTGGCAGTGAAAAGTACAATGTCAAACCAGGTTGCACACCCATTAATTCGTCTTTGTTCATTTTTTCGTTGTTTGTGTCAGAAAGTGATTGAGGTGGAAGATTTGGATATCTTGCAATCTGAGATTACAGAAACACTTTGTCAGTTCGAGACAATTTTCCTCCCGAGTTTCTTTGACATAATGGTTCATCTGCCAATACATCTAGTGAATGAGGTAAGACTGGGATGACCTGTTCAATTTCGGTGGATGTACTTTCCAGAAAGATATCTAGGAAAATTGAAGGGTTATGTTCGTAATAAAAGTCGTCCTGAGGGTTCTATTGCTGAGGGTTATTTGGTTGAAGAATGCTTGACATTTTGCTCTAGGTATTTGCATAGTGGTGTTGAAACAAAGTTCACTAGAATGACACAAAATAGCGATAGATGTGATCCTAATGAACATGAAAGTCCAAGCTCTTGTGTTAACGTTAGTCATCCTATTGGAGGAAAGAGAAAGGGTGAAGCAATTTCGTTGGATTGGAAGTCATGGAGTTTAGCCCATCGGTACATCTTATTCAATCATGAAGATGTCCAGAAATTTATAAGGTAAATGATGAATATACTTGTAGGTTTCAATTGCATAAATGAATTACTATAAATTACTTTAATAGTGTAATTTTTATTGTAGTGAGCATGAAAATGCAAATCCCAAAAAGAGAAAGGGGTGGAGCAAAGCAAAGAGTCAAGGGTTAGATTTTGTTGAATGGTTTAAGAAGCGTGCATTGTTAAGTGATGTATCTGGAAACCTTAGGAAGTTATCCAGAGGACCAAATAAAATTGTACGAAGTTTTTCTGGCTATGTAATTAATGGATATAGGTTTCATACAAAACATCGTGATGCTAGACGTAAAACACAAAACAGTGGTGTGACACTAGCGGCAATAACTGAAAGTTTTTCAAGTACCAAAGATGAAAATCCAATAACACAATCAGTAACTAACTATGGATTAATTACAGAAATAATTGAGGTAGACTATTATGGGAATTTGAAGTTTGTGTTGTTTAGATGTGATTGGTTTGAAGTTGAAGAGGAAAAATATGGGATGACTTATGTTTACTTCAACAAGAGATGTTACATGGACGATCCTTTTGTATTGGCTTCTCAAGTCCACCAATGCTTCTACATTCAAGATCCTTTTGATGCAAATAAACACTATGTTATGAAGTCTATTCCGAGGGATTTTTATAACATGAATGAACAATCATATTCAAATCCCCATCAGCCGTATAATTGTGATCTATCAGATCATGCAGTGAATCTAGCTTCAGAGGATGAAAATTGTGAAGTTGAATTGGTTAGGAATGAAATTCCACCAACAATTATTGATAATTTTGTACCTATGCCAAATGTAATAGAATCAGACGACGATTCAAATTTATGACAATTTTTATGTAGTCTGAATTTCTTTTTGAAAAACTTTATGTATGTTATGGGTTTCAACGATATTGAAGTATTAATATATTCATGTTTTAGATATGTATTTATTGTTATTAAGTTTCTTTATGTATTTATCGTGGTTCTGACTTTATTTAGTTGTTAGTGATCTATTTTGGGTTGTTGGTGTGCTAGTAACAGTGCACCTGATGCTGGTTTTTAGAAATGCAGAAGAAATCCATGTGCACTTTGGTATATGTTCATTTGTTGTAGAACCTTGGTATATTAAGTCAGAGGTTTTGAGCTGATTTCTGGCTTAAAAGTCAACTTGTTTAAGAGCAGTATTTATGGAGTTAATTGTAAGGAAGGTTTTTTAGTTTCAGCTGCTGAGTTTTTGAACTGTGAAGTGAGTTCTCTCCTTTTTAAATTCCTTGGTATCCTTGTTGGTCATAGTCCGTGTATGTGGTGTCATGTGATCGAGTTATTTAGGAGTAAGTTGGCGGTGTGGAAGAGTAAAAACTTAAGCATTGGAGGTAGGGTTACGATAAGCATTGGTGGCGTGATCTGTTGGAAATTGGTTACGATAAGCATTTATCTTTGGATCTATTTTCGGACTCGATCAGAGGAGTGTTGGGTAATGGAAGCTCGCTTTCTTTCTGGCATTCTCGTTGTTTTGGAAGCAGACTGTTGAAGGATGTTCACCCCTTGTCTTTCTTAGACAATTTTTATCAGAATATTTCAGTGGCTGAGATGAGTAACTTATTTCAAGATCATGGTCCCTCTATTTTATATCCCTCTCTTAGCAGGGCAGATCTGGCTTGGGTGGCTGAAGTTGAGACAGTTACTTCTTTGCTTCATAATCTGTTTCTAGAGGAAAATAAGAGTGACACCTTTGCGTGGTTACATGGTCAAAAGGACTATTATTCTGTCTTTTTTGGATATTTAATGTTATTGCAGGTTGACAATACTTTTGAGTGGGATGGAAGGACAAAGCTAGCTATGAAGACTATGTGGGCATCAACCTTCCCTTCAAAGATTCATGTTCTTTTATGGAGGCTGTTTTGGGATAAGTTAGCTACTAAGGATCAATTGTTTAGGAGAGGTATTTTACTTGACAGTATTGATCTTCTTTGCTCTTGCTGCAGTGATGTTGACGAATCGTCTTGTCATATTTTCTTGGAGTGTTATTTTGCTGGAAAAATATGGAGTAGCATTAACAGATGGTTAGGCTTGGAGATAGATAGGAGGAATAATTGTGCAGAGTTTTTCTTAAGCTTCTCAGCTCAGTTGAAAAAAATTAAGGGCTCTGACTTCGGTAACTCGGTATGGGCTTTTACGATTTGGTCTTTATGGAAGAGTATAAATGATAATATTTTTAGGGCAATCCCTTATGATCTGATTCCATTCTTAATTGTATTAAGATATCAACTTGGAGGTAGTTTAACTCTGAGGGTAGATTGACGAATGTTTATTCCTTTTTCGAGTGGTTTTCGTCACCACTTTCTTGTATGTCGAGGTAGTAACCTTTGTTCTTGTATTGTTTTGAGCACCTTTGGTGCTCTTTTACTAGTAAGGTCATTGCATATTTCACAAAACAACATGCTGCAGAACCTTTAATCCATTGAAATTAACTCTCCCTCATTTGCTTAATAATGAAAAACTTATTGTATGATTGTTTCTGTTGCAGGAAAATGACAAACAAGGACGATTTTGTGTTTGATATCCAAGCTAAGTCTAGCACAGATTTAAAACGGATGATGAAAATCAAGGTTGAAAATGAAAAGCAAGCAAAAGTAGAAGCCCCTACGAAAACTATCGAATCGAGAAAAGTGTTTGTACAAAGCCATAACACTAGGAGGCAATCAGAAATAGAAGTCTCTAATAAAGTTACCAAGCCGAGCAAAGTTCCTACTCTGAATAATAATAAGAGGCAACTGGAAGGAGAAACCTCAAAGGAAATTACTGAGCCAAGAGAAGTACTTGTTCTGAACAATAATACGAAGAAATTGAAGTCTACGGTGGATCATCAGATTCTACAAAGCCTGAACAACTCTAAGAACAAGTCTCATCAGGCCTTTGATAAAAAAACTACAGGAACTGTACAACACAGTAACAGTAGGAGACAATCAAAAGTAGAAATCTCTAATAAATTGAAGTCTACGGTGGATTATCAAGTTAAAGGTTTGATTGAATCACAAGTCTCAAAGAACACCAGTGAGAAAACCAAAGAGGTAAGACTTTGAAGTATTATTTAAGTATTCTAAATGTGTCTATATACTTCTCAACTACAACACTTAAAGATGCGCCTCATGTATTTGTTGGTATATTCTCAAAAGTTATCAATTCAACCCTAGTAGATAATACAATATTGTTTTCTTAAATGGATTTTTGATTATTATTGGTTTATATCAAGCTCATTATTCTCTTACAATCAGATTCTACAAAGCCTGAACAACTCTAAGAACAAGTCTCAACAAGCCTCAAAGAACACCAGTGAGAAAACCAAAGAGGTAAGACCTTCTGTTATTCTCATATATTATGTATATGTATCGTTTCAGAATATTTTGTTGTGTTCATTGCTTTCTGTTATTCTCATGTATAGTTTTGGATCTTTTACTTGGTTGATATTAAGCTAATTATTCTTTTACAATCAGATTCTGCAAAGCCTCGACAACTCTAAGAACAAGTCTCAACAAGCCTCAAAGAACACCAGTGAGAAAACCAAAGAGGTAAGACCTTCTGTTATTCTCATATATTATGTATATGTATCGTTTCAGAATATTTTGTTGTGTTTATTGCTTTATGTTATTCTCATGTATCGTTTTGGAGCATTTTCTGTTATTCTCATGTATAGTTTTGGATCTTGTACTTGGTTGATATTAAGTTAATTATTCTTTTACAATCAGATTCTGCAAAGCCTCGGCAACTCTAAGAACAAGTCTCAACAAGCCTTTGAGAAGAAACATGGAGTAGAGGAATTTGACAATGAAAATATAGAAGATAATGAAATGGAAGAATATATGGAGAATAATAACTATGATGGTGAGGAAGTTGAGGGAACAAATGTAAATAAAGTTGAAGGTAATACCTTAGGTGCTTCATCCTCAAGACTAACAAAAAAAATGAGGAATAACTTTATGTCGGAAAATTCATGCACGGGAATTCAAAGATAGACAAGAAATCACCTTGAATGATGATGGACAACCAATTGGGCCAGATGAAAAGACATTGTCTGAACTTAGTAGTTTTTTAGGGATAATAGGAAGAAGTTCAGTTTTATGTCCACTCACTTTCACTAGTTGGAATGCTTTGGTTAAGTTTTGGAAGGAAAAGGAGATAGATCCTGTGTGGGATTATGTCAATGTAAGTATATATCCTGTGTGGGTTAAGTTTTGGAAGGAAAAGGAGATAGATCCTGTTTTGGAATGCTTTAATGTATATATCTTTCTAAGTATATATTTTTGCAGGAAAAATACAATGTCCCAAAGGAAGGAAAGAAGTTTGTATTTGCTACTGTAAATGATGCTTGGAGACGATACAAATGCTTGCTTAAAAGGAAGCATTTTATTCAGTATAAAACCTTGCGTGAGCAGCTGAAAAATCGTCCACAAGAGGTACCAGAAGAAGACTTTAGAAAGTTATTGGAGTATTGGAGAGATGAAAAAAATCAAGTAAGACATATTCATATTAATGTATTACATGTTGTGTGATGTATTTTATCAGCACTTTAATGCACTTATATAACATTTAGAATTGTTTAGTTTTGTAATTTTTATATCGATGAATGTAGGAAGTCAGTCATCAAAATGCCCAAAATATAGCTCAACTGAAATGGAGACATCGAACGGGGAATAAAGGCTTTGCTATTATAAGAGAAAAAATGGTATTCTATTTAAACTTATTCTAAGTGAATATTAAACTATGCTACTTTATTAATATTCTCAAACTCTTTTTTATTTGGTTTAGCGTGAAAGTAATGAAGATAAAGAACCACCGACGCAAGCTGAAATGTTCATTGCTACACGAAAAAGTAGGAAGGGAAAGGAGTTAGATCAAGAAACCAACCATGCAATTGTAAGTTAATGATCTTACTGGTTTAGCTTCTTCTGCTTCAGCTGGTTTCTCTTCTTCTTTCTTTTCTGCTGGTTTCTCTTCTTCTTTCTTTTCTGCTGGTTTCTCTTCTTCTTTCTTTTCTGGTTCTGGTTCAGGTTCTGGCTGTGGAGTGTTTGAATAGTGGCGCTCTAATTCATTTGTGCATGATTATATACTTACATACACTTGACATTTTGCATCAAGAGTCTATTCAACAATAAAAAGTTTATCATTATCTCTGATCACATCAATGCTGTTAATGGATCAGGCAACCTTATTAACTTTCCAGCTTCAGTGAAACCTTTATCTCTACTCCATTATATCTTCCCCTAATTTGCTTATGTTCCTCTTGACTTTCACCATTTAATACAAACTCACTAGGCATTGCCTCATTCACATTAATTAAATGCCTGATTTCGCGTTTCTGTAACAGTTCATTTAAGGTGGATGCAGAAAATTCATAAGTATGTATATCAGCAACGTCTGTGCCGTTCATAACAAGCAACTGAACCATATCAACAAGATTTTCTATTATAGCAATTTGTATAGCTTTCGTGCCGTGTCCATCTTTCGAGTCGATGTTTAGTCCTTGCTTTAAAGTGCAGAAAATTTATGATATGAATCGGGATACTCCTAGTATCCTTGTTGAATGAAGTTGGTTTATAAAAAAACAATTTCAGTGGGTAGCTATATATATAGTTTAATCTATCATATATTTCATGTTGTGTACTTGACCATATGTCTCGTTTGCTTTGAGCACAACAAGCAAATTCTAGTGTGACCTAGTGATGGTCATTTGGTTTCTATCAATAATATTCTTATCTACATGAAAATAACTTAGGATTAATGCTTGATATATGAAGGTCAGTAAAAATTCACTATAATAGGTTACACAAATGCTAGATTTTGACATAGAAGATTTCCTGCTGTGTATGGATCAGAAAGTGCAGAAAGCTGATAGGGGATTCTGAAGATTGAGTAATGCTTTGAAGCTATACCATAGTGCAGTGTTACCATTCATATCTGTCAATAAATGTTATTGGTTCTAATAAATGTTACTGCACTGTGAATAAAGTGTCACCTTGGCACAATTTTTTCTGCACATATCATACTGGTTGCAATATTTTGATTGTTTTCTCTTTTGCCTTTTATTTACTAATACTATATTATGTATATGTATGCTAGATAAAACTTAAAGACTTGATTGAAAATCATGGACAATCTTCTTCAGAAGCTTTTGAAAGTGTATTGGGCAAACAAAAACCCGGGAGATTGCGTTGTCATGGAAGAACCTCAACACCGACTCTCTTGAAAAGAAATGAAGAAATTGTAAAACTTAAAAGAGAGCATGCTAATGAGGTTAGACAATTTAATGATAGGATACAAGAGATGGAGGAGAAAATTCATCAAGATAAGGAAGAAACGAATAGAAAAATTCAACTTCTTCGTAAGACCGTTTTTAATCAGAACACCTCAGAGTTGGATATAGAGGCTTTGACAGCTTTGATATCTGCTCCTGATGCTAACAGTGCCTTACGTTCTTCTACATCAACACATGCTCCAACTAATGATCAAGTAATATTGAATTCTTGTATGCTTTCAATTATAATTTTAGAGCTTTCAGATAACAATCTTATTTAAATTATAATCTTATTACTTTTATTTTGCAGGTAATGAATGATGATATCAATGAAGATTTTCAGTCATTCGAAGATGAAGAGGCATAGATGAAGAGATGTGTAGATGTAGATTTTCAAGTTATCTTTTATATATTAAAGATGTTATTTTGAATATGAATGATGATTGACATTTAAATATGTAATTTGAAGATGTTTTCTTGATTATGAATCAATGATTGACATTAGATATATATATATATATATATATATAATTAATGAATTATATGTTGTTTTGTTATGTAATTTTTTAACATTTAAGATCATTTTAAAATTTATATATTATTAATATTATTATATAAAAAATATGTGTAGGTGATATTATTTATAGGTTTAAAATTTAAATGAATTTTAATTTTATTTAAAAAAAACATTTATTGCAACGGTTTTGAAGTGTTATTGTAGCTTCGAAGAAGAAATTAAGGCATGGATATACCAGAACGGTCAGAAAATTACTACGGCTAAAGACCGTTGTTGGATTTCAGAAAGCAGCCGTTCCCTAAAACAATCCAATTGCAACGGTTTACATATGAAAACGGCTTAAACCGTTGCTATATGAAACCGTTCTCAAAAGAAATCAACATCAACGGCTCTAAGAAAGGTGTTGTCGTTGGTCAAAAACCCGTTCCTAAAGGCTACAACAACGCCTTGGATTACCACGGTCTAAACACCGTTCTGGTAGGAAACGCCAACGGTTTTTTGAGATTTTGCAACGGATTTCAACCGTTGTTGTATAGTTGAAATGTTGTAGTGTTTATTGGAGTTAATCTTCTTGAAGAAGTAAAAGTTCATCTGCCAAAGTTTTCAAAGACAAAAGGTTATAGTAAACTGATTAAAGGAGGAAAAAAAAGGCTATTGAACAACAAAAAAAGACTAGAATTTGCAAAGTATGTGGCTGCCGTACCTCAAAAAATACGACCCTTCACGATGGACGCGGAAAAAATTTGTTCGAACAGAGTCGCCACTGAACTTTATTCATTCCAATGAAGAAACAGAAAAATATCAAGAAAACATTTTAAAAGATAAGAACATGGTCATCGC
The DNA here is from genome assembly GCA_022829125.1 of Lathyrus tuberosus. Lineage (NCBI taxonomy): Eukaryota > Viridiplantae > Streptophyta > Magnoliopsida > Fabales > Fabaceae > Lathyrus > Lathyrus tuberosus. The sequence continues at coordinate 935,214 of JALAZF010000122.1, read as the reverse complement.
AACCAAGTTCTAGGTTCGGGAGTCGTTTACGCAAGGGGAAGGTATTAACACCCCTCACGTACGTTGTACTCAATGGGAACATCTTAGTCCAATTTGTGATTGAATGTTAGCTAATGTTATTTGTTCTCTTCTAAGCAAATAATGCAAAAAGTAAGAGAAAAGGATTTTGTTTTCTAAAGGGAAATGGGTGGTTTTATTATTAGGGTGCTCGCCAAGGATTAGGGCCCTTGTGCCTACGTATTCTCATTGTGAAATGAGAAATCAGAGCATCCGTAGTTCGGAGGACCACGGGAGAAAGGTTTGGATAGAAAAAAGAAAAGGTAGATGGGTAAAAACAAAAAGGTAGCTCGCCAAGGATTGAGGCCCTTGTGCCTACATATCTTCATTTGGACGAAAATGAAGTATCAGAGTGTTTTTAATTCGTGAAACTACGGGTTGTTGGTATGTTTTAGAGGTGACAATTGTTTGGACAGCGAGAAAGGCAAGTCGTACCTAAACAATTGAGGAGAAGAATCAAAGGCTCCAAACCCCTCCTTTTCATCTTTTAAGAAATAATGTTTGAACATGATTAAATGTTTTAATTTAGCTTGAAGAAAATACTCGATGTTGATCGAAGTTTGAATTTGCATGTGAAAAGGTATAAGGACCTGAACTAATGGAAATGATGTCCTAATGGGTGTTGGATAAGGTCAATGGCGATGCACTAGGCAATCGACTTACAAAAGGTAAATGCGAAATGGAGTGTGATTGGTTAGGAGTTGGATTGAATTATTATGAAAATGCTTGACGTTGGATCAAACTTATTTGTGTTCTTTTGAAAAGGTGGTTGATTTTATTCTTGAATTAGAGAAAAACCTAATGTTAGGTGTCAAGAAGTATTTATTTTCATAATTAATTTTGATGCCTTTAAGCTCTTTTAATCGCTTTAATCGGGAAACGACTTATTAATTAAGCGATTCTTACAATTTTGTGAATATTAGGTATTTTGATTTGTTTGTGTATTTTTGTTGAATTTTAGGTGAAAAGATCGCAGCTCTATTCGCATGGAAACACTAAAATTTGGAAAGCTGTGTGTCGCAAATTAGGCCCCTGCATCGCCCAGCGCTGCTAAGGCACAGGATGGCTGCATCGCCTGGCGCTGCTAAGGCGCAACATCCCTCCATTTTATTCAACTTCCAGAATTGTTCCTTGCCGCGCCTCTTCAGGCTTCGCCCGGCCGTGGACTCATCGCCTGACGCTTTGATTGCTTCGCCCGACGCTTGATGATATTTTCTGAGCTCCGGCTGACACCGTAGCTGTCACATGGACTCATTTATGGCCATCGCCCGACGCTATAAAGTACCGCCCGACGTTGCTTTCTGGGCTGAAAATGTATATAGGCACATTTGGTAGATATTTTTGGGATATTATCACTTTTCATTACCCTCTTTTGTAACCTAGAACCTTGTTTTAAGAGAAAAACTCCATTGTTACTCATTTTCTTAGTTTCAAAGCTTTTATGCTTCAATCCTTGAATCTTTGAAGATTGATGCTCCAAAAGCTTTGCAACATTACTTGTTGATCAAGCTACCATGACAATGGGTAGCTAAGCAACTTTTGTGTCAAGATTAGAGGTAGATAATCCTCTCTTTTGTATGTATTGATCTTGGTTGTAAGTTTGTGAACTTTGTTGATAATGAATATAGAGGAAAAACTTTGTTTTATGGTTGATATTTTGTTTTAATCCATGTTCGAGAGAAATGTTTTAAAACTTGACATAAGTTTCAATCCATCAATATTCATAAGGCTAGAGATAGTTTTGAATGTTGATGTTCATAAATATTGAACTTGAATGTTATCATATTGGTAGTTTGTGTGAGAGATCAACAAATGATCAATATGATAAATCCCACAACAAGTGTTCGAGAGAAACTTGTTGAGAGGATATGTGGTTATATTTATTGTTAACAAGTTCACACGCTTTATCGAGTTGATACGTACGAAACGGATTATCGAAAACTAATCTTGACATGTTTTTACCAAAACCCTAAAACCAATCTTTTTACCGTTGATTTCTAAAATTCGAATGCAAACGATCCGATTGAAAATTACCAAAACCTTTGTTACGATTAAAGTTTGAAACCCTTTTAACTATCGAACGGCGGCAATATACACAATCTCTGTGTATACGATAAAACACCCCCTAAATACTTTTCAACAAATTGGCTCCGTTGCCGGGGATTGTTGTTATATTGCGAGCATTGCAATAGTTATTGAGTTTTGAACTTGTTAACTTTTTCTTGTGCTTGTTGATTTGTTTAGTTTAGTGTGCAGACTTCGTTTTATGCGAGGAAAGTTACCCGCGAACCAACTTCTTTTTTATCCTGAAATCGAAAGAACCGCGCGAAAAATCAATAGCAGAACAAGGCGGAGGAGGCAACTTGCCAAAGAAAGACGAGAGCGAGACGAAAGTTCAACTTCGACGCAAATACCACAGTTATCGCCAACTATGACTGAACCACCACCACCACCACCTGCTTCTAGACCTTGTACTAATAGTCCAAGACATACAACATAATTTGCACGCAATGCTCAGAATGGTCGGCATTCAGAAATAAAAACTGGTATCCTCTCGCTTCTATATCAGAATCCTTTTACTGGTATGGATCACGAGGATCCTTTTACACATTTGACTAAGTTCTATGAGATTGCGGGAGCAACTGGTGCACCCGAAGCTAAAGAGGAATCACTGTTTAAGAGACTATTCCCGCATTCCCTCATTGGGAAGGCTAAGGAATGGTATCTTGATCAATCTACGGCAATCATGACGAACTGGAATGTACTTGAGGAAAAGTTTTTGGAACGATTTTTTCCACACAATCGTTTCATGGAGGCTAAGACAACAATTGCAGTCTTCACTCAGGGTGGAAATGAATCTCTCAACGAAGCTTGGGAGAGATTCAAATCCATGTTGAGAAAGTGTAAAGGGCATGGTTTCAATGAGCTTTCTCAAATTCATATTTTCTGAAATGGTCTTCAATTAGGGCAAAAAACATTGTTGGATGCCACCGCGGGTGGATCCTTAATGAGAAAAAGTGCCGAAGAAGCCATTGCCATAATTGACAAGATGGCTTTAAATGACCATCAGGGGAACCATAATCGTGGCTCTTCTCAAAAGAAAGCTTGAGCGCTCGAGTTGGGGACGAATGATGCAATACTTGCCCAAAATAAATTGCTATCTCAACAGGTTGAGTTGTTAACACAACAAATGTCCAAACTACCTCAACAGATCAAAGAGATGCATGAACTTCCTAACAAAAAGGTGCAAGTATCGGTTTGTGAGTTATGCAAAGGTGATCATCCAACCGGCTATTGTCCTTCTCCTTGTCCTCAAATTGAAGAAGAATTGAATTACATTAACAATCCAAATCAGCAGCAAGGTTATCAAAGGCAACAACAACCTTATCAACAAGGGTACCAAAATCAACAACCAAGAGGAAATTTTTATCAAAATCAAGGATATCAACAAAATCAACAAAATCCTTATCAACCTCAAGGTGGGAGTTCCAAGCTTGAAGAAACTCTTAACCAATTTATTCAAATGTTCATGGCAAATCAAAAGTCAAATGAAGCATCAATCAAGAATCTAGAGAATCAAGTTGGGCAACTTGCAAAACAAGTGGCCGAACAACAAACTGGACCTTCTTTTTCCGCCAATACTCAAAACAACCCAAAGGAGCATTGTAAAGCAATTGTTACTCGAAGTGGGAGAGAGTTGAGAGAAGGAGAAAAAAATGAGAAAAATGATGATGTGATAATTGAGGAGGTTGAGGAGGAAGAGAAAGTTGATGATGTTGTAGTTGAAAATAATGATAAGGAAGAAGTTGAAAAAGATAACCTGGAAAAAGATAACCTGAAAAAAGAAAAGATTGAAGAAAAGAAAAGAAGAGTGAAAAAAGGGAAGGAGATAGTGAATCCAATTCTGATCCAAAACTTACCTTACCCTCATGTACCCACCAAGAAAGACAACGAACGACATTGCGCTCATTTCATGGACATTTTCAAAAAATTACAAATCAACATTCCGTTTGCCGAAGCTCTTGAAAAAATGCCTAAATAAGCTAAGTTCATGAAGGATATCTTGACAAAGAAAAGAAGATGTTCGGAGCCGAAAATAATTGTCCTTGATGCTAGTTGTAGTGCTATTATTCAAAGAACTTTACCAAGAAAAAAAGTCGATCCGGGACGTCTTACTTTGCCGGTAACAATTGGTGATGTCTATGTTGGAAAAGGCTTAATTGATTTGGGCTCAAGCATAAATTTAATTCCACTGTCCATTGTGAAAAGGCTTGGGAATATTGAGATGAAGGCAATTCGGATGACGTTACAATTGGCCGACAAGTCCACAACTCACCCGCATGGGATAGATCAAGATGTCTTGGTCAAAGTTGATAAGTTTATCTTTCCGGTAGACTTTGTTGTTATTAATATGGAAGAAGATGAGGATGCTTAATTAATAATTGGATGCCCTTTCATGAAGACTGCCCGTATGATGATTGATGTTGATGGCGGTCTAATGAAAGTGCGAGTTCAAAATGAAGAAGTGAGTTTTAATCTCTTTAAAGCAATGAAGCATTCTAAAGACAAACATGATAGCTTCCGTATTGATGCAACGGAAGAAGCCATAGTGGAAGTTTCAAAGCAAGTTCATGTAGTGTCTCCTTTGCAAAGAGGTCTTGAAGATTCCTTTGAAGTATTTTCTGATGAAGAAGAAAGGGCACTTGAAGAGTGTTTGAGGGAACTTGAATCTTTGGAAGAGTTACAACCTTGGGAATGTGAAGAGGAAGTGTTAAAGAAAGAGGTGAGTGATGAGAAGTATCAACTTGAATTGAAGGTGTTGCCTTCTAATTTAAAATATGTGTTCCTTGATGACGGTTGTAACAAACCGGTTATCATTAGCAACATCTTGACCGATAAAGAGGAGGACCGTTTGATTCAAGTTTTGAAGAAAAATCAAGAAGCTTTAGGTTGGGTTATTTCCAATTTGAAGGGAACTAGTCCAACTTATTGCATGCATAAGATTTTAATGGAAGAAGATTTCAAGGTGGTAGCCCAACCACAACGCCATTTGAATCCAACGATGAAAGAAGTAGTGAGAAAAGAGGTTGTCAAGCTCTTGGATGCCGATATGATTTACCCGATTTCTGATAGTCCTTGGGTAAGTCCTATTCAAGTTGTGCCTAAAAAGGGAGGAATGACCGTAATACTAAATGAAAAAAATGAGTTGAACCCGACAAGAATGGTGACGGGTTGGAGGATGTGTATAGATTATAGGAGGCTAAACACCGCTACAAGAAAAAACCATTTCCCACTTCCGTTTATGGACCAAATGTTAGAAAGATTGTCGGGCCAACAATTCTATTTCTTTTTGGATGGTTACTCTGGTTATAACCAAATTTCGGTTGACCCGGAAGACCATGAGAAGACGGCGTTCACTTGTCCTTTTGGGATTTTTGCCTATCGAAAGATGCCGTTTGGTTTATGCAACGCACCGGTAACGTTTCAACGTTGTGTTCAAGCAATTTTCTCCGATCTTATTTAAAAAATGATGGGAGTATTCATGGATGACTTCTCCGTTTTTGGAGCGTCTTTTGATCTTTGTTTGAGAAATTTGGAGGTCGTTCTTGAACGGTGTGTTGAGACAAATTTGGTATTGAACTGGGAGAAGTGCAATTTTATGGTAACGGAGGGGATTGGGCTTGGCCACAAAGTCTCCTCTAAAGGTCTTGAGGTTAATCAAGCAAAAATTGAAGTGATTGAAAAGTTGCCTCCTCCAACCAATGTCAAAGGCATCTGAAGTTTTCTTGGCCATGCTGGCTTTTATCGGCGGTTTATCAAAGACTTCTCCAAAGTTGCAAGGCCATTGAGTAATCTACTCAACAAAGATAAGTCCTTCTCCTTTGATGATGAATGTTTAAATTCCTTTAAAATTTTGAAAGAGAAACTCATCACCGCACCCATAATCGTTGCTCCAAATTGGACTTTGAATTTTGAATTAATGTGTTATGCTAGCGATTATGCCGTTGGTGCGGTGCTTGGGCAAAGAAAGGCCAAAATTTTTCATGCCATTCATTATGTGAGTAAAGTTCTTAATGAGGCACAAGTTAACTTTGCCACCACTGAAAAAAAATTACTCGCTATTGTTTACGCTCTTAAGAAATTTCGGTCTTATCTGATTAGTTCTAATACATTGACCACTCGACAATTAAATATATGCTTACCAAGCCGGATTCGAATTAAAGGCTCATTCGGTGGATCCTTTTGTTACAAGAGTTTGATTTGGAAATCTGTGACAAGAAAGGATCGGAAAACTTGGTAGTAGATCATTTGTCTAGGTTGGTCAATGTAGAGGTAACTCACCGTGAGAATGAGGTCCGTAAAGAATTTCCGGATGAAAAGCTTTTTCGAGTACAAGTTAGGTCGTGGTTTGCAAATTTCGCTAACCACAAAGCCACCGGTTTTATACCGGAGGACCTAACTTGGAATCAAAGACGGAAATTCCTCTCGAATGCTAATTTCTATGTTTGGGATGAACCATACTTGTTTAAGTTAGGAGGTGACAATTTGTTAAGGAGGTGTGTCACTCTTGATGAAGCCAAAAGTATCCTTTGGCATTGTCACAACTCGCCGTATGGAGGGCATTACAATGGTTTAAGAATGGCAACTAAAGTCCTCCAATCGGGCTTTTATTGGCCTACATTGTTCAAAGATGCCAACCTCCATGCTAAAAGTTGTGATACTTTCCAAAGAAGTGACGAGATTGGAAAAAGAAATGAAATACCTTTGCATACTATTTTAGAAGTCAAAGTTTTTGATTGTTGGGGCATTGATTTTGTCGGATCATTCCCACCATCTTTTTCAAACGAGTATATTTTAGTTGTGGTTGACTATGTTTCTAAGTGGGTGGAAGCAATTGCGTTACCGAGGGCCGATGGCAAGACGGTGATAAATTTTTTAAAGAAAAACATATTCTCCCGTTTTGGCACCCCCGTGTGTTAATTAGTGACGAAGGTTCGCATTTTTGCAATGCACCGCTCGAAAATGGTCAAGCCGAGGTGTCTAATAGAGAAGTAAAAAGAATTTTGGAGAAAACCATGTCAAGTTCGAGGAAAGATTGGTCACAAAAGTTAGATGAGGCTTTGTGGGCGTATCGTACCACTTACAAAGCGCCAATCGGTCTAACTCCGTTTCAAATGGTTTATGGCAAGTCATACCATTTTCCCGTTGAATTGGAGCATAAGGCTCTTTGGGCGTTAAAAATGTTGAATTTTGATCCGAGTTTGGCCGGTGAAAAGAGAAAAGTCCAATTGCACGAATTAGAAGAAATGCGAAATAATGCTTACCATTCAAGTAAGATATACAAAGAAAAAGTGAAGGGATATCACGACAAGAAAGTTTCTCAAAAGGAATTTCGGGTTGGTCAGATGGTACTTTTGTTCAATTCCCATTAGAAATTGTTTATGGGAAAATTAAAGTCCAAATGGTCTGGACCGTTTCTTGTCAAGGAGGTTAAACATTATGGAGCTGTCGTGATAGAGGATTTGCAGAAAAAAGAAAGTTGGACCATGAACGGCCAACGCTTGAAAATTTATCTTGGAGGCGATTTTGATCGCAAGATTGGTTCTGTGTTTCTTGATGATCGTTGATCGTCTTGGATCGTCGAGCTTAGCCGACGTTAAACAAGCGCTTGTTGGGAGGCACCCCAACATTGTAAGTATTTCTTGCCTTTTTAGTGTTTTTTATTGTTTGCATTGCCTTTTGAGTGAATTGTGAGGCTTCTGCATGTTTTGAGTTGAGTTGCCTAGAGAAGCCTTAAAAACTGGTCTGAATCACCACAGCAGGAAAACCTGCTATCTCGTGTAGAGCGCCCGACGACGGTTTTCTTCGCCCGGCGGTGCGTGAAATTTAAAAGAGGCCTCGCCTTTGAGTGGCCAAGCGAGAGAGTTGAGAAGGGGGAAATTTAAAACGTTTTCTGGAGTTTTGAGTGGAATAGTGACTCCAATTGGATATTTTTTCCAAAAATACCCCTGTCTTATTAAAGGACCTTAAGAGAAATTGTTGGAACTTTTCTCTCATTCTTCCCTTTGGCAAACCCTAGCTCTCTCTCTCTCTCACTCTTTACTCCCTCATTCTCTCTCATTTCAGAACTTTCCAAACTCAAGGTATGCATGTTCTCACTTTAAGTTTTGTCTTTCTTTTCTTCATCATGCTCCATTAGAAAAATGTGGTTAGGTTTGTGTTGATTGGTAGATTTAGATAAATGTTAGCTTGATGCCCTTCTTCAAACTTGCATGTCTTGATTTTTTGCAATCTCTGTTGTTTACTGGTTATGGGTTTGAAGAAGGATGTTTTGGAAAAGAACAGTGCTGCTTTTAGCATTTTTTCCTGATTTCGCATGTACCGCCCGGCGGTAGAGGGGCGCAACAGCGCTTTTACTTCGCCCGGCGCTGCTAAGGCGGCAACCCTGTTTTGCCCAGTTTGGGTTTTCACTGTTTGTTTCATTCTTTTATGATTTTGACAGTGCTAATGTGTATATGTCTGTGCTGGGCTGTTTTCGTTTGGTTTTATGCAGATGTCTGGCCGTTTCGCTCTGCAACACGCTTCCAAGAAGAAGCAAAAGAACGTTGCTACTACATCAAATGTTCCAGATGTTCCACTTGAATTTGACAGCAGTCGTTTTTTGTCCGCAGAGCATGAGGCTAGGATAAAATCCCTCGAAGGCAGATCTGTTCTCTCAGAAAAGAGGTTTGTAATAAACCGTGAGGGTGACTGTCGCTCCCGGGATTTTCATCCTAGTACAAACGCGAAAGTGGCACCGAAACAGAGTCGCCAGCAATGTGTATTTATCCCAAGAGAGGGAAAGGAAACACCGCGTAAACCTGAGAGAAAGAAAGAGCATGGTCTCGCGACCAAGAGAAATGGGTTCGGGAGTCGGTTACGCGAGAGGAAGGTATTAGCACCCCCACGCGTCCATCGTACCCGATGGGATCCACGCTTGCTGTTTCAATCAAAGGGTGATAAAAAAGGATACTGGAAAAGGAACTGAAAAAGGAATGGAAAGAGAAAGAGAAAGAGAAACAAATGTAGGGAAAATAAAAGAAGTGCTCGCATGGGCCCTACCCCACTGCCTACGTATCTCATCGGGAGCATGAGAATCAGAGCGACGTAGTTCCCCTCACTAGGGATGGATTGTGTTTTTTAGAGAACGGCTTATGTTCTAGCTCAGGTGTTGCAGGCTCGCTGGTCCGAGTGCGTTACCATCTTGCAAGAGAACGAGTAGAAGCGCGTTCGTACGCTAAGAGTGAATGAGGTGAGAAAAGAATTCCCGAAGGAAAGACGTTATTGTTTGTTTTTGTCTTTTAGAAGGAAGTGTTTTGGATTTGTTTGCATATGACAGTGTATCTGGATCTTAGTCATTGGAATGTATACCTTCTCACATTCCAAGATGGAATGGGTAAGAAAGCACACTAAGAGTGAAGAAGACCTCCACACTTAGTTCCAATTGTCAAGGTTCAAACACACTAGCATACTTGTGTTTATTAAGTGTTTTTGTTGATTAAGAAATGAAGAAGATTTTTTTTATTATTTGCACCTTCAACAAGTATTGCATTTAAGTCCCTCATACAAGATCAAATGTTTAACACATTGACCCAAGATGGGCTATATGCTACACATTCTAAGATTACAAGAGAAGACCCCTTATAATCTTTTCTTTATATGAAAGGCCTAAATGCAATAAATGCCTACCTTTATTATATGTTTTGAATTTTCTTTGAGATGAGAAGATGAAAGACTCAAGAGAGGGTAAAGGTAAAAATCTATATGGACTAAGACTCAATCCTAATTGATTAGTTAAGGGAGTGATCCTAAAGTTTGTGAGGTTTCAACCTAAAGTCTAAAGAAAGAAAGAATTAAACAATTCACTTCTAAAATAGAAGATGAATTGTAATTCACAAGGGAAAGTAATGAGTTATTAAAAGAAAGCACATAAGTGCTTAACAAAACACAAAATGGAATTGTAAAAGAGAAAGGATAGAAGTTGAATGTGGATTCCTTATCCACACTCAATTGAAACTTACCGAAGCCCCTACATGGTTAGTAAACATGTATAAGAAGTATAAGAAGTAAAAGAACATGTAATGCATCATAAAACTCAAAAGAATTAAATGAGAAAACAAATCCTAGAACCACAACCAGAATGGGCATCATATGGAAACCAATGGTTATTATCATACAAGTACAAGTGAATAAGCAATAATCATCATCCACTAGCATTTAAACATGTTACAAGAAGAAGGGATAGATGAAAGATGGAAAGAAATGAAGAGGACATGCATAAATGGAACATGTAGATCAACAACCAGAATTGAAAATAAATGAAAAATGGTTTATAAACATCTCAAAAGTATTTATGAGGTAACTTCAAGACATTCAAGAAGTGATAGAAGAAATAGAATTGAAATGGAAGTTCAAAAGAGGATACAAGTACAAACACAACATGTTAAAGGTGCACAAGGTTTAAATGAAAGTCAACATGCAAGGATGACATATAATATGTACCAATGACCTATAATGTCAAGTGAATGGTTCACCAAATATGCAAATGATCATGCAAGTATACACCAAAGAAAACATGCACCAAAGATTACAATGATATGACATGTTATAATGCTTTAAATGAAATGCATCAAACAAAAATCAAATGGCCTCATGAAAATTATGAAAAACATGGTATTGGAGTTCACTAATCAGAGATGAATCACATATCACAATAGCATATCAAAATTTAAAGCAAAATGACTTCAAACAAAGCAATTAGGTCAAGTTGAAACATCATGCAAAGTGGGGCAAATATAGGCATCAAAACATGTAATAAAGTGACCTAAAAAATCAAACAAAAATCATCTAACATGCTTCAATGTATTAGTGAATCAATGCAAAAAGAATCATGTCAAAATAGTTGGTAATGAACAAAAACAAAATTAAACAACTTCATGTATCATGCTTAGAATGCACATCAAAGAAATTCAAAGAAAATTATGGAACAGGGGTAAAAATGTCATAAAATCATGAGATAAAAATGTCAAAAATTTTCTAAATGTCTTGAGAATGTTCATGAATTTTTGTAGAATTTTCTTATGTAATTTTGAAATTTTAAAAATTAGAAATGAAATGTGCACAAAACAAATAAAAATACAAGAAATGAAATGAGAGAGGGAGGTGCAAGCATAGCAAATATTCAATTCTACATGTTTGGGCTTTGGAAATGAGAGGTGCAAATAGCAATCTGCCATAGGTCCAATTACGCGTAGCACACACTAACTACCATGTACACTCAGTCAACAAAATTGACTCGCTCATGGCCATTGGATCAAGTCAAGGTCAAACAATAGTCAAAGTAAGCAGGATCAATGCACACATGTGAGGGAACACAATTACTAACATGCACTGCGCCACATTTTGTTTAAGTGAAATCAGAAATGGAGCACGTGAGGTGCACGCCTTTTTTAATGCGCTGGCACGTTCGTGGCCATCAGATCATGCTCATCCAATGGTCATGATTAAAACCTGAGCAAAACCCTAGAAAATGAATCCACCGGCCGGAGATGACCTCCGGTCATCTTCTCCGGCCAACCTCCGGTGACAATGATTTTCAGGCAAGCATAAATGGACAAAACATACATCATTGGAAAGCTGAAGTGATGAGGAGCATGGATCCAGTGATAAAATGCACAAAATATTCATGACATAAAAGAATCGAACAGAGGAAGTTTTGCCCTAACTTTTGAACTATGCCTCTAAAGGCCTATCAACTAGCCAGACAAGTTCTCGAGCTTATAAGAAGCTTCAAGAACCTGAAAATAACTTCAAATCATGTCTATAATGGTGGAAATTCGTACCTGAAGATTTGTGACCTTGAGATATTCTTCAGAAAACCAGAGATTTTGCTTCCTCTTTGAGCTACTCTTGGCCAAATAAAGGCTTTCAACTTCTGAAGAATGATGGTGGATATGGATTTGTAGAGTGCTTACTTGAAAGATCCAATGCTGCTTCAATGTTCAGTGATGATTGAAGATGAAGCTTGAAGGTGGAATTAGAGGAAGATGATGATGAATTCGCGAAACTCAGGGAGAAAATGGAGAGAAAGAGAGGGAGAATTTGAGGTGTTTGAGAGGGAGAGTAAAAAATGAAGCTCACCCTTGAAATGTGAGTGAAGCTTGCTATTTATAAGTTGCTTTAACCATGGTTAACCTGAGTTGGTTAACTGAGTCCAAGTTGAGTTTAGGTGAGTCCATCCTAACTAACTGAGCCAAGTTAGTTAGGGGACGAGTTAGCAATGGTTTTGCTATGGTGACGATGACTTATGGTGAGCTATGGTGGAGGTTCATAGAATGAAACTTGCTCGTGTATGCTGCAGCAACATAAACTTGCTCAACAAGCTTTTAACTTTTCCATTTTCATGTGTAATAAGCATTAGAGGAGCGTGCAAGCAAGGACAATGCTTGGCTTAAAATGGCAAAGTGTCATGAGGTGTGGGATATATGCATATACTTTGAAATAACAACAACAACAACACTTGTTTTTTCTGATTCTTTATGACAGTTTGGGATCAATGCAAACATGGTAGTTTGGTGATGATTTTCTCCCTAATCAAGGGATGGTTTGACAAAGTTTTGGAGTCATTGAAAAGAGATGATATGAGAGAATATGTTTGGTATGAAAAATGAATTGAAATGATACTTGATATAGGTTGAAAAATGGATTGAACACACAAGTTTGGAACTGGTCATGGGCGAGGCAAAAGGGTTGGCTGGCAAGGCATCTTGGCACCTGGGTTTTCAGCATAATCATAGCAAATTGGACTCAACATAACTTCTTAACCTTTGATCAAATGAAAAAATCATGAACACCAATTTTGAACACCTCACATAGAGGAACAACTTTCATGTTGAAAGATTTTCCATTTGAGGCCTCTAACCATGAGAAAAATGAGTGGACATTTGGCCCACCAACTGTTTGTTAAAATGATTGCGCGCGTGACCTGAAAATCTTGGTCATGACCTAGTTTTGAACCTACTTTCCTCCAACTTTGATCAATCATATCTCTCTCAATTTTTATCCAATGGAGATGTTCTACACATGGATTTGAAGCTTAAAACAAGATCTTTCATTGAGGCAGAGTGGATTTTTCATTTGGTGCTCCAAATTTAAATGGCCTTGGTTCAAATTCTGATGCAAAATGGCCAAAACTTGCTATTTTTAGTAACCCTACTTCATCCAAAAATGGCAACTTTCCACATCTTGATTTTTTCATGATTCCTTTGGAGTTTCTTGACCAAATTTTGTACATTGGACATATGTAACATGAATTTCATGATTTTGGGCTCAAAAAGTCAAGAGTTGACTTTTTCCTCTGATTATTTGACTTGGCCCCAAATTTCTCTGATTCTTGATCTTTCTTCCAATTGAACCACTTCTAAAACCAATTGAGATGCAATCTTCCACATACATACACTTAAGGACATATGGAATACCATGACATCAAGTTTTGTCCAAAAAATCAGAGATATCCTGATTTTATTAGAAACCCTAATTTTGACCCTCTCTGGTTAGGAGGAAATTGCACATCTTCCAAATCCAAATTCCTCAGAGTATGTTGTGTATCCTCTTAAAGGATGATGAGAAATGCCACTTGAGAATGATTTTGAATCAATGAGCTATCTCTTTTGAGGGTTTTCCTTCAATTTTTGAACCTCTTGCATAGTGAAAGATGTAGTGCTTCAATCTCCCATTGAATCTCACTTCCTTGAGGTTTTGGAAGATCAATTGAGATAGTATGAGACATGAGAGACCTCTTGGCTTGCATAGAGCCAACTTGATTGACCTTTTTGTGCTTTGAATGATTCCTTGATTGTCCACCTTCCACTTGACCACATGCCCTGATGGTAAGAAGGATGCCATGCTTCATTTTTCTATGTTAAATGCAATGCAATGTTAATGAGGTGGATGTGACATGATAAATGATAATGCCATGCTATGATGACAAAGAGGGAGAGCAAATTTTGGGGTATTACAGCTGCCCCTATTCAAGCGCTGTAGACCTGAATGCCTGAAAGCAAATGCTTTCGGACTTTCAAGGTATATAGTGATTGAATACCAAATATAACCAAAAATTTGCTCTGGATGGTGAAGAAGAAAAAGGGATATAAACCCAACGAGACTGCTGGATTGAATCTTCGATGAAACGTCGGAGAGATCTGTCTTTTGAACGATGCCAGACGACTACTGGCTTGCCACGCTGCTGGTGGACTTTAATACTGTCTTTTATGCAATTCCAGACGACTACTGGTCTGCCACGCTACTGGTGGACTTTGGAAATGTCTTTTTGAACGACGCCAGACGACTACTGGCTTGCCACGCTACTGGTGGACTTTAATAATGTCTTTTATGCAACTCCAGACGACTACTGGCCTGCCACGCTACTGGTGGACTTTGGAAATGTCTTTTTGAACGACGCCAGACGACTACTGGCTTGCCACGCTACTGGTGGACTTTAATAATGTCTTTTATGCAACTCCAGACGACTACTGGCCTGCCACGCTACTGGTGGACTTTGGAAATGTCTTTTTGAACGACGCCAGACGACTACTGGCTTGCCACACTACTGGTGGACTTTGCAGCTTCGTGCCACCCGAAGATGGACTTTTGCCAATCCACTGTTGGACTTTTGCCACCCGAAGACGGACTTTTGCCAATCCACTGTTGGACTTTTGCCACCCGAAGACGGACTTTTGCCAATCCACTGTTGGACTTTTGCCACCCGAAGACGGACTTTTGCCAATCCACTGTTGGACTTTTAGCTGCTTTGCCACCCGAAGATGGACTTTTGCCAATCCACTGTTGGACTTTTGCCACCCGAAGACGGACTTTTGCCAATCCACTGTTGGACTTTTGCCACCCGAAGACGGACTTTTGCCAATCCACTGTTGGACTTTTGCCACCCGAAGACGGACTTTTGCCAGTCCACTGTTGGACTTTTAGAATTAAAATCGAATTACTCTCTGCCTCTGCGCCAGACATCTCTGTCGACTCTGCTGAGGAACCACAATCAATGATTTAATCTCGGAGACTCCTAAAAGGATAATATCTCTGCTGGCGAATGGATGAACAATCCGTCTGCTTCGAATTGTCAAGCTTGCCAAAAATAAATTGGACTTTAAGATATGAGGGAATGACGACTCTGCCAGGAATTATTCCATCTGTTTGGGGGAATGAATTCTGGTCACAGCAACTCCGCTGGGGATGAGAATTTTTAATGACGTCCTGCTGGGGAAATGAGCCATTAAAACTCTGCTTGGGGATTTACTCAACCCAAGATCCTTTATAAGGATTATCAACCTTCTGACCCGGCTGGGGAAAGGCTGTACCATCCTTGTTGAGGAATAGATTCTGTCGACCTGATAAACCTCTGCGGAGAGAACAACAACTCAGCTGGAAGTTGCTGACAAGATTCGATGCTGACCTCTGTGGGGATACCATGACCAGAGATACGATCTTGCTGGGTATCAGGGCTACTCTGCCAGGGATATGCAAATCCTGGTTAGAACATTCCACTGCAACTTGCTAGAAAGAGTCCTTAGAGATCTGTTGGGGAAACCCAAAGCAAATCCACAGTAGTCTGCTGAAGAATGTGACTGTCGAGCTTAGGATAAGTACTACAATGCCCCATGTTAGGCGAGCTTCCCTTTAGACAATTCCGTTAGGGATGACAAGTTTATAACAAACTCTGCTGGAGAAAACTGCTTTAAAGCGTCTCGTGTTGGGGAATGCCTTTTGAGAGGATTTTACAGAAGACCAACTGTCCTCAAACTCTACTGGGGATGATCAACACTTCATGCTGGGGAAACAAACATGCCCCATGCTTGGACAAAACAACAATTCGTCCCCGAAGAGGATGTCATAAGAGGATTTTACAGAAGATCTAGCCTCTTCAAACTCTTATGACTTCGCTGGGGATAATGACCATCAGTTTCGGTGTCGACGAGACCACCCTTTTGGAGAACCCGTGACCGTTACCGACATAGAAAAGCTTGTAGCCGTTGGAAGGACTGAATAAGAGAATCGACTTAACAAGATACAACGGTACCCAGTTGAACTTAATTCACTGAGATCGACCCGATGAACGCCGATCTCCTTACCCATAATTGCCCCAGTCTTTTGCGTGGGGTGATTTATTGCTAGTCTTGTGCTCAAAATCATCTGCACCTGCTACCTGCAACAAAAGAATATGCCCACATGCCCCGAATATTGCGTGGCTAAAATCCACCATCCGGGAGTATTCAACATTCGAAGTAATTTCAAATGTTTTTTCTGCGCATGTTATTGCAAGGCTGTCATGTTTTCAAATGCAATGTTTTATCAAAAATTAGGACGTTTTTGCAAACAAAGCAATAAAACAAAAATGGCAAGCTTTTTACTGAAATTCAATTTATTGACTGAGAGCCCAGAATAGGCAATTACATCTGGAAGCAATCCCTGGAAAGAGGTGATCGCTGAAAATTGAGAAAAGAAACTATCCTAATGGCAATGTGAAAACGGAATTCCACTGAGTTTCCATTCAGTTATGACCAGTATGTCTTCAAAACTCCCCGACCTTGCCTTCTGAGGAATGATCAGACCGATTCCTATCCTTCAGAACGTCAGTTGTCCAAACGATAATGGGGTACAGATAACTCAAACCGTAGTCATTCGCTTAAATCCCTCTTTTGTGTGGACCGCCCTTTCAGGTTTTCGATCCACCAGGATACCCTTTTTTGCCTAAGTTGCCCTTTCGGGTTTTCAACTTACCGGGTGTACAAAATTTTTTCAATTATATCCCTAATTTTTGCCCGAACCTTATTCTGTTTTTGGTTCGCCGGGATGCCCTTTTTTGCCTGGATTTTTTTTATTTTTATTATCCAGCGGGTCTATTTATGCGAAGTATTTTTTGACTACGTCCGAGTTGACAGGGGATGAAAAGTCTTCGCCATCCATGGTTGTAAGCAATAAAGCTCCGCCCGAAAAGACCTTTTTAACCACGAATGGACCTTCATAATTAGGAGTCCATTTGCCCCTGTGGTCTGTATTGGGAGGAAGGATCCTTTTGAGTACCACATCTCCGACTTTGTAAACCCGAGGACGCACCTTTTGGTCAAATGCCTGTTTCATTCTGCGCTGATATAGTTGCCCATGACATACAGCCGCCAATCGCTTTTCCTCAATAAGGCTCAACTGATCAAATCTGGCTCGTACCCATTCAGCTTCATCTAGCTTAACATCCATCATGACTCTGAGGGACGGAATCTCTACTTCAACCGGTAGCACTGCCTCCATACCATATACAAGTGAGAATGGGGTTGCCCCAGTGGACGTGCGTACCGACGTTCGATACCCATGCAAAGCAAATGGTAACATCTCATGCCAATCTTTGTACGTGACAACCATCTTCTGTACAATCTTCTTGATATTTTTGTTGGCCGCTTCGACCGCGCCATTCATCTTTGGGCGGTACGGAGAAGAATTGTGATGTTCGATTTTGAAGTCCCGGCATAACTCAGCCATCATCTTATTGTTCAAATTAGAACCATTATCAGTAATGATTCTTTCGGGAACTCCATATCGGCAAATGATATCCCGTTTTAAGAAACGAGCGACCACTTGCTTTGTAACATTGGCATAGGATGCAGCTTCAACCCATTTGGTGAAGTAATCAATTGCCACCAAGATGAAACGATGACCATTGGAAGCTGTAGGCTCAATCTTTCCGATCATATCAATGCCCCACATGGCAAACGGCCAAGGCGACGACATGATACTCAACGGATTTGGAGGTACATGCACTTTATCTGCGTAGATCTGGCATTTATGGCATTTGCGGGCATATTTGCAACAAACTGACTCCATAGTCAACCAATAATATCCCGACCTTAACAACTTTTTAGCCATTGCCTGCCCTCCGGCATGGGTACCGAAAGAGCCTTCGTGCACTTCAATCATCAACAAGTCTGCTTCATGTCTATCCACACATCTAAGCAGGACCGTGTCAAAATTTCTTTTATACAGCACGCCATCTTTATTCAAGAAGAAACTACCAGCTAACCTTCTCAACGTCTTCCTGTCTTTGGACGATGCCCCGGACGGGTACTCTTGACTTTTCAAGAAACACTTAATGTCATGAAACCATGGCTTGTCATCAGACGTTGCATCTACCGCAAACACAAATGCTGGTCTGTCAAGGCGGGATACCTCAATCTTAGGTACATGGTTCCATCCTTGCACTTTGATCATGGAAGACAAAGTGGCCAAAGCATCAGCGAACCTATTCTCATCTCGAGGAATGTTGTACAGTTTCACTGTTGTGAAAAATGTCAGCAATCTCCTCGTATAATCTCTATACGGCACTAGATTTGCTTGGTGCGTGTACCAACTCCCTTTCACTTGATTGATTACCAAAGCTGAATCACCGAATATATCAAGGGTCTTAATCCGTAGATTAATCGCCTCCTCGATCCCCATTATACAAGCTTCGTACTCTGCTTCATTGTTGGTGCATCCGAAAGTTATTCGGGCAGTGAAAGGCATATGAACACCTTCCGGCGTGATAAGAACTGCTCCAACTCCGCACCCATTCATATTGACAGCCCCATCAAACATCAGACTCCATTTGGATTCAGGGTCTGGCCCCTCCTCCGGGAGTGGTTCCTCGCAGTCTTTAGCTTTGAGAAACATGATGTCCTCATCAGGGAAGTCAAATTTCATGGGTTGGTAATCATCAATCGGCTGTTGCGCAAGATAGTCAGACAAGATACTTCCTTTGATGGCCTTTTGTGAAGTGTACTGAATATCATACTCTGTCAAGACCATTTGCCACCGTGCAACTCTGCCTGTCAATGCTGGTTTCTCGAAAATGTACTTGATAGGATCCATTTTTGAAATTAACAAGGTCGTGTGCCTAACCATATATTGCCTCAATCGCTTAGCGGCCCATGCAAGCGCACAGCATGTCTTTTCAAGCATTGAGTATCGGGACTCACAATCATTGAACTTTTTGCTCAGGTAGTAAATAGCATGCTCCTTCCTACCTGTCTCGTCATGTTGACCGAGAACACAACCCATGGATCCTTCAAGCACTGTCAGATACATTATCAGCGGTCTCCCTTCAACTGGAGGTATTAGAATCGGAGGTTCCTGCAAGTATTCTTTTATCTTATCGAATGCCAATTGGCAATCGTCATTCCACCTGACCGTTTGGTCTTTCCTTAACAATTTAAATATTGGTTCACACGTGGCTGTTAGGTGAGATATGAACCTTGCAATGTAGTTCAATCTACCCAAGAAACCACGAACCTCTTTTTCTGTTCTCGGTTCAGGCATTTCTTGTATTGCTTTCACCTTGGCAGGATCAACCTCGATTCCTCTTTCGCTCACAATGAAACCCAGTAACTTTCCAGAACGTACCCCAAACGTGCACTTGTTTGGGTTTAATCTCAGACGGAACTTTCTCAACCTTTCAAACAGCTTTTTCAGGTTAGTCAGATGTTCCTCTTCGGTTCTCGACTTGGCAATCATATCATCTACATAACATTCGATCTCCTTATGAATCAAGTCGTGAAACAATGTCACCATCGCCCGCTGGTACGTTGCCCCTGCGTTTTTCAACCCAAAAGGCATTACTTTATAACAATATGTACCCCACGGAGTAATGAACGTGGTCTTCTCCATGTCTTCAGGTGCCATCTTGATCTGGTTGTACCCGGAGAAACCGTCCATAAATGAGAACACTGAAAACTGAGCTGTATTATCGACCAGCACATCAATATGAGGTAGTGGAAAATCATCTTTCGGGCTAGCTTTATTAAGATCTCGATAATCCACACACATTCTTACTTTTCCATCTTTCTTCGGTACTGGCACGATGTTGGCTACCCATGGAGGATACTTTGTCACAGCAAGAAACCCAGCATCCCACTGCTTCTGGACTTCCTCCTTAATCTTTAAAGCCATGTCGGGGTGAGTCCGACGAAGTTTCTGCTTGACTGGCGGACATTCTTCTCTTAATGGCAGCCTGTGCACAACAATATCTGTATCCAACCCCGGCATGTCTTGATACGACCAGGCGAAGATGTCAACATACTCGCGCAACATTTCCGTCAAAGTTTGCTTCACATCTGCTTGCAAGCTGGCACCAATCCTGATCTCTTTTTTGGCGTCCTTGGTACCAATATTGATGATTTCTACAGTCTCCTGATGAGGCTGGATGACCCTTTCCTCCTGTTTCAACAATCTGGCCAGTTCTTCAGGGAGTTCACAATCTTTCTCATCCCCTTCTTCGGCTTGATAAATCGGATTGTCAAAGTCATACATGGCCATATCAAAATCGTTATCAGTGGTATCCGGAGGATCAAGTCTGCATGAACGGGTTCATGCCTTATTTTAGAATTTATTTTTAAGCAAAACAAAAGAAAATGAAACATTGCCACTTTATATTTTGTGCAAAAACAAAAACTGAAAGACAGAGAACAAAATTTGATTGCAAAACGTCCTTTATTAATGATTAAACATTGCAAATGCAACCATGGTGGCCCTACAAATGAATCTATACGCCTTGGGCAGAGCGCAAGATTTTGTCATGCATTATGGTTAGAAAAAACAAAGAAAAATTACTCTGTCTGAAGAGTAACCCGGATGACTTCTTCAACGGACCAGTTCTGCACTTGTTGTCCCGGAGCACGAGGGCGTACCCAGTTGTCCAGGTCACAATTACTGTCAACACTATCCTCTGTGGCTGCACAAGACTGGTCCGTGTAGATAATTCCCCCACTATTGAAAGTAATGGGTCCCCTGCTCCCCGCATCTGAAGTTGTAGAGGGATGATAACCAATACCAAATTTGTCTTCCTTCATTGGGGTCTCTATCAACCTGCCCCAACCTTGGGCGTTGCCTGCCCTGACGACTTCGACAGCTTGTTTGTAAGATGAAATGGAGGTACCAGCCCCAACTGGTACAGAAGAAGACTCAGGTGCATCGTCAATATTGACTGTTTCAAATGATTGGCACAGCATCTCATGAATTTCCCCATCCATTTCAATGTACTTGAACGTGGACAAGTGACTCACAAAGATGTCTTCTTCCCCGCACACTGTCACAACCTGCCCTTCAAACTCATACTTCAGCTTTTGATGTAGAGTAGAAGTAACAGCCCCGGCTCCGTGAATCCAAGGGCGTCCCAATAGGCAGCTATATGCAGGTTGTATGTCCATTACATGGAACGTGGATTTGAATACCTGTGGTCCAATTTGTACGGGCAATTCCACCTCACCAAACACAGATCGTCTAGTTCCATCGAATGCTCTGACCACCAATTCACTAGGCCTTAAGATCAAACCGTCAACTTCCAGCTTCATTAATGCCTTCTTGGGCAAGACATTGAGTGATGAACCAGTGTCTACCAGTACATGAGATAACACTGCGCCCTTACACTCCATCGTGATATGCAAAGCCTTATTATGGTTTCTTCCTTCAACAGTCAAATCTCTACTTGTAAAGCCCAAGCCATGGCTAACATTAACATTGGAGATTACGCCCTCGAGCTGATTAACAGTAATTTCTTGTGGCACGTACGCACTCTTCAACACTTTCAACAACGCCTGCCGGTGCGCATCAGAGCACATCAATAGTGACAAGATTGAAATCTTTGAAGGGGTCTGATTCAGTTGGTCCACAATCTTATAATCGCTTTTCTTGATTATCTTCATAAATTCTTCCATTTCCTTATCAAAAGTAATCTTTGTCTCTGCTTCAGGTGTAGGCGCACTTTCAACCACCTGTTTACCCTTAGCCTTTGCTGCGGCTTCTACCTCCTTATCACTTCTCAAGGTTTGGGGAGCGAACAACCTTCCACTCCTTGTAAAACCCCCTACACCCCCTACGTTATCAATATTTGGGCTGACTGACGACTCAACTTCCTGCTTTTTACCTTCGTAATATCCATCTGCCCCATAGTGCCATGGGATAGCCTTCGTAGACGTGAACGGAATTGGTCCTGGCACCGTGATAGTGACAGGACTGGGCCTTTCTGGCACAACACTCGCCACGGGAGCTGCATTGACCGGCATTTGAATCTCAGCGGGAATGTAATAGATGGTCACGGTTGATATCTCATCAGTGTCTTTCACGACTCTGTCGAACTGTAGACATCCTTCATCGATCAGATTCTGTAAACCCATCTTCAACTTATCACAGCCGTTCTCCTGATTCATACACTCAGAGCAGTCCTGACTACAGCCCGGGAACACCTGTCCCTTCAATAAACGATCTTTCACAACCAACAAAGAAGTTTTCACTTGATGAACGTCTGACACCAAATTCAATCTCCTCCCATCTTCAATAGCGTACACATTTGCTGCACTATGATCTGGCATGGGATGCTGAGTAATATTAGGAGCGGGAGAGAAATTGATGGCTTTAGCATCAATCAAATCTTGTACTTTATGATGGAAAGCCCAGCATTTTTCAATGGAGTGCCCCTGAGCACCTGAATGGAACTCACAACGAGCATTAGCATCGAAGTTAGGTGGCAGGTTTCCAACAACCGGAGCTTTCATAGTACGGAGTTCTACCAACTTTAACTCGAGTAGCCGGGGCAACAGCGCGGCATAAGTCATAGGGAGAGGATCCATCTTGCGATCCCTCTGTCTAGACCTTTGCTGGAAAAGAGGTTGTTGCTGTTGAACTTGTTGTTGGGGTTGTTGTTTCTGAACAGACGGTGTGGGGATTGTCACAGCATCTACCTGATAATAAGCTCGAGAACGCCCTCTGCCTCGTCCTCTAAACACAGCATTCGTATCACCTTCTCTTCTTTTCTGGTTACTAGCAAACGGTTTCTTCGTCCCCGAAGAGCCAGCCCCACTCACATCCTGGATCTTTCCAAGCTTTAGCAGACTTTCTATTCTTTCTCCCGCAATCACAATATCAGCAAATCCAGTCGACGGACAAGCAGCTAATCTATCCAGATAGGCCCCTTGCAAGGTGCCCATGAACATATCTGCCATTTCTCTGTCTGACAAGGGAGGTTGGACCTGGGCAGCCATTTCCCTCCACCTCTGTGCATATTCTTTGAAACTCTCCTTGGCATTCTGGGACAATCCCTGCAGTTGGGTGCGGTTGGGCGCCATGTCGATATTATACTGGTATTGCTTCAGGAACGCTTCTGCCAGATCTTTCCAATTCTTCACAGCAGCTCTATTCAACTTCATGTACCAGGTCAAGGATGCCCCAGCCAGACTGTCCTGAAAATAGTGCATCCATAGCTTCTCGTCATCCGTATGGGCTGAAATCTTCCCAAAGTAAGCTTGAAGATGCGTTTGGGGACACGCATTGCCGTGATACTTATCAAAAGTGGGAGGTTTGAATTTAGGGGGAATTCTGACTCTTGAGACCAGCCCCAAGCTGGTAACATCAATACCCATAGAGTTCTTGCATTCTATGGCCCTGATCTTTTCTGCTAACTCCTCATACCTTCGATCACCTTGATTACCCACATCAGCGTCTAGTAGAGTAAATTGGTCTTCCAGAGTATCTTCAAGAGTAACACCAGCATGCCTACCATTTCCATTACCCCGATTGTTACCACCAGGAGGAGGGTTGCCACCGGGAGGAGGAATGCCATGTCCCTGTGAATTGTCATGATGATCACCTTCGGGCCCGTTGTCGGGACGCTCTACCAGAAGCCTCAGTCTCTCCTGATTTTGCGCCATGCCAGTCATGAGGGTCATGAACTGGTCCATACGCGCCCTCATTTCGGCCAAATCACTTTGCACTTGATCCATGATTCTTACTTGATTCCTTCGCGTCGAATATCGGTGAATATGACTCTCCGCTATACTGCCTGAAACCAAATAAAGGTTAGAGACCCCGCAACGAGTACCTGAAAAGCAAGTAACAGAAATGCAGAATGATATGCAATGCCATGCAATGCCATGTTTGTCATTTCCGAGGTGCTTTATACCCTGATTCCAATCCAATCCACAGAAATCTGAAGACCAGAAATCGTGATATAAAGGGGCGTGTCGTGGTCATGTGCTTGTGTGCAGCTATCTGATAAGGAATAATCCTGAATAAAACTGCTCATACTCATTCAACAAAATATTCAAGTACATTTAAGAAAGATTCAACCGCAAATGCAATACAAGGAAAAATGGATCCATCAACAAGCCTGATGGTAACCATTAATAACAAAATATAAGGAAAAGAACATCAGTCTGACAATTCCACACCCTTCAGCTTATCACTTGAGTATTTGATCTCCTCAAAAAGTATACGGGTACGCTGGTGATTCGGCTTTTCAATCATCTCTTTGATCAAGACATCCCTTTTCTCAAGAGCTTCAGTTAAAGAACCCATATGCAGCATCAGAGCTTCGTCATCACACACTCCTTTGTGTCTCTTTATGCCGGCTTGCGTCTTGAGTATCTCCCTTTCTATCATGACTTCTTCAAGCTCTTTCTTGGTATTCTTCAACTGGCTTCTAGCTTCTTCTAACTGTTCTTGACTTTTATCGAGACTTTCCCGATACTTTCTCCTCTGCTCATGTGCCTTTTTAAGCTCCTCGTCTTTAGTCTTCGACTGATCCTTTAACTCGGCATTTTCAATTCTGACTTCATCCCAAGCTTGACGAAGTTGAGCTAATGAATCCTTGCTTCGGGCTAAAGCCTGTTTTGTAATCTTGTGAGCCTGACTAGTGTCATCTGCTCCCAAAGTAAGTTTCCGAAAGTACCGAGCTCGGTCATCAAAATCTTCCTCTTTGTCAGCCAAGGTTTTTTCCGCTTTCAAGGCTCTCTTTTCCAACTCTTTGTTGTCAGCTAGAGCTTTCTGAAGGCATCTGCTCATTCCAGAATTCTCTATCTGCAACTCTCTGACCATTTTCTTCCACTTCTCACATTCTTCAATAGCCACCATAGTGGGTTGTTCTGGCTGTACTGAACATAAAAGAGGTCCCCTTGAAAAGGGTAAAAGCAATTCCTTTACTTTCGTCTCAATCCACCTGTCATATTCAGGATAAGATCTACAATCTCCTTTTCCAAAAACTGCTTTTCCAATTTTGTGCTTATTTTTCCAAGCATTCACTACTTCTACCACCTTCGCATCTTTAGTTCCTGTAAAGAATAAAGATTCTTCCACATCTTGCTCTGTAGGAGGATCTCTGGAAGCATACCCAAACTGTCGGATGGCCAAAACTGGATTATAATTAATCCCTCCTTTTCTGCCAATCAAAGGCACATTTGGAAAATTTCCGCATCTTGTGACAAGCTCTATTCTCAACAACCGGTGATCAAACCATACAATGTTATCAGCAGTTAAACTCATCAATCGTTTAGACCATTTCGCCACATCTTTGGTTTCCACAAAGGCACCTGTCTGAGGCA
Organism: Lathyrus tuberosus; assembly: GCA_022829125.1. Classification (NCBI taxonomy): domain Eukaryota; kingdom Viridiplantae; phylum Streptophyta; class Magnoliopsida; order Fabales; family Fabaceae; genus Lathyrus; species Lathyrus tuberosus. The sequence continues at coordinate 909,712 of JALAZF010000122.1, read as the reverse complement.
AATGTTTGAAAAACCAATGGCTCAGCAGTGGAGTACAACAACTAACAGATCCTCCCCTCCTTTTCTCATTCTTATAGTGCACGGAATGATAAAAATCTCCTAACAAAGTAGGGACTGGATTTTTAAGAACGAAAACTCTTGTCGCTTGCATATCCACAAAGTCTTGCTGATTGGGAAAGAAAACTAGGCCATATATGCAGAGAGCCAGAATGGAATTGTAAACCGTCCAATTTTTAGCACTTGCAGCCTCTTGGGCCTGTCCAGCCAGAAATTCTAAATGAAATCCGCTAACTCCATTTTTACTGCTCACACCACTCTTTATCAATGTCTGATCCATTTGTAAAGCAGCAGCAATTTCTTTTACGCTGGGAGAACTACCAGAGAAGAATGGTATTGCCGACGTGATCGGAATTCCCAAAATAAATGAGAATTCTTCCAGTGTTGGCATCAAAATGTAATCTGAAAAAAGAAAGCACCTCAACGAAGGCTCGTAGAACTGCAGCAGAGTGTGCAAAGCATCATGCTCATACTTGGTGATTGTACGGACCATCCCAACCAAATTCCCGTAGCTCTTCTGAAATCTATCAAGAATACCCGGACCAGCCATATCTATAACTTTGAGCAATGAATCCAAGACAGGATCTGGAAACTTGTAAGACACATTGTTCTTTCTCTCGGCGACGATCTCTGTTGAACCCATGGATTGGAATCAGAAATGTATTATGCACCTGAAAATGACAAACATAACTGTTATGATATGATAATGCAATGCAAGAGGGCATGTGATCAGGTAATCAAGTGTCGGTGTCTGTATTGAACTGTGTGCACTGTGTCTCTGTACTGAATCTGGCAATATTTGAGATGAACACTTAAATCACTGTCATAGGATACAATGTCTGAAATCGTCATAGAATCACTAATAAGGTAGGTAGGAGGCTGGGTTTCCTGCAGACCTGTAAACATCCCGCCCATGCTCACATGCGGTTCTTAGAAAATAAGGCTTGTCAGCTTCGGAGGTTTGAGAAGCAATAGCACATTCAGCCCGTAGGATACAATGCTATGCCAATCAAAGAGGTCGTCCACTGACTCCCCTTAGAAAATAAAAGTCATCCTATGCAAGTTCCAAAGTGGGCCCTCGGGTGCGAATGGGTTTGCCACAGAATGTGGTCTGCCATTGTCACCACTAAAGAGGGATATTTCCACTAAGGTCCTCATGATCGGTCACTAGAGTCGACAGCTCTCTAGATCTACATCCTGGAATACGCAAGATGCGCATGCCACGACGTGTCCCAAGATAGCCTCGTCTAGCTGTGAATTTCGTGAACACCCAACGCACTCCAAACGGCACGTAGGTCCCACTACTCTCCACTCTAATTCTAAGTGTATACTCAAGCCTGTGTAATGGGCTTATCTCTCAGAAATCCCGCCCGCCAAACAGAAAACAACACAGTCCAGTATAGCATAATATATCATATGAAATGAAAATGCTAAAATACGGTAAATACAGTAATGTACAGTAAAGCAGTAAATAACCATACAATAAAACAGTAAATACAACACAACAGTAAACACCCAATGAAAGAAAAGCAGACAAGCGCTAGGATTGACTCGCTTAGGGAAACCAGAGATTCTGGGTTCGCTCCCCAGCAGAGTCGCCAGCTGTCGCTCCCGGGATTTTCATCCTAGTACAAACGCGAAAGTGGCACCGAAACAGAGTCGCCAGCAATGTGTATTTATCCCAAGAGAGGGAAAGGAAACACCGCGTAAACCTGAGAGAAAGAAAGAGCATGGTCTCGCGACCAAGAGAAATGGGTTCGGGAGTCGGTTACGCGAGAGGAAGGTATTAGCACCCCCACGCGTCCATCGTACCCGATGGGATCCACGCTTGCTGTTTCAATCAAAGGGTGATAAAAAAGGATACTGGAAAAGGAACTGAAAAAGGAATGGAAAGAGAAAGAGAAAGAGAAACAAATGTAGGGAAAATAAAAGAAGTGCTCGCATGGGCCCTACCCCACTGCCTACGTATCTCATCGGGAGCATGAGAATCAGAGCGACGTAGTTCCCCTCACTAGGGATGGATTGTGTTTTTTAGAGAACAGCTTATGTTCTAGCTCAGGTGTTGCAGGCTCGCTGGTCCGAGTGCGTTACCATCTTGCAAGAGAACGAGTAGAAGCGCGTTCGTACGCTAAGAGTGAATGAGGTGAGAAAAGAATTCCCGAAGGAAAGACGTTATTGTTTGTTTTTGTCTTTTAGAAGGAAGTGTTTTGGATTTGTTTGCATATGACAGTGTATCTGGATCTTAGTCATTGGAATGTATACCTTCTCACATTCCAAGATGGAATGGGTAAGAAAGCACACTAAGAGTGAAGAAGACCTCCACACTTAGTTCCAATTGTCAAGGTTCAAACACACTAGCATACTTGTGTTTATTAAGTGTTTTTGTTGATTAAGAAATGAAGAAGATTTTTTTTATTATTTGCACCTTCAACAAGTATTGCATTTAAGTCCCTCATACAAGATCAAATGTTTAACACATTGACCCAAGATGGGCTATATGCTACACATTCTAAGATTACAAGAGAAGACCCCTTATAATCTTTTCTTTATATGAAAGGCCTAAATGCAATAAATGCCTACCTTTATTATATGTTTTGAATTTTCTTTGAGATGAGAAGATGAAAGACTCAAGAGAGGGTAAAGGTAAAAATCTATATGGACTAAGACTCAATCCTAATTGATTAGTTAAGGGAGTGATCCTAAAGTTTGTGAGGTTTCAACCTAAAGTCTAAAGAAAGAAAGAATTAAACAATTCACTTCTAAAATAGAAGATGAATTGTAATTCACAAGGGAAAGTAATGAGTTATTAAAAGAAAGCACATAAGTGCTTAACAAAACACAAAATGGAATTGTAAAAGAGAAAGGATAGAAGTTGAATGTGGATTCCTTATCCACACTCAATTGAAACTTACCGAAGCCCCTACATGGTTAGTAAACATGTATAAGAAGTATAAGAAGTAAAAGAACATGTAATGCATCATAAAACTCAAAAGAATTAAATGAGAAAACAAATCCTAGAACCACAACCAGAATGGGCATCATATGGAAACCAATGGTTATTATCATACAAGTACAAGTGAATAAGCAATAATCATCATCCACTAGCATTTAAACATGTTACAAGAAGAAGGGATAGATGAAAGATGGAAAGAAATGAAGAGGACATGCATAAATGGAACATGTAGATCAACAACCAGAATTGAAAATAAATGAAAAATGGTTTATAAACATCTCAAAAGTATTTATGAGGTAACTTCAAGACATTCAAGAAGTGATAGAAGAAATAGAATTGAAATGGAAGTTCAAAAGAGGATACAAGTACAAACACAACATGTTAAAGGTGCACAAGGTTTAAATGAAATTCAACATGCAAGGATGACATATAATATGTACCAATGACCTATAATGTCAAGTGAATGGTTCACCAAATATGCAAATGATCATGCAAGTATACACCAAAGAAAACATGCACCAAAGATTACAATGATATGACATGTTATAATGCTTTAAATGAAATGCATCAAACAAAAATCAAATGGCCTCATGAAAATTATGAAAAACATGGTATTGGAGTTCACTAATCAGAGATGAATCACATATCACAATAGCATATCAAAATTTAAAGCAAAATGATTTCAAACAAAGCAATTAGGTCAAGTTGAAACATCATGCAAAGTGGGGCAAATATAGGCATCAAAACATGTAATAAAGTGACCTAAAAAATCAAACAAAAATCATCTAACATGCTTCAATGTATTAGTGAATCAATGCAAAAAGAATCATGTCAAAATAGTTGGTAATGAACAAAAACAAAATTAAACAACTTCATGTATCATGCTTAGAATGCACATCAAAGAAATTCAAAGAAAATTATGGAACAGGGGTAAAAATGTCATAAAATCATGAGATAAAAATGTCAAAAATTTTCTAAATGTCTTGAGAATGTTCATGAATTTTTGTAGAATTTTCTTATGTAATTTTGAAATTTTAAAAATTAGAAATGAAATGTGCACAAAACAAATAAAAATACAAGAAATGAAATGAGAGAGGGAGGTGCAAGCATAGCAAATATTCAATTCTACATGTTTGGGCTTTGGAAATGAGAGGTGCAAATAGCAATCTGCCATAGGTCCAATTACGCGTAGCACACACTAACTACCATGTACACTCAGTCAACAAAATTGACTCGCTCATGGCCATTGGATCAAGTCAAGGTCAAACAATAGTCAAAGTAAGCAGGATCAATGCACACATGTGAGGGAACACAATTACTAACATGCACTGCGCCACATTTTGTTTAAGTGAAATCAGAAATGGAGCACGTGAGGTGCACGCCTTTTTTAATGCGCTGGCACGTTCGTGGCCATCAGATCATGCTCATCCAATGGTCATGATTAAAACCTGAGCAAAACCCTAGAAAATGAATCCACCGGCCGGAGATGACCTCCGGTCATCTTCTCCGGCCAACCTCCGGTGACAATGATTTTCAGGCAAGCATAAATGGACAAAACATACATCATTGGAAAGCTGAAGTGATGAGGAGCATGGATCCAGTGATAAAATGCACAAAATATTCATGACATAAAAGAATCGAACAGAGGAAGTTTTGCCCTAACTTTTGAACTATGCCTCTAAAGGCCTATCAACTAGCCAGACAAGTTCTCGAGCTTATAAGAAGCTTCAAGAACCTGAAAATAACTTCAAATCATGTCTATAATGGTGGAAATTCGTACCTGAAGATTTGTGACCTTGAGATATTCTTCAGAAAACCAGAGATTTTGCTTCCTCTTTGAGCTACTCTTGGCCAAATAAAGGCTTTCAACTTCTGAAGAATGATGGTGGATATGGATTTGTAGAGTGCTTACTTGAAAGATCCAATGCTGCTTCAATGTTCAGTGATGATTGAAGATGAAGCTTGAAGGTGGAATTAGAGGAAGATGATGATGAATTCGCGAAACCCAGGGAGAAAATGGAGAGAAAGAGAGGGAGAATTTGAGGTGTTTGAGAGGGAGAGTAAAAAATGAAGCTCACCCTTGAAATGTGAGTGAAGCTTGCTATTTATAAGTTGCTTTAACCATGGTTAACCTGAGTTGGTTAACTGAGTCCAAGTTGAGTTTAGGTGAGTCCATCCTAACTAACTGAGCCAAGTTAGTTAGGGGACGAGTTAGCAATGGTTTTGCTATGGTGACGATGACTTATGGTGAGCTATGGTGGAGGTTCATAGAATGAAACTTGCTCGTGTATGCTGCAGCAACATAAACTTGCTCAACAAGCTTTTAACTTTTCCATTTTCATGTGTAATAAGCATTAGAGGAGCGTGCAAGCAAGGACAATGCTTGGCTTAAAATGGCAAAGTGTCATGAGGTGTGGGATATATGCATATACTTTGAAATAACAACAACAACAACACTTGTTTTTTCTGATTCTTTATGACAGTTTGGGATCAATGCAAACATGGTAGTTTGGTGATGATTTTCTCCCTAATCAAGGGATGGTTTGACAAAGTTTTGGAGTCATTGAAAAGAGATGATATGAGAGAATATGTTTGGTATGAAAAATGAATTGAAATGATACTTGATATAGGTTGAAAAATGGATTGAACACACAAGTTTGGAACTGGTCATGGGCGAGGCAAAAGGGTTGGCTGGCAAGGCATCTTGGCACCTGGGTTTTCAGCATAATCATAGCAAATTGGACTCAACATAACTTCTTAACCTTTGATCAAATGAAAAAATCATGAACACCAATTTTGAACACCTCACATAGAGGAACAACTTTCATGTTGAAAGATTTTCCATTTGAGGCCTCTAACCATGAGAAAAATGAGTGGACATTTGGCCCACCAACTGTTTGTTAAAATGATTGCGCGCGTGACCTGAAAATCTTGGTCATGACCTAGTTTTGAACCTACTTTCCTCCAACTTTGATCAATCATATCTCTCTCAATTTTTATCCAATGGAGATGTTCTACACATGGATTTGAAGCTTAAAACAAGATCTTTCATTGAGGCAGAGTGGATTTTTCATTTGGTGCTCCAAATTTAAATGGCCTTGGTTCAAATTCTGATGCAAAATGGCCAAAACTTGCTATTTTTAGTAACCCTACTTCATCCAAAAATGGCAACTTTCCACATCTTGATTTTTTCATGATTCCTTTGGAGTTTCTTGACCAAATTTTGTACATTGGACATATGTAACATGAATTTCATGATTTTGGGCTCAAAAAGTCAAGAGTTGACTTTTTCCTCTGATTATTTGACTTGGCCCCAAATTTCTCTGATTCTTGATCTTTCTTCCAATTGAACCACTTCTAAAACCAATTGAGATGCAATCTTCCACATACATACACTTAAGGACATATGGAATACCATGACATCAAGTTTTGTCCAAAAAATCAGAGATATCCTGATTTTATTAGAAACCCTAATTTTGACCCTCTCTGGTTAGGAGGAAATTGCACATCTTCCAAATCCAAATTCCTCAGAGTATGTTGTGTATCCTCTTAAAGGATGATGAGAAATGCCACTTGAGAATGATTTTGAATCAATGAGCTATCTCTTTTGAGGGTTTTCCTTCAATTTTTGAACCTCTTGCATAGTGAAAGATGTAGTGCTTCAATCTCCCATTGAATCTCACTTCCTTGAGGTTTTGGAAGATCAATTGAGATAGTATGAGACATGAGAGACCTCTTGGCTTGCATAGAGCCAACTTGATTGACCTTTTTGTGCTTTGAATGATTCCTTGATTGTCCACCTTCCACTTGACCACATGCCCTGATGGTAAGAAGGATGCCATGCTTCATTTTTCTATGTTAAATGCAATGCAATGTTAATGAGGTGGATGTGACATGATAAATGATAATGCCATGCTATGATGACAAAGAGGGAGAGCAAATTTTGGGGTATTACAGTGACTACAGAAGGATTCAGGCAATCTTTGAGAAGAAAAAGTGGGGTATTTTGATGAACCCGATTGACCGCGTATGCTATCAACTGATTAGAGAATTTTATGCAAATGCGCTGTAGCCTAAAGGTGAATTCTACAGATTTAAGACCTTTGTAAGGGGTCGAGAAATCAGTTTCAGCCGGGATGCAATTAACAAGATCTTGGGAAGTCCTAGTTCTTTAGGAAGTCTCCAAACTGATGACTTCGTGAAGCTTTCCAAAGAGCCCCACGATTACAAAATGGTTGCGAAAACGATTCTCAAACCGGGACGTAAGGTGGATCGGAATGCAAAAAGGGAGCATGTCAAGTACAGTCGTAAAAACATAACTCCGGAGGCTCAAGCCGTCCTTCTCTTGCTATGCTATAATGTGAGGCCGAGGTTTCATCGGTCTTCTGTCCCTCTTGATACAGGAATTCTCATGTACTGTATCATGAAGGACAAGGAGGTGGACATCGCCTAAGTAATTGCTTATGAGATGAAAAATTTCATTGAAAACACACAGAGGCCTGGGGTTCATGATGATGCTCCAATCATTTTTCCTTGCCTGGTTCAAGCTTTGATTTATCAAACTGATATTCTCATTCTGGGAGTGATTAATGAGAAGCTGAAATATCTGGTTAATGATGACTATTTGGATCGTTTTTGCAAGTCCAAAGAAGAGAGGAAGAAGAAGAAAGCGGCTAAAATAGGTAGTAGCTCAGGAGGTCAAGGAAGTGGGCAGGCGGACGAAAGCGACTCATCAGTTTTCGATATGAAAACGGCATTTAATTACACTTGAGATATGGGTGAGTCACTACACAGATCTAATCAATTTAATTTTGATTATGCAACAACTTTATCATTTTCAAACGCATCCGACGGAGTTCACTCCTTTTAAATTCTGTTTGGTTAAATTCTATTTCCAGTTTGGTTAAATTCTGTTTTTATTTTATGTTGTGTTTGCACAATGAAAATGATGGTTGTCCTCAAAATTTTGAACATTTTGGTGTTAGCACAAGAAGAGAAAAGAGTACTTTGTTGACCTTAAACATTGATGGTGATGATAGAATTCTTGATTGTGTGCACAATCAAGGTATGAAATTGAGTTTGTAGAATCATAATGTGAATGTGAAATTTTTACTTTTTGTAAAATTGGTCAATGCAATGTTTTGTAAACTCTTGTTCATTTTGAATCAATTAGGACATTACCACAAATGTGAGTTACCTCCATTGTTCATCAATTAGGCCTCTGCATCGCCCGACGCTGCTAAGGCGCGGGATGGCTGCATCGCCAGGTGCTGCTAAGGCGCAACATCCCTCCATTTTATTCAACTTCCAGAATTGTTCCTTGCTGCGCCTCTTCAGGCTTCGCCCGGCCGTGGAATCATCGCCCGACGCTCTGATTCCTTCGCCCGGCGCATGATGATATTTTCTGAGCTCCAGCTGACACTGTAGCTGTCACGTGGACTCATTTATGGCCATCGTCCGACGCTATAAAGTACCGCCCGGCGCTGCTTTCTGGGCTGAAAATGTATATAGGCACATTTGATAGATATTTTTGGGATATTTTCACCTTTCATTACCCTCTTTTGTAACCTAGATCCTTGTTTGAAGAGAAAAACTCCATTGTTACTCATTTTCTTAGTTTCAAAGCTTTTATGCTTCAATCCTTGAATCTTTGAAGATTGATGCTCCAAAAGCTTTGCAACATTACTTGTTGATCAAGCTACCATGACAATGGATAGCTAAGCAACTTTTGTTTCAAGATTAGAGGTAGATAATCCTCTCTTTTGTATGTATTGATCTTGGTTGTAAGTTTGTGAACTTTGTTGATAATGAATATAGAGGAAAAACTTTGTTTTATGGTTGATATTTTGTTTTAATCCATGTTTGAGAGAAATGTTTTAAAACTTGACATAAGTCTCAATCCATCAATATTCATAAGGCTATAGATAATTTTGAATGTTAATGTTCATAAATATTGAACTTGAATGTTATCATATTGGTAGTTTGTGTGAGAGATCAACAAAGGATCAATATGAAAAATCCCACAACAAGTGTTCGAGAGAAACTTGTTGAGAGGATATGTGGTTATATTTATTGTTAACAAGTTCACACGCTTTATCGAGTTTATACGTTCGAAACGGATTATCGAAAACTAATCTTGACATGTTTTTACCAAAACTCTAAAACCAATCTTTTTACCGTTGATTTCTAAAATTCAAATGCAAACGATATGATTGAAAATTACCAAAACCTTTGTTACAAGTAAAGTTTGAAACCCTTTTAACTATCGAACAACGACAATATACACAATCTCCGTGGATACGATAAAACACCCCCTAAATAATTTTCAACACCTAAGCAATTACCAAGCAAAAGGAAAGCATTAAAGTTATTACACGTCATGGGAGTGGGGATACATTTGCTCAAATGGGGATGGAATAAACAATAAGCATACAACCCAAATGATAAACTAAACGCACACTAGCAAAATGGGCTAGTCTTTGAGACGACCAACTAGAAGTAATTGATCGAATAAGTCTCATTGTAAGAAAGCCCAAGAGTAAGCTATGAATGATGGTGTGTCCTAAGACAAAATAATACAAGAATAGAGAACCAATCCAAAGCTCCTTTTCTAGGGTTTCTGTAAAAGGTCCAAACCCCATGATGTCAAGGATAATAACCACAGTCCAAGCTTGAAAGTATTTTAGGGTTTCTATAATTTTATCATGTTTTTGTGTTTTTCTTAAATTTGATGAACAAAATAAGATGAAGATGACAAAATGAATAATATGAAAATAAGATAATGAGCAAAATGTGAACAATGATAAAAGTTGCAAGAAAAGTAAATGACTGAAAGATAAAGAGCGAAAATTAAAGTTAGATGTTAGATGTTAATTGTCATTGATCGGATGATCACTTTTCGAATCGAGTCCACTTTTGCGCTATGTTAAGCAATCACAGTACAATCTATGAGGAAGATCATGCTATGGGAGGCCAGTCAACAACAATGTTTGTGCTAAAACACGATAGTGAAATGATATGTAGATCATTCTCCAAAAATCGTGCCACCCGAAAAGAAAAAGAGAACGATCTCGTCTTAATCAAGAACTTCCATCGATTAATCAAAGGTAACCTATCACGATCCCAAAGTATGAAGAATGATCCTAATGATCATTCCACCATAGATTTGAAATAATGAAGGTTGAACAACTTTGAACAACTAATAATTTATGATATGTACGACTTCATCGACCAAAAATGAAAAAAATAAGAAAGTCAAAAGAAACAAGTCAAGAGAATGAAAATAAAATAAAAAAGAAAAAGAACAAGAGGAAACCCAAATAATGGGCTTAAATTAATATTAAATGCTTTAAACTTAAAACTATGCAAAAAAAAAAAAACAATTAAAACATAAAGAAAACAAAACAAGAAAAAAAATATGAGAAGGGGGTGCTGAAGAAAGCAAGGGCGTGTGGTAAAAAAAAATTAACCATGGGATACAAAGCCCAATAACCAAACACAATAAGGCTTCAAGGGTCAAGACATTAGCAGCTTTTACCAAAACTCAGTCAAGGAAATGCAATGGCTCTTTTATTTGAGAATTTTACCTGGCACCCCCCAATTAAACCTGGCATCCCCCCAAACGATTAAAATTTCAATATTGTCCCTTAAAAATTTAGGTAGAAAGTGAATAAATTTTATCTATCGGGAATTTCCAAATTTTCAGTATTGAGTGAAATTTTGGGGAATTTGAAATTATCGGTAGTGTAAAAATTTTCAATTTTTTTTTGAAAATTTTTACACTACCGGAAATTTCAAATTCCCGGAAATTTTCTGTAAATTTCGGGGTATTTAGAATTTCCGGTAGTGTAAAAATTTTCAAAAAATAAAAAATAAAATAAAATTTTTACAATACCGGTACTTTCAAATTCCAGGTATCGTGTGAAAATTTTTGGGGGTTATACCAATAATTTTAAAATTTTTGGTAATTTTTACCGATAATTTTGAAATCTTCGGTAATTTTTATCAAAAATTTCGAAATTACCAATATTTTTTAAAATCTCCGGTCCATCCCCCAAAATTTATAATTTTCAAAAGAGTAAATATGATATTTCGCTATAAATGAGGGGTGTCAGGTTTAATTAGGGGTGGTAGGTAAAATTCTCCTTTTATTTAAAACAACCATCACATTTTATAAAAACAAAACAAGGTACAAGAAAAAACAAGGACATTATATCAAAAAGAGCGAACATATCAGAAAAGAAAAACTTCTGTTCCAACCTTTCCTCGATCTCGTGCTCACGGTTCGTCTCAATTTGTTTTTTCGCTCGATTTCGCTTTCACTCAGGTTTGTGCTTTTGGTTTGTGTTTGGATTCTACTTCGTCTCCTTCTCAATCTCTCTCTATTTGTGTTTGATTTGTGAATCGATTAAAGTTTGGTTGTGGATTTGGGTGTGATTTATAATGTTATGGTTCGAAGAAGATGAGAGTTGGGTTTTAAGAAGGGTTGAAGAAAGTTTTGTGATTGTGAAGAATTTGTGTAAGAGTGATTTTTGGAGTGATGAATTGATAAAGGTTTGTGATGTGTTGAACCAGCATAACCTTGGCTTAATAAAAGCTTCCTGAATTGTGAGAAATGAGGTCAATTTTATAGAGGAGATTGAAGGGTAGATTGGTCTTGAAAATGAGAGGAATTTGGTGAAAGCCGCTGATGCGTTTTGTGTGCTTGACGATGCCGTTTTCATATTTCATTTTTTTGCCAACGCGTATTTTGTGCGTCATTTGTGGGACGTATTTGCACGTCGTTTTGTGCTTGGGATTGTGATTTTCATGTGATTTCCTTTTGGTCACGTGCATTGATGACTTTTTTTGGGAGATGGTTTATGGAAAATAGCCTTTGATACATTTGTGTGAGGCTCTGCAGTCAATGTTTGACTTCATTGACTGCAGGACCCTGCATTTAGTGCAAATTAAATATAAATGACTAAAACATAATTTGGAAAAATATAAAATTAAATGGAGCTATGACTAAAATAACCTTGAGATTACACTAACTGCAGGTGAATGTGGGATGTGTGAATGCAGGGGATTCAAATCCTTCGAAGAGTGGCAGTGGCTTATTTTCATGGGCTTGGATCATTACGTAGTGTGTGTAGTTATTTTGGTATGTACTGCTGAAGGTTTATTGTATTTGATGGCTTGCGTCTAACTTGTATTGTAAAAACTTATGACTTGCAGCGTAGTACATGTTCTGGGCTTGTAAAAAGGTTTTGCGAGTTGTATAGTAGTACATGTTCTGGGCTTGTAAAATTCTTCATTGTGTAATGCTTTATTTGTGGCTTAATTGATTTTAAAGTGGTGTGTAGCATTTGCTGCCTAGTGCGTGTGGGATGGCTTGTTTTGGCTTCTTGGGTATGCGTTGGAAATGAACTTGGTAAAGTGTGTGCAATTTTGAATTTGCTTGGAGGCTGGCTGAAGAGGCTTTGCTTCTCTATTTTTTTGTGTAATTTTTTTGGTGTAAATGGACTTTCACATATTATATATATTTTTTTGAATTTCATGAGCAAGAACTTTTTTGTTGTAATGATGTGGGGTAGGCTTAAAATGGTAATGTTTTTTAAAAAAAAAAAAATGGTGATGGGCTCTAATATTTTGAATGGGCCTTGTAACAATGTTTTGAATGAAATTAATTGTAATGGTATTTTTGTGGTGTAATGGACATTGAACCATGGAAGATGGATTTCATAAAGTAGATAATTGGTTTAAAAAATGGATAGGGATAATGGACTTGAATCACTCCTTCAATAAGCTTTGATTTTTCAAATCCACTTCTGAATCATGAAAAAGAATTCTCAACTTAAAACCACATATGCACACCTTAATCCAACACCACACTTGAATTGATTCCATAAATCACACTAAGAACCAATTTCCAACAATATTTGAATTGATCCTGAAAAAAATGAATATGAAGCATCCTGGATCCTTAGATGAATTAGAGCCTTGAAACAATGAAACCACTGATAAAAAAATATATGAATTTGGCCATTTGCACTGCTAAACCAAAGCTTTCACATTGAACCAAATGAACAACAAATGCCTAGTAATCATAAGATAATGACTTGATATTAACTGCATTACAACTGCTCAAAAAAACCCTAATATATGATTCTCCACCATGAAACATCTGAGCACAGTCTGATAACTTGATCCATACACAGATGACTTGAATTGGCACAAAAACCCTAATTGGGACCTCAAACACAAATAACTTGAATTCTGCCCACCCTGGCCTGGATCACGAAACAAGCTATTGCCTGACCAAGATTAGGTCAAAACCAAATGAACCTCAATCCATACTACACACACACACTTGCCTAGATAACCTTACCCAAAACCCAATCCATCCTTGCAACACTTGAACTTAGGCAACAAGGAAAATGAAAGCAGAAGCAACATATATATTTTTTTTTGGATTTTTGAATAATGGTTAATAGATGGAAACACAGATAAAGGTAATATACACGTAGGAAAAATTTGGGGTGTGACAGATGCCCTTATCTAATTGGCTTAAACTGTAACACCCACTTATAATATCATACATGAAAGCATAAATACTATACATGAATCCAAGTATTTGGTACTGAAATATACAAGTTCCTAGTTAACACATTATATTCATGATATGCCCAACTTACTTAATACAAAAAAAGACTACTAAGGCATAAGGTACACAAGATGTTCTAAGACACTAAGAACTAGATCAACACAATGATCTCAAAAATCTCTACAACGGAAGTCTTGCAAACCCAAAAGCTACGATTCATAAGGAAAAGTCAAACAACTTTATCCTTACCCTTCGCGGAACCTGTAGTACCTGTAATATAATCAACAACATGGAGTGAGATATTATATCTCAGTGAGTTCCTTATCTTATTGATTTTCTCGGCTTTACAAGGTTCTATCAACCCTAACTCAAGTCAAAGGGGAAGGGAAATGACCTTGAGTTCACAATCTCACACTATATGGAAACATGTCATGAGTTCACCAACTCAAAATATCACTAATCGATAACCTTACCATGGCATCCCCTTTTCCCGTTCGCTTCTACGTCTCGAAGTCGACCCGAGTCATGGATCCTTGTAACCTACTTGACATACGAATGTATTCGGGTTCTACGGGCCATTTACCGTTATGAACCGTCACTTCACACGGGCCTTATACCGTCACAAGCATACACCCCACGGGGGCCATTCGTATTGCACGCGGGAATCAAACCTGCCAAGTAGTGATGCACATATTTCAGAGGAGCTCGAGACCCATGAAATGCAACTCAAAGGAAATGGTTACGATTACGTGATCTCACACACAAACGTGATTGTATTCGAAAATCACAAGGCCACAATGCCTTAGGGCCACAAAGAACACAAAGGTTCACACACATGTTCCATACTAGTGTATCACTCTCCTGTAGGCCATTACTCGTCAAGGATGCACATATAGGCATCGAATGCCCGAGCATCGCCATCTAGGTTTTCTATCACAATTCTATTCTCAACCTAGAATCATATCATTAGGTTTGGGGTAAGTTTTCTCACTCTTCCTAATACATTTTTAAGCATGTTATTCTCTTAATTATACTTAACAATAGTTAGATAGATATGGCATAACACAAATATTACAAGTAAAACATTTATCACAACATATCACATAAACATTATCTTTATTCCTTTTCCACTAAATAATTAATCCCACATCATACCCATAATTTTCACTTTTTATTGGGTAGAGGATCATCATAGCTTTCCAACGATAACAAGAACGCTTAAATCGGGTATACGAATAGAAAGTTATGGATTTTTAAAGAAAAGAGAATTATTTGGAAAATTCCCAGGAGCGCCAGGCGGTTCATGCTTCGCCCGGCGGTCTATGCTTCGCCCGACGGTGCCCCCTACGCCTGCCACTTCGCCCGGCGAAGCAGCGGCGTAAAGCCCAAGCCAAAACCTAAAAGTTACGGAATCAAAACTCACTACGCCTCTTGACCATCGCCCAGCGAAGCAGAGGCGCATGCCTTGCATCGCCCGGCGGTACACATCAAAAGCAGAATTTTCTGCTGCGTTTCCATGGTTCCAAGGGTTCCAAAACTCACCCTTTCCACACCAAATCAGTTCTAAACCACAAAAATAAGTATCAACAAATGATCATATGCATATTACGACTATACTACGTAATTTATATCAGTTTTCACCCGTTAGATTCATGATTTTAGCAAGATTACTCATTTTCTCACAATATCAAACCTAACTCTAGAACTCAAGAAACTCTACAACTAAAGTCTCTATCTAGAACCCACCTGGATTAGAGGATGATGATGAAGAAGATGAGATGAATTGATGAAGAAGAGATGATGATTCTTGATCTTGGGTTCTTAGGGTTTTCTTCCTCTTTCTTTCCTTTCCTCTTCCTTCTCTCTAACTTCTTTCTATCTTTTTCTCTCTTTGTCTCTATGTATGGAAAAAGGGTGGAAAGAAATGATATAGAAAAATATCATTGATCGTACTTGGATCAGACAGTATTTGTGGCCAACAACGTCGTCTGGACTTCAGCTCCGGTGAGGTTGAAAGACGGCGGGGGGGTGTACCTGCAAGGTACTCCGACGCTCAAGTAAGGCAAGGGTCACAAGTAAAAGCAAGTACAAGGTTAGAGTAAGAAAGTGTGTGTGTAACATGACCCTCTCAAGTGAGAGGGTATTTATAGAGAGCCCCCAGCGCGGGGCCAACGGTTACTTGCATTGGGCTGGATTGTCAGGCCCAATCCAAGTAACTGCCAGGGCTTACGTGGCGTAGTGAAGACCAGCACGTGGTCTTCGCCCTGGGATAACCGCTCCTAGATCTCCGAAACTAGGGAAGGCTGATTCCATCGGGAGTGGGCGGTTACATGAGAACGTGTCCTCGCAGGGAGGAGTCTTGCGTGTCGGGGAGAGACATGCCCTCGTGGGGAGGACTCTTATGTGAGAAGGAGCTGGCTCCTCGCAGGGAGGAACACCTGAGTGTCAAGGAAGAGCGAGCCTTGAGGGGCTTGATGCCTCTACTCGACGGACTCTGCTGAGCCTGACGATGTTGAGGGGTGGCACGTGCCCGACTCTGTTGGGGCATGTTTGTGCCCGACAGTGGTCTTGTAAAGAGGTCCTTGTTGGGCCATCTCATGTCCTGTGGGTTGGGCCTTCTCGACTGAGGGGTAGACCCTGGCCCAATCCAGAATAGGAGCCCCCCAAGTCGTTGCTCCGAAGTGTCGGAGTAATGACTTAAGGGCCAACAAGCATGTCGGGGAAGTATCGATCACGTGACCGCGATGAGGAGAACTTATTTGTGATCCACTGGCCGTATCGTCGAGGAGCCAAATGTTCGTTGGGTAGAAATCGACGAGCAGACTCGAGCGTGGGAGTTCGCTGATGGTCGACTCAGCGGGGATGCGAGAAGTTTGAACTTGGGTGTCGAAGCAAATGGAGAGACGCGTGTTGGGGAGCGAACGGTCGCATGTATGCCACGTGTCAGACGCCATCATTGCCTAGGGGCGACTAGGCTAGGGTAGTGTACTTTAGTAGTCTAAAACCCTTCGAATTTCGTGAGGATCCTATAAATAGGCCTCACCTCGTTTCATTTGCACCGTTTGCTCTTTTCCTCTCAGACTCTCCCTCTATTCTTCTCCGTTTTTCCGCCGCTGCCTTTCACCGTTCTCCGCCGTTCTCCACCGACGATCGCCATGCCGGAACCCTAAAAAGCATATTTTAAGTAAGTTTCTTTCTTTTTTCTCCTTTCGTCTGCATTTGTAGGGTGAATCTTATGGTGAACTGATGAAGTTCCCATGGAAATCACGAAATATTCGGCGAAAACGGCGGAATTTCATAGTTTAGTTGTTGAATCTTACGGGGAGAGGCGATGAAATCCCCGAGGACACGAAGAAAATCCCGGGGTCATGAGATGAACGTTTCTCAGCTCTTTGTTGAACATTCAGAGGATCAAGGACGGAATCCCCGGGGAGCCGACGTTTATCTCGGGGATATGGGTCCCGCCTAATTTCGCTCCCAGCGGACCTGAGGATGGTCGCGGGTTCACGTTCCCCGATGTTCCCTCCTCGCCCTTTCACTTGATCAGCGGTGGAAGGGGTGGATTTGATATGGGTCATCGAATTCACCATTTCCTTCTGCTTTTCAGGTAAATGGACGTATTGCTCGTGGCTGAGGGATCTTTGGACGTCGACGACCAACCCGAATCTCCAATGGCGCCAATCACTAGGGTCGAGGAACGTCCCCTCGAGGAGTGGGTCAGCGATGAGCAGTTGAACATTGCTTCCCATTTTGTTGACGAGGACGAGGACACTATTTTTTGCACAGTCGAGCACCAGCTGGTGGGTTCCTCAAAGTTGTGGAAGGTGTTCCGACCTCAAGCACACCATCGTATATGCTCGACGTACCGAGGGTTGAGGTTCCCTCTTTACGAGCTCATGTTCGACAAGGCGGGGTGGCGTCTGCCCTTTACAGATTTTCAACAGGCGATATTCATTTGGTTGCGCTTGGCGCCTTCGCAGCTCCACCCCAACTCCCTCGCTTTCATCCGAGCTTTCGAGCTCGTCTGCAAATATCTCTGAATCGGGGCAACCGTGCCTTTCTTCTTTCGCATTTTCCACCTCCAGCGGCAGGCCTCCGATGGCAGATACGGCTGGGTGTCTTTCAAACAAACGAGTAGTCTCTTCCATACCTACTTGGATTCCGTTCGTGACTTTAAACACCGGTATTATATCGTGAGGCCGGTCACTCTTGAAGCTGTGAATTCGGTGTATTGCGAGTTACCCGTGAAGCGGACGGGCGAACGGAGGAGGTCCTCGAGCCAAGATTACTCTTGTTCTGGACGAAAGAACACTTCAAAAAGGGGGCGGACAGCTACAAAGTCAGTCCTGGCCGTTTGGACGAGGGGGATCGCCTGGCTTATGAGAGAATAGTTGCTTTCGTTAACGGGTTTAATAAAGCCAAGTTCGGGACGTCGAACAGGGACTTCCTTCTGGGCGACGATGGGGAGATCTTAACGAAGCGTCGTTCGATCAACACCAGGGCCTGTGCATAGAGGTGGCATTCATCAAGACAATGTTATCCAAGTTCAGTCAAGACTTATCCCTGAACCAAAGAACCTTAGGCCTGTGCTCTAACCTTAATTCAATGGCTAGAGGAGACTTAAGATTCCATTTGATCATAATTGGCCAAAGGTCTGCTGCAGTTGCCACACACTGTTGCTTGTAAAACAAACTTGACACACTATAAATAGGCCTCAATTGTGATCAGTTTGAGTACACCAAAGCACCCAAACTGATGCTTTCCTCAAAATCTTCGTTTCACTTCAATTTTGCCTTCTAACTCAAGTCACTATCGGGTTTTGAGTTTGAGAACAATTCCAACCAAACCAATCACACACACACACACACCTCATAAACATCATATGTGAGTGATCCATAACACAAAATCACATCTGGAACACTAGATTCTCAAAATCACCAGCCAATTGCTTAAGTTCTTGACAGATTTGCGGTTGAGGTACCACATCTAGTTCCAGATCATTTCCATCCATTCCAAGCATTCAAACACACTTCTTGGCACCTAAGGAAACTATCCAGATCATTGAAACCTAGCTAGTTGTAACACCTCCATCACCAAACTCGATCACCAGCTGCAAGAGGTAAGCATAAACTCTTCAAACTCCATGATGCATGCATATTTTACTGCACAATAATTTTACCACATGTTCATAATCATGTATGGAGTGATAACCCTCAATCAATTGCCATGAATCAATCGTGTATGAAATTTCATTGTGTTCATGCTGAAATTAGGGTTCTTGAGGTTTTCTTCTGATTTCTCACTCAATACTCAAAATAAATGCAATTAAACTATATGGTTGTGATCCTTGTTCAAAAGCGAACAAGATTGATACTTGAATCGTATAAAACCATTGAGAAATCATGGAGAAAAGTGAGAAAACGCAAATATGAAAAAACAGAGGGCGTGGGCAAGAACCAAGTGTTCTTGGCGCCATAATTCAAAATTTTGAATTTTAGTTATTTTTGTTAATTGATTCAAAAATTAATTTCTCTCTGAATATTTATGTTTTTGAATTGATTCTTTTTCTCATAATTCACCAAAATGTTTAAATATTTTATTTTACAAAAAAATCCAATATATATTATTTATTTAATATAGTTAGAATTTTTGTAATTAATTTCATTTTATTTGTTTTTAAACATCTTTTAATGAATTTCCCACTTTGATCTTTCAAAATCAATTGAATTTTAAGTTTTCATATGATTAAAAATGATTTTTCAAAATATTATCCAAAGTGTACAACTTGTTTTAGAATATAATTGATATTTTATCATTTAATATTCAAATTACCTTTGAAAAATGACATTTTTATTTAAAATTAGGGTTTCCTCTCGATTTTAAATTTTTAAACAATCTTTGGGCCTCAAATAGATGTAAGACCCAATCCTTTTCTTAACCAAAAACCTTTTTGGGCCTCAGTCATTGTATAAGTCTCAGTACAATTGTCAAAAACAACGGTGCAATCACTGTTTTGCCATGGGCCTCTCCTTGAGTTGTAAGCCCAATCACTTGTACAAAAAAACATCTTTTGGGCCTCTGATAGAGTGTAAGACCCAATCCTTTGTAAATACAAACCTTTTTTGGGGCCTCAGTCGTTGTATAAGTCCCACTGTATTTTCAAAATCACGGCGCGGTCGTTGCCTTTTAAAACAAAATCATATGGGCCTCCCCTCGTGTTGTAAGTCCCATCTTTCTCTTTCAAAACATCTTTTGGGCCTCTGATAGAGTGTAAGAACCAATCCTTTGTAAATACAAAATAATTTTGGGCCTGAGTCGTTGTATAAGTCCCGATACAATCTCCAAAACAATGGTGCAATCATTGTTAAACCTTGGGCCTCTCCTTAAGTATAAGACCCAACAATCTTTTCAAAAAACAACTTCCCTTTGATTTAGGTTCAAATATACAGTTGTTATAAAAAATTTCTTTAATTTCTTTGAATAACTAACAATATAGCATGGAAGCTCGCTCTCCTGTAAGTTTTAACAGCTTTCATTTACTCGCTTTCATATATATATATATATAACTGTATTGTGGGAAGTTGTTCCCCTGTAAGTCCTTCTTTCATACCCTTTTAAATACTTGTCATATATCAACTGTATATATACTAGTATAGTTATTTAGAGTTTCCCCCGGTAACTAGACCTAGAACTAGGTAAAGCCAGTTGGTCACTGTTAAATACAGTCAAAACTAGATCCTCATAGGACTTCCAGATACATTCTTGCCTTCTATTGGGCTTAAACAATATGGAACAAAGAGAAAGGCAGTATTCTCGGTGAACCTTTTCTTAGACTATCACTATTAGAAATTGTCAAAGGAATTCTACTCCCCAGAAATGATTCATTCTCGGTGAATGACATCTCTTGAATTTCTTCAAACCTCAAAATTGTTCACTAAATGATTCATTCTCGGTGAATGACATCTCTTGAATTTTTCTTTGGTTCGGACCCACAGGCTTCCTAAAAGCATCCCCGCCTCCTCTTGGGCTTTGATCAAGGACCCTCCGGCTTCTTAGAAGTTCTCATACCTTCGCTTGTGCTTAATACAAGGACCCTGAAGACCTCTTAAAGGTATAAGACAGAACTTAGTCATCCTTTGCTAGAGCAGTCTTTCCAGTGTCAAATCTCAGACCAATTTAGGTTGATTCTCGTCCCTTAAAATACCTGCCTCCTCTTGGGCATCATACAAAAGATAAAACTCTTCCACACCAGTAAACTTGGATAGTCTAAATCTCCTTGAGTCTCAAAGACATTCTCAAGTCCTCTACAAACATAGGAAGAAACCCCGATCATTTTTTATCAATCTCCAGTAGAGATAAAACCCATGGGTTCTAAAACCCAGTCTCTCTCCTAAAAGTTCCCCAGCCAGGGTCAGTTTATCATCAGTATAACACTATCCCAAATCAGAACATCAAGGCATCTGATACCTCGACTCTTCTGGAACCCTCGGCAAGAGTTGATTCCCCATTTGGACCTGCCTCGGGATCTCAATAATCCCCGACAGAAGCTAGTCTCCTCTTAGGCTTTGTATAATGATCCTTCCTTTCCTCAGCACAGTCAGCCTCCTCTTGGGCTTCGTACAATGATTCTCCCCAAGGGAGCTAACCTTTTCAGACTCTCTTGTTGAGTCAATCAACTTTCAGACTCTCTTGTTAGGTCAATCACTTTTTAGACTCTCTTATTGAGTCAACCACTTCTCAGACTCTCTTGTTGAGTCAATCACCTTTCAGCACTCTCTTGTTGAGTCAACCCTTTTAGCGTCAATCTTGGGCTTTGTACAAGACAGATAAAACCATTCTCTTGTTGAGACAATCTTTTACAGCCTCCTCTTAGGCTTTGTATAATGATTTCCCCTAGCAAAAGTTAGCCTCCTCTTAGGCTTTGTATAATGATTTCTCCAGCTTTTAGCCTCAATCTTGGGCTTTGTACAGGACAGATAAAAACACTCTCTTATTGAGTCAAACCCTTTTAGCCTTAATCTTGGGCTTTGTACAATACATAAATCGTCATAACATTCTCTTAATCTTGGGAAAATATCTTCCCCAACGGAGTCAATTCCTCCCAGCCTTCTTTTAGGCTTTGAGAAATAATCTCCTAAGCAGAGTCAAACTTATTTTAGCCTCAATCTTGGGCTTTGTACAAGACAGATACTACTCTCCCGTAGAGTCAAAACTCAGTTCAGCCTCTATCTTAGGCTTTGTACGAGATACCTAAAATATCCTCAGCCGAGTCAGAAAGTCTCTATTTAGCCTCAAATCTTGGGCTTTGTACAAGACAGAGAAAAAGTTCTTTCCCACAGAGTTAGTCTTCTTTTCCGCCTCTATCTTAGGCTTTGTACAAGACACATACAGACCCTCCCCGACAGAGTCAAAATCCTTTTTAGTCTCCTCTTAGGCTTTGTATAATGATATCCCCAAATAGTCAGTCTCTTTTAGCCTCAATCTTGGGCTTTGTACAAGACAGATAAAAACTCCCTTGTTGAGTCAGTCATTCCCATCCTCCTCTTAGGCTTTGTATAAGGACTTCCCTAGTGGAGTCAATCAACCTCTTAGCTTCAACCTTGGGCTTTGAGATTTGCACAAATAAATTTGCGCGGACAACCCTGCAGGTTAGCTCACGTCGACCCTCATTAAAAGGGTGGTCGACCCAACTGTGCCTAAGCTGATTTTTCTGCATTAATTTTTTTCTTTTTTTTTTCCGTTACTTCATATTGTGGGTCACATTACTCATTATAAATATTTGGGTCAGCTAACATTTTAAAAAAAAACAAGAAACGTGAAAATTTATACCAATCTTTCTCTTCATCTTCATCTTCAACCTTGAGTAAACAAACAATTACACATAATCATTTTTGTTTGTGTCGCCCATTGTTTTGAAGTGATAACGTTCAGAATTAGGAAGTGTGTGATCTTCATTTCTGGGTTGAGAATTGGTAGGTGTTACTTGAATAAAACCTTAGGTTTTATCCTCCAAGAATCAAGGTGATTTTGGGGGTTTTTGGCACAAACTGTTTCGTTCTACAGGGATTCAGCCGTGCGAAGGTAACCGAAGAACAGAGTATTCGTTCGGTTTAGTAGCTACAGTTAGAGGATCGTAGAAGAAAGGTTTTGGAATCGAATTGTGGAGGATCGAAGTTGATCGAGTGAAGGTGACTGAAGAATGGTGGTTTCTTGTAGTCTAGTAGCGTGGGACGGTGACTTGTTCAACCGAATTCGAGGCACTTGATTCGTCTTGAATCAAGGGAGGAGAAGACTCTGCATCAGCAATCAAAGACGTTTGAGAGTTTGGATGTTCATTGTTCTTCTCTTGTATAAACAATTTGCAAACAATAATATATATATATATATATATATATATATATATATATATATCTCAATTCCATTTGTGGAATTGGGGGCAGAGGTACCCATAGCGAGGACGATTGGGGAATTGCCTAATTAAATCACGCTTGTCCTCTTTTTCCCTTAACTCTTTACATTTGATATCATTCGAATTTGCGAAGTTTAAATTGATCGAAATTTCTGAGATAGTGTAATCTTGAGCTGATAAATTGTTTTGTAAATTTGATACAATCCCTTGGATTGTATTAAGGATCAGCTTAGCATCACACTATTTGGAAATATGCACTTTGTGTGTTTACGCACACAAAGCGTTCGATAATTTGTTTCAAAGCAAAATCAAACGCATTTGCATTTAATTGTTTGTCAACCTATCTCATTGGATTGGATTAATATCAAGCAAATAAAACATTGTTGATTGCGTTTAATTTTGTTGATTAATCTAAATTTTTTCTCATCTGTATTTCATTCCTAGTATTTTCGAGCATATCCGATCCTTTTAGTAGAGGTTCGTTGTAGACGTGATTCAGTGGTTGCTTCAGTTAAAACTTTTAAAACCAATTTTTTGGAAATCCATTTGCGTGTAAAACTCGTGGGATCTATTCAACCCACCTTCTAGATCCTAGCCATCATCTAACAAGTGGTATCACGAGCTCCAGTTTATCTGGTGCTTCGGTAAAACTTCTTGGAATATGGCGAACGAACCTAAAGGGGCTTATAATAGAGCTCTGGTTTTTACAGGCAAGAATTACAGCTACTGGAAGGATTGTATGTAACGACCCAGTTTTCGTGTGAGTTTTATTTAATCGAGTCGTTTGATTATTATATTATTATTTTATTTTATTTTTGACTTTTATCTGAAAATATGTTATTTTTCAATGTTGTGATATTTTATCGGGTTTTGGGATCGTTTGAGAGATATTTGAGTGTGGGGGTATTTTGGTCATTTTAGGATATTTTTGATTAAGTAAGAAAAATAGAAAATAGTAGAGAGAAAAAGAGAAAGAAAGAAAAGGAAAAGAAAGAAAAAGGAGAGAAAAGAGAAGAAGAAGAGAAATAGTGGAAAACTTGGAAAAATCAAGAGAAATCAACTTCTAGTATCGATTTAATCGGGTAAGGGTGCGAAATTCAATTATTGTATACTTGTATATGATTATGTATGTATATTTGTGATGTTTGTTGGATTGAAATGGAATTATTTTAGTAAACCCATTTTTGGTAAAATCGATTAGAAATTGATTAAATGTGTTGAGAATTATGTTGTTAGTGTTCCTTATTGTTGGTATAGGATAGATGCATGTTGTTAGTAAGTGTATTGGTGTTTTTCTGGGTATTGAGTGATGATTTGGAGGGTTTTGGATTGGAACCCGTATGAACAATTATGCAGAAGAATTTTTCTGAGATTTCCAGGTCATACGCGTATGGGGCATGTTCATATGCGTATGAACCTTGGCAATACGCGTATGGTGGGCGAGCCATAGGGCTAATACGCGTATGGGTTGCTTGTTTTCTCGGCTATCTGTCCATTTGCGTATGATGCGCGTAGCTTTTTAGGCCATTACGCGTACGGGCTTGGGCATTACGCTTACGGACTTTTACACGTGAACTTTGGGAAAAATGAGATCTCTGCTCATACGCGTATGGGTCTTGGTGGTACGCGTATGAACAGGACTTTTGCAAAATGTGACTTTTCAAAATATCGTTTTTCGTTTTCTTTCGTAACTTTTGATCCGTTTGTCCGATTATTGCATTCTTGGTATCGTTGCGTAGCTATTGAGCTGTACTTTCTTGTTATGATGATTTTAGAATTGTTAGCCGATTTAATTAAGTCGGAAAGTCGGGAATAGTGTCGGTTGTCGACTTTTGTCGTTATACTTATACGTAATTGATGTGTATTGTGCAAGGTGCTGTTGTATGATGTAAATGTATGTGTTTAGATGATGTTGTGACGGGTTGTGGCCGTATGGCAATTAAATGCATTGTTTTGGGCATAAGTGCAAAGTGTAATTTATGTCGATGTAAATGAATGTATTTATGTGTGCATATTGAATGTCATGGGTCATTGTATGCCAAGCATCATGATATGCATTGTTGAACGTCCTGAGTGACGGTTTGGATTCCAGAGGGAATTCGCTATAACTTCGTGTGCCCATGTGGGGTGTGAGCGATGATTATAGACGATCGTGTGCCCATGTGGGGTGTGAGTGATCGGGTCGTGTGCCCGTGTGGGGTGTGAGCGATCCATAAACACCGTGTGCCCATGTGGGGTGTGAGCGGTGGGGAACATCGTAGGCCCGACGGGGAGTTACAGTGATGTAACGAGCGATGGTTCCAGCAGAGTTCCTGAGTGAACTAGTGATGAGAAACAATGGAAGTCGGTACCGCATGTGCATACGCATAGAGTCGTTGTGTCGGTCTCTTGCATTTGCATAATCATTTATGGTTGTTTATGTGTGGATTTATGGATAAATGGATATATGGATATGTGTTGGGGATGGAAATATGTACTGTGTCCTGTAATGTCTTGTGTTTGAATTATGGCGTGAGTTGTGGCGAGAATCGTATAATTGTGTATTTTCGTGTTATATATATAATTGTATGCAATTATATTATGGTTGTTTTTCTCACCCTTCTGCTGTTTTATAATGCTCTATGAGGCATTGCAGATTAGAGTTGCTGGAGGTATTTTTGTGGAGCTTTGCGTCTTTATTCTTTTGTCGGTCGGCTCTGATATGTGACACCGGGTAGTTAGGGAGGCCGTTTGTGATAATTGTATATTATGTATATGTATATCTTTTGGCTTGTGTATGTATAACCTGATGTATGACAAAATTTTGGTGATATATATATATATATATGTATATATATATATGTTATTCAGTTTTAGATTTTCCGCTTTTATTCTAAAATCTGAAATGTGGGTGTAAGGAACTGAGTTCCTCTGTTTGATTGCTACCCCACTGTTGCATATCTTTATGAGCAGGTGTTGTATGTATTGTTTTCAATTTGATGTGACCCTCCCGGTCTATGCCATGATAATTTAGATATACTCTGACGAAATTTTGAATTTTCTTTTACTGATTTTTATTAATTGGGGGTATAGATTGGGGGTGTTACGTTAAGTGGTATCAAAGCCAGTTTGTGTCAGTCCGTGTCAGTTGTGTCAGTCCTTGTTGGTCGTTGTGGTTGGATGAGCTGTTTGTTTAACCATAGTTTCTATTATTGGAAATGAACAGAATATGGCTGGTAGGAATGATGCTGCTTTGGCTGCGGCTATGCAAGCTATGGCTCGTGCTGTGCAGGGTGCACCTAATGCTGCGGGTAATGATGAGTTCAGGAAGAACAAACCGCCTGTCTTCAAAGGAAGATATGATCCAGATGGTGCACAGATTTGGTTGAAAGAGATTGAAAGGATTTTCCGAGTGATGGATTGTGATGAAGATCAGAAGGTGAGACTGGGTACTCACATGTTATTGGAAGAAGCTGATGATTGGTGGGCTAGTACTCGACGTGTGTTGGAAGCTGCGGAAGAGGAAGAAATTACTTGGGAAGTTTTTAGCCGGGAGTTCTTGAGGAGGTATTTTCCTGAAGATGTGAGAGGGAAGAAGGAGATTGAGTTCTTGGAGCTAAAGCAAGGTAATATGTCTGTTGTTGATTATACTGCTAAGTTTGTGGAACTTGTGCAGTTTTATCCTCATTATGCTGAAGCTACTGCTGAATTCTCTAAGTGTGTGAAGTTTGAGAATGGCTTGCGTCCTGAGATAAAGCAGGCGATTGGATATCAGAGGATTCGGAGGTTTTTTGATTTGGTAGATTGCTGTAGGATTTATGAAGAAGACAGTAAGGCTCGTTCTACTCACTATAAGAGTGTGAGCGAGAGGAAAGGAAAACAACAGTTCCGTGGTGGTCTGTATGTGACACCAGCTGATAAAGGTAAACAAAGAGGGAATTTTGAGAAAAGGTCAGGTGGAGGAGGAATGTCTGGTCCTATGAGGTGTTATAAATGTGGTGAGTTGGGGCACCGTCAGTTTGAGTGCAGGAAAGATTTGAGGAAGTGTACTAATTGTGGAGGTGTATGACATGTTGCAGCGGATTGTGCCAGGAAAAATGTGGTGAAATGTTACAACTGTGGTGAACCTGGTCATATTAGTACCAAGTGTCCGAAACCGAAACAAGCTCCAGCGGGTGGAAAAGTGTTTGCATTATCGGGGACTCAGACTTCGAGTGCAGATCGTCTGATTCAAGGTACTTGTTTTATTAATAGTACTCCTTTGATTGCTATTATTGATACTGAAGCGACTCATTCATTTATTTCGTCTGAGTGCGCGAAGCGTTTGAATCTTGTGTTGTCTGTGATGGGTGGTGGGATGGTTATTGATACTCCAGCAATGGGGTCAGTAACTACTTCTTTGGTTTGTCTAAGATGTCCTTTGACCATTTATGGTAAAGACTTTGAGATGGATTTAGTGTGTTTGCCGTTGGAGGGTTTAGATGTGGTTTTGGGTATGAATTGGTTGCAATTCAATAGGGTTCATATTGATTGTTATCATAAGCTGGTAAGGTTTCCTTCTCTTGAGGAAGACGAAGACTCGAGTTTCTTATCTACCAAAGAGTTGAAGAAACTTTTGGCGGAGGAAGCTCAGTTGTTTGGATTGTTTGCATCTTTAACTGTGGATAGTCAAGTTTCACTTGAGGTGTTTCCTGTTGTGTGTGAATTTCCAGAAGTGTTTCCTAAGGATATTTCAGACTTGCCGCCAGAGAGAGAGGTGGAGTTTTCTATAGATCTAGTTCCTGGTACTAGACCTGTTTCTATGGCACCTTATCGTATGTCGGCATCTGAATTGGTGGAGTTAAAGAAACAATTGAATGAGTTGTTGGAAAAGAGGTTCGTGAGACCAAGTGTTTCTCCTTGGGGTGCTCCAGTTTTATTGGTGAAAAAGAAGGATGGAAGCATGAGGTTATGTATTGATTATCGCCAGTTAAATAAGGCGACGATCAAGAATAAGTATCCTCTTCCAAGGATTGATGATCTGATGGATCAGTTGGTTGGTGCGTGTGTGTTCAGTAAGATTGACTTGAGGTCAGGGTATCATCAGATAAGGGTGAAGGAGGAAGACATTCAGAAAACGTCTTTTAGGACACGATACGGTCATTATGAATATTCTGTGATGCCGTTCGGGGTTTCTAATGCGCCAGGTGTGTTTATGGAATACATGAATCGTATTTTTCCCGAGCATCTGGATCGTTTTGTCGTGGTGTTTATTGATGATATCTTAGTTTATTCTAAGTCTCGGGAGGAGCATGCAGAATATTTGCGTATTGTTTTGCAGGTTTTGAAGGAGAGGAAGCTTTTTCCTAAATTATCCAAGTGTGAATTCTGGTTATCGGAAGTGAGTTTTCTTGGACATGTAATTTCAAGTAATGGTATTGCTGTGGATCCATCTAAAGTAGAAGCAGTTCTACAATGGGAGGCTCCGAGATCCGTTACTGAAATTCGAAGCTTTTTGGGTTTGGCTGGTTATTATCGGAGGTTTATTGAAGGTTTTTCTAAGCTAGCACTTCCTTTGACCCAATTGACTTGTAAAGGGCAAGCATTCATTTGGGATATTCGCTGTGAAGAGAGTTTTATTGAGCTGAAGAGAAGATTGACGACAGCTCCGATTTTGATTTTACCGAATCCTAATGAACCATTCGTGGTTTATTGTGATGCTTCTTTGATTGGCCTAGGTGGTGTTCTGATGCAGGAAGGTAAGGTGTTAGCTTACGCTTCAAGGCAGTTAAGAGTTCATGAGAAAAATTATCCTACTCATGATCTTGAGTTAGCGGCTGTGGTGTTTTTGTTGAAGATTTGGAGGCATTATCTCTACGGTGCAAGGTTTGAAGTCTTTAGTGATCATAAAAGTTTGAAATATTTATTTGATCAGAAAGAGCTAAATATGAGGCAACGTAGATGGTTAGAATTCTTGAAGGACTACGACTTTGGCTTGAATTACCATCCTGGTAGAGCTAATGTGGTAGCCGATGCATTGAGCCGGAAATCGTTACATATGTTCGCTTTAATGGTTAAGGAGTGGGAACTTTTGGAATCGTTTAGAGACTTGAGTTTGGTTTGTGAAGTGACGTCGGATAGCGTTAGGCTTGGTATGCTAACGATTACTAATGAATTTCTGATGACGGTTAGTGAGAAGCAAAAGCTGGATGTGAAATTTGTGGATTTGATGTTGGTTGGAGGAAAAGATGCGAATAGTGATTTTCAAGTGGATATTAATGGTGTTTTGAGATTCCGAGGTAGGATTTGTATTCCTGATGATGCGGAGTTGAAAAGGATGATTTTGGAGGATGGACACCGGAGTAATTTGAGTATACATCCGGGAGCGAATAAGATGTACCAAGATTTGAAGAAGATTTTCTGGTGGTCTGGATTGAAAAGAGATGTGGCTCAGTTTGTTTATGCATGTTTGACTTGTCAGAAATCGAAAGTGGAACATCTAAGGCCTAGTGGTTTGTTGCAACCATTGGATATTCCGGAATGGAAATGGGATAGTATTTCCATGGATTTTGTGACAGGGTTACCGAATACTCAGCGAGGGCATAATGCTATTTGGGTGGTTGTTGATAGATTGACTAAATCGGCTCATTTTATCCCGATTGACATCAGTTTTACTTTGGAGCGGTTAGTTGAGATTTATATCAGTGTGGTTGTGAAGTTGCATGGAATTCCATTGAGTATTGTTTCTGATCGAGATCCTAGATTTACATCGAGATTTTGGGAAAGTTTACAGAAGGCTTTGGGTTCTAAATTGAGATTGAGTTCGGCTTATCATCCGCAGACGGATGGTCAGACGGAGAGGACGATTTAGTCTTTGGAGGATTTGTTGAGAGCGTGTGTTTTGGAACAAGGTGGTGCGTGTGATAGTTATCTTGCATTGATTGAGTTTACGTATAATAACAGTTTCCATTCTAGTATTGGAATGGCACCGTTTGAAGCACTGTATGGACGAAGGTGTCGGACACCTTTGTGTTGGCACGAATCTGGTGAGAGAACGGTGGTTGGACCAGAGTTGGTGCAACAGACGACAGAGAAAGTGAAGTTTATTCGTGAGAAGATGAAGGCTTCTCAGAGTAGACAAAAGAGTTATCATGATCGGAGACGGAAGGATCTTGAGTTCCAAGAGGGCGATCATGTATTTCTGAGGGTTACGCCGGTAACAGGTGTGGGTCGTGCATTGAAATCAAAGAAACTTACTTCTCGGTTTATTGGTCCTTACCAGATATCCGCGAGAGTGGGTGCTGTGGCTTATAGGGTGGCGTTGCCGCCGAATCTGTCGAATTTGCACGATGTGTTTCATGTTTCACAGCTTCGGAAGTATGTTCCGGATCCGTCGCATGTGATTCCGATGGATGAGGTTGAGGTAAGGGAGAACCTTACAGTTGAGGCATTACCAGTTAGGGTTTTGGATCGCGAGGTGAAGAGGTTGAGAGGCAAAGAGATTGCACTTGTGAAAGTGGCGTGGGGTGGCGCTGCTGAGGGCAATTTGACTTGGGAGTTGGAGAGTCGGATGCGGGAGTCGTATCCAGATTTGTTCGTCTCAGGTAATATTTTCGAGGACGAAAATTTCTAAGTGGGGGAGAGTTGTAACGACCCAGTTTTCGTGTGCGTTTTATTTAATCGAGTCGTTTGATTATTATATTATTATTTTATTTTATTTTTGACTTTTATCTGAAAATATGTTATTTTTCAATGTTGTGATATTTTATCGGGTTTTGGGATCGTTTGAGAGATATTTGAGTGTGGGGGTATTTTGGTCATTTTAGGATATTTTTGATTAAGTAAGAAAAATAGAAAATAGTAGAGAGAAAAAGAGAAAGAAAGAAAAGGAAAAGAAAGAAAAAGGAGAGAAAAGAGAAGAAGAAGAGAAATAGTGGAAAACTTGGAAAAATCAAGAGAAATCAACTTCTAGTATCGATTTAATCGGGTAAGGGTGCGAAATTCAATTATTGTATACTTGTATATGATTATGTATGTATATTTGTGATGTTTGTTGGATTGAAATGGAATTATTTTAGTAAACCCATTTTTGGTAAAATCGATTAGAAATTGATTAAATGTGTTGAGAATTATGTTGTTAGTGTTCCTTATTGTTGGTATAGGATAGATGCATGTTGTTAGTAAGTGTATTGGTGTTTTTCTGGGTATTGAGTGATGATTTGGAGGGTTTTGGATTGGAACCCGTATGAACAATTATGCAGAAGAATTTTTCTGAGATTTCCAGGTCATACGCGTATGGGGCATGTTCATATGCGTATGAACCTTGGCAATACGCGTATGGTGGGCGAGCCATAGGGCTAATACGCGTATGGGTTGCTTGTTTTCTCGGCTATCTGTCCATTTGCGTATGATGCGCGTAGCTTTTTAGGCCATTACGCGTACGGGCTTGGGCATTACGCTTACGGACTTTTACACGTGAACTTTGGGAAAAATGAGATCTCTGCTCATACGCGTATGGGTCTTGGTGGTACGCGTATGAACAGGACTTTTGCAAAATGTGACTTTTCAAAATATCGTTTTTCGTTTTCTTTCGTAACTTTTGATCCGTTTGTCCGATTATTGCATTCTTGGTATCGTTGCGTAGCTATTGAGCTGTACTTTCTTGTTATGATGATTTTAGAATTGTTAGCCGATTTAATTAAGTCGGAAAGTCGGGAATAGTGTCGGTTGTCGACTTTTGTCGTTATACTTATACGTAATTGATGTGTATTGTGCAAGGTGCTGTTGTATGATGTAAATGTATGTGTTTAGATGATGTTGTGACGGGTTGTGGCCGTATGGCAATTAAATGCATTGTTTTGGGCATAAGTGCAAAGTGTAATTTATGTCGATGTAAATGAATGTATTTATGTGTGCATATTGAATGTCATGGGTCATTGTATGCCAAGCATCATGATATGCATTGTTGAACGTCCTGAGTGACGGTTTGGATTCCAGAGGGAATTCGCTATAACTTCGTGTGCCCATGTGGGGTGTGAGCGATGATTATAGACGATCGTGTGCCCATGTGGGGTGTGAGTGATCGGGTCGTGTGCCCGTGTGGGGTGTGAGCGATCCATAAACACCGTGTGCCCATGTGGGGTGTGAGCGGTGGGGAACATCGTAGGCCCGACGGGGAGTTACAGTGATGTAACGAGCGATGGTTCCAGCAGAGTTCCTGAGTGAACTAGTGATGAGAAACAATGGAAGTCGGTACCGCATGTGCATACGCATAGAGTCGTTGTGTCGGTCTCTTGCATTTGCATAATCATTTATGGTTGTTTATGTGTGGATTTATGGATAAATGGATATATGGATATGTGTTGGGGATGGAAATATGTACTGTGTCCTGTAATGTCTTGTGTTTGAATTATGGCGTGAGTTGTGGCGAGAATCGTATAATTGTGTATTTTCGTGTTATATATATAATTGTATGCAATTATATTATGGTTGTTTTTCTCACCCTTCTGCTGTTTTATAATGCTCTATGAGGCATTGCAGATTAGAGTTGCTGGAGGTATTTTTGTGGAGCTTTGCGTCTTTATTCTTTTGTCGGTCGGCTCTGATATGTGACACCGGGTAGTTAGGGAGGCCGTTTGTGATAATTGTATATTATGTATATGTATATCTTTTGGCTTGTGTATGTATAACCTGATGTATGACAAAATTTTGGTGATATATATATATATGTATATATATATATATGTTATTCAGTTTTAGATTTTCCGCTTTTATTCTAAAATCTGAAATGTGGGTGTAAGGAACTGAGTTCCTCTGTTTGATTGCTACCCCACTGTTGCATATCTTTATGAGCAGGTGTTGTATGTATTGTTTTCAATTTGATGTGACCCTCCCGGTCTATGCCATGATAATTTAGATATACTCTGACGAAATTTTGAATTTTCTTTTACTGATTTTTATTAATTGGGGGTATAGATTGGGGGTGTTACGTTAAGTGGTATCAAAGCCAGTTTGTGTCAGTCCGTGTCAGTTGTGTCAGTCCTTGTTGGTCGTTGTGGTTGGATGAGCTGTTTGTTTAACCATAGTTTCTATTATTGGAAATGAACAGAATATGGCTGGTAGGAATGATGCTGCTTTGGCTGCGGCTATGCAAGCTATGGCTCGTGCTGTGCAGGGTGCACCTAATGCTGCGGGTAATGATGAGTTCAGGAAGAACAAACCGCCTGTCTTCAAAGGAAGATATGATCCGGATGGTGCACAGATTTGGTTGAAAGAGATTGAAAGGATTTTCCGAGTGATGGATTGTGATGAAGATCAGAAGGTGAGACTGGGTACTCACATGTTATTGGAAGAAGCTGATGATTGGTGGGCTAGTACTCGACGTGTGTTGGAAGCTGCGGAAGAGGAAGAAATTACTTGGGAAGTTTTTAGCCGGGAGTTCTTGAGGAGGTATTTTCCTGAAGATGTGAGAGGGAAGAAGGAGATTGAGTTCTTGGAGCTAAAGCAAGGTAATATGTCTGTTGTTGATTATACTGCTAAGTTTGTGGAACTTGTGCAGTTTTATCCTCATTATGCTGAAGCTACTGCTGAATTCTCTAAGTGTGTGAAGTTTGAGAATGGCTTGCGTCCTGAGATAAAGCAGGCGATTGGATATCAGAGGATTCGGAGGTTTTTTGATTTGGTAGATTGCTGTAGGATTTATGAAGAAGACAGTAAGGCTCGTTCTACTCACTATAAGAGTGTGAGCGAGAGGAAAGGAAAACAACAGTTCCGTGGTGGTCTGTATGTGACACCAGCTGATAAAGGTAAACAAAGAGGGAATTTTGAGAAAAGGTCAGGTGGAGGAGGAATGTCTGGTCCTATGAGGTGTTATAAATGTGGTGAGTTGGGGCACCGTCAGTTTGAGTGCAGGAAAGATTTGAGGAAGTGTACTAATTGTGGAGGTGTAGGGCATGTTGCAGCGGATTGTGCCAGGAAAAATGTGGTGAAATGTTACAACTGTGGTGAACCTGGTCATATTAGTACCAAGTGTCCGAAACCGAAACAAGCTCCAGCGGGTGGAAAAGTGTTTGCATTATCGGGGACTCAGACTTCGAGTGCAGATCGTCTGATTCAAGGTACTTGTTTTATTAATAGTACTCCTTTGATTGCTATTATTGATACTGAAGCGACTCATTCATTTATTTCGTCTGAGTGCGCGAAGCGTTTGAATCTTGTGTTGTCTGTGATGGGTGGTGGGATGGTTATTGATACTCCAGCAATGGGGTCAGTAACTACTTCTTTGGTTTGTCTAAGATGTCCTTTGACCATTTATGGTAAAGACTTTGAGATGGATTTAGTGTGTTTGCCGTTGGAGGGTTTAGATGTGGTTTTGGGTATGAATTGGTTGCAATTCAATAGGGTTCATATTGATTGTTATCATAAGCTGGTAAGGTTTCCTTCTCTTGAGGAAGACGAAGACTCGAGTTTCTTATCTACCAAAGAGTTGAAGAAACTTTTGGCGGAGGAAGCTCAGTTGTTTGGATTGTTTGCATCTTTAACTGTGGATAGTCAAGTTTCACTTGAGGTGTTTCCTGTTGTGTGTGAATTTCCAGAAGTGTTTCCTAAGGATATTTAAGACTTGCCACCAGAGAGAGAGGTGGAGTTTTCTATAGATCTAGTTCCTGGTACTAGACCTGTTTCTATGGCACCTTATCGTATGTCGGCATCTGAATTGGTGGAGTTAAAGAAACAATTGAATGAGTTGTTGGAAAAGAGGTTCGTGAGACCAAGTGTTTCTCCTTGGGGTGCTCCAGTTTTATTGGTGAAAAAGAAGGATGGAAGCATGAGGTTATGTATTGATTATCGCCAGTTAAATAAGGCGACGATCAAGAATAAGTATCCTCTTCCAAGGATTGATGATCTGATGGATCAGTTGGTTGGTGCGTGTGTGTTCAGTAAGATTGACTTGAGGTCAGGGTATCATCAGATAAGGGTGAAGGAGGAAGACATTCAGAAAACGTCTTTTAGGACACGATACGGTCATTATGAATATTCTGTGATGCCGTTCGGGGTTTCTAATGCGCCAGGTGTGTTTATGGAATACATGAATCGTATTTTTCCCGAGCATCTGGATCGTTTTGTCGTGGTGTTTATTGATGATATCTTAGTTTATTCTAAGTCTCGGGAGGAGCATGCAGAATATTTGCGTATTGTTTTGCAGGTTTTGAAGGAGAGGAAGCTTTTTCCTAAATTATCCAAGTGTGAATTCTGGTTATCGGAAGTGAGTTTTCTTGGACATGTAATTTCAAGTAATGGTATTGCTGTGGATCCATCTAAAGTAGAAGCAGTTCTACAATGGGAGGCTCCGAGA
This sequence comes from Lathyrus tuberosus, assembly GCA_022829125.1. Classification (NCBI taxonomy): domain Eukaryota; kingdom Viridiplantae; phylum Streptophyta; class Magnoliopsida; order Fabales; family Fabaceae; genus Lathyrus; species Lathyrus tuberosus. The sequence continues at coordinate 874,398 of JALAZF010000122.1, read as the reverse complement.
TCCGTTACTGAAATTCGAAGCTTTTTGGGTTTGGCTGGTTATTATCGGAGGTTTATTGAAGGTTTTTCTAAGCTAGCACTTCCTTTGACCCAATTGACTTGTAAAGGGCAAGCATTCATTTGGGATATTCGCTGTGAAGAGAGTTTTATTGAGCTGAAGAGAAGATTGACGACAGCTCCGATTTTGATTTTACCGAATCCTAATGAACCATTCGTGGTTTATTGTGATGCTTCTTTGATTGGCCTAGGTGGTGTTCTGATGCAGGAAGGTAAGGTGTTAGCTTACGCTTCAAGGCAGTTAAGAGTTCATGAGAAAAATTATCCTACTCATGATCTTGAGTTAGCGGCTGTGGTGTTTTTGTTGAAGATTTGGAGGCATTATCTCTACGGTGCAAGGTTTGAAGTCTTTAGTGATCATAAAAGTTTGAAATATTTATTTGATCAGAAAGAGCTAAATATGAGGCAACGTAGATGGTTAGAATTCTTGAAGGACTACGACTTTGGCTTGAATTACCATCCTGGTAGAGCTAATGTGGTAGCCGATGCATTGAGCCGGAAATCGTTACATATGTTCGCTTTAATGGTTAAGGAGTGGGAACTTTTGGAATCGTTTAGAGACTTGAGTTTGGTTTGTGAAGTGACGTCGGATAGCGTTAGGCTTGGTATGCTAACGATTACTAATGAATTTCTGATGACGGTTAGTGAGAAGCAAAAGCTGGATGTGAAATTTGTGGATTTGATGTTGGTTGGAGGAAAAGATGCGAATAGTGATTTTCAAGTGGATATTAATGGTGTTTTGAGATTCCGAGGTAGGATTTGTATTCCTGATGATGCGGAGTTGAAAAGGATGATTTTGGAGGATGGACACCGGAGTAATTTGAGTATACATCCGGGAGCGAATAAGATGTACCAAGATTTGAAGAAGATTTTCTGGTGGTCTGGATTGAAAAGAGATGTGGCTCAGTTTGTTTATGCATGTTTGACTTGTCAGAAATCGAAAGTGGAACATCTAAGGCCTAGTGGTTTGTTGCAACCATTGGATATTCCGGAATGGAAATGGGATAGTATTTCCATGGATTTTGTGACAGGGTTACCGAATACTCAGCGAGGGCATAATGCTATTTGGGTGGTTGTTGATAGATTGACTAAATCGGCTCATTTTATCCCGATTGACATCAGTTTTACTTTGGAGCGGTTAGTTGAGATTTATATCAGTGTGGTTGTGAAGTTGCATGGAATTCCATTGAGTATTGTTTCTGATCGAGATCCTAGATTTACATCGAGATTTTGGGAAAGTTTACAGAAGGCTTTGGGTTCTAAATTGAGATTGAGTTCGGCTTATCATCCGCAGACGGATGGTCAGACGGAGAGGACGATTTAGTCTTTGGAGGATTTGTTGAGAGCGTGTGTTTTGGAACAAGGTGGTGCGTGTGATAGTTATCTTGCATTGATTGAGTTTACGTATAATAACAGTTTCCATTCTAGTATTGGAATGGCACCGTTTGAAGCACTGTATGGACGAAGGTGTCGGACACCTTTGTGTTGGCACGAATCTGGTGAGAGAACGGTGGTTGGACCAGAGTTGGTGCAACAGACGACAGAGAAAGTGAAGTTTATTCGTGAGAAGATGAAGGCTTCTCAGAGTAGACAAAAGAGTTATCATGATCGGAGACGGAAGGATCTTGAGTTCCAAGAGGGCGATCATGTATTTCTGAGGGTTACGCCGGTAACAGGTGTGGGTCGTGCATTGAAATCAAAGAAACTTACTTCTCGGTTTATTGGTCCTTACCAGATATCCGCGAGAGTGGGTGCTGTGGCTTATAGGGTGGCGTTGCCGCCGAATCTGTCGAATTTGCACGATGTGTTTCATGTTTCACAGCTTCGGAAGTATGTTCCGGATCCGTCGCATGTGATTCCGATGGATGAGGTTGAGGTAAGGGAGAACCTTACAGTTGAGGCATTACCAGTTAGGGTTTTGGATCGCGAGGTGAAGAGGTTGAGAGGCAAAGAGATTGCACTTGTGAAAGTGGCGTGGGGTGGCGCTGCTGAGGGCAATTTGACTTGGGAGTTGGAGAGTCGGATGCGGGAGTCGTATCCAGATTTGTTCGTCTCAGGTAATATTTTCGAGGACGAAAATTTCTAAGTGGGGGAGAGTTGTAACGACCCAGTTTTCGTGTGCGTTTTATTTAATCGAGTCGTTTGATTATTATATTATTATTTTATTTTATTTTTGACTTTTATCTGAAAATATGTTATTTTTCAATGTTGTGATATTTTATCGGGTTTTGGGATCGTTTGAGAGATATTTGAGTGTGGGGGTATTTTGGTCATTTTAGGATATTTTTGATTAAGTAAGAAAAATAGAAAATAGTAGAGAGAAAAAGAGAAAGAAAGAAAAGGAAAAGAAAGAAAAAGGAGAGAAAAGAGAAGAAGAAGAGAAATAGTGGAAAACTTGGAAAAATCAAGAGAAATCAACTTCTAGTATCGATTTAATCGGGTAAGGGTGCGAAATTCAATTATTGTATACTTGTATATGATTATGTATGTATATTTGTGATGTTTGTTGGATTGAAATGGAATTATTTTAGTAAACCCATTTTTGGTAAAATCGATTAGAAATTGATTAAATGTGTTGAGAATTATGTTGTTAGTGTTCCTTATTGTTGGTATAGGATAGATGCATGTTGTTAGTAAGTGTATTGGTGTTTTTCTGGGTATTGAGTGATGATTTGGAGGGTTTTGGATTGGAACCCGTATGAACAATTATGCAGAAGAATTTTTCTGAGATTTCCAGGTCATACGCGTATGGGGCATGTTCATACGCGTATGAACCTTGGCAATACGCGTATGGTGGGCGAGCCATAGGGCTAATATGCGTATGGGTTGCTTGTTTTCTCGGCTATCTGTCCATTTGCGTATGATGCGCGTAGCTTTTTAGGCCATTACGCGTACGGGCTTGGGCATTACGCTTACGGACTTTTACACGTGAACTTTGGGAAAAATGAGATCTCTGCTCATACGCGTATGGGTCTTGGTGGTACGCGTATGAACAGGACTTTTGCAAAATGTGACTTTTCAAAATATCGTTTTTCGTTTTCTTTCGTAACTTTTGATCCGTTTGTCCGATTATTGCATTCTTGGTATCGTTGCGTAGCTATTGAGCTGTACTTTCTTGTTATGATGATTTTAGAATTGTTAGCCGATTTAATTAAGTCGGAAAGTCGGGAATAGTGTCGGTTGTCGACTTTTGTCGTTATACTTATACGTAATTGATGTGTATTGTGCAAGGTGCTGTTGTATGATGTAAATGTATGTGTTTAGATGATGTTGTGACGGGTTGTGGCCGTATGGCAATTAAATGCATTGTTTTGGGCATAAGTGCAAAGTGTAATTTATGTCGATGTAAATGAATGTATTTATGTGTGCATATTGAATGTCATGGGTCATTGTATGCCAAGCATCATGATATGCATTGTTGAACGTCCTGAGTGACGGTTTGGATTCCAGAGGGAATTCGCTATAACTTCGTGTGCCCATGTGGGGTGTGAGCGATGATTATAGACGATCGTGTGCCCATGTGGGGTGTGAGCGATCGGGTCGTGTGCCCGTGTGGGGTGTGAGCGATCCATAAACACCGTGTGCCCATGTGGGGTGTGAGCGGTGGGGAACATCGTAGGCCCGACGGGGAGTTACAGTGATGTAACGAGCGATGGTTCCAGTAGAGTTCCTGAGTGAACTAGTGATGAGAAACAATGGAAGTCGGTACCGCATGTGCATACGCATAGAGTCGTTGTGTCGGTCTCTTGCATTTGCATAATCATTTATGGTTGTTTATGTGTGGATTTGTGGATAAATGGATATATGGATATGTGTTGGGGATGGAAATATGTACTGTGTCCTGTAATGTCTTGTGTTTGAATTATGGCGTGAGTTGTGGTGAGAATCGTATAATTGTGTATTTTCATGTTATATATATAATTGTATGCAATTATATTATGGTTGTTTTTCTCACCCTTCTGCTGTTTTATAATGCTCTATGAGGCATTGCAGATTAGAGTTGCTGGAGATATTTTTGTGGAGCTTTGCGTCTTTATTCTTTTGTCGGTCGGCTCTGATATGTGACACCGGGTAGTTAGGGAGGCCGTTTGTGATAATTGTATATTATGTATATGTATATCTTTTGGCTTGTGTATGTATAACCTGATGTATGACAAACTTTTGGTGATATATATATATATATGTTATTCAGTTTTAGATTTTCCGCTTTTATTCTAAAATCTGAAATGTGGGTGTAAGGAACTGAGTTCCTCTGTTTGATTGCTACCCCACTGTTGCATATCTTTATGAGCAGGTGTTGTATGTATTGTTTTCAATTTGATGTGACCCTCCCGGTCTATGCCATGATAATTTAGATATACTCTGACGAAATTTTGAATTTTCTTTTACTGCTTTTTATTAATTGGGGGTATAGATTGAGGGTGTTACATTGTATGCGCGTCCATATAAATTCCATAGATCAGAAGGTTTGGAACGTTATTTTAAACGGTCCCATGGAAATTATAATGACCAATGTTGAAGGCGTTGTCGTTCCCAAACCCGAAGCTCAATGGAATGAGGAGGACGAGAAAAAGTACAGCTATGACTAGAAGGCTCGAAATATTTTGATCTCCTCTTTGGGAGTTGATGAATATTATCGAGTCTCTCATTGTGAAACAGCCAAAGCCATGTGGGATGCTTTACAAGTAGCCCACGAAGGCACTAATGATGTCAAAATGGCCCGTATCAACACACTAACACAAGAGTTCGATATTTTTTACATGAAGCAAGGGGAAACCATTGCGGATATGCAAAAATGATTTACTCATATTATCAACAAATTGCATGTACTTGGTAAACCAATTCCAAACGAGGTTGCTACTAATAAGATTTTGAGGTGTCTTAATAGGGAATAGCAGCCGAAGGTCACCGCAATCAAGGAAGCCAATAATCTAGCTACTCTAGACCTCACCACATTATTTGGCAAACTCGATGAGCATGAGCAAGTGCTCATTAGCCTTGAAAAACATGAGAAGAGTATAAAGAAGGAGAAAACAAAAGATACGGAAAAGAAGTCGATTGCTCTTAAGGCTTCTTGTTTAAAGTCCACATCTAAAGAGCAAAGTGATGATGAAACCAACAATGACGAATATGATGACTCCGATGATGATATGAGTCTATTTGTGAAGAGATACAATAGGTACGTTCGGAAGAATGAGATTCAACACTCGGATAAAAATCTAGTCAAATTTAGGAGGCAATCTAGAAATGAAGGAAATAGAATGGCAAGGTTAAAGGAACGCGTTACAACTGTGGAAAATCCGGGAACTACAAGCCAGATTGTCCATTACTCAAGAAAGACAAGGATAAGGATAAGGATAAGAATCGTCAACACAAAAAGTCAAACAAGTCTAGATGAGCATACATCGCTTGGGAGAGCGATAGCGAGTCGGAAAAAGATGACAACTCAAGTGACGAAAGTGAATCTGTTAATCTATGTCTTATGGCACGTCAAAACAAGAAGAAAGAGGCAAAACACTCTAAATATGATCATTCTAAAAGTATGTCTCATTTGGAATTATAAAAGGCTTTTGATATGTTGCACCACGAGGCTAAGGAAGCTTTTCAATGCTTAGCCTCGAACAAAAAGATTATTAAATATTTGGAGAAAAAGGTTTCCGATTCCAAAAAGAAATTTGAAGCTCTTAAAAACTCCATGGTGGATGCATTGAAAGCTAAGATTGATGAGAATAAGTCTCCATGGTTCAAGTTTGGGGGCTGTGATACTTGTCATATTTGGCAAAAAGAGGTGAGAACCCTTAAGACCAAATTAGACAAGGCTCTTAAGCCTAAAATTACGTTTGCTATTGATCGATCACATTATCGAGAAAGTATGAACAATCTGTATCAAAAGTATACATATGTGATTCGAGATAGAGATAGCAAAGGTAAATTCCAAATGAACTGTGATTGCCTATATTGTTGCATGCCTGGTCATACTATTGCTAAATGTCGTTTTAGAAGATTTCTTGTTCCAAAAGGCATTTATCAATGGTTGTCCAAGTGTGATCTTGGTTTCACTTACCGCAAAGGACCCAATGAGAATTGGGTACCTACTGTCCCTTGATTATTTTGTAGGTACAAAGTCTTGAGACCACCGAAAGAAGATGGGTTATGGATAGTGGCTGCTTAAGACATATGATAGGAGACATATCTCTTTTCATCGACTTTGTGGCAAAGAAAAAGGGGTTTGTCACCTACGAAGATAACAATAAGGGACAGATTCTCGACAAAGGTAGTGTAGGTAACCCCTCATCTACTACTATCTCTGATGTGCTGCTTGTGGAAGGCCTTAGACACAACCTTTTAAGTATTAGTCAACTATGTGACAAGAACTACAAAGTACCTTTTTCAAAAGATTGTTGCATAGTCGAAGATATCGACAAAAAGGATGTGTTTAAGGGCTTGAGGGTAAACAATGTCTATATGCTAGACTTAAATGAGGTATCGTTGAATGGAGACAAGTGTCTAGTCACTATGAATGAAGATTCATGGTTGTGGCATAGACGGTTGGCCCATATCAATTTTGATTTGCTTAAAAATATAATCTCTAAAGACCTAGTCATCGGTTTGCCCAAAATCAAATTCACAAAGGATCATCTTTGTGATGCTTGTCAAATGGGGAAGCAAACAAGGATCTCATTCAAAACTAAAAACATTGTTTCAACTATGAGACCCCTTGAGCTCCTCCATATGGACTTATTTGGACCATCTAGGATCAAAAGCCTAGGTGGTAACTATTATGGTTTTGTAATAGTCGATGACTTTTCTAAGTTTTGCTGGACTATTTTCTTAGCAAATAAGAGTGATACCTTTTCGGCCTTTGAAAAATTTGCTAAATTATCTCAAAACAAGTTAAACACGAACATTGTGTCAATTCGAAATGATAATGGAGGTGAATTTGAAAACCATTTGTTTGAAGCATTTTGTGAATCCCATGGAATTGATCATAATTTTTCCGCACCACGTACCCTTCAACAAAATGGGGTGGTGGAACGTAAAAATAGAATTTAGGAGGAATTTGGAAGGACTATGATCAATGAAAGTGGACTTCCAAAATACTTTTGGGCCAACGCCATTGGTACGGCTTGTTATGTTTTGAATAGGGTGCTCATCCGGCCTATTCTAAACAAGACACTGTGTGAACTTTTAAAAGGGCGTAAGCCAAATATTTCTCACCTTCATGTCTTTGGTTGCAAGTGTTTTATGTTGAATAATGGAAAAGAGACACTTGGCAAGTTTGATGCCAAGGATGACGAGGGTATTTTTCTTGGATACTCTCAGTCAAGTATCGCTTATAGAATTTATAATAAAAGGTTACGAATTGTTAAAGAGTCGGTACACGTTACTTTTGATGAGTCTTTTCCGAAAAATGTCGGAGAAGGTAGTTCTTTTCATGGTGCAGGTGTATCTTCAGAAGAGATACTCAAGGACACTGATAAAGGAACTGATCAGCCCGAAGCAGTGCGTATTGAGGAGGAAAAGGATCACCAACCTATGAAGAGTGAGGAGGATCATCCAACTAATGAAGATGACCTTCCTCCAGCATGGAAGTCTTCCAAAGACCATCCAATCGACAATATCATCGGTGACATCTCTAAGGGAGTAACCACCCGCTCTAAACTTAGTAACTTTTGTTATTACTCCGCTTTTGTGTCACAACTTGAACCTAAAAACGCAAAGGAGGCGTTACTCGATGAGCATTGGTTTTTATCAATGCAAGATGAACTAAATCAATTCAGGAGAAATGAGGTTTGGGACCTTGTCCCCCCTCTGCGAGATCATCGAGTAATCGGCACCTGATGGGTGTTTAGGAATAAACTTGATGAAAACGGGGTTATAACATGTAACAATACGCGGCTTGTAGTGCAAGGCTATAACCAAGAGGAAGGAATCGACTATGAGGAAACTTATGCGCCGGTTGCCCGACTCGAGGCTATACGCCTTTTACTTGCTTATGCTTGTACTAAGAACTTCAAATTATTCCAAATTGATGTTCAAAGTGATTTTCTTAATGGATATATAAATGAAGAGGTTTATGTTACCCAACCTCCGGGTTTCGAATCCCATGAATATCCTGATCATGTCTACAAACTTAAACGTGCTTTGTACGGACTTAAACAAGCCCCTAGGGGTTGGTATGAACGTCTAAACAAATTTTTACTTGATCAAGGGTATTCAAGAGGGAAGGTTGACACAACCCTCTTTATTAAACGTCAAGGAAAACATTTAATCTTGGTACAAATTTATGTTGACGATATTATCTTTGGGTCTACTAACATGAACTTGGTCGAGGAGTTTTCTAGTTTGATGCAGGGGGAGTTTGAAATAAGCATGATGGGGGAGCTCAACTATTTCCTCGGATTGCAAATCAAACAACTCGAAGAGGGCATGTTTATGAGTCAAACCAAATATTGTCTTGAGCTTCTCAAACGTTTCGACATGCTAAACTACAAGGTAATAGATACTCCTATGCCTACTTGTGCTAATCTTGATCGTGACGAAAATGGTAAGGATGTAGAGGTAAAGAAGTACTGAGGTATGATTGGATCTCTTCTTTGTCTTACCGCATCACGACCTGACATTATGTTCAGTGTATGCATGTGTGTGAGGTATCAAGCACGTCCCAAGGAATCCCACTTAAAAGCAGTTAAGCGCATACTTCGATACCTCTCTGGTACTCCAAAGTATGGGATGTGGTATTCCAAAGGTAGTGTTTGTTCCTTAGTTGGCTATTCTGATTCCGACTTTGTCGGGTGCAAGTTGGATAGGAAAAGTACTAGTGGCACGTGTCACCTTTTCGCAAATTCCTTGGTGAGTTGGCATAGCAAGAAACAGGTTTCGGTTGCTTTGTCAACAGCTGAGGCGGAATACGTTGTCGTCGGCAGTTGTTGTGCTCAAGTCCTATGGCTTAAGCAACAATTGCTTGATTTCAATCTAAAACTTGAACGTATTCCTATTTTGTGCGATAACACTAGTGCTATTAACATAACTAAGAACCCCATATTACATTCACGCACCAAGCATATCGAAATATGTCATCATTTCCTTAGGGATCATGTAGAGAAGGGTGATGTGGTCTTTGAGCATGTTGATACCAAAAATCAACTTGCTGACATCTTTACAAAACCACTAGCTACATAGCCTTTCTTTCACATCTGTAGGGAACTTGGAGTTCTCGACATCTCGGATCGTGTTTGATATTCCTCTAAGATAGTTACTCTTCACATATATATACTTGTTTATGTTGTTGACTAACAATGCAAAAAGTCATTGAGCTATATGTGAGGGCTCTCATCTTTCATCATGATCAAGGTAATATCGTTCCGCTTCGTAAGGTTCTTTTGTGTGTACCATGTTAAGTGCTTTAAAAATTGATGTTTATTACATATGTTAGCATATATTACTCATTTGGATGTTTGATCTATGTGTTTGCATGTTTATTTATCCTATTTTGGGACTTTTGTTTGCAAAATTTAAGATTTTTTCCATGTTTCACTTGGATGAGTTGACCTAAGAATGCCATGGGTCGACTCATGAATTGAAAGTGTTTGAATGAAAATAACCGGGTCAGCGCGTACCTACCAGCGGTTGGCGCATCATTAAATTTTTTCAAAAACACATCAGATTGCGCCGACGCATCCTATGCTACGGTCGACGCACACCTGACAAATTCTGAATCCCTTTTATTGGGAGCGCGCGCTCCGACCTAATGTTTCTAAATTGCACTACATATCTTCAATGCACATTACATTTCATCATTGTATGCCATAAAATCTGATTCTTCTTGGTCTTCTCCACTTTTTCTCTTTCAAATTCCCATTCAAAATCCATCAAAGCTCCATTAAAACCCTAAAACTCAAAACCCACAAAGTTTGAATTCACAAGGTTTATAAGAAGGGGTTTCACAAGGTATTTGGAAGCAACCACTCTATCAATTGTTCATCATTTGATCACTGTTCACCGCACACTATTCATCATCTTCCTAATATCTTCAACAATGGCTTCTCGACGTGTAATTGGTAAACGGTCTACAAGAGCTTCAACTTCAAGAGCCGAAACTGCTTCAACTCTGGTAAATGCTATGTCTCTACTCTCCGACGCTCTATCTGAGTCTTTCAATGATGATTTCTGCAACCGTGCTATTATTTGACAACATGCATTCTACCCCTTGATGGCTCCCGAATATCATCTCACCGAGGTAATTGATATGCCAAATGCTCAGAATTTTAATGAATTTCTTGAATGTGATGATAAGTTCAACTATGATCTTTTTCGCTTGTTCTATTGCGGGATTGAAGGAAAATTTGAAGGTACTGATTTTACGTACTCTATGAATAACGCATCTCATTCTATGAACAATGCTGTCTGGACTAGCTTGTTCAGTTTGGAAACTGATGAAAATCTTCCTCAAGTGACTGACACCAAGTTTGCTCCTAACTATGAGTTTAAAATTTCTTTGAACTCTATGTTGTGTGAACCATACTCAGATGATGTTGTAGCAAGTGAGTTGTTTCCTAAGAATGTTACAACAGGTCATCTAAATTTTGCTGACCGCATTCTGCAGTGGATTATTGTACATATTTTGCGACCCAAGAAAGGTGGGTTCTCTAGAGTGGATAAAGCTGAGGTTCATCTTATCTACATTCTGAAGAACAAGATGAAAATTAATTAGCCATATTATTTCACATACCGTATGTTTGCCCTTCGCGACTCCACAAAAGGTACGGCTTTGGGCTATACATCATGTATTCCGAATATTCTGGATAAGGTTGGTATCTCTGTTCAGAACATTCGCTATGTCCATATTTCATCTGAGCATTAATTTCAGCAAAAGACTCTCACCATGATGGGTTATGCTTGGGATCCGGTTGAAAATGAGTACACATACAAATTTAGATCAACTCACCCTTTTCCTTATGTTCCTGATGACATTGCGGAAGGACATGTCAATGAAAACCAAGATAATGCGGCATGGATGGGTAACAATCCTGATGTGAATATGGTGGACGAAGAAAATGAAGCATGGATGGGTAATTCTCAACCAGAGGAGAATTCTGCTGATCAAGGTTGGGCTCAATGGCAGAACAACAGTTGGACTGCACTTGGGAATGCTTATGTCCCTTCAAACTATGGTTGGCAACAAAGTGACGAATATGACTGCAACAACCTCAATATTCTATACCTCCGACTCCGCAGCCACAACAAGATTTCCATGCCTTTGAAGAAATTCTGGCCATGCTAAACCAGATGAACCTCGAACAAGAGCAATTCTGTGAATTACAAGATCAGAGGTACAATGCTCAGCAGGAGAGGTTCACTTCACTTTCCAATCAGTTGGCTGCTCATACATAAAACTTCACTAGGTTTGCTGATGCCTCCATGACCAGATTCACTCATTTGGAAAATTCCATGACAATTCAGACTCAAAACCTGACCAACAGTCTAGGCATTCTCAACAGCACAGTGATAGAGTTGAATCAGTCTCTCGAGGAGCTGTCACCACAAGGCCACTATTACCGGGGAAGAGGTCACCCATTTAGCGGGATGAGACCATAGAGATTAGCATCATTCTTAGTGCATCATATTACTTGTGTTTTGATTCTATGTCTTGTTGTTTGGTTGCATGTTATTTTGGTCTGTTTTAATTTGAACTATGTTTCAGGTTGTCCTTGACTTTATGTTTTTAAACTATAGAATGAATTATGTTTGCTTCTTGCGTTCCGTATTTATCCGTTTATAGTATTGCATTAACTATATCATATGTGGATGCTTGTTAATGTCGCTATTTTGCAAATTGGTGAATGAACTATTACTTGTTATGATGATATCTCTTTGACCACCTTTTTTACTCTTTTTGATGTTGTCAAAGGGGGAGAAGGATACTAGCAGCAGAAAATACTAAAGCAGCAGATATTAAAGTGTTAAAGATAGGGGGAGTTTCTCCGTTCTCAAATTACAATCAAGAGAAAGATAGACATTGTTGCCATCATCAAAAAGGGGGAGTATGTGAGGGCTAAGGTCTCTCATCTATTTTGGTTTTAATGATGTCAACAAATAAGATAGTCATTAGATTGTAATTTGAGCGGTATCACTTCATTATCGGAAAAATTGCATCTAACCATCAATGTTCATGTGTCTAAACATATAGGAAGAAGTCTCTATAATTTCTACATGTGCATGATCATAATATTGATCTTTGGTATACTTGTTTGAGTCTTGGTCAGTAAAAACATACAGAAAAATGAGTTTTTGAAAATTTGCATGTCATGAGTCGACCCAAGGTGAGCGTGAGTCGACTCATAATGTCTTGGACAAGTTTTGTGAAATGTTCGGGTTAGCGCACGCTGACCCCCCCTGTTGCATGAGTCGGCGAATGCTTCTGGAAATTTGATTTTCTGCAAAATCTGCAGACTTGCGTCGATGCAACGTGTGGATAGGTCGACGCATGGCTTCCAAATTTGCGCAGACAACCCTGCAGGTTAGCTCATGCCGACCCTCATTAAAAGGGCGGTCGACCCAACTGTGCCTGAGCTGATTTTTCTGCATTAATTTTTTTCTATTTTTTCTGTTACTTCATATTATGGGTCACATTACTCATTATAAATAGTTGGGTCAGCTCACATTAAAAAAAAAAAAACAAGAAACGTGAAAATTTATACCAATCTTTCTTTTCATCTTCATCTTCAACCTTGAGTAAACAAACAATTACGCATAATCATTTTTGTTTGTGTCGCCCATTGTTTTGAAGTGATAACGTTCAGAATTAGGAAGTGTGTGATCTTCATTTCTGGGTTGAGAATTGGTAGATGTTTCTTGAATAAAACCTTAGGTTTTATCCTCCAAGAATCAACGTGATTTTGGGGGTTTTTGGCACAAACCGTTTCGTTCTACAGGGATGTAGCCATGCGAAGGTAACCGAAGAACAGAGTATTCGTTCGGTTTAGTAGCTACAGTCGCAGGATCATAGAAGAAAGGTTTGGGGATCGAATTACGGAGGATCAAAGTCGACCGAGTGAAGGTGACTGAAGAACGGTGGTTTCTTGCAGTCTAGTAGCGTGGGACGGTGACTTGTTCAACCGAATTCGAGGCACTTGATTCGTCTTGAATCAAGGTAAGAGAAGACTCTGCATCAGCAATCAAAGACGCTTGAGAGTTTGGATGTTCATTGTTCTTCTCTTGTATAAACAACTTGCAAACATCAATCTATATATATCTCTCAATTCCATTTGTGGAATTGGGGGCAGAGGTACCCATAGCAAGGACGATTGGGGAACTGCCTAATCAAATTGCGTTTGTCCTCTCTTTCCCTTAACTCTTTATGTTTGATATCATTCGAATTTGCAAAGTTTAAATTGATCGAAGTTTCTGTGATAGTGTAATCTTGAGCTGATAAATTATTTTGTAAATTTGATACAATCCCTTGGATTGTATTAAGGATCAGCTTAACATCACACTATTTGGAAATCTGCACTTTGTGTGTTTACGCACACAAAGCGTTCGATAATTTGTTTTAAAGCAAAATCAAATGCATTTGCATTTAATTGTTTGTCAACCTATCTCGTTGGATTGGATTAATATCAAGCAAATTAAACATTGTTGATTGCGTTTAATTTTGTTGATTAATCTGAATTTTTTCTCATCTGTATTTCATTCCTAGTATTGCCGTGCATATCTGATCCTTTTAGTAGAGGTTCGTTGTAGACGTGATTCAGTGGTTGCTTCCGTTAAAACTTTTAAAACCAATTTTTTGGAAAGCCATTTGCGTGTAAAACTCGTGGGATCTATTCAACCCCCCTTCTAGATCCTAGACATCGTCTAACATGTCTCGGTTCCAGAGCCAAACTGTCTCATTCGTACAATACTCGGGCCAATCAACAAAAGAAAATGGAGGATCTCGAGGAAGAGAACAGAGAGCTGAGAGAAGAAATTGACGCTCTGAAGAAGGATTTGAGAAAACTTCAAAATGACATGCAATCTCTGGCAGCAACCCAGATACAACAACAACGGACTGTGATCTCTGAGATCACATCTACGCCAATAGTGGAGAAGTATGATCCTCGATACAACATGCCTAAAGATCGTCCCTAGGGCATGCCACTCAACTATATCCCGCAAGGATATATTCCTCCAATCACAGAAGATCTAGAAACTATAGCAGGAACTGCTGGGCCTGAAGGTTACAAACTTCGGGAAAGCGAAGATGCAAGGGGCATGACAGCAACTCCTGAAGGTTACAAACTTTGGGATAGGGAAGCACCAAGAGTCACAACCGAATGACTATACCACCACCCGTGGTACACACTGTCCCGGAAGGACAGATTCCACAGATGCCTTCTGGTGGAAACAAAAGTATGTACGACAGATTGAATGAGTTCTAGGAGCAATTCTTGGAGATGCAGAAGGAACTGCATACCATTCGCGGTCAGGATCTATTTGGAAAGGACGCCGCAGACCTTTATTTGGTCCCCAATGTGAAAATTCCGCACAAATTCAAGGTGCCCGAATTTGAGAAATACAAAGGCAACTCTTGCCCTCCAAGTCATTTGGTGATGTACGCTCGAAAGATGTCAACTCAGACAGAGAACCAACAGCTACTGATCCACTATTTCCAAGATAGTTTAACCGGTGCCTCACTCAAATGGTACATGGGTTTAAACCACACTAAGATCGTCACTTCCAGAGATCTTGGCACTGCCTTCACTCAGTAGTATAAGTATAACCTGGACATGGCACTGGACATAGATCAACTTAGAGCCATGTCGCAGAAGGACAAGGAAACCTTTAAGGAATATGCTCAGAGATGGCGTGAAATTGCCACCCAGATTTGTCCATCTCTTGAGGAAAAAGAGATGACAAAAATCTTTTTGAAAACCTTGAGTTCATTTTACTACGACCGAATGGTCGCCAGTGCACCCAGCGACTTTACCGAGATGGTGAATATGGGAGTACGCCTTGAAGAAGAAGTTTGAGAAGGATGTCTGGTCAAAGATGCAGGACCATCAAGCAGTACCAAAGGATATGGTAGTGCTTTCCCTAAGAAAAAAGAGCAAGATATTGGTAATATCTCTCTCAGAAAGCAAAGGCGATGGTACCAACCAGTTGTAGCTGTAACTCCTGCTATCAACCCTGCGCCTATTCCAACGTATCAACCTCAGGTTGCTCAGAGCCAACCAAATCAACAACAATATCCGCAAAGGACACAACAACCTCTTCAGCAGGCTTGTCCTTAGTACAACAACAACCGTACAATGCGACCACCAGGGTTTGACCCTATACCAATGTTGTACGCAGAACTATTTCCACTACTTCTGGTCAAGGGGCATGTCCAAACCAGGTCTCCTCTTACAATACTGGAGAATCTGCCTTTTTGGTTCAAAGCGGATCAGACTTGCCCTTACCATCAAGGAGGACCAGGGCATAACATAGAAAATTGTCTTAGCTTCAAATCCGATTTGCAGAAGCTTGTCAGAAACGGGGTCCTATCCTTTAAGGATACAAATCCAAATGTTCAGACGAACCCGTTGCCTCAACACAAGAAAGCTGCGGTAAATTTGATGGAGGAAGAGTCTAAACACAGCTATCAAATACAAGATGTACTCTTATTGGGAACCAGCCTGGTCAAGATGCATTGCAGATAGAGTGGATACGGTCATGTACCGTCTCACAATTATCACTAGTATGATATCTGCTCTAAAGACAATCAAGGATGTTCTGTGGTACAATCAGCTCTACAGGAACAGATGGATCTCAGATGGATCCAAGATCACCGAATTCGTGAGGTCAATATGACTTATACGAATTCCAACATTATTCAAAACCGCGACATCCGTGCGATGAATGTCAACTTGGTGGCAATGCACTCAAGGCAGAGCCAGCGTCATGATCTGCTACGGCACGATTACGATTCCTGTCTGATCTGCTCGGTAAATAACCAGGGATGCTCTTTTATACAAGAGGCCCTCCAGCGTCAGATGGATCTTTGATGGATTCAGGACTACCGTGATAGAAGTCATTATCAAGTTAATATGATTCAAATCTTTGATATTCGCTTGATGAATACCATCTTGGTGGAATTACACGCTAAGCAAGTCCATCTCAGTTTTCTGACTTCGCATGAGTATCAGAATTGTAGAGTATGTTGTGAGAGTGACCAAGGATGTGCACTCGTTCAAATAACACTGCAACACTTGTTGAACCACTGGTGGCTTCAGATCTATCTAGATGAAGACACACAGCAGATCAGTATAACTGATGGGAACCCTACTAGGTATTCAAATCAGGATGTTAGATCAATGGAGACGGATCTAGTGAGGTTACACTCTATACAAAGCGAACGTGGCTGGGTGCAATCACACAACTATGAGCGCTGTAGAGTTTGCTCAGAGGATAACCAAGGATGCTACCTCGTGCGAGCAACCCTTCAAAATCAGTTGGACCACAAAGAGATTCAACCATGCTCCAGCTCTTATTCGATGAACATAATGTCAGACTATCTTCTCAATCGAGGCAAAAAAGTTGTCTTAATCCCTAAACGAGAAGTGGCCAAAGATGTATGCACCATAATCCCTTTACTCCATGAATAGAGAGTTCCTATTGATAGTGGAAATATTCTCAACCTTGAACCAATTGAGGCCGGCTACGATGGTCAGAAAAATCAAAAGGCTCCTGTAGTTATCTATCTGCCGAGACCAGTACTGTACAAATACGATAAGGCTATCCCTTATAAATACGGTGCAACAACAATTGAGAATGGAAAGGAAACTCCATTTCCCTCCGTCGTGAATATTGTAGACATCAGTCGAGTAACACGGAGCGGTCGAATCTTCAATCGAGGAGTTGGAGAACCTACCAGAGAAAAGGAACCTCAAACCGAAGTTCCCACTCAACCAGTCGGCCAATCCAGTGATCCCGACCTTTCAAAGAACAACGATGAGATGCTGAAGCTCATCCAGAAGAGTGAGTACAACATTGTTGATCAGCTGTTGCAAACTCCTTCAAAAATCTCTGTGTTATCTCTTTTACTCAGTTCCGAAGCCCACAGGGAAGCTCTAGAGAAAGTCTTAGAGCAATCCTTAGTGGAACAAGATGTAACAATAAGACAATTCGACAACATCATCTCCAACATCACTTCCTGCAACAACTTAGGGTTTAGTGATGAGAAACTGCCGGAAGAAGGCAAAAGTCATAACATGGCGCTTAACATTATAGTCAACTGCTAGGACGATGCTTTAGCCAGCATATTGGTAGATACCGGATCAGCTCTGAATGTTATGCCAAAGTCCAATCTAATGCCACTATCATTTAAAGGATCTCCGATGAGAGGCAGTGAGGTCATCGTCAAAACATTTGACGGATCTCGAAAAATAGTTATCGGCGAAGTCGACCTTCCCATAACTATCGGTCCTCACACTTTCCAAGTCACTTTCCAGGCCATGGACATCCGGGCAGCATACAGCTGTTTGTTCGGAAGACCTTGGATACACGAGGCTGGGGCAGTCACTTTGACACTTCACCAGAAGCTGAAGTTCGTCAAGAACGACCAACTAGTCATAGTCTGTGGAGAGTAAGCCTTGACCGTGAGTAACTTATCATCGTCCACTTGTGTAGAACCAGATAAGGTTATTGGAACCCAGTTCCAAGCACTTTCGATGAGCAATGACAACCAATCAGAAAAAGGAACATCGATTTCCTCGTACAAAGATGCTCTCGAAGTGATTAAAAGTAACAATGTAAAAGGATGGGGACAACTTGTCATTCCTACTGACAACAAGACAAAGAAGGGTCTTGGTTTTTCCTCAACCTATACCCAGACTGCTACTAACAATGAAAGTTTTCATCCCATTCAGAACTTCTTCCACAATGGAGGTTTCCTTCACCCAATGTCTCAAGAAGTACATACCATCAACGAGGGCGATTCCTCTGATAGAGATGAAGAATGGAAGTCTTATCTTAACGAGGAAGGTTATATGTCTCAAGGAGAGGCGCCTACGCCATTTTACTATCCCGCACAAAGTTCGAGATATATACCAAGATCAGTTGTCAAAATGATATACGGAGATTGTGACCCGGAAGGATGTCGTGCTCCACCAAACTCATTAGAGGAAGACACTCCGATGAAAGACAACTTTGACCACGACTATTATGGCCCAATGGATGGCCTGCCTATCTGGCAGCCGTACCCAGGAGACTTGGGCCAAAAGAGTCAGCTCAATGATGCATGTGTCCCCACCCAATCATGGGATCATTACTCAGGGCATTCAAAAAATATCCAGCATAACGATGAATTCGCAAAGATTACAGGACAAGAGTTCATCAACTACGCTTTTCCTGAGGTCAACGTCAACGAAAGGGATGACTTCACCAGTTCCAAAGAAGTGTGGGACACCTTAGGACAACCGAGTGGCAAGTATGACTTCTTGGTCAAGTACACCGCTCCTGAAAGCTCTCGTATCAGGCTCGAAGACATCCAGCTCACTGGATGGGGAGATCCGCCTGAGAATGAAAACACTATGCAAGATACAATGGAAGAGTTTGTTTACGGCAACTCTGTCTGGGAGACAGAATCCAACGATCCTGCTCCACCAGAAATCAGCGTCATTTCTGAAGAAAAATCAAGAAGGAAGGTACCAGACTTTGTGATTCACCGAGGAGTTCTCCGCCAATGGATCGCAATCGATGTCCTGAAAATCGTCCATAAGTCTAAGTAATTGCCGTCTTTGTTTTGACCTTTCACCCTGCCCAGGTGAAATAGATGTTTTGATAGGGCTCACTTTCTGTAAATGTCTCTCTTTGGTTTGTCCAAAGTGACAGAGTTTTGTTTTATAGGGCTGTAGTTTCAAGAATCGACAAAATCATAAATAAAATAAGTCCGTTCTGTAATTTTCGAATTTATTGTTGTTTTCTCTTTTCGCTTTTTCTTAAAATGGTAATCCTAAAAATAACTCAAATAATAAAAACAAGCATTTTTCAGAAAATACACTGCATACCACTCTTGCATTTCTCTCTATCTCTTCTAAAATCAATCATCACGCCATGCATATTGCTTGTTTTAAACCCCATTGAAACATACGATCCAATGCCTTCTCCCAACTTTAAATTCCCGGTATTTGAGGCTGAAGAAGAAAGTGACGAAGAAATTCCAGAAGAGATCTCCCGATTACTCAGACAAGAGGAAAGGTCCATTGAACCTCACAAAAAGCCGCTGGAAACGGTCAACTTGGGTTCAGAAGAAGAGAGAAAAGAAGTCAAGATTGGGGCACTACTCAGTCTGACTGTCAAAGAAGGTTTGATAAAGCTTCTCAAAGAATTTCCCAATGTATTCGCTTGGTCCTATTAGGATATGCCAGGGTTGGATACCAGCATCGTGGAACATCATCTACCGTTAAGATCAGAATGTCCGTCGGTAAAGAAAAGACTAAGACAGACACATCCAGACATGGCCATCAAAATCAAAGAGGAAGTACAGAAACAGATTAACACGGGTTTCCTCGCCACATTAGAGTATCCTTAATGGTTAGCCAACATATTACCAGTTCCGAAAGAGGACGTAAAGGTCAGAATGTGTGTTGACTACAGGGATCTGAATAAGGCCAGTCCAAAGGATGACTTTCCCTTACCACACATTGACATGCTGGTAGAAGTTTAACTAAGTTCAAAGTCTTCTCCTTCATGGATGGATTCTCGGGCTATAATCAGATAAAAATGGCGCTGAAAGACATGGAGAAAACTTCATTCATCACCCCTTGGGTCACCTTTTGTTACAAGGTAATGCCGTTTGGTTTGAAGAATGCCGGGGCAACCTATCAAAGGGCCATGACTACTCTGTTCCATGACATGATACACAAAGAAATAGAAGTGAATGCCAATGATATGATTGCCAAATATAAATAAGAAGAGGAGCATGTGGCCCACCTGTCAAAACTATTCGAGCGTCTGAGAAAGTACAAACTCAGCTTGAATCCCAAAAAGTGCACGTTTGGTGTCCGCTCAGGAAAACTGCTAGAGTTCATCGTCAGCCAGAAAGGAATTGAGGTTGATCCTGACAAGGTCAAGGCCATTCAAGAAATGCCTTCTCCAAAGACTGAGAAACAAGTTAGAGGATTCCTGGGACGTTTGAATTACATTTCCAGATTTATATTCCTCATGACCGCGACAAGTGCACCGATCTTCAAATTAATCAAAAAGAATCAGGACTGCATATGGACAGAAGACTGGCAAACCGCCTTCGACAGTATCAAGGAATACCTGTTGAATCCACCGATTCTATCACCTCCAGTGGAAGGAAGACCACTGTTCATCTACCTAACAGTCTTGGAAGACTCAATGGGTTGTGTACTTGGCCAACAAGACGAAACCAAAAGGAAAGAGTCTGCCATCTACTATTTGAGCAAGAAATTTACCGAATGTGAGACTCGGTACACTATGCTTGGGAAAAATTATTGTGCTCTGGCTTGGGCAGCCAAACGTCTTCGCCAATATATGATTTGTCACACTACTTGGTTAATCTCAGAAATGGATCCAATCAAGTACGTCTTTGAAAAACCTGCTCTCATGGGAAGGATTGCCCGTTGGCAGATGTTGTTGTTAGAATACGACATCGAGTACCATGCCCAAAAACCCGTCAAAGGAAGTATTTTATCCGATCATTTGGCTCATCAACTGATTGATGATCAAGAATCCGTCGGGTTTGACTTCCCAGACGAAGATGTCATGTACTTGAAAATGAAATATTGCGATGAACCACTATCCAGTGAAGGGCTAGAACCAGGTTCCCAATGGAGACTAATCTTTGACAGAGCTGTCAATAATTATGGAAACGGAATTGGGGCAATCATCGTAACACCTCAGGGTACCCATATTCCTTTCACTTCCAGACTGACATTCAAGTGTATAAACAACGAGGCCGAATACGAAGCTTGTATCATGGGTCTCGAATAAGCGATCGACTTGAGGATCAAGAACTTGGATGTATATGGCGACTCAGCCCTGGTTATCAATCAGATCAAAGGAGATTGGAACACATACCAATTAGGACTGATTCCTTACAAAGACTATGCGAGAAGGTTGTTCCCATTCTTCAATAGATTCGAGTTTCATCACATCCCTCATGAAGAGAATCACATGGTTGATGCATTAGCATTCTTTCTTCCATGATTAGTGTAGGTCAATGGAATGACGTACCTAAGATTAACATAATACGCCTTGAACGGCCCGCCTACATTTTCACGATTGAAGCAGTCATAGACGACAAACCTTGGTATCACGATATCAAATGCTTCCTTCAGAAATAAGAATACCCACCCGGGGCATCCAGAAAAGATAGGAAAACCCTTAGAAGATTGGCAGACAATTTATTTCTGAGCGGTGATACACTCTATAAGAGAAACTTTGACATGGTTTTGCTCCGATGCATAGACAGACCAGAAGCAAACAGGTTGATGAAAGAAATTCATGAAGGATCCTTTGGCACTCATGCCAATGGACATACAATGGCAAGAAAAATTCTAAGAGCCGGGTACTATTGGTTGACCATGAGATCTGATTGCTACAAGTACATGAGAAGATGTCACAAGTGTCAGATATACTCAGACAAAATTCATGTACCGCCAACACATCTCAAAATTTTCTCTTCCCCATGGCCTTTTTCCATATGGGGAATCGACATGATTGGTATAATTGAACCTAAAGCTTCAAATAGACATCGGTTCATCCTGGTAGCCATTGACTACTTCACCAAGTGGGTCGAAGCAGTGTCATACATCAATGTAACCTGACAAGTGGTAGTCCGCTTTATCAAAAATAATCTCATCTGCCGTTATGGTGTTCCAAGCCAGATCATTACGGATAATGGATCCAACTTGAACAATAAGATGATGAAAGCATTGTGCGCTGAGTTCAAGATCGAACACCATAACTCATCTCCCTACCGACCTAAGTTGAATGGAGCGGTAGAAGCGGCTAACAAGAACATCAAGAAGATTGTTCAAAAGATGGTTGTAACCTACAAAGGCTGGCACCAGATGCTACCCTTTGCACTTCACGGTTATCACATATCTGTCCGCACTTCAACAGGGGCAACCCCTTTCTCTCTAGTATATGGCATGGAGGCAGTGCTGCCCATAGAAGTAGAGATCCCATCAATCCGGGTATTGATAGAAGCTAAGCTAACAGAAGCTGAATGGTGTCAAAGTCGACACGATGAACTAAACCTAATCGAATTGAAGCGAATAACAGCTTTACGTCACAGTCAGTTGTATCAGCAAAGGATGAAGAAAGCGTTTGAAAAAAAGGTTCGACCTCGTGTCTTCAAAAAAGGAGACCTTGTGCTCAAGAAGATACAATCATTTCTCACTGATTCTCGGGGCAAGTGGACTCCGAATTATGACGGCTCCAATGTGGTCAAGAAAGCCTTCTCAGGCGGCGCCTTGAGACTTGTAACCATGGATGGAGAAGAATTTGCCTACCCCACAAATGTTGACGTAGTCAAGAAATACTTCACCTAAACAAATAAAAAACACGTCTCGGTGGATTGAAAACCCGTAAGGGCGGTCCAGGCAAAAATTAGAGACATAAGGAAAAATCATCCTGATGGATTGAAAACCTCAAAGTACAATCCAGGAAAAATTTAGGGATTCATGGCAAGTAACTACGTCCAACAAAAGGGCAAATGCCCCAGCAGCAGTCATGCCATCCATCAAGAAAACTCAGTCAAGGTCATCTTCGACAAAAGCTTAGGATGTCCAAAATTCAAAGTTGATAGAAAGATAATGGTTGTTATGTTTTAATGTAGCCCATTTTCCCTTAAATTACCATTTTCTAAACTTTGTAAATACTCCATGGAATCACGCGTTTGGCTGATTTCCATCTTATCAATAAAATTTGAGCCCTAGTGCTTTTGTTTGCAATTCTTATTTGTTTTAGCTTTACAGAACGACATTTTAACATGATTAAAGATTCTTGAAATAAAACAAAAATGAATTTACTTGTCAACATTTTTCTGCTTTTAAAATAAAGATGACAATTTCTTTTGACTGTTAAACGTCGAAAGAACATCGATCGCTACTCCAAAGGCGATTAAGCTTCAAAGTGAAGAATCAAAGTACTCCTTCTAAACCAGTACCCTGAATGAAGCTGTGGTAGATGCGAATATTCCGTCCGACATCCCCGACGGAGTTCTTATCTCCTAAGTCCGACCAAGGTTGTTCCCCACAGGGACTATCTCTCCTAAGCAAGGCAGAATTGCTATTTTGGACCAAATGGTACTTCCTCGTTCCTAGCAGTGGCCGAGTATCCAGTCGTGTTCATCTATTAGTCTGTATGTCGCGTCTGTTTTGTCAGCATAAACATGCATACATCTTACATTATTGATCCATATACATATTCATATTGCATCACTATCACTCTAAACAGTCTTATCCCCTAGTGATAAAAGTCTTTTCATCAATCGAGTTGTCAGTTCTTTCCTCGTCAGGAAATGTTGCGTCTGAACAATCTCTTCTCCAGCTTATTTCTGGATTGGAGTTGGTCCCTTGACCACTTTGATAACTTGAACCTCTGAAAAGACAAGAAGACCTTCGACAAACGTAACTCTTCACCATTGAAGATGATATCCTCGCTTTCCCGGATTAAGGAAAATCCCCAGAGGAAGCCTCACAACTAAAGACTCTCAGTAACACATTGATTTTTCTCTCAGAGAGAGTCAATGTTAATGAAGTCATCAGCACCTCAAAAGGGGATTGCATTACATGGCATTTCTCCGAGAAGATCTCGAGGAAAAGTATGGTGAAATATCCCCAAGCTGGAAGCAGTCTCTCAAGAGACTTGTTTTCCCCAGTAGAGTCGAAAAATGGCATCTCCAACAGAGAAGTTTGTACACCTCTACAGCTCAGACAAATGGGTTCCCCAGCAAGTCTGACATCAAAAAATTTTCCCATCAAATGGCATCTCCCCAGGAAAATTCGACGAGAAGTTTAAGGAAAACCGCTATAAATAGCATCCCTTGTCAAATATTTTATTGACAAAAGAAACTAAGACCAGTTCCTTGGCTGAAGACCAGGATCGAGGGGAAGTATATGGACAAAAGAAACTGAGACCAGTTCCGTGGATGAAGACCCAGATCGAGGGGAAGTTTATATCAGAAAATGAGACCAGTTCCTTGGCTAAAGACCAGGATCGAGGGGAAGTTTATGGACAAAAGAAACTGAGACAAGTTCCGTGGATGAAGACCAGGATCGAGGGGAAGTTTATATCAGAAAATGAGACCAGTTCCATGGCTAAAGACCAGGATCGAGGGGAAGTTTTTACCTTTTCTAAGTATCATTGCTTAGCAAAAGAAGATGGATGAGCAAGCAGCCATTCATAACCACCATCAAAATTTTGGGTATTCCGATATTTAATCCTCTTGCACCCCGAATGCCCAAATACATTCGCCATTCACACCTTCGGGTCCAAGAAGATTAAATAGGGGCATATGTCATACCCCAAATTTTGACCACCAAGATTTCCCATCATTGTGCAAATCATCATCATAATATGGATGAACCATCATGCCTCATCAAAACTCCTCAGGGGTTGTTAAGCATTCACTTCAATCAAAGATTAGGGTTTTGAGCCCTCTCAGAGCACTTAGACAAAGGATCAATCAAGGAATGACATGATCTTTAACTTGTCTAACCTCTCAATCACCTACAATGGATCAAGAGGACTCCCACATTAAGAATCAGGCACAAGATTGCAGCATTCCAAGTGGATCAAGCCTTAGGATCGCTAGTGTCACCAAATTAGGGTTTTGGTCGACCACGGCCTCCAGATGAAAATTTCCATCTGTGCATGAGACAATGCCTCAATATTTGGTCCATTAATCTCAAAGGAATCTTAAGAGCCCATCCACAATGGAAAAATCACCTTGAAGGACCATCTATAAAAAAATCAAGAATTAGGGTTTTGACCTAATTCAACCCTTGAGTTAAATTGTGAAGTGAGGCATGGCTTGAAGCTTCAAAATGAACTTCAAGGACCTAAAATACATCATATTTACATGGCTACAAGATTTGATTAGCTCAAAGAGCTCAAATCATAAGCCACAAGAACTCAAAACCATCTGATCACAAATTAGGGTTTCTGATGGAAAATGTCAACCCTACCCTTGACTGTTGGCCTACCCTTGATCTCAAACCTTGGGGAGGGGTCCAAGACATTCCTAAATACCCTTTGAGACCATCCATGAAATTTAATTGAGCCCAAAGATTGATTTCACCAAAGGATCGCAAAGTCAAAATTTCATCTGATGAAAAAGTCAACTGTACAAAAATCCAAGTTTGACTTTTTGGATTTTTGGTCAACCAAGGTTCCTTAACCCTAAAAAAATGTTAATATGTGATTTGAATCACCATTCATCAAGAAAAATCAAAGAAAGTAAGTTAACTTGTTAAAGGGGTAACCATAAAAAACTTAGAATTTTTCTAAGTTATGGAACCAAGTGGCTAGGGTACCAACTTTGCAAGGCCATATCTCCCAAACCATAAAGCCTTTTTCTCCCATTCAAAGCTCATATTGAAGTTCATGTTACATACTTAAAATATGTCAACTAGACCTCATTCCAATTTATCATGGATTTTTCATTGTAATTCAGGTTGATTCAAAACCAAAGTTGGACATCATGTTGAAATAGGATATATTAGCTTTCCAAAATGACCAAGAACTCCATCAAATTCCGCCTGAGCTAGGGGTTATGACAGCTGCAACATGCCTTCCTGCAAACTATTTTTGCAAGGCAGATTTGTGCCTTAGTGCTCGAATTGATCAATTTGGGAAAATTCAAGCATGGTTATCCATCTGCACACCTCAAGGGGGAACAAACAAGGGACAAACACTGATTTATCAGCCTCACAAGTCCATGGATCTATGTTTAGGCATGTCATCCCTAAAATTCAAGATGCTTCACATATTCAATTTTGTCTCAAAGCATTTAACTGATGCATAGAGGTGGCATTCATCAAGACAATGTTATCCAAGTTCAGTCAAGACTTATCCCTGAACCAAAGAACCTTAGGCCTATGCTCTAACCTCAAGTCAATGGCTAGAGGAGACTTAAGATTCCATTTGATCACAATTGGCCAAAGGCCTACTGCAGTTGCCACACACTGTTGCTTGCAAAACAAACTTGACACACTATAAATAGGCCTCAATTGTGATCAGTTTGAGTACACCAAAGCACCCAAACTGATGCTTTCCTCAAAATCTCCATTTCACTCCAATTTTGCCTTCTAACTCAATTCACTACCGGGTTTTGAGTTTGAGAGCAATTCCAATCAAACCAATCACACACACACACACACACACCTCATAAACATCATATGTGAGTGATCCATAACACAAAATCACATCTGGAATATCAGATTCTCAAAATCACCAGCCAATTGCTCAAGTTCTTGACAGATTTGCAGTTGAGGTACCACAACCAGTTCCAGATCATTTCCATCCATTCCAAGCATTCAAACACACTCCTTGTCACCTAAGGAAGCTATCCAGATCATTGAAACCTAGCTGTAACACCTCCATCACCAAACTCGATCACCAGCTGCAAGAGATAAGCATGAACTCTTCAAACTCCATGATGCATGCATATTTTACTGCACAATAATTTTGCCACATGTTCATAATCATGTATGGAGTGATAACACTCAATATATTGCCATGAATCAATCGTGTATGGAATTTCATTGTGTTCATGCTGAAATTAGGGTTCTTGAGGTTTTCTTCTGATTTCTCACTCAATACTCAAAATAAATGCAATTAAACTATATGGTTGTGATCCTTGTTCAAAAGCAAACAAGATTGATACTTGAATCGTGCAAAACCATTGAGAAATCATGGAGAAAAGTGAGAAAACACAAATCCGAAAAAACAGAGGGCGCGGGCAAGAACCAAGTGTTCTTGGCGCCATAATTCAAATTTTTGAATTTTAGTTATTTTTGTTAATTGATTCAAAAATTAATTTCTCTCTGAATATTTATATTTTTGAATTGATTCTTTTTCTCAAAATTCACTAAAATGTTTAAATATTATATTTTACAAAAAAAAAATACAATTTATATTATTTATTTAATATAGTTAGAATTTTTGTAATTAATTTCATTTTATTTGTTTTTAAACATCTTTTAATGAAATTTCCACTTTGATCTTTCAAAATCAATTGAATTTTAAGTTTTCGTATGATTAAACATGGTTTTTCAAAATATTTTCCAAAGTGTACAACTTGTTTTTGAATATAATTGATATTTTATCATTTATTATTTAAATTACCTTTGAAAAATGACATTTTTATTTAAAATTAGGGTTTCCTCTCGATTTTAAATTTTCAAACAATCTTTGGGCCTCTAATAGAGTGTAAGACCCAATCCTTTTCTTAACCAAAACCCTTTTTGGGCCTCAGTCATTGTATGAGTCCCAGTACAATTGTAAAAAACAATAGTGCAATCACTGTTTCGCCATGGGCCTCTCCTTGAGTTGTAAGATCCATCACTTGTACAAAAAAAACATCTTTTGGGCCTCTGATAGAGTGTAAGACCCAATCCTTTGTAAATACAAACCTTTTTTTGGGCCTCAGTCGTTGTATAAGTCCCACTGTATTTTCAAAATCACGGCGCGGTCGTTGCCTTTTAAAACAAAATCATCTAGGCCTCCCCTCGTGTTGTAAGTCCCATCTTTCTCTTTCAAAACATCTTTTGGGCCTCTGATAGAGTGTATGATCCAATCCTTTGTAAATACAAAATAATTTTGGGCCTCAGTCGTAGTATAAGTCCCGATACGGTCTCCAAAAAAATGGTGAAATCACTGTTAAACCTTGGGCCTCTCCTTAAGTATAAGACCCAACAATCTTTTCAAAAAATAGCTTCCCTTTGATTTAGGTTCAAATGTACAGTTGTTTTCAAAACTTTCTTTAATTTCTTTAAATAACTAATAATACAGCATGAAAGCTCTCTCACCTGTAAGTTTTAACAGCTTTCATTTACTCACTTTCATATATATAACTGTATTGTGGGAAGCTGCTCCCCCATAAGTCCTTCTTTCATACCCTTTTAAATACTTGTCATATATCAACTGTATATATACTAGTATAGTTATTTAGAGTTTTCCCAGTCAACTAGGTCTAGAACTAGGTAAAGCCAGTTGGTCACTCTTAAATACAGTCAAAACTAGATCCCCATAGGACTTCCAGATACACTCTTGTCTTCTCTTGGGCTTAAACAATATGGAACAAAGAGAAAGGCAGTATTCTCTGTGAACCTTTTCTCAGACTGCCACTATTAGAAATTGTCAAAGGAATTCTACTCCCCAGAAATGATTCATTCTCAGTGAATGACATCTCTTTAATTTCTTCAAACCTCAGAACTGTTCACTAAATGATTCATTCTCGGTGAATGACATCTCTTGAATTTTTTTTTGGTTTGGCCCCACAAGCTTCCTAAAAGCATCCCCGCCTCCTATTGGGCTTTGTACAAGGACCCTCCGGCTTCTTAGAAGTTCTCAGGCCTTCTCTTGGGCTTAATACAAGGACCCTGAAGACCTCTTAAAGGTATAAGACAAAACTTAGTCATCCTTTGCTAGAGCAGTCTTTCCAGTGTCAAATCTCAGACCAATTTAGGTTGATTCTCATCCCTTAAAACACCCGCCTCCTCTTGGGCATCATACAAAAGATAAAACTCTTCCACACCAGTAAACTTGGATAGTCTAAATCCCCTTGAGTCTCAAAGACATTCTCAAGTCCTCTACAAACATAGGAAGAAACCTCAGTCATTTTTTATCAATATCCAGTAGAGATAAAACCCATGGGTTCTAAAACCCAGTCTCTCTCCTAAAAGTTCCCCAGCCAGGGTCAGTTTATCATCAGTATGACACTATCCCAAATCAGAACCTCAAGGCATCTGATACCTCGACTCTTCTGGAACCCTCAGCAAGAGTTGATTCCCCATTTGGACCTGCCTCGGGATCTCAATAATCCCCGGCAGAAGCTAGCCTCCTCTTAGGTTTTGTATAATGATCCTTCCTTTCCTCAACACAGTCAGCCTCCTCTTGGGCTTCGTACAATGATTCTCCCCAGCGGACCTAACCTTTACTCTCTTGTTGAGTCAATCAACTTTCAGACTCTCTTGTTGGATCAATCCCTTTTTAGACTCTCTTGTTGAGTCAACCACTTCTCAAACTCTCTTGTTGAGTCAATCACCTTTCAACACTCTCTTGTTGAGTCAACTCTTTTAGCCTCAATCTTGGGCTTTGTACAAGACAAATAAAACCATTCTCTTGTTGAGACAATCTTTTACAGCCTCCTCTTAGGCTTTGTATAATGATTTCCCCTAGCAAAAGTTAGCCTCCTTTTAGGCTTTGTATAATTATTTCTCCAGCTTTTAGTCTCAATCTTGGGCTTTGTACAGGACAGATAAAAGCACTCTCTTGTTGAGTCAAACCCTTTTAGCCTCAATCTTGGGCTTTTTACAAGACATAAATCGTCATAACCTTTTCTTAAGCTTGGGACAAATATCTTCCCCAGCGGAGTCAATTCCTCCCAGCCTTCTTTTAGGCTTTGAGAAATAATCTCCTAAGAAGAGTCAAACTTATTTCAGCCTCAATCTTGGGCTTTGTACAAGACAGATAATACTCTCCCGTAGAGTTAAAACTAAGTTCAGCCTCTATCTTGGGCTTTGTACGAGATACCTAAAATATCCTCAGCCTAGTCAGAAAGTCTCTGTTTAGCCTAAAATCTTGGGCTTTGTACAAGACAGAGAAAAAGTTATTTCCCACAGAGTCAGTCTTCTTTTCAGCCTCTATCTTGGGCTTTATACAAGACACATACAGACCCTCCCCGACGGAGTCAAAATCCTTTTTAGCCTCCTCTTAGGCTTTGTTTAATGATATCCCCAAAGAGTCAGTCTCTTTTAGCCTCAATCTTGGGCTTTGTACAAGACAGATAAAAACTCCCTTGTTGAGTTAGTCATTCCCAATCTCCTCTTAAGCTTTGTATAAGGACTTCCCTAGTGGAGTCAATCAACCTCTTAGCTTCAACCTTGGGCTTTGATCAAGGCACACAAAAATCAACATACCCTCAGAGGAAATCAAAATCTCTCTGTAGGAAGTCATTTCTCTGTTTATCACTTATCAAAACAGATAAATCAAAACAAACCCTAATCCCAGATAACTGCTGTGAGAGGCACACTTACTGTCGTCCATCTTTTACCCTGGTAAATCCTCTCTTTCATCTAATTGTTGTAAGCAGTAAGCCTCTGGATTATTCACATCCATTCCACTGTCTCTCTCTTAGCATGAGAAATTCCTAAGGAAAAATGGCATTGATCTACAATGAGTTAAAGTTTTCTCCTTCAAGATAACACCCCTATAAAGGAAATTATGGCATTGCTGGATTCATATATCCCAGTTAAAGTAATCCTCCTTTATAAACAGTCACCAAACAGTTGTGATAAACAGACAAGTTGTGATAAACAGTCACCCAACAGTTGTGATAAACAGACAAGACAAATTCTCTCTCAGTCAAAACTTTTAGCTTCAATCTTGGGCTTTGAACAAGACACCAAAATATCCTTTTCCTCCCT
This sequence comes from Lathyrus tuberosus, assembly GCA_022829125.1. Classification (NCBI taxonomy): domain Eukaryota; kingdom Viridiplantae; phylum Streptophyta; class Magnoliopsida; order Fabales; family Fabaceae; genus Lathyrus; species Lathyrus tuberosus. The sequence continues at coordinate 843,695 of JALAZF010000122.1, read as the reverse complement.
TAGAATAGGAGGAACTACGGTTGCTCTGATTTACCAGTTTCGTTTAAACGGGAATACGTAGGCATAAGATTGAGAAATCTTAGCGAGCATACCAATCAAAAACTCTAGGTCCAGTACATTCATACATCAGTAAAAAACTTTAGGTTTCATACCTTAGTCATCATTCATCCCCATTTTCCACAGAAAACAAAAACTCTCTCTCATATTTCCCAAGAAACTTTCCCAACCCATTACCAGATAAACACCATCAAGTACAAAGCGAAACCTAAATCTAACAACCTGTGGATAACCACATATAGGATGGGTAATTGACAACTCCCCATTGTATAACCTGACCCCAGACCCCCCAATCTCTTTAAGCGTTTGTTCACTTAAACATTCGCGTGTAAGGTTAGTTTTAGATAGCTTCCCTTTCCCTTCCAGCTTCGTGGGATAAATAAGAAATCAGAAAGTAGCACCCCTCTCTTCATTGAGGAGAAAACCCAAATTCTGTGATAAGGTGGTCGCGTCACCGACAAAAATCGCACGCTACACGAGGTCAAAAAACTTGCTATCACCAAAAGGATGACAGAAATTACACATAGATTTTTGACACCAAAAAGATGACGAATCTATCACCAAAAGGATGATAGAGGACACATACAATGCAATGACCCTTCACCAAAAAGATGAAAGCGAGGTAAAAAAACTTGTTATCACCAAAAGGATGACAGAAAGTACACAGATTTTCGACACCAAAAGGATGATGAATCTATCACCAAAAGGTTGATAGAGAACACACATAGGGATTCCGACACCAAAAGGATGACAAATCTATCACCAAAAGAATGATAGAGAACACACACGACTTGCTATTACCAAAAGGATAACAGTAAGTACACACACAGATTTCTGACACCAAAAAGATGACATATCTATCACTAAAAGGATGATAGTGAACACACACAAGGATTTTCGACACCAAAAGGATGATGGATCTATCACCAAAAAGATGATCGAGAACACACACAACTCAACGAACCTTCACCAAAAGGATGAAAGTAAGGTCAAAACTTGCTATTACCAAAAAGATAATAGTAAGCACACAATGGTATCAGAGGTTGTCATTCACCAAAAGGATGATACACAGACCAAAGATCCAAGGGTCGCTGACACTAATAGGATGACTGTAGGATTGAACAACACAAGTTGCTACCACCAAAAGGATGATAGTAACTTCCCAACTTCAATGATCATACTCGCCAAAAGTATGAGGGAAAGATCAAATCCACATGAATGGCTACCACCAAATGGATGATAATAAGGTTATAGACAAAAGGTTAAGCTTGGTAGAGACATGTCGGTACATTAATGAGTACGACTCGTTTGAGGACATCAACACCCATTGTCGCTAAAAAGTACCTCTGGTTGGGCTGAGGATCATCTGGAATCTCGTGATTGATCATGGATCCTGACTTATGCATGTATGCATGTTTGATTTGTAATAGTATTCCATATCAGATGGAAATATCATGCAAATGCTGACGCACTGAGATACAAATGTTGGGAATATATATAATTCTGGTTTGTGTATGCATATGATGCATGTGATGCATATAATGTATGTGATGCATGTTAATGCATGTTTGAATGCTGATGAGTGGTTGAATATGTTTTATGAAGGTGCCAACACGATGGACTTTTGGTAGTTGCCAATGCTGATTAGTGTCATACCCTAATTTTTTACCCCTAAGATGCCATCTCATTTGCATCATTGGCATAAAGTTCATCATTACATTTGTACATGTCTTTATGCATTACTAACCCCTTACAAGAACAAGATATGTATGCTTGTTTGCTTTATAGGTTAGGTGATCCCTCAAGGGTTCAAGTAGATGAATTATCAAGGGATAAACATCATATTCAACACCACAAGCCCCTTTGTCATCCCTAAAGATCAATAGTTTTCATCCATCAAAAATCAAGTGCAAGATAGCATCATGAAAAGCTCATCAAGTCTCAAGATCCTTAGTACATCCAAATTTGGGTTTTTTACCTGATTCAATCCCTGGTTTGACTTCTTAAAGTAAGGCATGATACCAGCACCTTAAAATATGTTTCAAGGACCTCAAATACCTCATATTGATCCATTCATATGATTGGATTAATCCAAAGAACTTGATTCTTAAGCAATGCAAGAATTTAAAATTATCTGGTTCACAAACTAGGGTTTTTGATGAAAAGTTAACTGTACCTTTGAATTTTAACCAAGAGATGATCTCAAGCCTTAGGACATAACTTAAGACACTCAAAATCACCTTTGGATTTCATCCATAGTGTTTAATTAGCCCAAGGGTTTGATTTCATAAAGGGTCACAAAGTTCAAAGTTCATCTGATACAAAAGTCAACTGTGGTCAAAACCAAGTTTGACTTTTGGAGTTTATGGTCAAACAGTCTCTTCAAATCAAGAAAAATGTTAATATGTGATTTGGATCATGTATGATCAAGAAAAATCAAGAAATGTGAGGTTACTTATGAAAAGGGCAACATTGAGAAAGTTGAATTTTTTTCTAAGTTATAAAACTCAATGATTTTTACCCTACTTTGCAAAGGCATAACTTCTAAACCAAGTATCCATTTTCTTTGATACAAAGATCAAATTGAAGAGCTTGTTACATACTACAACTTTGTAAATAAGGGTAGATTCCCAAAAGGTGCATATATTTTAAGATATAAGGCCATGAAGTTGGAAGTTCCATACTTTTGAACCTAAACACTTAGTAAAATTTTGGACAGAATCTGTCTTGTGTTTAAGCCAACTTTAGGGCTATTTTTCACTATGATCCAAAATGATTCAAGACCAACTTTAAACATCAAATTTGAAGTATGATATACCAACTTTCCAAAATGATCAAGAACATCAAAATCCCTTACTTGAGCAAGAAGTTATGGATGCTGCAACATGTCGTGCCACAACTGGTTTTCAAGACAGAATTACTAAACCTCAAAATCCACACGACTTGGATAAGCTTTGCAAACCTCCAATCTTCACAAGATCAACACCCAAATGATCACACAAGCATGTGCTCTGCAAACTCAATTGAATTTCAAGACTTCTAGCATTGGCATGTGAAAAAAATCATTCCAAAAACATGAAGTGAGGTTTTGTCCTCTAGCATTAAAGCGGAATAGTGATTTTGAGCAAAAAACCTCCAATCTGTTGGAACTTGATCAGAACATCAAGGGATGAGATGAAACCTTGGAGAGCCAATTTCAAAAGATCAGAATTCAAGCCATGTGAAGAATAGCCCACGTGTACCTTGGCTTTCAAGTAATAGGTTCATGACATCACCTATTGGATAATAGCATGCATCATGATCATCTCAAATTCACAAATATGTGATTAAGTTTCCCTATAAATAGAGGTCACTTTGATCATTCTAAACACACTAAAACATTGCAAGAGCTTTTTTTCTCTCATTCCTCCTCCTTCCAACTTTTTGCAAGTCTCAAAGAGTGAAAACTTGAAATCTCAGTTCAAGGTCATTTCCAATCAAACCAAGCATCCAAACACTTCACATAATCATCTTAGAAGTGATCCATAACCCCAAATCACTTTTGTAACACCAGAATCACCAGTTCACATTCTTTTTGCTCCATTTTCTTCAAAGCTGCAGTTTGAATCGAGCCAAGTGATCCAGGAGGTTTCAACTCATCCTAAGCATTGTAACACCATCCTTGAGGGTCAGGGAAGCTGTATGGCTCTTCAAATCACTTATGTAACACCTCCAACAGAGAATTCGATTCTCACTTGCAAGGTAAGTTTCCTTAAAACTTGAACTCTATGATTCACGCATCATACAAGATTATTTGAGTTACCAACTTGTTTCTGGTAGGGCAAGGGTCATTTCCCAATATCAATTGCTTTATATCTGTTACAATTGGAATTTCATATTGAATTTATATTTAGGGTTCATACTGGTTTCAGTTTAATTTCTTTGGATACACTGAATTTAAATGAAATTGAGTAAAACCATCGTGTTCCTTGTCAAAATCTAAGCAACTTCCATTTTTACATCATGCCATTTGGTTGGATATTCTGAGAGTTAGCATTTTCAAAATTTTGAAGATGATGATGAGCTCGTGGAGGAAGAAGACAATTGGGGGGGGGGGGGGGGCACATTTTTCAAAATAAAAAGAAGCTTTAATATATTAATTTTTGATTCCAGATTAAGACTTGAATTGGCATTGCGCCCTAGTGGAAACACTAGTATTTGTGTGTGAGCGAGTCCAATGTCTGGGGTTTGAATCCCCCTCGCCCAGACCTTTTGGCTTTTATTTTTTTCAATCATTTTCAACTCAACTCTCTATATTATTTTCACCTTCCATAGTTTATCAAGCACACACGCGTGGGTCAGATGGTTATCTTTTAAACCCATCACCCAAGGGCGCAGGTTCAACACCCATGGGGACCATTCCTAATTTTTAACACTATTTTTTCTATTTTTCTTCACAACTTCATAAATTTATTTCACCAAGTAAAAATAATTATTTTGAGCAAATTTTTTGCACACTTCTCATTTATCTTACATATTTTAAGAATCCACAATAAAATCCCAAAAATAATACTTATTTTTTACATTTTTATTAAGTTGAAAACTAGTACTTTTAAGTGTTTTTCATACCTTTTTATGATTCATTTTGATACTTTTCTTGACCTAATTGTACATATGTATCTTTATGGTCATCGTACACTTTGTTAAAAGCCTTGTTGATGTACATAACATTTTTTGACTTGTACACACCATGATTAAGTATTATTCCCATTGAAAAATAATTTAATTAAATGTTTAATTAGGAAGAACTTTAGGGTTTTATCTTGATTAACTTTTCAAAAACACTTTGATACATAGCTAGGACCTCCACTTGAGTTTGGATCCCCCAAAGCCCTTAATTCAATCATGTTTGAATGCTTTGTCCACATGTTTATCTCCCTTAGGGTTTTGATTACCCTTCACCATATTCATCGGATCCTTGATTCATTTATGAATATATGTTTACTTGAACTTCTTTTTGAAATTATGATTGCTTCCATATATTAAAATCTTTGCTCACACATTCAAGTATTTCCTTCATAAACTCTTACCATGATGAACATATCTCCTTGTCTGATACACTTCCATGTGCTGATATATCATGCTCAAGTCATCCTCGATGACTACACTTGTTTAAAAGCTTAATTACACTTGTCTTGTTAAGTTTCTCTTGACATTTACAACACTTACATAAACTGTTGCATATGAATATTCATCCTTAGTTTATACTCAATTCAAACTTTAGGATTCCCTTCAAACTACAATTTAGTTCAAACATTAGGTTTCCCTTGTTAAAGTTCCAACTATCAACATTAGCCTCCTCTTGGGCTTTATACAAGGAAACCTTAGCCTCCTCTTGGGCTTTATACAAGGAAACTTAGCCTCCTCTTGGGATTTGTGAAAGGAAGTGAAACTTAGCCTCCTCTTGGGCCTTATACAAGGAAGTTAAACATTGAAACTCTTCAATAAAGAGATGAGAATTCCCCTTTTGAAGTCCTCAAGTCAACACTGCCTCTTATGGCTTCAAACCTTCAAACTTCAAGTCAAACCCAAGCCAACCTTTGGTTTCCAACTCAAAACACTTCCCTAGAGATGACACATGAGTCATCTTTATGGAAGAGATGTCTCTTCTATTTCCCACAACATAAATCAAACATTTCAAACTTTTTTCCATTTAAGTGATGTAAGTGGCTCACTTGTTGATTCAAAATCCAAGTTGGAGTCCTTCTCTTATTATGTCACAAAACACTTCTTTTATTTAAGTGATGTAAGTGGCACATTTGTTGATTCTATATCCAAGTCAAGGTCCTTCTCTTAATATGCATAGACTCATTTCAAGGAAGATGTGGCATTACTCTGGATTTTTTACATCCAAGTTTAAACCTTCTTCCCTTATTTTTATTCTTTCTCAAAAATTTTTGTGGTGAATAGGTGAGATATTTCCCTTAAGATGACAATTTGTCTCTTCTCAAAAACCAAATAAACCCAATTCCACCCATTAGTAGGTGAAACTACGAAGGCTTTGATTTCTCAATTTCCTTTTGAGAACACGTAAGCATAAGTATATCATATCACTCACTCAAAACAGTCAATAAATCCCCAATACACAATAGATGACTAATCAACAGTAAAATACAAATATATGCAAGATGTTCCTATAGGATACTATAGATACTTAGGGTGCTAATACCTTCCCTTTGTATAACCAATCCTGATTCCCGATCTCTCAAGTGAATTGCTTTTGCATTGCACACACTCACGAGTTTATTCAGATTTTTTCCCCTTCCCTACCTTTGGGATAAATTAAAAGTTCACATGTAAAAGGGCGAGTCTTTTCGGGCGGCTACAATTGGGCTTTAGTGGGTGAGAAAGGGTTTGACTTCCTGACACCAGATTTTGACGATGCCATGATCAAAGGTAGAAGAAGATGCTCTCGATGCCCCAAGTTTGATCATTTTCTGATAATTCATGTGTTCTTTCCTGAGAAAACCACAACTTTTAAGTCTTGAAGGTCAAGATGGCCTGAAAATGAGCGTAGCGACGTGATCAACTCATGAAGATCGCAATTTTTCTCTGGACCCAATGGTTGCTTGTATCTGGAAATGTTTGTTTGACCAACTTGAAAGGATAGAGAGAACCTGCTCCCCTGCAACTTGTTTTTCCCCAATCTGAAGGGTTCTTGAAATAATTATCCCCGAGCGGAAGTTATTATGAGGTATCATGACAGGATTTTCCCTAATGTCTTAATATGGTAATAGTCTTCCCCTTATTAACCAATTCTTGCAAATGGTCTGATCTTCGAGAGTTTGGATTTAATGCTCTTGTGATGACTTCCTCCTGATTGAGCTTTTGAGGGCCTTGCCCCATATTCAATGGGTTATGAGGTAGACTTGATTCGGGTTAACACCAACGAAAGTTCAAGTCCCTCTTTGATTGTCCCTTGCTGAAATTTCGTTGATGTCGAGTACTGATTTGCAGTTAAAATTGTTCATTCACGAATGGCAATTTCAATGCAATGCTCATGTATGTTTTGAAAAAAGTCATATATTAGAATGATGTGATAGTCCATGCGTTGTGCTAATTTTGCTAGTCTGAAAGATGCAGCAAGAATATAACAACAATACTGAAGATTAGCAAATCTCTAGGAGTCAGTTTACGTAACCTTGTATCAGTATGCTTTCGGAATAATCCCTGCCTCAATTAGGTCTTTTGAGGGTTGTAACATGGCCTGGTTCAGGGTTATTGAAACAAAGGATATAAGGCTTAAAACTTGGTTTGTACCTCTTCTTCATGATGATCTCCAGTCCTACGTTTAGTTAATTCTACACACATTTGTCTTCCAAAAGGGTCAACGGCGTAAGGATGAAGATGAAGATTTAATATTCGCTTGAGATGACAGTCGTCTTATTTTGTTTTAGATTTCAGTGACCCTTTGATTTTGACATGATGGTCACTGAATCTTATTTTGTTTTTGCTGAGGATTTGAAGACCTCTTTTGTTTTTCGTTTGATCTCTAACTTTTGCCTGGACTGATTTTGTTTTTCGAGTCCACAGGGATTGCCTTGGTTTTTACCTAAGTCTCCTTTTGAGGTGTTTGACTTAGCAGGCTTTTCTTTTTTTGATTTTTTTTATTTTGTTGAAGGATTGTGATTTCCAAGTCATTGGTCATTGAAGAACAACCGACATGTCTTTTGGATTTTGTCTTGTGATCTGAGTGCGTACTCAGGTTAGCTGAATACTACCCATGCCCCAGGTTAAGCGTAAGGGTTTGTAGATCCAAAAAAACTTCTACTTCTAGGCTCGAAGTGGTTAACTAGGGATTAACTCCTTATCTCTCCAATGTTTGTGGGATTTGAAACAATGCTTGTACATCATCAACATGATTCTTTTTGAAAGCATACAGTTTGCAATTATGGGTATTTCATTTTCGATATCCTTCCTCCAATCTTTTCTAAAATAACAGTTTGATAGTGAAGTGGAGAAATATGTGTTTGTGCTTTAAAGTAAATGAGAAAAAACAGTGAATACGACATAACTAATTCAGAACATGCATAATCACTTCATTAATAAAACCAAATACAAATGACAATGTTTAAAGCAAACAATACTAAAACAAACAAGAATAAAATACAAGGATGAAAAATGATGGGATGGCATAAAATATGCCTTCTTCGGGGAAAATGAACTTTCTTTCTTGACTTGCTACTGAACCAGCTTGGGGGCGAAATGGGGTTGGTTGTGAATGTGAGAGCCTTAGACTCGACCAAGTCTTGAACCTTGTGCTTGAAAGATCTATAGTTCTCGATTGTGTGCCCTAAAGCGCCCTTATGATACTCGCAATGAGCATTGGAATCATATTCTGGAGGGATACCAGTTGGGGTAGCTAGGTCTCTCAAGTTAATCGACCCATCCTTTAGCAGATAAGAAAAGATATGAGCATATGTCACAGGCAGAGGATCAAAATGTCTATCAGGCCTCCTCATCCTTTGCTAATTAGGTGGACGCTATTGTGAGCATGTTGCTGTGGATCATGTTGCTGAGAAGCGTGATGCTGAGGTATCTGAGTAGGAATGGGAGCTTGAACAACCTGTTGATAAGGCATCGGAGCATATTACGCAGCTGCAACATATGGATACTATAAGTAGGGTATTGGAGCAAGCATTGGGGCAGACGCTCTCTGTTGAGATTTTCTCCTCTGGGAGGAGATATCATTTGTTTCGCCCTCCTTTTCTTGAATCCATTGAAAGGCTTCTTCACTCCAGTCTGGCTACTAGAACCTCCTTGAATCTTTCCGTTTTTCAGTCCCTCCTCAGTTCTCTCACCAACATTCACCATGTTAGAGAATCTTGAAGAAATACTACTGATCAAATTTTCATAGTATTGCCCTTGCAAGGTTCCCATGAAAATTTCAATCAATTCATGTTCAACTAGTGGTTGATGCACCCTTGTAGATAACTCCCTCCAGCATTGCGCATACTCCTTAAAGGATTCATTGTCCTTTTGAGTCATACTCTAAAGTTGAGTACATTTCGGAGCCAGGTCGGTGTTATATTTGTATTGCTTAACAAAAGCTTCATCCAACTCGACCCAAGTGCACACATTGATATGCTCTAGTTGCATGTACCATTCCAGAGATGCCCCGAACATGCTATCTTGGAAGCAATGGATTGTGAACTTTTCATCTCTGGCGTAGGCAGCCATCTTTCGGTAGTACATCTTCAGATGAATGTCGGTACAACTAAGACCCTTATACTTTGAGAATTCTGGCACCTTGAACTTGGGAGAAATCATGACATATGGAACCAAGCACATCTCCAAGGCACTCAAAGAAGTTGAGTTGTGCCCCTCCAAGACTCGAAGTTTTTAGCTAAATCATGACACATCTTGATGGCTTTAGAATCCTGAGCAGCAGTATGATTGGAAATTGGAACAGCAGTATTGTCATACCCCAAATTTTGACCACCAAGATTTCCCATCATTGTGAGAGTCGTCACCACAATATGGATGTACCATCATGCCTCATCAATTTCCTCAAGGATTGTTGAGCTTTCACTACTACCAAGAATTAGGGTTTAGGCCCTCTCTGAGCATTTAGGAAAAATATCAATCAAGAAATGACATGATCTTCAACTTGTCTAGTCTCTCCAACACCCATAAAGGATCAAGAGGACTCCCACATCAAGAATCAAGCACAAAGTTGCAACATTCCAAGTGGATCAAGTCTCAAGATCGCCAGTGTCACCAAATTAGGGTTTTGGTCGACCAAGGCTCCTAGATGAAAATTTTCCTCTGGGCATGAGCCAATGCTTCAAAGCATAACCCAAGATACTCCAAGGGACCTCATGGACCCAATCATCAAGTCAATTTAGCCTCAGGGGATGCATTCATCAAAAATCAGGAATTAGGGTTTCTTGACCTAATTCACCCCTAAGTTGACTTTTGGAGCAAAATATGAGCCAAAACCTCAAGACATGATTTGAGGAACTCAAATACACCACATTGATCCATTTACAACAATGGATTAATCCAAGAAGCTTGATTCACAAGTTTCAATTTCATCTGGACCACAATTAGGGTTTTGAAGAAAAAGTCAACTGTATCTTTGACTTTTTGACCAAGACATGCTCCCAAACCTTGGGACATGATCCAAGACACCCTAAAACACCTATGGAATCCATCCATTAGGTTTGAATTGGTTTAATAACTTGATTTCACAAAGGATCACACAGTTTGGATTTCATCAAACAAAAAGTCAATTGCGCACAAAATCAAGTTTGACTTTTTGGAATTTTTCACAAATATGGTTCCCCTAAGTCAAAAACAATGTTAATGTATGGTATTTGTTAGTTCTTGTGTTGGCTGGAATTTTGGTAAAACAAAGTTGAACAATGTTGATGTCATATGTCTGATGTCATAACATTGGTTCTTATCATTAGCTGTTGCAGGGTTGTAAGTTTTGTTTGCTGATGTTATAGGTGATGTCTTGACATCATTATACCAGAACATCAGAACATCAGTTTGTGATGTTTTTAGGGCTGCGCGTGTTAGTGAGATTTGAGAAGATCTGTTAGAGTGATTGGATACAAATTTCTTGGAGAAGATATTGGCAATCAGATATGGAGCAGATCATGTAACTAACATTAGGGCTGATTTGAAAAGATTTAGGAGATCAAATCTGCATTAATTTATGAGTTTAAAAACAAATCAGATCAGAATCTTGGGAGTAGGTCCAAGCCCAAGTCAGAAGGGTATAAAAGCAGCCTCAACCCTTATTGGAAGACAACGAAGAAAGAGAGCTATAGACTGAGTGTCATTTGTGTCTTCGTGTGTGTTTTGTAAACCATTCGTGTGTGAATTGGTGTTACTATTTTGAGTTGTAATTGTTTTCACTCTAGAGCTTTTAAGCAAAGTTTGTTGTCCTTGATCAAAGCTGTTAAGCAGAATCAAGTTGGGTGTTTAGTGTGTAATCATTGGATTGTATCACTGTGGTGAATTAGGGAGTGAGTGGTTTCTCATACCTAAGTGGTTTCTTAGGTAGAATTGTCATTGGGTAGTGATTAAATTAGGTAGATGTCAATTGGGATTGTTGAGTCTGTAATTTGATACTACTGATAGTGATTTTCCTCCCTAGCTTGGTAGCCCCCAGACGTAGGTAGTTAAACCGAACTGGGTGAACAATTCTTTGTGTTATTTACTATTGCTTTTACCTTGTTCATATAGCAATTGCTTTTACCTTGTGTTCTTTGTGTTATTTACTATTTAAGTGTGTTGTTGTGACATCACACTTAACATCACACATCTGATACCAGGATTTCAATTGGTATCAGAGCAGGCATCCTGCTCTGCATCTGGGTAGGATCTAGGGCTGATACTTTCTGGTAAGATGGACAAGGAAGTTGGTGGATTTGTGAATAGACCCCCTATTCTGGATGGTTCTAATTATGATTATTGGAAACCGAGGATGGTTACCTTTTTGAAGTCCTTGGACAATAGGGCTTGGAAGGCTGTGTTAAAAGAGTGGAAGCACCCTGTTATTACTGATAAAGAAGGAAACACCAAGCTGAAACCTGAAGAAGAGTGGACCAAGGAAGAGGATGAGCTAGCACTTGGCAATTCTAAGACCTTGAATGCCATCTTTAATGGGATTGATAAAAACATCTTCAGGTTGGTAAACACTTGTGAAGTGGCAAAGGATGCTTGGGACATTTTAAAGACTACTCAGGAAGGAACTTCAAAGGTTAAGATGTCAAGACTTCAACTTTTGACAACAAAGTTTGAAAATCTGAAGATGAAGGAGGATTAAACTATTCATGATTTTCACATGAATATTCTTGAGCTGTCCAATGCATCTAGTGCTCTTGGAGAGAAGATGACTGAAGAAAAGCTGGTGAGGAAAATTCTTAGATCCCTTCCCAAGAGATATAAGATGAAGGTGACTGCAATTGAAGAAGCTCAAGACATCAGCAAAATGAGGGTTCTTGAGCTGATTGGATCTCTTCAAACTTTTGAGTTAGGGTTGAGTGAAGAGGAACCTGAAAAGAAGAACAAGAGTATAGCCTTGGTATCTAATACTCAAGAAGAGAAGAAAGGGAATGGTGCTGAGTCTCAGGAGGAGCTGTCTCAGGAGGAGCTGTCTCAGGCTATTGTTCTGATGGGAAGACAGTTTAACAAGGTGTTTAAGAGGATGAATAGAAACTACAAACCTAATGTTAAGAACATCTCCTCTTACATCAACAAGTCAAAAGAGAAGGATGAAGAGAAGAATGTTCAATACAAAGGAGTTCAATGCTTTGAGTGTGAAGGCTATGGTCATGTCAAGAAAGAATGTCCTACATTCCTTAAGAAGCAGAAAAAGGGCATGGTTGTTTCCTGGTCTGATACTGACAGTGAAAGTGAAGAAGAGTCTGCCAAGCATGTTAGGGCATTGACAGGAACATGTATTTCTGATGGAGAATCTAGTGATAAGGAATTGACTTTTGAGGAGTTAGCAGCATCCTATCAAGAGTTATGCCTGAGGAGTGCAGAGGTTTGTCAAGAAAGTGAGAAACAAAAGAAAAGAATAGTCCAGCTTGAGATTGTTAAAGCTGATCTTGAAAATGAAGTCTTGTTAGTTAAATCTCAACTTGATCAAATGACCAAGTCTGTCAGAATGTTGAACAGTGGGTCTGATACTCTTGATAAGATTCTTCAGGCTGAAAAGGTTGCAGGAGACAGGTCTGGCTTAGGATTTGTTGTTGAGGAGAAGGTATCTGGTGAAGCTAGTACTTTTGGAACCAAAAAGGACATGTCTTAACCAATGTCTCAACATAACAGAAGAAGACATAATCCTAAACCTAACCAGGTTGTTCATCAACTTCCTCAAAATGTTGGGAAATGGTATGCTCATGGTCCTCATCATGGGAAGCCACAGGCTTCTGGAGCTAGGCAGCATATGCCTCCACAATACCATAGGAGTATGCAGGCTTCTAGGTTTAACATGTTCCATCAGATGTCTCAACATCAAGGGAATATGTATGGCTTTGGACCTAAGAATGCAGTGCCTCATTATTATGGTAGAAGAAAGCCACATCATCATGGTAGAAGACAGCCTAAGAGACAGAATCATCACTACAGAAGACAGGCTAACTATGGAAGAAGACAGCCCCAGTACTTTGGATGGCAGCCACAGCAGTTTCATCATCAAGGTGGCAGGAAGTTTAATCACTTTAGAGAAGAGGTTAAAAAAGTTAGGTGTTTCTATTGTGGAAGTTTTGGGCATATGCAACATTCTTGCTCTAAACTGCATGGCTATCACAAATCTGTCCATCAACCTAGACAGAATCAGAACAGGTCTAAGGTTGTTAAAAAATGGGTTCCTAAAGCTGTTGTTACATGTCTATTGGACCACACATCTTATAGACATTCTGTTAAGGATGGTTGGTACTTTGACAGTGGTTGTTCAAAGCATATGACAGGGTTCAAAAATCATTTGGTGGATATCAGGACTTACTCCACAAATGATGTAACTTTTGGTAATGGTGTCAAAGGAGAAGTCAAGGGTATGGGAAAACTGAATTGTGTAGGTGCTCCTAGACTAGATAATGTGTTATTGGTCAAAGGATTGAAAGCCAACTTGATCAGTATTAGTCAACTATGTGAGCAAGGACTTAAAGTTCACTTTACTAAAGCTGAATGTGTTGTCACTAATGAGAAAGGTGAAGTTGTCATGAAGGGTGTGAAGTCCAAAGACAACTGCTATCTATGGGTATCCCTAGACTCAGGCTCTTACACATGTGGTGATACTAAAGAAGATGAAGACAGAGTATGGGATCAAAAGGTGGAATATCTAGAGGAAGGAAGAAGTTATGAAGACTGCCAAAGTGGGAAGGAAACTAAGGGTAAGATGTTACACTATAAGGTTCAACATCCCACTACAACAACAGGGCTGGATTCACCTCACCTGGACCTAATGAAATCCAAAGGTGTTGTCATGACCAACCAGGGTACTCAGCAAAAGCAATCAGAATCTAAGATGTGCCTTGGTGATAAGATGGACATTTATAAACTCATAGCTCAGAGTAAGCTGACTAAGTGCAATGTCAAGCAGGATGTCATGACATTATACTGTGAGAACCTGAGTGCTATCAATATATCCAAGAATCCTATACGTCATCACTTCCTCAGAGACCTAGTGGAAGACAAAGTGGTTACCTTGGAACATGTTACCACTGAAAGACAACTGGCTGACATTTTTACTAAGGCTGTAGATGCAAATCAGTTTGAAAATTTAAAGGGAAAACTAGGTATTTGCATATATAAGGATTTGTAGCAATTAATGAATTTATGGAATGCTGCACTAAAGTACAGGATTATGATGATTTGTCTTGAAGGAGAATCTGCAAATATATTATGTGTGCAAGTTTATTTCTCTCTATGGTATTCAGGTGTTTATGGTAACCTGAACAAACTGCTCTGGCTGTGGTTTATTGGGAGCCTCCTGAAGGACTTCTATGCACAATGAGTCCTTTGTATGGTGCTGGAAAGCTGATGTCTCAAGTGAGATTGTAACATCATGATCGTTGATGGTTATATTTGGAAGATAATTGAGATTGTGCATGTGGTGTTGGATGCTCAAGCATTATTATAAGAGGTGTTTATGAATATGTGGATTAGAATGTGGAGATTTTGATCTTGTTTTTAGTAGTATGTTCTGCCAAAGCATGACTACTAATTTTGAAGACTTCACTAGTATCAACAACTACTAGTGATTGTAATTGTAGAGGTATTGTGTTCTGTTCAGAACATTTTTTTGAAGAGTTGTTCTTTCTTCTGCTGCAAGTATCTCTTGAAGGGATTGGATCTCAGCAAAGTCTTGAAGTAAGCTGAGAATTCATGGAGTGTGTGAGCAGTGTCACACCGGTCAGGGTACTTGGAGGTGTTCTCCAGGAGTGATAGTACAGTATGTGCATGTACTCAGCTAGTGTGTAAAGATCTGGTGCTCAAATGTTAATCTCCATCAAGAGCATTGGTTATCCATGACAGAGGGAGTACTTTTCTATGGATTTTGGTGCGTATATTATGAAGCTTGCGTGCTGATCAAGCTTGTGGAGATTGGTTGCCTCTGCAGTTTTTGGAAGAACTCTGTGAGGGTCTTTGTTAATGGGAGATGTCACACTTGTCTTGGTGTGCGTTATTAATTCTAAGTAAGAGGAGTTTACTTAGTGTTTAGTGGAAGCATTCCTGACTGGAAGGTTGAAGATGTGTTCTCCTTGAGCCATACAAGGAAGTATTATGGACGGTGCTGTCAGGAGGATGTGTAAAATGGAATGTGTGTCTTTCGCGGTGCCTATGCCTCTGATGTGAGAGTTGAAACAGTTCAGGGTTGCTTGGAGTTATCATCAAGGAACAAGGTTGTTTGTGTATGAGAGAATCTAGTTGTGTTTCTCTGTAGTGAGTATATGGGGAGTTTTGATTATGTGTGACAGAGGGAGTTGTGTACTTGTTTGAGGTGGTGCTGCATTGGTGCAACCTGTACACGGCTGGCTTGGTTCTTAGGCAGCTTGTGTTCTTGTACCTCTGGGGAGGTTGTGATGTCAGACAAGATGTCTTGACTTTGTGGTCTTGGAAGTATGGTTATGGTTCTGGATGTTCTAGCCTTGTGGGGCTGATGTTTGAACTAGTTTTTTTCATACTTCTTAGGATGGATATAGTCTGGGAGAATTTGTGTTGAACCTAGCTGAAAGAAGTAAGGTTTGTCCAATTATGGCTAAAAAGGGGGAGAGTTACTCTAGTTGAGGGGGAGAGTGTTTGAACAGCTGGTATGTTGGTTCTTGGTTTGAGGGGGAGTTTGCCCTATGCTGATGTGAAAGTGAGTTTATGCAGCTTGTTGTTTTTTGTTGCTACTTGTTAGTGAGTTTGCGCATCTTGTTGAAGAGGTGCTGCTAGGTGTTTTGAATATTTATCATTTTTTTTCTGCTGCTGGGTACCTCTGATGATGGCAGAGTTTGTTTTAGCCAAAATTAGCCAAAGGGGGAGATTGTTAGTTCTTGTGTTGGCTGGAATTTTGGTAAAACAAAGTTGAACAATGTTGATGTCATATGTCTGATGTCATAACATTGGTTCTTATCATTAGCTGTTGCAGGGTTGGAAGTTTTGTTTACTGATGTTATAGGTGATGTCTTGACATCACTATACCAGAACATCAGAACATCAGTTTGTGATGTTTTTAGGGCTGCGCGTGTTAGTGAGATTTGAGAAGATCTGTTAGAGTGATTGGATACAAATTTCTTGGAGAAGATATTGGCAATCAGATATGGAGCAGATCATGGAGCAAATCATGTAACTAACATTAGGGCTGATTTGAAAAGATTTAGGAGATCAAATCTACATTAATTTTTGAGTTTAAAAACAAATCAGATCAGAATCTTGGGAGTAGGTCCAAGCCCAAGTCAGAAGGGTATAAAAGCAGCCTCAACCCTTATTGGAAGACAACGAAGAAAGAGAGCTATAGACTGAGTGTCATTTGTGTCTTCGTGTGTGTTTTGTAAACCATTCTTGTGTGAATTGGTGTTACTATTTTGAGTTGTAATTGTTTTCACTCTAGAGCTTTTAAGCAAGAGTGTGTTGTCCTTGATCAAAGCTGTTAAGCAGAATCAAGTTGGGTGTTTAGTGTGTAATCATTGGATTGTATCACTGTGGTGAATTAGGGAGTGAGTGGTTTCTCATACCTAAGTGGTTTCTCAGGTAGAATTGTCGTTGGGTAGTGATTAAATTAGGTAGATGTCAACTGGGATTGTTGAGTCTGTAATTTGATACTACTGATAGTGATTTTCCTCCCTGGCTTGGTAGCCCCTAGACGTAGGTAGTTAAACCGAACTGGGTGAACAATTCTTTGTGTTATTTACTGTTGCTTTTACCTTGTTCATATAGCAGAGTGTGTTGTTGTGACATCACACTTAACATCGCACATCTGATACCAGAATTTCAGTATTGATCATCATCCATCAAGAAAAATCAAGAAAAGTGAGGTTTCTTGCAAAAGGGGCAACCTTGAGAAACCAAAATTTTTCTAAGTTATGGAACAAAAGTGGTTTTGTACCAACTTTGCAAGGTCATATCTCCTATACCACAAGGCCTTTTTCCCCCATTTAAAGCTCAAATGAAAGTCCATCTGACATACTTCAAATATGTCAACTACAAAGAGATTCCAAATCCTCATGGATTTTGAGTTATGGATTGATCAAAATCACAAAAAACATGAAAATGACCATTTCTCCAACACTTAGTGAAATTTTCAAAAAGTCAGAATCTGTCTTACTTTTTCCAAAATGTAGAGGCATTTTTCACTATGATCCAAGGGGATTCAGAAGCATTTGTGAACATCAAAGTTAAAGTATTTCATGAGGGCTTTCCAACAAGTACCAGAACATCTCCAAATTCAATTTGAGTAGAGAGTTCAACCCTTGGAACATGGCATCACAGACTGATTTTGTTCAAGGCAGATTATAGGCCATTTGCTCGATTTGGCCAAATCAGATAATTCCAAGCCTTGTCATCCATTTGGACACCTCAAGGGATAAAATCAAAGAGGAATGATCTGATCCACAAGCCTCCCAAGTCCAAGGAACTACATATAGCCAAAAGTGCCCTAAAAAGGCTAAAAAGCTCAAAGACTCCAATTTTGTTTCAAAGCATTCAATGGATACATCAAGGTGGCATGGACTAGAGCAAATCTAACTGAATGAGTCAAGATTCCACTATGAATCAAAGGACCATAGGCCTGTGCCCTAACCTCGAGTCAATGGCTAGAGGAGACTAAAGATGCCTTTTGCTACAATTGGCCAAGGGACTGTCCAAGCTGCCATTCACTATTGCTGCCAAAATAAACTTGACACACTATAAATAGAGCTCATTTGTGGTCAGTTTGAGTACACCAAAGCACTATAACACTTGATTCCTCAAAATCTATCTCATTAGGCCAAAATGTCTTCTTTTGCAAGTCATCTCTGAGTTTTTGAGTTAGAAAGCAATTCCACCACAACTCATGATCCAAACACTCACCCTTGATCTAAAACACCAAAATCAGAAAGTCAACCTCCAAAACCTCAAATTTTGACTTTTTCGCATTTTTCAAGCCATGTCTTGATTCAGTCACTTCCAAAACTAAACAAGTCCTCAAACACACTCCAAATATCATCCTCAAACTATCCCAATTGGTTCCCCTCATCTGGAACATCATTTGAGTGAGTTGCCATTTTGGTCACTTTTGCCACTTTTGCAAGAAATAGCCAGTTCTTGTCCCTGAGGTTTCCAGTTGGTTTTGATCATCCTAAAAGCTTTTAAGGGATCAATTAAGAGTGTCTAAAGCATTGGATTACTTCTGGCACAAGGATCTTGACAGATAGCACAAGGATCTTCAAGAGGTAAGCGCATCACAACTTGAACTCTCTAAATCATGCATTGCTTTGATGTCCACTGATTATGGACATCTCATACATATCATATATGTTGTGTTTGAACCAATTTGCCATGCTATTATTGTCTGTATAATGAGATAGCATAGAATATGCAAATCTAGGCCAATTTTGAAATCACTATCGGATTTTAAAATAGGGACACCTTTAGAAAAATCTTAAAGCACCATTGGATTCCTCATGAAATTATAGGCAGGATACACCTAAATTTTGTCCAAATCCATGAAGAAATGAGAAAGTTAGAGCCTTCATGCAAGAGGCAAAAATCAGGTCTTGCCTTGGGCAAGGGCCAGGCCAGGCCTAAAACCAAGGCCCCCGTATATGTTTATGGGGTGGTTTTGATACACGGATGTATCACCACCCCAGTGGTAGCGCGCATGTGTGTTTGGTTGGGAAGTCGTGGGTTCATGACCCACCCAGACCATTTTGCCATTTTTGCACATTTTGCTATTTTTCACATACTTTATGATTTTTATTAATTAATTCCAAAATTAATTTCTCTCTCAATTTTAATTATTTTTTATTGGCTCTTTTTTTCAAAATTCCCAAAAATATTAAAATATTTTATCCCAGAAAAATTTCACAAAAATATTATTTATTTCACATATTTGGTATTTTTGTAAAGAATTATTTTTTATTTGTTTTTTTAACATTTAAAAATATTTCTTTCTCTTGATTTTGCAAATTCAAATGATTTTCAAACCATTCTATGAATGAAACATGATTTTTCAAACATTAATCAAAGATCACAAATTGTTTTTCACACATGTTGATCATTTTAATTGAATTTTTATTCAATTAAAATATATTTTAAAATCAAATTAGGGTTTTTGATTATTACACACCCTCACATATAGGAAACCATTTTGGGCCTCAGTCATTGTATAAGTCCTGATACGATTTTAAAAATCTCGGCGCGATCGTCGCCTTTTAAACAAAAATCTTTTGGGACTCCCTTTTGTGTTGTAAGTCTCATCTTTCTTTTTTAAATAAACCTTTGGGCCTCTAATAGAGTGTAAGACCCAACCCTCTTTTGTACATAAATAATTTTAGGCCTCAGTCATTGTATAAGTCCCGATACGATTCTCAAAATAACGGTGTGATCGTTATTTTTTGTTGGGCCTCTCCTTGAATTATAGGCCCCGTCTCTTGTAAAAAAAATAAACTTTTGGGCCTCTAATAGAGTGTAAGACCTAATCCCTTTGTACAAAAAACCTTTTTTGGGCCTCAGTCATTGTATAAGTCCCGATACAATTTTCAGATCAACGGTACGACCACTGTTTTTCATCTGGGCCTCTCCTTGAGTATAAGCCCCAATCTTTTCAAAACAACTTTCCCTTTTGATTTAGGTTCAAATTCATAGTTGTTATCAAAACTTTCTTTAATTTCTTGAGCAACTAACCATACAGCTGTTACAGTGGAAGCTTGCTCACCTGTAAGTTTTAAATAGCTTTCTTTTACATACTTACACACACACACACACACATATATATATATATATATATATATATATATATATATATATATATATATGTATGTATGTATATATATATATATATTTGTTTATGTTGGAAGCTTACACACCTGTAAGTCCTCCTACTCTCTTTTACATACAGTATATAGTTCATCTGTATATATATGCTTGTATATATTTGCTTAGAAATTTCCCCAACAATTAGGTCTAAGATTAGATAAAGCTAGTGGTCACTCTTTCAACACATTCAAAACTAGTTTCCCATTGGAATTTTCATATACAATCTTGCCTCCACTTGGGCTTATACTATATGGAACTGAAATTATGGTACCAGATATGTGATGTTACGTGTGATGTCACAACAACACACTCTACAATGGACAATGTAAAACAACAGAAGAGTACACAAAGTATTGTTCACCCAGTTCAGTTAAACCACTTACTCTGGGGGCTACCAAGCCATGAAGGAATTTCACTATCAGTAGAATTAATTTACAGACTCAACAACCCAGTTGACAATCCACTAAACTTAATCTATACCTAATGAACTTTCTACCTAAGAGACCACTTAGGTATGAGACCACTACTCACTTCCTAAATCACTTCAGTGATATAATTCAAAGATCACACACTTTGAATAACACAACTTGATTCTGCTTCACAACTTTGATTAAGAACAACTCAAAACAACAACACCAATTCACACTAGAATGGTTTACAACACATACACGAAGACACAAACGACTCTCAGTCTTTAGCTCTCTTTCTTCGTTACTTTCTTCAAAGGATTGATGCGCTGTATATAGCTATTTGATCTGGTCTTGGACCTGCTACAATATCTGACCTGATTTGTTATTTAAAACTGAATCTTCAACAGATTTTCTCTCTCAAAATCTTCTTAAATCTTCAGCCTTTAAACACTCCTATAAATCTGCATCAAATCTGTTTGCAACAGAAAATATCTCCTCCAAGATATTCGTATCCAATAACTCTAACAGCTCTCCCAAAATTTCAGCTTATACGCTTACCCCTAAAAACATCTCAAACCTGATGTTTTAATGAACTGCATATCTGATGTCATGACATCGCATGTGACATCAGACTTCAAAACTTCAACAACTTAAACACCTAACATTATCCAATGTTAAGACTCAATGTTAAGACATCACCCATGTGACATCAACATTGAACAACTTTGTTTTACCAAAATTCTAGCCAATCCAAGAGCTAAAAATCTCCCCCTTTGGCTAATTTTGGCTAAAACAATCTCTGCAACATCAGAGACTACAGCAGCGAATTAAAAAGATTAAAAACTCCTAGCAGCATTCCTTCAAAACAACTCCTACTTTAAAATGCTGCACATACTCCATCAGCTCAGCAAAGGGTCAAGCTCCCCCTCAAAACCAGAATCATCCTACAGCTGCACACAGCTGCACAAACAAACTCCCCTCAACTTCTGCAGCACATCAGAAACAGATTCACAACCACACCTTGGCTTGGGTAACTTACAACCACACCTTGGCTTGGCTAACTCTCCCCTTTTTTAGCCATAATTGGACAAACACCTACTAACTACCAGTTAGTCCTAATCTAGCTCTCATTGTCAGTCTAAAGTCAGCATATAAGACAAGACAAATCATAGAACATAAAAAGTGCTTAAAAAGCCACAATATCCAAATTACATAATTCAGTGCAGAATCAAAACAACAAAGAAAAAAAAAGAACTATTGTCTAGCAGAAACAACAAAAGAACTAATCTTCATCAGAGCTAGGACCATCTTCACCATCCTCTTCATCTTCCTCAGAATTGACACCTTCAGCATTAACATCATCATTATCATCTTGTTCCAAGGACTGGAGCAGCTTCTCAATCTCATTCTTTCTAGTCATGCTGGTACTGATCACAACATCTAGATCCTTACACGCAGCCTTCAATCCTGCAAGTAAATCAGCCTTGGTACTTTTCTTCTTGTTCCCAGCATCTGATGTTGAGACAATGTCTGGAACATGACTCCCAACAAACAATTTTGGATGCAGAGATAAAGTAGACTCCCTCTTGCAAGCTGTGTCTAAACTTGTCAATATGCCAGGATGTTGTTTCAGAATTACCCTACAAATAAGAGATGAGAGTGCTATAGGCATTTTGATAGCATTAGTGGTGGCATGTTTCACAGTCTGTTCAAAAATATATGATCCATAGTCAAATTTCTTCTTAGTGCCCACAGCATAAATGAACCTTCCTAATCCCACAGCTGTTGTGGATTTATGATTAGTTGGCACCCAATTTGCAGCTCTAATTCTGTGCAAGATAGCATACTTAACACTAAGTTTGCTAGTTGGCAGTTTTTCTTTCAAGGGCCACACCTTAACTTGACCAGCAGTTATTTCCTTGCTGACATCATTATCAATGACTTCTAGCTCTGTAAACTCTTCTTCTTTTCTTCCTAGGTAATTGTTGATAACCTCAGGAGAGAATCCAATACATTTTCCTCTCACAAACACTTTCATGAAATCTCCACTTCTTTTGTCAGAGATATTTATAGGAATGTTAACCATGAATTCCTTAACTAGACTGTCATAACACTTGGAGAACCCACACACTGTCTTCATCAATCCAACAACCTTTATCACCTCTATGACTTCTTTAATTTCCATAGCCTTTTTGCCAATTTCTCTTTCAAGAGCAAGTCTTCTTTGACAAACAAATTTCCACATGGAAGCACTGCTTGCATAATGGAAAGAAATGTTGTCAACAGGAACATCAGGTATCTTGTCAGCAATTCTCTTCAAGATTGACTTTCTCACAGGAGTGATGTCTTGAACATCATCCTCAACATCATACTCTAATTCAGATTCTTCCACTAGCTTCCTCTTTCTGGGATTCACGTCAAATTTGCTCCATGTTTTTGTAGGACCAACAATAGAAGTCTTTTTCTTCTTTCCTTCAGCTGACTTCTTTGGAGAAGATTCCACATTCTTCCCTTTCCTTATTTTCAGTCTCTTGGCTAGACTAGGAACAGCATTCCCAATCACTTCATCATCAGACAGATCAACAAAATTCACCACATCTTCATTCTTCTTTCCACCAGGGCTAGTTTCAACATCTCTATCAGGTGATGTTCTGACATTTGTTTCAACATCAGCTTCCTCCTGAACACCTTCTTCTTCACCACCTACTTCAGCATCCTCAATAACAGACATAGCCAGTCTGTGAAGATTTGTATCAGCACTTTGCATGTCCTCCTTTTCAGCAGGCATCTGTCTAAGGGGAACAGAAATTCCGTTTACAGACAAACCCTTATCCAAAATTTTGGTGGCAATCTGATTAAGACTGCGATCAACATCAAACCTCTCTTCAACAGCTTGAGAGGTGGATGACCTAGATGCAGATTTATCGCTAAAAAGTACACTAGTGACTAGCCTCTTAGTTTCGTCATCATTAAATTTAGTTGCAGCCCTTTTGGGTTGAAGTTTGGAAGGTCTTGACTTACCAAAATCAGGAACCATCATGGAGATGAGTGCTATATTCAAAGCTTCTTCTGCAGAACACTCTTCTGTAGAAACCCTAGCTTTATCTCGCGATGAACTTTGTGAAGCATATTTCTTAGATGGAGATGATATATGTTTTGACATTGTTCCTGTGAAGCACTTGAGGATCAGGGAAGGATTGCTACTTTTGTTGATGGAGAAGGAGACGAACAGTCTAGGGGTATGGTTTTTGATGAAGCGTCTGATAGCTACAATAGGAAATGATGGCCTAAAGTATGGAGCCTGATTTTGTGGATCACTTAAACGCCCATCAATGAGTTTCTCCCTCCAAAATAACTTTCCTTTTAAATTTTTAAAAGAATTCACACCATAAGTTATTAACCCTAATTGACCTTTCACCATGTTCAGACTTTCACACTTAATGTTACAGTCTGATATCACAACATCAACCTTAACATCATTAGATGAGCAGACCTCTTAAGGTATCCATTTATAACAATTATCTCTGGATCTGACTCCTTTCATAACTACCTCATTTTCCTCAATAGTTATCAAACACTCATCTTTAGTGTAGCTGACCTTATATCCATTATCACAGAGTTGACTTATGCTAATCAAGTTAGCACTCAAACCTTTGACAAGAAGCACATTGTCAAGATCAGGTCCATCATGACACTTCACTTTTCCAACACCTTTTACCACCACTTTCTCTCCATTTCCAAAAGTAACATCAATTGAGGAGCGAGAATTGACATCCACCAATAGGTTTTTGAATCCAGTCATGTGCTTTGAACAGCCACTGTCAAAGTACCATTCATCCTTAGCACATTGTCTATCTGAAATGTGAGCCAACAGACATGTAACCTCAGCCTTAGGAACCCACTGTTTAACAACCTTGAGCCTGTTATCCTTCTGTCTAGGTTGAGGGATAGACTTGGTATAGCCATGAAGCTTGAAGCAAGAAAATTGCATATGGCCAAATCTTCCACAATAGAAGCACCTTACTCTTTCTTCTCTGAAGTTGTTAAACTTCCTGCCACCTTGATGATGAAACTGCTGTGGCTGCCATCCATAGTACTGGTGTTGTTTTCTTCCCTAGTTTGTCTGTCTCCTGTAGTGAGGATTATGTCTCTTAGGCTGTCTTCTATGGTGATGTGGCTTCCTTCTTCCATAATAATGAGGCACAACATTATTATATTCAAAGCCATACATGTTCCCCTGATGTTGAGACATCCGATGGAACATGTTGAACCTAGGAGCCTGCATGCTCCTATGGTATTGAGGAGGCATATACTGCCTAGCTCCATAAGTATGTACCTTCCCTTGATGAGGACCATGAGCATACCTTTTCCCAACATTTTGTTGGTGAGCAACCTGCTTGGGTTTAGGATTATGTCTCTTTTTGTTATGTTGAGACATTGGTTGAGACAATGTCCTTTTTGGTTCCTGAAGTACTAGCTTCAACAGAAACCTTCTCCTCAACAAATCCTAAGCCAGATTTGTCTCCTGCTACTTTTTATGCCTGAAGGATCTTATCAAGAGTATCAGATCCACTGTTCAACATTCTAACAGATTTTGTCATTTGATCAAGTTGAGATTTAACCAACAAGACTTCATTTTCAAGGTCAGCTTTGACAGTCTCAAGCTGAACAATTTGTTTCTTTTGTTTCTCACTTTCTTGACATACCTCTGCACTCTTCAGGCATAACTCTTGATAGGAGGTTGCTAACTCCTCAAAAGTCAGTTCCCCATCACTTGATTCTCCATCAGACACATATGTCCCTGTCAAAGCTCTGACATGCTTGGCTGACTCTTCTTCACTTTCACTGTCAGTATCAGACCAGGAAACTATCATGCCCTTCTTCTGCTTCTTAAGGAATGTAGGACATTCTTTCTTGACATGTCCATATCCTTACACTCAAAGCATTGAATCCCTTTGTCTTGAGCAGTCTTCTCTTCATCCTTCTCTTTTGACTTGCTGATGTCAGAGGAGATGTTCTTAACATTAGGTTTATAGTTCTTATTCATCCTCTTGAAAACCTTGTTAAACTATCTTCCCAACATAGCAATGGCCTGAGACAGATCCTTCTGAGATTCAGCACCATTCCCTTTCTTCTCTTCTTGAGTATTAGATACCAAGGCAATACTCTTGGTCTTCTTTTCAGGTTCCTCTTCATTCAACCCTAACTCAAAGGTTTGAAGAGATCCAATTAGCTCATCAACTCTCATTTTGCTGATGTCTTGAGCTTCTTCAATTGCAGTCACCTTCATCTTATACCTCTTGGGAAGGGACCTAAGGATTTCCCTCACCAGCTTTTCTTCAGTCATCTTTTCTCCAAGAGCACTAAAGGCATTAGACAGCTCAAGAATACTCATATGAAAGTCATGAATAGTTTCATCTTCCTTCAACTTTAGACTTTTAAACTTTGATGTCAAAAGTTGAAGTCTTGACATCTTAACCTTTAAAGTTCCTTCATGAGTAGTCTTCAAGATGTCCCAAGCTTCCTTAGCAACTTCACAGGTATTGATCAACCTGAATATGTTCTTATCAACTCCATTAAAAATAGCATTTAAAGCTTTGGAATTACCAAGGGCAAGCTCATCTTCTTCCTTGGTCCATTCTTCTTCAGGTTTCAGTTTTGAGCTGCCTTCTTTTTCTTTCCCAGCATTATCTTTCTCAACAACAACAGGTGCTTTCCATTCTTTTATGATAGCCTTCCAAGCCCTGCTGTCCAAGGATTTCAAAAAGGTAATCATCCTTGGTTTCCAATAATCATAATTAGAGCCATCCAAAATAGGGGGTCTATTCACAAATCCACCAACTTCCTTGTCCATCTTTACCAGAAAGTATAAGCCCTAGATCTCACCCAGATGCAGAGCAGGATGCCTGCTCTGATACCAATTGAAATTCTGGTACCAGATATGTGATGTTACGTGTGATGTCACAACAACACACTCTGCAATGGACAATGTAAAACAACAGAAGAGTACACAAAGTATTGTTCACCCAGTTCAGTTAAACCACTTACTCTGGGGGCTACCAAGCCAGGAAGGAATTTCACTATCAGTAGAATTAATTTACAGACACAACAACCCAGTTGACAATCCACTAAACTTAATCTCTACCTAATGAACTGTCTACCTAAGAGACCACTTAGGTATGAGACCACTACTCACTTCCTAAATCACTTCAGTGATATAATTCAAAGATCACACACTTTGAATAACACAACTTGATTCTGCTTCATAGCTTTGATCAAGAACAACTCAAAACAACAACACCAATTCACACTAGAATGGTTTACAACACATACACGAAGACACAAATGACTCTCAGTCTTTAGCTCTCTTTCTTCGTTACTTTCTTCAAAGGATTGATGCACTTTATATAGCTATTTGATCTGGTCTTGGACCTGCTACAATATCTGACCTGATTTGTTATTTAAAACTAAATCTTCAACAGATTTTCTCTCTCAAAATCTTCTTAAATCTTCAGCCTTTAAACACTCCTACAAATCTGTATCAAATCTGTTTGCAACAAAAAATATCTCTTCCAAGATATTCGTATCCAATAACTCTAACAGCTCTCCCAAAATTCCAGCTAATACGCTTACCCCTAAAAACATCTCAAACCTGATGTTTTAATGAACTGCATATCTGATGTCATGACATCGCATGTGATATCAGACTTCAAAACTTCAACAACTTAAACACCTAACATTATCCAATGTTAAGACTCAATGTTAAGACATCACCCATGTGACATCAACATTGAACAACTTTGTTTTACCAAAATTCTAGCCAATCCAAGAGCTAACAGGGACAAAGAGAAAGGCATTATTCCCGGTGAAACTTTCTCAGACTGTCACTATTAGAAAACCGTCAAAGAAATTCATTTCCCCGGAGTGGATTAATTCCCGGTGAAACTTCTCTTGAATTTCTTCAAACCCTAGAACTGTTCACTATAGAAAGGATTAATTCTCGGTGAAACCTTTCTTGAACTTTTCTTAGGTTTGGACCCACAAGCTTCCTAAAAGCATTCCCGCCTCCTCTTGGGCTTTGTACAAGGACCCTCAGGCTTCTTAGAAGTTCTCGTGCCTTCTCTTGGGCTTAGTGCAAGTACCCTAAAGACCTCTTAAAGGTATAGGACAAAACTTAGTCATCCTTTGTTAGAGCAGTCTTTCCAAAGAGTCAAAACATCAGACTAGTTATAGGGTTGATTCTCATCCCTTAAAACATCAGCCTCCTCTTGGGCATCATACAAGGATAAGCCTTCTCACAGTAGACTTAGACAGTCTCATCCCCTTTTTGGATCTCAAGAAACCCTCAAGTTTCTGAAAAGAACAGGTTTAACCCTGATCATCTCACCAATTACCAATAGAGTTAAAACTTCTCACTTTATTTTTCCCCCAGCTAGGGTCAAATCACTATCAATAAACCTTTATCAGAACCTCAAGGCATCTGATACTTCAACTCTTCTGTAATCCTCAACAAGAGTTGATCCCCCATTTTGGACATGTCTCTAGATCTCAATAATCCTCAGTAAAAACTAGCCTCCTCTTAGGCTTTGTATAAGGATCTTAAAACACTCTCTTGTTGAGTCAATCAATTTTTTAGCCTCAATCTTGGGCTTTGTACAAGACAGATCCAAACACTCTCTTGTTGAGTCAATCACAACTAGCCTCCTCTTAGGCTTTGTATAAGGATCTTAAAACACTCTCTTGTTGAGTCAATCTCTTTTAGCCTCAATCTTGGGCTTTGTGCAAGACAGATAAAAACACTATCTTGTTGAGTCAATCACGACTAGCCTCCTCTTAGGATTTGTATAAGGATCTTAAAACACTCTCTTGTTGAGTCAATCACTTTTAGCCTCAATCTTGGGCTTTGTACAAGACAGATAAAAACACTCTCTTGTTGAGTCAATCACAACCAGCCTCCTCTTAGGCTTTGTATAAGGATATTTCAACACTCTCTTGTTGAGTCAATCCTCTTTTTTAGCCTCAATCTTGGGCTTTGTACAAAATAGATAAAAACATTCTCTTGTTGAGTCAATCATTTTCAGCCTCCTCTTAGGCTTTGTATAATGATCCTTCTTTTCCTCAGCAAAAGTCAGCCTCAATCTTGGGCTTTGTATAAGACACCCACATAAAAACTCTCTTGTTGAGTTAGTCAAATATCTTTCAGCCTCAATCTTGGGCTTTGTACAAGACACCATATAGAATCTCCTTAAGCAGATTCGATCCTCTTTTCAGCCTCAATCTTGGGCTTTGTACAAGATAAATCACACTCTCCAGCTGAGTCAGTTAACTTCTTCAACCTCAATCTTGGGCTTCGTACAAGACAGATAAAACCTCTCACCAGTAGAGTCAGTTTCCCCTTTTAGCCTCAATCTTGGGCTTTGTACAAGGCACATACAAACATTCCCCAGGGGAGACAAAAATATTTTTAGCCTCAATCTTGGCCTTTGTACAAGACAGACAAAATATTTCCCCGGAAAAGGTAACTTCCAGCCTCCTCTTAGGCTTTGTATAATAATATCCCCCAAAAGAGTTAGTCTCTTTTTTAGCCTCAATCTTTGGCTTTGTACAAGACAGATAAACACTCTCTTATTGAGTCAGTCTTTTCCAGCCTCCTCTTAAGCTTTGTATAATAACCTCCCCAGTGGAGTCAATCAATATCTTAACTTCAACCTTGGGCTTTGATCAAGGCACACCAAAACAAATCAAACATCCCCTCAGAGGAAATCAAAATCTCTCTGTAGGAAGACATTTCTCTGTATATCACACATCAAACAGAAAATCAAAACAAACCCTAATCCCAGATAACTACTGTAAGTGGCGCACTTGTTGATTCAAAAATCCAAGCTGTAGTCCTTCTTTATCCTGGTAAATCCCTTCTTTCATTTAATTGCTGTAAGTGGCAAGCCTCGGAGTTATTTACATTCAAGCCAATGTCCCTCTCTTAACATGAAAGATTCCTAAGGAAAAATGGCATTGCTCAACACTGAGTTAAAGTTCCCCCCTTCAGGATAAATCCCTCATAAAGGAAATTATGGCATTACTGGATTCACATATTCCAGTTAAAGTAATTCTCCTTTATAATCAGTCACCCAACATTTATGATAAACAGACAAGATGTCTCCCTTTAGAGATGACAAATTCCCTCTTAGTCAAACCTTTAGCTTCAATCTTGGGC
This sequence comes from Lathyrus tuberosus, assembly GCA_022829125.1. Taxonomy (NCBI): domain Eukaryota; kingdom Viridiplantae; phylum Streptophyta; class Magnoliopsida; order Fabales; family Fabaceae; genus Lathyrus; species Lathyrus tuberosus. The sequence goes on along the minus strand of JALAZF010000122.1, from coordinate 814,010 downwards.
TTTAAACAAGACATAAATACTCAATCTTTTAGCTTAAATCTTGGGCTTTGAACAAGACACCAAACATATTTTCCTCCCATAGAATAGGAGGAACTACAATTGCTCTGATTTCCCTGTTTTCTTTTACGGGAATACATAGGCATAAGATTGTGAAATCTTAGCGAGCATACCAATAAAAAACTTTAGGTCCAGTACCTTCATACCAATAAAAAACTTTAGGTCCAGTACCTTCATACAAATAAAAAATCTTAGGTCCAGTACCTTACCAAAAACATCGAAAAACCCGAAATAAACAAAAACTCTCTCTCAACACTCCCAATGGAGAAGCTTTCCCAACCCATGACAGACAAACACCAGTAAGTAGAAAACAATGTAGAAATTGCTAACAACCTGTGGATAACCACATATAGGATGGGTAATTGACAACTCCCCATTGTATAACCTGACCTCGGACCCCCTAATCTCTTAAGCATTTGTTCAGTTAAACATTTGCGTGCAATGTTAGTTTTAAATAGCTTCCCTTTCCTTTCCAGCTTCATAGGATAAATAAGAAATCAGAAAGTAGCACCCAATCCCTACCATTGCGATGATGGAAAACCCATGGCGATAAGGTGGTCGCGTCATCGACAAAAATCACATGCTATAGGAAAATGGTGACTCTGCTGGGGACCGTCTTATTAGGATCTGTCTTTTACTAGGATTAGAATTCCTAAGAGGTCTAGGTTGTTAGAAATTTTTCTACCTACTATATACTATATATAGTGTTTTTCCTACTTGATATCCATGTTTATTTTTCTGTCAATGGGAATGCGATTAATACGCATGTGGAAAGTTTGAGAGAACCCTAAGATAAGGGATGGCATAGACGGGGAAACTTGCAGGGAGTGAATCCCAAACAAGTGAACCTGGTAGACCATCAAATCAGGCGAGGGCCCGTGTAGATACTATGTTGAACGACCGATCGTCGTGAAAACAGACGCTATCTCAGTGCGGCACCCGTGACCCTGAGGACTTAGTAGACATTAACCATATGACCACTTGGTAGTACGGTGACTATCGGAAATAGTTGATACGCGATACTACAATCAATTGAGATTACCCTGGGATGCTACAGCTCGCTCAGGTGAACCAGTTTGCTGTTGATATCCTAGGGGGTCAATGATTTTGAGAACCTTTAACCCGTTCTACAGGTACAAAAATTGACCAGAATACAACCTTTGGGGATGGGTAGAGCCATGACTCCATGCTCGTGACGTTGAACCCTTGAACCCATGTTTTTTCAATGTTTTTGTGTGTTGCATTCATGCATTCATTTAAAAAACTCTTAAACAAAGAAAAATATTCTCTTTTCTCTGCTCTTCTTTTTTCAAAAATAAACTAAAATAGTAATTGTAAACATCAGAAAGATTGCGTTATGGATTTCGGTAGAAGAAAAACGCACAAGTAAACCTTCAAGGCTCCAAAACTAGAGGATTTAAGGAGGTTGGCAAGGATGATTATCAACCCTGATGCTTTCAGAGCTAAGCACGGAGGATTACTGTCTCTGTTAAGGGTCCACGTAGTTGAAGGAATCTTGTCTACATTAATTCAGTTTTATGATCCGGTTTATCACAGTTTCATATTCCCAGATTATCAACTAGCACCAACACTGGAAGAGTACTCTCATTTACTTGATTTACCTATCATTGACCAAGCTCCATTTTCTGGACTGGAAGAAATTCTAAAGGATCAAACAATTGCTAGAGCTATCTATTTGGACGAGTCAGAAGTCAGGACTCACATGACCACTAAAGAAGGAATCTAGGGTTTACTAGCTAAATTCCTGACAGAGAAAGCTCTATACTTTGCCAGTATAGGAAACATAACTGCTTTCAAATATATCTTTGTTCTACTTACATACGGGTTATTCCTCTTTCCCAACATCGATAACTTTGTCGATACCAATGCCATTAAGATATTTCTGATTGGAAACCCCGTACCAACCTTGCTCGCAGATGCTTATCATTCCTACACTTGAGGAATTTGTACAGCAGAGGAATGATCACATGCTGTGTACCCTTACTCTACAAATGGTTCATTTCCCATTTACCCAAGTCTGCTGCATTTTGGGATCACAAGAGTACTCTACGTTGGTCACAAAGAATTATGTCCCTTACCAACTCGGACATAGATTAGTACAATAGGATTTATTAGGGGATGAAGATCATCGACAAATGTGGAAACTTCCCTAATGTACCCCTCATAGGAACTGAAGGAGGAATCAACTATCATCCAATTTTAGTTCACCATCAACTCGGATACCCGATGAAGCATATCCCGCATAATGTTCATCTAGAAGGTATTTTCTTCAAGGAAAGGGAAAATGACAAGGCACTAAAGAAGGAAATAGTGCATGCCTGGCAACATGTTCACAAGAAAGGAAGATAGTCTCTAGGAAGACCAGACCGTATCTCCGTGGAACCTTATCTCCACTGGGTACAAACTAGAGCCCTCAAGCTGAGAATGCCTTACCCTCGTCAAGAAGTTCTTCCATTAAAGGAATCCGTCCTTTATTTTATGTTTGATACGAAAAAACTCCAGGTCGCTCTCAACAAAGTTCAACGGGAGAAAAGATCTTGGAAAAACAAGTACCGAATCCTCAATGTGGAGTGCACCAAAATTTAGGAACTATTAAAAGAAAAGGATGCTCTGATTGAGATTCTAGAACAACATGCTATGGAAGATCAAAGGAACTTGCTCACTCCTTTCACTTGGCAAAAGATTGATAACCCGACAATGGCTGAAGAACCCCGATCAAAGAAAAGGAAAATACCAGAACCAGCATCTGAGATCTCCTCAGAGAGGACTCAGGATCCCTGAGCTTAGACATTTTCCTTACAGCACTTTGTAAAATACTGTATTTTCCCTTTCTGCAATCTTTCAAATTCAATAAAAAAAGGGGGTCTCTCCACTGTATGATATTTGCAATCTGTTTGTTGAAGTTTCTATTTGATTAAAGCGAAAAAAAAAACAAAAAAAACATATATATATATATATATCATTGCATATCATTCATCATTCTCACATAACGCGTTCTTCTTATCTTCGAGTCTCACGTATGTGTCATGATTCTAGAGTCAAACTGTCTCATTTGTACAATACTCGGGCCAATCGACAAAAGAAAATGGACGATCTCGAGGAAGAGAACCGAGAGCTGAGAGAAGAAGTCAACGCTCTAAAGGAAAGTTTAGAAAAACTTCACAATGACATGCAATCCCTGGCAACAGCTCAGAGACAACAACAAAGGACTGTGATCTCAGAGATCACATCTACGCCCATAGTGGAGACATATGATCCTCGGTACAACATGCCTAAAGGTCGCCCCTGGGGCATGCCTTTCAACTTTGTCCCTGAGGGATACATCCCGCCGGTCACTGAAGACCCAGAAACTGCAGCAGGAACCGCTAGGCCTGAAGGTTACAAACTTCGGGAAAGCGAAGACGCAAGAGTTATGACGGCAACTCCTAAAGGTTACAAACTTCGGGGCATGGAAGCACCAAGAGTCACCGCCATAATGACTATACCACAACCAGTGGTACACACTGTCCTAGAAGGACATATTCCACAAGTAATTTTTGGTGGAAACGAAGACATGTACGAAAGGATGAATGAGTTCCAAGAACAATTCTTGGAGATGCAGAAGGAACTACATGCCATTCGCGGTCAGGATTTATTCGGGAAGGCGCCGCAGACCTTTGTCTGGTCCCTAATGTGAAAATACCGCACAAATTCAAGGTGCCTGACTTTGAAAAAAACAAGGGAAACCCTTGCCCTCAAAGTCATTTGGTGATGTACGCTCGAAAGATGCCAACTCAGACAGAAAATCAACAGCTACTGATCCATTATTTCCAAGACAGTTTAATCGGTGCCGAACTCAAATGGTACATGGGTTTAAACCACACCAAGATCAATAATTTCAGATATCTTAGGGCAGCCTTCGTCCAGCAGATAAATATAATTTGGACATGACACCAGACAGAGATCAACTCAGAGCAATGTCGTAGAAGGACAAATTAACTTTTAAGGAATATGCTCAGAGATGGCGTGAAATTGCCGCTCAGACCTGTCCCCCTCTTGAGGAAAAAGAGATGACCAAGATCTTTTTGAAAACCTTAAGTTCATTTTACTATGACCGAATGGTCGCCAGTGCGCCCAGCGACTTCACTGAAATGGTAAACATGGGGGTACGCCTTGAAGAAGCAGTACGAGAAAGTCAATTAGTCAAAGATGCAGAGCCATCTAGTAGTACAAAAATATACGGTAGTGCTTTTCCAAAGAAAAAAGAGCAAGATATTGGTAATATCTCTCTCGGAAAGCAAAGGCGAAGGTATCAACCAGTAGCGGCGGTAACTCCCGCTATCAACCCTGCGCCGACTCCGACTTATCAACAACAATATCCGCAAAGGACACAATAGCCTCTTCAACAGGCTCGTCCACAGTACAACGGCAACAATCGTGCGACACGACCATCAGGGTTCGACCCTATACCAATGTTGTATGTAGAACTATTTCCACTTCTACTGGCCAAGGGGCACGTCCAAACCAGGTCTCCTCTTACAGTACCGAAAAATCTTCCTTTTTGGTTCAAAGCAGATCAAACTTGCCCTTACCATCAAAGAGGACAGGGGCACAACATTAAGAATTATATCAGTTTCAAGTACGATGTGCAAAAGCTTGTCAGGAACGGGGTCCTATCTTTCAAAGATATTAATCCGAATGTTCAGACGAACCCGTTGCCACAACACGAAAAGACTACCATAAATTTAATAGAAGAAGAATTTAGCCGCAGTTATTAAATTCATGATGTACTCCTATTAGGAACCAATCTGGTCAGGATACATTGTAGACAGAGCGGGTACGGTCATTTACCACCTCACAATTATCACCAGTGTGATATCTACTTAAAGAATAATCAGGGATGTTTCGTAGTGTAATCAGCTCTACAAGAACAAATGGATCTCAAATGGATCCAAGATCACCGAATCCGTGAGGTCAACATGGCCCATGCACATCCCAACATTGTTCAGAACCACAACATTCTTGTAATGAACGTCAACTTAGTGGCGATGCATTCAAAGAAAAGTCAATATCATAATCTGCCACGATACGATTACAATACATGTCCGATCTGTTCAATAAGCAATCAGGGATGCTCTTTTGTACAAGAGGCCCTCCAACGTCAGATGGATCTCGGATGGATCCAGGACTATCAGGAGAGAAGTAACCATCAAGTCAATATGATTCAGATCTTTGACATACGCTTGATGAATACCAGTCTGGTAGAACTACATTCTAAGCAAGTCAGGCTCGGCTTTCTGGCTTCACATGATTATCTAGACTATAAAGAGTGTCATGAAGACGACCAAGGATGTCCACTTGTCCAAAGAACACTTCAACACTTGTTGGACCACTGGTGGCTTCCAATCTACTTGGATAAAGCTACACAACATATCAGTATGACTGACGAGAATCCTGATAGACATCAAAGTCAGGATGTCCGCTCGATAGAAACAAATCTAGTAAAATTACATTGTATACAAAGCAGGCGAGGCTGGGTGCCATCCCACAATTATGAGCGCTGTAGAGTTTGTTCAGAGAATAACCAAGGATGCTACCTTGTTCGAACGACTCTTCAAAATCAATTGGATCGAAAAGAAATTTGACCGTGTTCAAGTTCTGGGTCGATCAATGTGATACCAGACTATCTCCTTAATCAAAGCAAAGACATTGTCATAATCTCCGATCATGAGAGAACCAAATACGTTTGCGCTATAATCCCTCTACTCGATGAATCAAGAATTCCTCTGGACAATAGAAAAGTTCCCAACCAGAAGCTGATTGAGGTCGCCTATAACGGTCAAAGGAATCAAAAAGCTCCTGTGGTTATCTTCCTGCCAGGTCCAATATCGTACAAATCAGATAAGGCTATCCCTTACAAATACGGTGCAACAACAATCGAAAATGGAAAGGAAACTCCATTACTCTCCGTCATAAACATTACCAACATCAGTCGAGTCACACGGAGCGGTCAGATCTTCAACAGAGGAGTTCGAGAACCCACCAAGGATAAGGAACCTCAAACAGAAGTTCCAAATCAACTAGTCGGGCAATCCAGTAATCCCGACCTTTTAAAGAACAACAATGAGATGCTGAAGCTCATCCCGAAAAGCGAGTACAACATTGTAGACCAACTGTTGCAAACTTCTTCGAGAATCTCTGTACTATCTCTCCTGCTCAGTTCCGAAGCTCACAGGAAGCTCTGCAAAACGTTTTGGAGCAAGCTTTCGTAGAACAAGATGTGACGGTAAGGCAGTTTGACAGCATCATTTCCAATATCACTTCCTGCAACAATTTAGGATTCAGTGATGAAGAACTGCCGGAAGAAGGCAAAAATCACAATATGGCGCCTAACATTACAATCAACTGCCAGGACGATGCTCTAGCCAGCGTACTGGTAGATACAAGATCATCTCTGAATGTTATGCCAAAATCCACTCTAATACGATTATCATTTCAAGGAATCCCGATGAGAGGCAGCGAGGTCATCGTCAAAGCCTTTGATGGATCCAAAAAAACAGTTATCGGCGAAGTTGATCTTCCCATAACTATTGGTCCTCACACTTTCCAAGTCACTTTCCAGGTCATGGACATCCGGGCAGCATACAACTGTTTATTAGAAAGACCTTGGATACACGAGGCTGGGGCAGTCACTTTGACACTTCACCAGAAGCTGAAGTTCGTCAAGAAGGACAAGCTAGTCACAGTCTGTGGAGAGCAGTCCTTAATCGTGAGCAACTTATCATCATTTTCCTGTGTAGAACCAGAGGAAGTTGTTGGAACTCAATTCCAAGCACTCTCAGTGAGCAATGAGAGTCGATCATAAAGAGGGACATCGATTTCCTCCTACAAAAACGCTCTCGAAGTGATCAAGAGCAATGACATAAAGGGATGGGGACAACTTGCAATTCCTAAGGATAACAAGACAAAGAAAGGTCTTGGTTTCTCCTCAGCCTATACCCAGACTGCCAAGAAAGATGAAAATTTTCATCCCATTCAGGTCTTCTTCCACAGTGGAGGCTTTCTCCACCCAGTGTCTCAAGAAGTACACATCATCAATGAGGGTGACCCCTCCGATACAGATGAAGAGTGGAAGTCCTATCTCAACGAGGACGGTTATATGTCTCAGGAAGAAACGTACATGCCATTCTGTTTTCCCAAACTGAGTTTGAGATATATACTAAGATCAGATGTCAAGATGATGTATAGAGATTGTGATCTTGAGGGATGCCATGCTCCACCCAACTCATTAGAGGAGGACACTCTGATGAAAGACAACTTCGACTATGACTATTATGACCCACTGGATGGCTTGCCTATCTGGCAGCCGAACCCAGAAGACTTGGGGAAAAAGAGTCAACCAAACGATGCCTATCAGCTAAGGAATATTGAAAAGAATACATGCGTCCCCATCAAGTCATGGGATCATTACTCAGAATATTCATAAAATATCCAGCACAACGATGAATCTGCAAAGATTGCAGGACAAGAGTTCATCAACTATGTTTTTCCTGAGGTTAACTTCATCGTGAAAGATGACTCTTCCAGTCCCACAGAAGTATGGGACACCTTAGGACAGCCAAGTGGCAAGTACGTCTTCCTGGTCAAGTACACTGCTCCTGAAAGCTCTTGTATTAGGCTCGAAGACATCCAGCCAACTGGATGGGGAGATCCGCCTGAGAGTGAAAACACTATGCAAGATACGATAGAAGAGTTCGTTTAAGACAACTCTGCATGGGAGGAAGATTCCAACGATTCTGCTCTGCCAGAAATCAGTGTCATTTTTGAGGACAAACCAGTAAAGAAGGTGCCAGACTTTGTAATTCACCGAGGAGTTTGTCGCCAATGGGTTGCTGTCGATGTCCCGAAAATCGTCCATAAGTCTAAGTAATTGTCATCTTTGTTTTAACTTTTCACCCTGCCCAGGTGAAACAAATGTTTTTATAGGACTCATTTTTCTGTAAATGTCCCTCTTCGCTTCGCCCAAAGCGACAAAGTTTTGTTTTATAGGGCTGTAGTTTCAAGAATCGACAAAATCATAAATAAACAATGTCATTCTGTAATTTCCGCAGTTATTGTTGTTTTCCCTTTTCTTTTTCAGAAAATGGTAATCCTAAAACAACCCAAAAATAAATAAAAACAAGCATTTTTCAGAAAATACACCGCACACACTCTTGCATTCTCTCTATCTCTTCTAAAAAATAAATCATCACGTCATGCAGATTGCTTGTTTTTAACACCATTGAAACACACGATCCAATGCCTTCTCCCAACTTTGAATTCCCGGTATTTGAGGCTGAAGAAGAAGAGGACGAAGAAATTCTAGAAGAGATCTCCTGATTACTCAGACAAGAGGAAAGGTCTATTGAACCTCACAAAGAGCCATTGGAAACGGTCAACTTGGGTTCAGAAGAATAGAGGAAAGAAGTCAAGATTGGGGCACTGCTCAGTCCGACTGTCAGAAAAGGCTTGATAGAACTTCTCAAAGAGTTTCCTGATGTGTTTGCTTGGTCCTATCAAGACATGCCAGGGTTGGACACCAGCATCGTGGAGCATCATTTACCGTTAATATCAGAATGTCTGCCGATGAAACAAAGGCTGAGACGAAATCACTCAGATATGGCTATCAAAATCATGGAGGAACTGCAGAAACAAATCAACGCAGGTTTCCTTGCCACCTCAGAATATCCTCAATGGCTAGCCAACATAGTGCCAGTTCTGAAAAAGGACGGAAAAGTCAGAATGTGCGTGGACTATAGAGATCTGAACAAAGCCAGTCCAAAGGATGATTTTCCCTTACCGCACATAGACATGCTTGTAGACAGTACATCAAAGTTCAAAGTCTTCTCTTCATGGATGGATTCTCGGGCTATAATCAAATAAAAAATGGCGCCAGAAGATATGGAGATAACTTCATTCATCACCCCATGGGGAACCTTTTGTTACAAGTTAATGCCGTTCGGTTTGAAGAACATTGGGGCAACCTATCAAAGGCCCATGACAACTATGTTTCATGACATGATACACAAAGAAATCAAAGTGTACGTCGATGATATGATTGCCAAATCTAAAACAGAAGAGGAGCATGTGACCCACTTATCAAAGTTATTCGAGCGTCTGAGGAAGTACAAACTCCGCTTGAATCCCAATAAATACACGTTTGGTGTTCACTCAGGAAAACTCTTAGGGTTTGTTGTCAACCAAAAAGGAATCGAGGTTGATCCTGACAAGGTCAAGGCCATTCAGGAAATGCCTTCACCAAAGACTAAAAAACAAGTCAGAGGATTTTTGGGACGTCTGAATTACATCTCAAGGTTTATATCCCTCATGACTGCGACACGCGCGCCGATCTTCAAACTACTAAAAAAGAATAAAAAATGTCTATGCATAGAAGACTGCCAAACAGCCTTCGACAGTATCAAAGAATATCTGTTGAATCCATCAATCCTGTCACCACCAGTGGAAGGAAGACCACTGATTATTTACCTAACAGTCTTGGAAGACTCTATGGGTTGTGTGTTTGGCCAACAAGACGAAACCAAAAGAAAAGAGTCTGCCATCTACTATTTGAGCAAGAAATTTACCGACTGTGAAACTCGGTACACTATGCTCGAGAAAACTTGCTGCGCTCTGGCTTGGGCAGCCAAACGTCTTTTCCACTACATGATTTGTCACACTACTTGGTTAATCTCTGAAATGGATCCAATCAAGTACGTCTTTGAAAAACCTGCTCTCACGGGAAGGATCGCCCGTTGGAAGATGTTGTTATCAGAATACGACATAGAGTACCATGCTCAGAAAGCAGTCAAAAGGAAGTATTTTAGCCGATTATTTCGGTCATCAACCGATTGACGATCAGGAATCATTTGGATTTGACTTCCCAGACGAAGATGTCATGTACTTGAAAATGAAATATTGCGATGAATCGCTACCCAGTGAAGGGCCGAAACCAGGTTCCCAATGGGGACTAATATTTGACGGAGCAGTCAACAATTATGGAAACGAAATTGGGGCAATCATCATAACACCTCAGGGTACCCATATTCCTTTCACAGCCCGACATACGTTCAAGTGCACAAACAACGAGGCCGAATACGAAGCTTGTATCATGGGTCTCGAAGAAGCGATCGACTTAAGGATCAAGAACTTGGATGTGTATGGAGACTCAGCCCTGGTTATCAATCAGATTAAAGGAGATTAGAACACATACTAATCGGGACTGATTCCTTACAAAGATTACACGAGAAGGTTGTTACCAGTCTTTAACAGAATCGAGTTTCATCATATCCTTCGTGAAGAGAATCACATGTCTGAGGCACTGGCCACTCTCTCTTCCATGATTGATGCTAATCATAGGAACGACGTACCTAAGATCGACATAATGCGCCTTGAGAGACCTGCTCACATCTTCACGATTGAAGTAGTCATAGACGACAAACCTTGGTATCACGATATCAAATGCTTCCTTCAGAAACAATAATACCCGCCTGGGGCATCAAGAAAAGACAGGAAAACCATCAGAAGATTGGCAGACAACTTTTTCCTAAGCAGTGATACACTCTATAAGAGAAACTTTGACATGGTCTTGCTCTGATGCGTAGACCGACTAGAATCAAACATGCTGATGAAAGAAATTCATGAAGGATCCTTTGGCACTCATGCCTACGGACACACAATGGTGAGAAAAATTATGAGAGCAGGGTATTATTGGCTGACAATGGAATCTGATTGCTACAAGTACATGAGGAAGTGTCACAAGTGTCAAATATACTCAGACGAAATCGATGTACCGCCAACGCATCTCAAAGATCTCTCTTCCCCATTGCCCTTTTCCATATGGGGAATCGACATGATTGGCATGATCGAACCCAAGGCTTCGAATGGACATCGGTTCATCCTAGTAGCCGTTGACTACTTCACCAAGTAGGTCGAAGCAGCGTCATACGCCAATGTGATCAGACAAGTCGTGGTCCGATTTATCAAAAACAATGTCATCTTCACGGTTATCGCACATCTGTCCGCACTTCAACAGGGGCAACCCCTTTCTCTCTTGTATATGGCATGGAAGCAGTGCTCCCCATAGAAGTAGAGATCCCATCGCTCTGAGTATTGATGGAAGCTAAGCTAACAGAAGCCGAATGGTGTCAAAGTCGACACGATAAACTGAACCTAATTGAAGAAAAGAGAATGACGGCTCTATGCCATGGTCAGTTGTATCAGCAAAGAATGAAGAAAGCGTTCGACAAAAAATTCCGACCCAGTGTCTTCAGAAAAGGAGACCTTGTGCTCAAGAAAATACAATCATTCCTCACTGACTCTCGGGGCAAGTGGACTCTGAATTACGATGGCCCCTATGTGGTCAAGAAAGCCTTCTCAGGCAGTGCCTTGAGACTCGCAACCATGGATGGAGAGGAGTTTGCCTACCCCACAAATGTTGATGTAGTCAAGAAATACTTCGCCTAAATAAAAAATAAAAGAACGTCTCGGTGGATTGAAAACCCGAAAGGGCGGTCCAGGCAAAAATTAGAGACACAAGCAAAAATCATCCCGATGGATTGGAAATCTCGAAGTAAAATCCAGACAAAAGTTAGGGATTCATGGCAAGTAACTACGTCCGACAAGGTTAAATCCCCAACGGTAACACTATTCGTCGAAAAACTCCAGTCAAGGTCGTCTTCGACAGAAGCTCAGAATGTCCAGAATTCAAAGTTGGTAGAAGGATAATGGAGTTATGTTTCAATGTAGCCATTTTCCCGTAAATTACCATTTTGTAAACTTTGTAAATGCTCTATGGGATCACGTGCTTGGCTAATTTCCATTCTATCATTAAAATTTGAGCCCTACTGCTTTTGTTTGCAATTCTCATTTGTTTTAGTTTTACATAATGAAATTTTTAACATGATCAATGATTCTTGAAATAAAACAAAAATGAATTTACTTGTCAAATTTTCTTCTACTTTTAAAATAAAGATGGCAATTCCTTTTGACTGTGAACTTCAAAAAGAACATTGATAGCCTCTCCGAAGGTGATTGAACCTCAACGTGTAGAATCAAAGTACTCCTTCTAAACCAGTACACCTGAATGAAGGATCAACTGTTTCAAATGCCATGCTTCATCTGATATCCCCGACAGAGTTCGTACCTCTTAAGACCGATTAGCGATTCTCTTCCCCTACAGGGACCGGCTCTCCTAAGCAAGGCATGATTGCTATTTTGAACCAATGATACTTCTTTTTCCCCATAGTGGCCGAGTATCCAATCGTGTTCGCTCACCAGTCTGTATGTTGCGTCAGTTTTGTCAGCATAAACATACATACATCATGCATTATTGATTTATATTCATATTCATATTGCATTACTATCACTCTGGTCACATTCATCCCCAAATGATGACATCCTCTCGCCAATAAGGCTGTCGGTTATGTCCTCGTCAAGAAATGTATTTTTCAAGAAATCTCTCCCCCAATTTATTTCTGGATTGGAGCCCATCCTCGATAACTTTAATAACTTGAACCTTTGAAAGGTAAGAAGACATTCGACAAACGTCACTCTTCACCATTGAAGATGATATCTTCGCTTTCTCGGATTAAGGAAAATCCCCAAAGAAAGTCTCTCAACCGAAGACTCTCAGCAACACATTGGTTTTTTCTCCCAAGAAATTCGATGTTAATGAAGTCATCAGCACCTCAAAAATTGGATCACATCACATGGCATTTCTCCGAGAAGATCTCGAAGAAAGGTATGATGTATCCCCAAGCAAAAATCAGTCTCTCAAGAGACTCATTTTCCCCAGTAGAGTCAACAAATGGCATCTCCAACAGAGAAGTTTGTACACCTCTACAGCTCAGACAGATGGGTACCCCCAGCAAGTCTGACATCAAATTTTTTAATAAAATGCGTCTCCCCTAGTATAGCTCGGCGAGAAGTTTGATGAAAACCACTACACATAGCATCCCTTGTCGAGAAAGAACCTTGAGAAGAAGAAATTGAGACCAGTTCCTTGGTTGAAGACCAGGATCGAGGGGAAATTTATTTCAGAAAGTACCAGTTTCGTGGCAAAATACCAAGGATCGAGGGGAGGTTTATTACAAAAAGAAACTGAGACCAGTTCCGTCGCTAAAGACCAAGGATCGAGGGGAGGTTTATTACAAAAAGAAACTGAGACCAGTTCCGTGGCTAAAAACCAAGGATCGAGGAGAGGTTTATCACAAAAAGAAACTAAGACCAGTTCCTTGGCTGAAGACCAGGATCGAGGGGAAGTTTTACCCTTTTCTAAGTATCATTGCTTAGCAAAAGAAGATGAACGGGCGAATTGCCATTCATAAACATCATCAAAATTTTGGGTATTCTGATATTTAATCCTCTTGCACCCTGAATGTCCGAATATCTTCGCCAGTCACACCTTCGGATCCAAGAAGATTAAATAGGGGCATCTGTCATACCCTAAATTTTGACCACCAAGATTTCCCATCATTGTGAAATCATCACCACAATATGGATGTACCATCATGCCTCATCAATTTCCTCAAGGATTGTTGAGCTTTCACTACTACCAAGAATTAGGGTTTAGGCCATCTCTGAGCATCTGGGAAAAAGATCAATCAAGAAATGACATGATATTCAACTTGTCTAGTCTCTCCAACACCCATAAAGGATCAAGATGACTCCCACATCAAGAATCAAGCATAAAGTTGCAACATTCCAAGTGGATCAAGTCTCAAGATCGCCAGTGTCACAAAATTAGGGTTTTGGTCGACCAAGGCTCCCAGATGAAAATTTTCCTCTGGGCATGAGCCAATGCTTCAAAGCATAACCCAAGATACTCCAAGGGACCTCATGGACCCAATCATCAAGTCAATTTAGCCTCAGGGGATGCATTCATCAAAAATCAGGAATTAGGGTTTCTTGACCTAATTAACCCCTAAGTTGACTTTTGGAGCAAAACATGAGCCAAAACCTCATCACATGATTTGAGGACCTCAAATACACCACATTGATCCATTTAAAACAATTGATTTATCCAAGAAGCTTGATTCACAAGTTTCAATTTCATCTGGACCACAATTAGGATTTTGAAGAAAAAGTCAACTGTATCTTTGACTTTTGACTAAGACATGCTCCCAAACCATGGGACATGATCCAAGACACCCTAAAACACCTATGGAATCTGTCATACCCCAAATTTTGACCACCAAGATTTCCCATCATTGTGAGGATCATCACCACAATATGGATGTACCATCATACCTCATCAATCTCCTCGAAGATGATTGAGCATTCACCACAATCAAGAATTAGGGTTTTAAGCCCTCTCAAAGCACTTAGACAAAGGATTAATCAAGAAATTACATGATCTTCAACTTGTCTAACATCTCAAACATCCATAAAGGATCAAGAGGACTGCCACATCAAAAATCAAGAACAAAGCTGCCACATTCCAAGTGGATCAAGCCTCAAGATCGCCAGTATCACCAAATTAGGGTTTTGATCGACTGAGGCCTCCAGATGAAAATTTTCATCTGGGCATGAGCCAATGCTTTAAAGCACAACCCAAGGTACTCTAAGGGACCTCATGGACCCAATCATCAAGTCAATTTAGCCTCAGGGGAAGCATTCATCAAAAATCGGGAATTAGAGTTTCTTGACCTAATTCACCCCTAAGTTGATTTTGGAACAAAACATGAGCCAAGACCTCAAGACATGATTTGAGGGTATCAAATAAACCATATTGATCCATTTACAAAAATGGATTGATTCAAGAAGCTTGATTCACAAGTTTCAATTTCATCTGGACCACAATTAGGGTTTTAAGGGAAAAGTCAACTGTACATTTCAAGAATCTTCAAACTTTTAATGTTCAGATGTTTGATGCCATCCTTCTGTACCTAAAGGAGAGAAACCATTGACTGGTCATCACAAACAGCATAGACAAATATGCTTCTCCCAACACTTCAACCTACAAGGATGCCCTTCAATCCTTACAAAAAGATGTTCCATTATGTGAGGACACCACATAACTGAACTCCAGTTTTAGAGGAAACTTCTCATGCAGATACCAGGGAACCATAATCCTTTGGTAAAAAAAACACCAACTTCTCCTTGCACAAATCTGAAATGCTCATCCTATGGTTGGTACACACATATAACTCCTTTTAAACAGAATATGCTCCATGGACATAAACAAGATTGCAAACAACTGGCTGCTTTGATCAGAAGGAACTTTCAAATATCATAGAAAATGTCCTTGACATTTGAGCTTGACCTCCACAAAAACAAACAGCCTATGAACATCTACTCACATGGATCAGCAATACACTAATCCAATGAGTGACACTAAACTGATCATCTCTTGACCAACGTACATATCTAAGACATGTTTCTTGAAGGAAACTTCTTAGACACACAACCCAGATGCCTCCTCTTCCAAGCTAGGAGTAGGTTCCAAACAGATGTGATCAATACACATTTGTTTAGCCCCCAAGCATCTATTATGCCATACCTTTATCCAACACGATTCTGCACAATCTGCTGGTTTTATGTTCCAACAACTGGTAGGACATAAGTTCTCTTCACAAGAAACACACCAAAAGATCCTTTAACACAACCCAGAGATTGACCTTGTAAGGTTGGAGGCAAGAATAAATTGCTTCTAACTTTCTTCAGACCTCTTTTCAACAAGCTCATATAAGAGTTCCTTTATGAGTGGACTTGGGATGAACCACAAGTATCTTTGGCAACTCTAACAAGCTAGTTGAAGATATCCTCAAGTATCACCACACCATGTGATACATCTTCAGAGGAGAACAGAATTTTGCAGCCTTAACACAAAACCATCAGGAATTTTCCATCAGATATATATATGCAGCGGAACACACACCAGAAAACTCCTCTACAACCTTCAGGAAAAACATAATAACCCTTGCACAAACACGACACTCCATGTGCACTAGGTCAACATAGGTTTGAAAATAAGTCAAACCACACAGCAGCTCACCACCAAAGCTACAAGCCTGATAACAATAGACAGGTCCAATACACACCCTGTCATGAACAGTTCATCCTCCACTTCAAGGGATCATACAAAAATCTCTATGAATTGACCAAGTCCATACACCATCTCAGCAAAACTATCTTCCTTGCTCATGAACCAGAAAGTATCTTCCCTAGATCTCATCCAGAAACAGACAGGATGCCTGCTCTGATACCAATTGAAATTCTGGTATCAGATATGTGATGTCAAGTGCGATGTCACAACATCAATATCTGTTGTATGAACAAGGCAATAATAGTAATCAGAAAATGTACACAGAATTTGTTCACCCAGTTCGGTCTAACAACCTACATCTGGGGGCATACCAAGCCAGGAAGGAAGTCCACTATTAGTAGTATCAAATTACAGACTCAACAAACCAGTTGACAATCCACTAACTTAATCACTACCCAATAACCCTTCTATCTAAGTCCTCCCTAGATAAGAGACTCCATCTCACTCCCAATCATCACAATGATGTCTAGCAGTCACCATCTCAGTCACTGCATCAAAAGCTTGATTTCCAAAAACTCTCCAAACACATAGGAGACACACTCCTATAACAATACCTAGACATGACCCTCATGACTAAGAATAATACTTAGAGTTGCGTAACCGCTTCCTCCAAGAACAATACATCTCTTACCTACAGGCTTCGAGATAAACACGATGACCATCCCACAAACCAGGTGGTTCATCAAACATCACAACCCTTATAGTTTACATGATGGCTGGCTTCCTAAAACTAGGTTACAATGCTTCTATTTATAACCTATTTCCAAACTGGATTTGGGCCTTCAAATCACAACAAATCAACTGCTACAAATCTGCAAAAGATTCTCTTACAAATTAGGTCTTCAATCAAATCCTTCCTAATTTATCTCCATAATTTGAAAGTCATTACTCTTCAATATTCTTCTTGATTCTGACTTGAATCTTCCAGACCTTTAAATCAGCTCCATAATATTTCCAGGATATTATGTATCTTTTAAATCTTCACTTTTTAATTCAGCTGCAAGATCTTCTCCATAAAAATAGGAACAAATCTCCAAATAGTTTCCTAAAAAATCTCCAAGATCCTTTTTATGAAATCCAATTAAATCTGCACTTTGTTCCTAATAAATCTCCTTGACCTGCGTATAATGATGAGGTATACCCAAACAGATCTCATCAAATCAAATCAAATCCGTCAAGAGATATACAACAGTAGTACTTGTTGTCCCAGACAACTGATGTCGTGACATCTCCTTTGACATCACATGACAGCAGTACTTGCTGTCCCAGACACCTGATGTCGTGACATCTCCTTTGACATCACGTGACAGCAAAACAACAATACCTTCTATACCAGACTAAGATGTCATGACATCTCCTGCAACATCTGTCACATAACAGCAGCAACTGCTGTGCCAGAACCAAGATGTTATGACATACTGTCATGACAGTAATACTCCATATATGTACCGATGTCTGATTAACCATGTCAGGACATCTCACCCAACATCCTGCAATACAAAAAACACAACAGATGGTTTTCTGATGTTCTGTCAACTGATGTCAAGACATCATGTTTAACATCAGACCTCAAAACTGCAACCCTGCAACAACTAATGTTAGGAACCAATGTTAAGACATCAGACATATGACATCAACATTGTTCAACTTTGTTTTACCAAAATTCCAGCCAATACAAGAACTAACAACAACCTTTATAGCAATCTCCTTTATAACTGCTAATTTCTGGACACAATATGCTCCTGAAAATTAATAGGCTACAAGCCATCTTAGGCATGAAAGGAGTTTCTGCCCTACTAAATTGTGTTCACAACCTGATATAACATCAAAAGTTCCAAGCCTTAGCGAATATGATACTGAGAATTGAAAGGAACCATCAATGCACTCCTCCGAGACTCAACACTAGTCTGAGGTGGCTACCCCCGGTTACCATGGAGTCATATTGCAATCAACTTCAATAGATGCATCCTCACCATATAGAGTAGTTTCCAAGTCGTAGCCAAATCATAAGACGTCATACTCTCCTACCCAACATTAGAGGAAGGAGTGATGACCACACTCCACTTGAGGTTCACCATCTTCTTACCTCTCCATCACACGCTCTTGAAGGAGGGAAAAGTACAATGCATATGCCCTGACTGTTTAGTGAAAGAGGAACCCACATTCCATACGCATTCTGGACAACAGGATCCCAAGGTCCCTTAAGAAGCCCTTAAAGCTTGAAAGTTATGATGATATTGGGGATACAGATAAGCACTACAAGCATATGGATAATATGATGAACTATTACCACGCCTACAAAGCTGTAAAATGTAAGCTCTTTCCATTAAATCTCAAAGGATATTCCATGACTTGGTTCAAAACTCTCCTAGACGGGAGCATAGCCTCGTGGAAGGAACTATATGATTCGTTCACAGTTCAGTTCACCGCTAAAAAACGGCAACCCACCATTATCGTCATAATCAGTAGGATCACAGAAAAGAAGAAAGACACCCTAAGTACATTGACCAATTGACCAAAGTGTCACTGAAAGTGTGAGATATAGACAATATATTAAATGCTTGATATTCAAGAAGGGGCTAATATTAGACTGTATGTTCCAAGAGAAACTATGGTTGGAAGGATCTTGCAATTTAAGGGACCTACTAATGAGTCCCAACCCCACATCAGCTACAAAGAAGAACTCTTAGCTAAAGAGAAGACACAAGGAGCGAGAAACCCTGGATATGGTCGGGCTCTAGAAAAGGATAATAATCTCAACAAAGATGATGGAGAGCATGAACCTGATCCAAATTTTATCTATACAATCCTTTAGACATATCCACGAATTAAATCTAGCAAGAATGTGCAAACAATGAGTTCAAAAAAGTTGGGATCAAAAACCTATATCCAGTTTGAGAGTCACCCAAGACAAAAAAAATTTAAAGTAATGTCGTTTCCACAAAAGTCATGACCATGGTACTACTGAATGCGCCAACCTAAAGGAAGGAATTGAAGAGCTGATCAAAAAGCTTGTAAATAAAAAAAGAAAGAGAAAGAGAAGGCAATGGAGATAAACATGGCCTCCCTCAGCAAGCAACTAGAAGAATGGAAATCAAACCCCTAAAAGAAAGGACGTGGGATCCCATAAGGCATGATGCAAGTAATCGTGACATGGAAAATGTGGGGCAAACCTTTGAATAAAATCCAAGGCAGGCCAGGGAAAGTTGAATTAGTACACCTCAAGGAGAATAAGTCGCGATCATGTCACTTGGTAAAATTTTCATTTATCGCGTATGATAGCCAAGAACTAGGGGTGTTATCTCAAACTCCACAATTGTATGAATAAAGCATTCAAATTTCCATAGCAAATGACTTAGGGGTGTTTTCGCAAATGCCACAAGTAAAGCAATATAAACCATAATGAAGGACACACGGATGCAGTAGTAAATGCCGCAGGCGTATGTCTAAAGCAAGAAAACCCCGCAGCGAATGCCACATGGATAAAAACATCATTCACAAAGTGGTAATTAATCCTCGCATAATTCTTGGTAGATAGCCACTTCAGAGGTAGATGTGACTGCTCATTACGTCAATCTCGAACCAAGTTCAAACTTTGGAGAAGGTAAAGGGTACTGACCTTTAGTTGGGCATAATCCCTAGAGACATCCAACAAAACTTTTGATGCAACCTTGAAGGTCAACAAACTCCCATAGAAACGAAGTCGGGGAAATAATATAACACCATAACAGTTAAAAATAATAGTAAGGAAAGAAAATGAGAAAAGGCCATGAAACAACAATTATGGATTTCATTTATAGAAAATATTACACCGGGTATATTCTTCTCGGAAAAAAAGGGAAACACTTTGAGGTCGAATATTACCCAACAAGGTTTCCTATCCACCATATCTTTATTTAGACAAACTTGTTCTCGAAACATGTGCATAGTGGGATAAAACAATACTACTTGCTACAAGGCATTTTCAAAAGAAACCCGTAGAATAGAGAAATTGTTTACCACATACTTCACATAATCTTTGTAGAGCTCAAGGTTTTCATGATGCTTCTCCAAAAGAATTTCCTCAACTTTCTTTCAACCTACCCAAGCCTCATTTAAAGACAACTTCGAATCCTTCACCCTCTTACAGGAAGATTCTAATTCCTGGTTTGCCTCTGCAAAAGCAACTTGAGTTATGGATAACACTGACCGGGTGAGTGATAGAAGTTTATATTTCTTCATATCTTTGACAAGATATTTCACCCTCTTAGCTAATAAGTGAGGGTATCTGAAGTTCTGCACTTCAATCTCTTTCTCTTTCAACAAACCAGTTGTCCTAGTAAGCTCTTCTTGGTACTAGTCTCGCTTCATAGTAAAGGAACTGACATGTTCATCAAGCATTTATATCTCTTAACAAAGACGATCAGGAAATAGAACATCTCCCTTCCCAGTAGCACCAAAGGCCAAGATAGCCTACGTCCACCGAGTTTGTTATGCTAATTCAGCTAAATCCACTTGACAGACGACCTTATCCTTGCCCAAAAATAGATGTAGTTATCCTCAGAACAGAGGATTAAAACTCCCTAGCCATCCACAAACCAGAATAGTCCAAAAGTAAAGGAGACAATGTATTCGTGATCCATATTGTAGAGAAAACTGGACAAAGCCTTCCTAAGTCTTGATTGAGCGTCCGAGAAATTGGAATGACATCAAAAATCATAGGCAATGAGGAATCCCTAGGCGTCCTCTTCATTTGGAGCATCGTGTTATAGAACTTCATCTTATCTACAAATAAAATATTAATGAAAGGAAAAGCAATAACGATTATCAAAATTGATCCTGAGAAAATAGGCAGTCTCTCATGTTACTCATTGAAGATGAATTTCATGTCCTCCTTCAATGTGGCTTCCACTAACAAGTGTGTCTCTATGAATCGCTTACTTTGCTTCCTTGACGTCGCTCTAGAAGGAACAATGTTGTAAACATGGCCCAAATCTTTGAACAAGGCTACCAATTTCCCCTTCAAATAAGTTTCTTCCTAGGATAACTCATCCAATCTATAGGCATAAGACCCAACATTCACCAAGAAATGGCTCTGGTGCCAAAACTTGGAGAATTTTTCTGAACATTGGTAAGGCGGCCAAAAATTTATATTGCAAAAGTTAGAATGAGCCACCTCGGTAAGGGGACTAAAGAGCCCACTTCAATAAAACCATGGTCTAGGCTACCTTCACCTGTAAAAGAATAAATAATTTCCAATATCTTTTGATATATTAAAACTAAATAGTTGTCTCTCATCGCTCTCCAGACTTTGAATTGAGAATTGTCAATGTCTAGAGAAGTTGACAAACACAATGAAGAAATGCTTGTAAAAAAGCACATGCTCAACACAAAGACAAATGTTGCACCTCACCAAAGTAATCTAAGAAAAATAATTCACCAACATCCATAACAAAAGGGACTGGAAACCTATAACTCTTAGAAACCCTAAGAAATGTAAGCGAGTATGAAAAGAAAAAAAAATCAAAATCAGGCGTTACCTTGAAAAGATTAACTCAAATACCCACACACAGTATGTTTTATAAAAAAAAGTGACAGAAAAATGAATCATTGGCTAATGAAACAATATTGGCAATGATATAGAAGGTTGTAGACGTAGAAGAAGAGTTTTCAGAGGGTTCATGAATGATAAAAAAATAGGAACATGGTAACCCCATAATTCTTTATATATCCCCTTAGGAAGATGAACCATGCAATCCTCAACATCGTAAAGCGTGAACTACATATCCAATGATCAAGATTTCACCACACAGAGTTCTAGAGCACTCAAATGCTCTATTACATGAAGGAATCATTACAGTCAGATGTAGGGACATATGCTGTGACATACCTGCAAAATTCTCTAATTACAATGAAGACCTTTAATTCACCTCTTCCCAAAGATATCAATGTCCCATGAAGAATCTATTTATTTTCATCCACCAAAAACCGGAGTGAGGAAAAACATGGAAAAACCCTCGCTCTATAACTTGAGAATAAGGGATTGGACGACAATTGTTATGGATCATTTGCAAGGACAAAAAAAAAAGGTCTAAAAGCAAGAATTAAAGAGAAAGGTGCATAGGATAGGCAAACCCTCTTCTCTAATAAGGACACACAATTACACCTTCCATCACATTTGTTACCATTGAGATCTAATCAAATGGAAACCCCCATGAGGCATCAAATCACACAGAAACTATTTTAACTGCTCATTGATAAGTGCCAAAATATGGTATTTGACCATATTAAATATTGGATCGATTTATCGTTTTCTACCGTTAAAATCCCTAGAATTGTGAACGGGATTAAGTTTGAAGAAGATGGCATTGTGCTTTTTGATTTTTTTTGTTGCTATTATGCAGAAACTTCATACTTAGACTAAGATTGAAAAAAAAAAGAAAGAAATAAATGAAGTTGCAAGTTTGCCAAGAGAGCACCCAGATAGACTAATGCGAAAGCTCGCCTAGCAAGCCAACAACGAAGCTCAGACGTGTAGAAATAGAAGCAAAAATCCTCCTTCTCGCCAGGGGAGCCTCAAGCAATCCATCTCGCCCAGCAAAGCTCCACCGAGAACCAGGCGACACAAGTCAAAGACTTTCCAAAATAAATAAAAAAAGTTTCATTCTCGCCAAGCAAGGAAGATTTACAGCGAGGAAGATTTCCAGGCAATCCTTTTACTCGCCAAGCAAGACAAGGTAATTTAAAATGATGAGTTTGCAGATACTTCAGGGTGAAGAAACGTTGCTCGCCAGGCGAGGCAATAACTCGTCAGGCAAGAGCACTAGAGCATAAATGTTATAAATAGTCTCAAATACATTCAGTTAGGAGACTTGGGAGAAGACATTTTTATACATAAAGAGAGTAGAGAGAGTGAAGATCAAGCTGGATACTCATCAACCATCAAGACGTCGCCATTAATATTGATTCATCTTACTTCTTCCCTTTTATATTAAGATACCATGACAATGAGTAGCTAAATCTTCTTTCTTGTTGGATTAGATGTAGTTCACAATAACAGTATGTATTTATTATGATCATGGCATTATATATGAATTAGTTATTTATTGATATTGATGTTATCCTAGTTTACTTGTTTACTTTATAGATTCGAACAGTTATTGAGAAATACTCTTTGAATCTAAATCTAGGATAATCATCTATTAGATGCTAAACTCTAGACATAGATTTAGGTTTAATATTCAACACAGTATCGAATCTTAATGCTACCATATTGGTTAGTAAGATAAGAGATTGTTGATTAAACAATACGGTTAAACTCTTGTCAAGGTTTAGACATAAACATAGCCAGCGAGCGATACATGGTAATATTGATCAAACAACTAATCCTTGTATAACTGATTAGAAGAATATGTGGGTAATTGGTGGATGAACCCCAATCCCAGCAAGCTATCATATCTTTGATATTTTAATCAATTACCATCTTTACTTTTCACTTCTTATAATCAAACAACTTCAAACAACTCGACAACTTTTCACTTAAACTGCATTAACTGTTGAACGACATTAATATCGCACCAATCCCTGTGGATACGATAAAAAAGTATTTAATTTTGATGTTGAATACTGCAACCATCAAAATGGCGTCGTTGTCGGGGACTGACATTTAGATTTTATAAGCATTGCGACAATTTATATTTTTTAAGCATTTTGAATTTGTTAATGTTGTATATATATTTCTGTCCATCTTGTTGTTAATTTGTGCATGCTAGATTTGTGAATTCTGTTTATGCGAGGTAAAACACTAGAAAATCAACTGCTCTTTGATCCAGAGATTAGAAGAACAATCCAAAGAAACAACAGCATAACCAGAAGATGCAAACAACTAGCTAAGAAACTAAAGCAAAAAGAAAGAACCTCTTCCTCAAATTCTGCTCCATAACAAGAGAAGTCACAGTTGAGGTCGAAGACAACACCAGAAATGTTAACAACAACAACCAATGCGTGTAACACCCTAAAACCCCCGCGTGAAATTATAATAAAATATCAGAATCAAATAAAACATACGACATTTAGGATGCTACTTTCAACCAAACACCTGCTCATGCATACGAAATGTAACACATAATTACCATCAATAGTGCCAACAAAATCATAATTATTTTTCTCATATAGCAGCGGAAACTTAACTAAAACATAATATGTTTAAAATCACATCATCAACATCAATTAGACAAAAGTAATAACGGAAATGAAATAAATAATAACAAGCGTTCCATATCCCCAGTGTTACACATCAGAGCAGACGCCGACTCAAAACATAAAGTGAAGGACTCCGTCTTCACTAACCACAACTCCACACTATTCTTGATTATTTGCACGTTATCCACGTAGAGTAGCATTCAAACAGGAGGGGGAGATTCTCAAATCAACAAAAGAAATGCATAATATACATATAAAGGCATATAAGCATTACACAATTCACCCTATCATCACAACATCAACACAATTACAATTTCCTACTCAAACAGACAATCATATAATCCATAACACAACATAATGCAATGCAATGAGACTCTCAACTCGACTCAATATATGTGGTACCAATTCGATCCCTTTTTCATGATCATAATTCCCGCCGGAATTTCTATATGTGTCGCTCACACCCCACATGGGCACATGAACACCCATAATCCCTCACACCCCACATGGGCACACGATTACCTTAACAACAACAACACGATTCCATTTTAAGGAATCTGGATAAGACACTCACACCCCACATAGGCACACGACTTATCATACAACTTATGCAACATGATATGCATTCAACGACAACATACAACAATGACCAATGCGTATGACTATCACACAACCAATACATCACACCACAACTATCTAATACACAACATATATCTACCAAAACAGGCAATAATTACAATCCATAGCTACAACACACATTCGCACAACCGAACTCAACATTTCAACGTTCGACACATCACAACGTACACGGAAACACAATTAACATGTCGAATACTTGGAATTATGGTATTGAAAATAATTTTAACAGAAAGTATATGAAACCAGGTTTCTAACGATTCGAACGGTAATTGAAACAGACTTACGGATCAAAAGATATGAATTTTTAAAGTTTAAGAAAATTCGGTCCGTAACAGCAGCAAGCAGAACTATCATGTTCGCTACAAGTTCGCCCAACAAACTGTCATTCGCTAGGAGTTCGTCTAGCAAAGTCGCCAGCGAAACACCTTCCCCATAGAAAATCCAGAGGCTCACCTATTTTCCTTTCCCTTCGCCTCTACACTCGCCCAGCGAATATTAGTTCGCCAGGAGTTCCCCCAACGAACTTGGGGCGAATCTTCCCAAAACTCACTCCAGTATCATCTATCCTTCCCCTTCTCTCGCCTCTTAGTTTGCCCGGCGATATGCCAGCGAACATTCCTTTGCACGGCGAAGTTCACGAATCAGCAACTCTGCAGTTGCAATTCCTGCACAATCTAACCCCAACCTTTCTCCGATTTCAGTAGCAAACAACCCAGAATCACACATAGATTCCATGGTTATCACATAATCAATCAAAATCACACAAACCACAAGTTAACCAATCAACTTATACAATTTACCGCTTATCAAAATCTTCGACACGCAAAAACCTTAACCCCACACTGAAACAATCAACACATAGATATGAATCTAATGATTTATCTACCCTTATACAAATGTTATATATCGCTTAAGAAATTAAAGAACCCCACCCTTACCTTAGAGTTCTTGTATAGAGTTATCCTTCCTCAACAATGGATTTATCCCTTTTCTTCCTCGAACCCTAGCCTTTTCTCATCTTTTCTCCCGTTCCTCTGTTTTCACGTTCTAACCAAACTTTCTCTCCACTTCCCCTTTTCTATTTCTAATATTATTTTTATTTCATATTATTATTATTATTATTATTATTATTATTATTATTATTATTAATTTTACCAATTAAATAATAATTACAATATCTCCTAATAATTTAAATTAATAATATTAATCAAATATTGCTAATATTAACTAATTAATCATTCTCACCACACCACCAAGTTCTACCAAATTAGCCACACACCCCTCACCCTCAAGGTCACTAATACTAAAGTCATTACCCCTTACCTTAGGGTACCCCAACATAACCCAACACACATACAATCACATACAATCACATAATTTTCCTTATAAAAAATAATTAAAATAAATTGGGTATTACAACTCTCCCCCACTTAGAATATTTTCGTCCTCGAAAATTTACCTCATACGAATAACTCCGGACACGACTCTCGCATCCTCCTCTCTAATTCCCAAGTCATATTTCCACCAACAGCGCCTCCCCACACTACCTTCACAAGAGTGATCTCTTTACCTCTCAATTGCTTTACCTCGCGATCTTCAATCCGTATTAGTAAGGCCTCAACCGTAAGGTTATCCCTTACTTCTACATCATCCATCAGAATCACATGTGATGGATCCGGAACATACTTCCGAAGTTGTGACACATGGAACACATCGTGCAAAATCGACAAATTGGGTGGCAACGCCACTTTGTAGGCAACAGGTCCAACTCTTGCAGAAGTCTGATATGGACTAATAAACCGAGGGGTAAGCTTTCTCGACATCAATGCACGACCAACATTGGTCACCGGAGTGACTCTCAAGAACATATGGTCTCCTTCTTGAAACTCAAGATCTTTCCTCCTCTTATCATGGTAGCTCTTCTGCCTACTTCGCGAAGCTTTCACCTTTTCCCGAATCAGCTTCACCTTTTCAGTAGTCTGCTGAACAATCTCAGGTCCAAGTACTACACTCTCACCAGATTAATGCCAACACAAGGGCGTCCGACACCTCCGACCATACAAAGCTTCAAAAGGTGCCATCCTAATACTGGAATGATAACTGTTATTATAAGTGAACTCAATCAATGACAAATGGCTATCCTAAACACCTCCCTATTCAAGCACACAAGCCCTCAACAAATCCTCCAAAGATTGTATAGTTCTCTCTGTCTGTCCATCCATCTGCGAGTGATAAGCTGAACTCAATCTCAGTTTCTATCACAAAGCTTCTTACAAACTCTCCCAAAATCTAGAAGTGAACCTTGGATCTCTATCCGACACAATACTCAACAGAACTCCATGCACCTTTACAATCACTTGAATATAAATCTCTGTTGGCCTTTACAAAGGAAAACTGATACTAATCGGATTAAAATGTGCTGACTTCGTCAGTCTATCCACCACTACCCAAATGGAATCATGCCCTCTTGGAGTATTAGGTAACCCACTCACAAAATCCATAGAAATGTTGTCCCACTTCCACTCTGGAATATCTAACGGTTGCATCAAACCAGCAGGTTTTTGATGTTCCGCCTTCGCCTTCTGACAAGTCAAACAAGCATATACAAACTTAGCCACATCACGCTTCAATCCAGGCCACCAAAATATCTTCTTCAAGTCTTGATACATCTTTGTAGCTCCTTGATGGATACTCAAGCCACTTCTATGAATTTCTTCTAGAATCATTCTTTTCAACTCAGGATCATTAGGAATACAAATCCTATCACGGAATCTCAACACACCTTGTTCATCTACTTTGAATTTGTTACTTTCTGTCTGCTCATTTCCAATCATCAAATCCACCAGTTTCACATCCAACTTCTGACCCTCTCTGATACTATTAAGAAATTCATTATTGATCTTCAGCATACCTAACATCACACTATGTGGTGTCTGTTCGCAAACCAAACTCATATCTCTGAACTGCTCAATCAATTCCAATTCTTTAACCATCATATCAGACATATGTAACATCTTCCGACTCAAAGCATCCGCCATGGCATTAGCTTTACCAGGATGATAGTTCAAACCGAAATTATAATCCTTTAAGAATTCTAACCACCTTCTTTTCACATATTCAACTCCTTCTGATCAAACATATACCTCAAGCTCTTATGATCACTATACACTTCAAATCTAGAACCATAAAGATAGTGCCTCCAAATTTTCAATGCGAATACTACCGCAGCTAATTCCAAATCATGAGTTGGATAATTCCTCTCATGGACCCTTAACTGTCGTGAAGCATAAGCCACAACCTTTCCATCCAGCATTAACACATCTCCTAAACCCATCAACAAAGCGTCGCAATACACCATAAACGGTTCATCTGGTTCGGGTAGAATTAAAATTGGAGCTGTAGTCATTCTCTTTTTCAGCTCAATGAAACTCTTCTCACAGTGAACATACCACACAAACGATTTACCTTTGCAAGTCAACGGAAGTGCCAACTTTGAAAAGCCTTCAATAAACCTACGGTAATAACCAGCCAAGCCCAAAAAGCTTCTAATCTCAGTTACCGACTTCGGAGCCTCCCACTGTAGAACTGCATCTACACAGAAATACCATTACCTGAAATAACATGACCAAGGAAACTTACCTCTCTCAACCAGAATTCGCACTTAGATAACTTAGCATAGAGCTTCTTTTCCCTTAACACTTGCAGTACTATCCGCAAATGCTCAACATGTTCCTCTTCTAACTTAGAATAGATTAGAATGTCGTCAATAAAGACAACCATAAATTGATCCAAGTAAGCATGAAAATTTTGATTCATATACTCCATGAATACACCAGGTGCATTAGTAACTCCGAACGACATCACTACATACTCATAATGTCCATATCGAGTCCTGAAAGCCATCTTCTGAATATCTTCATCTTTTACTCGTATCTGATGAGAACCCGACCTCAAGTCAATCTTGCTAAACACATGGGCACCCACTAACTGATCCATCAAGTCATCTATTCTTGGAAGTGGATACTTGTTCTTAATCGTCACTTTATTCAACTATTTGTAATCGATACATAACCTCATACTGCCATCCTTTTTCTTCACCAACAACACCGTGGCTCCCCAAGGCGATACACTTGGTCTCACAAATTTCTTTTCTAACAACTCTTCCAATTTCTTCTTAAACTCTGTTAATTCTGATGTCGACATCCTGTATGGTGCCATAGAAATAGGTATGGTACTAGGGACACGATCAATAGTAAACTCCACTTCTCTCTCTGTCAGTACATTAGTAATATCAACCGGAAACACTTCTGGAAATTCAAGCACTACTTGCAATTCATTAATCACCGACTCACTCTCCACTGACAAGGATGCAAACGATGCAAACACTTGAGATTCTTCCTCTAAGAGCTCTTTCAACTCTCTAGCAGATAGAAAACCATCTTCTTCCTCTTCCTCGGGAGCAAGCAATTGTACCAACTTGTTAAAACAATTAATATGAACATGATTGAACTTTAACCAGTTCATACCCAATATCACATCAAGATTTCCCAATGGCAAGCAAATAAGATCCACGCCAAAGTACTTATCAAAGATTGATAGTGGACAATTCAAACAAACTAGGGAAGTGGTCACCGATCCCTTTGTAGGAGTTTCAACAACCATCTCTCCCTTCATAGGAACAACAAGGCCTAGCCTTCTCACACAATCAGCAGCAACAAAAGAGTGAGTAGCACCAGTATCAATAATAGCAATCAAAGGTGTACTATTAATGTAACATGTACCTCTTATCAGTCTGTCATCACTAGAAGTCTGAGTCCCTGTCAAAGCGAACACCTTCCCTCCAGTTGAAGCTTGCTTTGGATTCTGGCAACGAGTACTAATATGACCCTGTTCTCCATAGTTGTATCAAGTCACCACCTTAACCTTGCAGTCAGCAATCAGATGTCATGCCTGTCCACACTTGAAGCATTTTTTCACATCACTCGTGCACTCACTGACACTATGACCTAGCTCACCACGCCTGTAACACTTAAGAGGAGCAGGGGAACCTCCCCCACTCGGATTCTTGACATCAGTGTGTTTCTGTTTACCCTTATCAGCTGGAGCTGCATAAGGCTTCCCATGGTTCATCGGTTGTTTTCTCCTCCTCTCGGCCAACCCTTTATAGTGAGCCGATCGAGCCTTGCTATCTTCCTCAAAAATCCTACAACAATCCACCAAATATGAAAACCTTCTGATTCGCTGATAACCAATCGCCTGCTTGATTTCGGGTCTTAATCCATTCTCAAACTTGACACACTTTGAGAACTCAGCAGTTGCCGCACTGTAGTGAGGGTAAAGCTTAGCCAGATCTGAGAATTTGGCAGCATACTTCGTAACTGTCATGTTAAGCTGCTTCAATTCCAAAAACTCAATCTCTTTCTTTCCTCGAACATCTTCAGGAAAATACTTCCTCAAGAACTCCCTACTGAACATAGCCCAAGTGATTACCTCTCATGTTGCTCCCAACAATTGACGAGTGCTAACCCACCAGTCATCAGCCTCCTCAGCTAGCATGTGAGTACCTAACCACACCTTCTGTGCTTCAGAACATTCGATAACCCAGAATATTCTCTCGTCTCCTTGAGCCAAGCATGCGCTCCATCCGGATTATATCTTCCCTTGAAGGTAGGCGGTCTATTCTTCCGAAACTCGTCATTCTCACCAGCATGAGGCGGGTTCTGTACCGCCTGAGCAACAGCCTGCATAGCAGCAGCAATAGCAGCATCGTTCCTTCCAGCCATTCTAAATCTATTACACACCAACAACAGAACACAACGGTTAAGGAACCGACATCGACAGTAATCAACTGTCACACAACAACGACTCGACAACTTGGCTGGACGGACCGACCTGCTCTGATACGACTATGTAACACCCTAAAACCCCCGCATGAAATTAAAATAAAATATCAGAATCAAATAAAACATACGACATTTAGGATGTTACTTTCAACCAAACAATTGCTCATGCATACAACATGTAACACATAATTACCATCAATACTGCCAACAAAATCATACTTAATTATTTTTTTCTCATATAGCAGCAAAAACTCAACTAAAAACATAATATGTTTAAAACCACATCACCAACATCAATTATACAAAAGTAATAACGGCAATGAAATAAATAATAACAAGCGTTCCATATCTCCAGTGTTACACATCAGAGCAGACGCCGACTCAGAACATAAAGTGAAGGACTCCGTCTTCACTAACCGCAACACCGCACTATTCTTGATTATCTGCACGTTACCCACGTAGAGGTAACATTTAAACAGAAGGGGTGAGATTCTCAGATCAACAAAAGAAATGCATAATATACATATAAAGGCATATAAACATTACAAAATTCACCCTATCATCACAACATCAACACAATTACAATTTCCTACTCAAGAAGACAATCATATAATCCATAACACAACATAATGCAATGCAAAGAGACTCTCAACTCGACTCAATGCATGTGGTACCAATTCAATCCCTTTTTCATTATCATAATTCCCGTCGGAATTTCTATATGTGTCGCTCACACCCCACATAGGCACACGAACATCAGTAATCGGTCACACCCCACATGGGCACACGATTATCTTAACAACAACAACAACACGATTCCATTTCAACGAATCTAGATAAGACGCTCACACCCCACATGGGCACACGACTTATCATACAACTTAAGCAACATGATATACATTCAACGACAACATACAACGATGACCAATGCGTATGACTATCACAAAGCCAATACATCACACCATAATTGTCCAACACGCAACATATATCTACCGAAACAGGCAATAATTGCAATTCACAACTACAACACACATTAGCACAACCGAACTCAACATTTCAACGTTCGACACATCATAACATACACGGAAACACAATTAACGCGTCAAATTGTTGGAATTTTGGCATTGAAAATAATTTTAATAGAAATTACATAAAACCAGCTTTCCAACGATTCGAATGGTAGTTGAAACGGACTTACGGATCAAAAGATATGAATTTTTAAAGTTTAAGAAAATTCTGTCCGTAACAGCAGCAAGCACAACTGTCATGTTCGCTACAAGTTCGCCTAGTGAACAGTCATTCGCTAGGAGTTCGCCTAGCGAAGTCGCCAGTGAAACACCTTCCCCATACAAAATCCAGAGGCTCGCGTATTTTCCTCTCCCTTCGCCTCTACATTCGCCCAGTGAACATTCGTTCGCCAGGAGTTCGCCCAGCGAATCTTCCCAAAACTCACTCCAGTATCAACTATCCTTCCCCTTCTCTCGCCTCTCAGTTTTCCCGGTGATATGCCAGCGAACCCTTCGTCCAGCGAACATTCCTTCACACGGCGAAGTGCGCGAATCAGCAACTCTGCAGTTGCGGTTCCTGCACAATCCAACCCCAACCTTTCTCTGATTTCAGTAGCAAACAGCCCAGAATCATACATAGATTCCATGGTTATCACACAATCAAACAGAATCACACAAACCACAAATTAAC
This sequence comes from Lathyrus tuberosus, assembly GCA_022829125.1. Lineage (NCBI taxonomy): Eukaryota > Viridiplantae > Streptophyta > Magnoliopsida > Fabales > Fabaceae > Lathyrus > Lathyrus tuberosus. Next base: position 781,508 of record JALAZF010000122.1, on the reverse strand, counting down.
CGATCAATTTATACAATTTACCGCTTATCAAAATCTCCTACATGCAAAACCCTCAACCCCACACCGAAACAATCAACACATAGATATGAACCTAATGATTTATCTACCCTTATACAAATATTATATATCCCTTAAGTGATTAAAGAACCCCACCCTTACCTTAGAGTTCTTGTAGTGAGTTATTCTTCCTCAACAATGGAGTTCTCCCTTTTCTTCCTTGAACCCTAGCCTTTTCTCTTGTTTTCTCCTGTTCCTCTGTTTTCATGTTCTGACCAAAATTTCTCTCCACTTCCCCTTTTCTATTTCTAATATTATTTTTATTTCATAATATTATTATTATTATTATCCCAATATTATTATTATTATTATTAATTTTATCAATTAAATAATAATAACAATATCTCCAAATAATTTAAATTAATAATATTAATCAAATATTGCTAATATTAACTAATTAATCATTCTCACCACACCACCAAGTTCTACCAAATTAGCCACACGCCCCTCACCCTCAAGGTCACTAATACTAAGGTCATTACCCCTTACCTTAGGGTACCCCAACATAACCCAACACACATACAATCACATAATTTTAATTACGAAAAATAATTAAAATAAATCAGGCGTTATAATGCGAATTAGGAAGAATATCATGTCACAACAGTGCGAGGCGACTGGCTTAAATGGCCAAAACTCTTACCAATTCCAGGCAAGCAGATATGAAGACGAGATTGCTTTAGATTATTTATGTGAACCCTTTCGCTTGTCTTGATCATGAGGATCCCTGCACCCACCTCACAAAATTCTATGAATTATCTGATACACTTGGAGCTTCTGAAGCAGAAGAGGAATCCATATTTACGAGACTTTTTCCTCATTTTTTGATTGGTAAAGCTAAGGATTGGTATTTAGACAATTCGGTGCAGATCATGACCAACTAGAATATTCTTGAAGAAAAGTTTCTCAATCAATTTTTTCCGCACAATAAGTTAATGGATGCAAAGACCTCGATTACTGTGTTTGCTCATGTTTATGTAGAAATGCTTTGTGAAGCATGGGAGCATTACAAGTCTATGTTAAGAAAGTGTCCTAGTCATGGTTTTGATGACATTAAACAACTTCACATTTTCCACAATTGACTTCATCCATAACCCTAACTTTTGTTAGATGCAACAGTGGGTTGTTCCTTAATGTCTAAGAGTGCAGAGGATGCAATAGCCATCATTAATCAAATAGCACTCAAAGACCATCAAGTTCACTATAACAGAGGTTCACCACAACAAAAATATGGTATTCTTGAGTTAGGAACGAATGATACGATCATTGCTCAGAATAACTTACTTACTCAAATAGTGGAAGAACTCACCAAGTAACTTTCAAAACTTCCACAACAACTCAAGGACATGCAGGAGACACCTTGTAAACCTCAACAAATCACTTTTTGTGAACTTTGTACAGGTGATTATCCTACTAGTTTTTGTCCTCCAACTAATGAAGAAGTAAACTATATGGGGAATCAACACCAAAGGCAAGCACCATATCAAGGTAATCAGGGTTATCAACGCGATTTATGGTCAAGGTTGGAGGCAAGATACATGGTTGTCGAATAGGAAATATCCCTACCATAATTTCAATCAGAATCCTCCACATCCAGATTGAACATCAAAGTCAAAAGATAACTTGAATTAGTTTATGCAAATGTCAATTTGGAATCAGAAAAATATTGATGCTTCAATCAAGAATCTTGAAAGCAAGTAGGGAAAATTGCAAAATAACTGGATGATAAAAAAGGAGGGACATTCACTGCAAACACTCAAACCAATCCAAGGGAGCATTATAAAGCAATTACAATTAGGAGCGGCAGAGTGGTTGAAACTAGAGTCGGTGAAAACCTAGAAAAAGAAAGAGTTATCGTTGAAAAAGAAGGAGTTATGGTTGGAAAACAAGAAGGATAGATGAAAAAAAGTGAGGAGGAGGTAGAAGAACAAAAGAATAAAGAAGCATTACTTGAAAATGAGGAAAAAAAAAGAGTAGTGAGCAAAAACAAAAACATCAGAAAAAGAAAAAAGAAAAGATGAAGATTAGGCCAGTGCAACATCTCTCGTATCCTCATGCCCTGACCAAGAAAGAAAAATAACAACAGTGTGCTCGATTTCTGGATATTTTCAAACAGTTACAGATCAAGATTTCATTTGCAGAAGCTTTACAACATATGCCTACATACACCAAATTCGTGAAGGAGATTCTTACAAAAAAGAGAAAGTATACGAATTAAGAGACCATTCACTTAGATGCAAGTTGTAGTGCAATTACTTAGAGAACCCTTCCACAAAAAGAGAAAGATCTTAGTTGTGTCATGATACCTATCACCATAGGAAACGTAAATGTTGGAAAGGTATTGATTGATCTTGGCTCAAGCATCAATCTCATACCATTATCAGTAATCAGGCGGATATGTGATCTTGATATGAAGAATATGAAAATGACACTGCAATTGACCGACAAATGCATCACACGTCCTTCTGGAATAACTGAAGATGTTTTGGTCAAGGTGGATAAATCTTTGTTTCCTATTGATTTTGTGATGATGGATATTGAAGAGGATGACAATGGTCTTCTAGTCTTGGGTCGACCATTCATGAAAGTCACACGAATGATGATTGATGTTGATGATGGAATAATGAAGGTCTAAGTCCAAGATAGAGAAGTAAGTTTTAACATGTTTGAAGCAATATAAAATTTGAAAGAAAATGGAGTTTTACTTTAACCTGGATGAAGATGATGAAACAATCATTGATGTGCAAAAGCATCCACCAAAACAAGCACGCATTGTTATCAATACAAAGGAAACAACAAGGAGTGTGGAATTCTTGAATGAACAAGGTGCATCAAAAGAAGCTCCCATTCTTAGAGATAAATCAAAAAATTTAAAACATAAACCAACAAAATCCTCCAAGAAAGTTACCAAGGGGTTCTCCAAAGTTACCAAGTCATTAAGCAACATGCTTACCAAAGTGACAGTGTGTGGTGCACAGAATTTGGAAGAATCAGCTTCGAAAGAGGATTGAAATTTTAAAGAACAGAAGTTAAAACAATGTCGAGGTGGTGAGATTGATCAATTCACCACGACACCCCCACTAGAAGATATATGAATCACATAACATGCATTGAGCTAACGATGTTAAACAAGCGCTTGTTAGGAGGCAACCCAACTTTGTGAGTATTTTAAATTTTTCTTGCATAGTAGTTTTAAAAGGTGTGAAAGTGGCATACTAGATTCATTTGAAAAATTCTGCAGAAAAACCAAAATCTGGAAAGCTCGCCATGCGAGCATTTTCTTTGCCACGCGAAACAATTTTGTTTGTTCTCGTTGTTTGCTTGCTCTGTCTCGCCAAGAGAGCATTGAATAATCAATAAATTCTTTAAATGTCATTTACCACTCAATAACTACCATCCACCCACTTTTTACTGTAACCTTTGTTTTCAAGATTGGTCTAATTTGCTTGGAGAAGCAAAGAATAGTCAATCAAGTTTCAAGTAAATCAACATAATGTAATGGCGATGATGAGAAATTCGGATGAATTGCACACAAGAAAGGTACATGTTTATTGTTTTTTAGAATGTTATCATGAATTTAAACTTTGTGGTTTATACAAAATCATTTCATGCATCATTTCTCAAAAACATGTTTCATGCTTGAATCACTTAGATCTAAACCAGAAATTGTGAGGAAATCGTCCATTGTTCACTTATATGCTCAGGATGAATGATAATTCTTGTTTTAACTTGTTCGATTTATGTTAAATCTTGAATTTATTTTGAAACTAGTGGAAGCATAGAAACGATCAAGGAAATTTTTGATGTTGAGCAAAACCACCAAATAAAAAATAGCCTCATCCTACCTTGTGAATGAGTGAGCAGTTGTAAACTCCTTTGAGCCAAAAGTCATGAATGAGTTAATTATAAACTCAAACAAATCACTAAGTAAACCACTTGGTGAATTTTTCATCTTTCATCCAAAAATCAAAAAGTTCATAATTGATCCATTCTAGTTTTTCTTTGAAAGCAAAACCTTAAACCAATAATGATTAATGTTTTCTTTTCAAGAATGAAGTGTATTTTTAAAAGGAAAGTGAGAATTGTTTAAGTTGGGGAGAGGTTGCTTCATGAACTAGAAAAAGAAGAAAAATGAAAAAAAAAGGAAAAGAAAGATGAAATGAAAAAGAAGAAAGAAAGAAAGAAATGAAAGGAAAGGAAAGAAAATAAAATGATTGATGAAATTGTTGCATCAAGAGATCTTGGGGGTGGAAATAACATAAGAAAACGAAAGTGTGTAAAATATGAATTTTCATGATGCTCTTCATAAACTTTGGCCATTCTTGTTTCAATATCCTTAGAAATGACCTTTTTTTTAAACCCAACCAAGTTACAACCTTTGAAAAGTCCTAAGTGATATATGATTTCGTAAGTTCAAAGTGAATTGCTTAGATGAATGCATGAATTGATCAAGATGTTGACAAGATTGTTGGATGACAGTTCACTTCCCATATGATTGAATTTAAATTCTTCATCCATTTTATGATGAAGTGTGTTAGGGAGATTCAAGTAGGATTATGCTATTTCTTTAGAATGCATGACATGGAACTTGTGTTAAGAACTTAATTTATATTCATGTTTTGATTCAAGAATGGTAATAAGCATAACCTTCACATGTACAATCTGTACTTGAACCATACATTTTCTTCATGTGTTTGAAAACTATTGTTGATCACGAAACTTGGTGAAAACTTCTTGCATGTGAAAAGTTTTAAGACTTTGATTGAGGACAAACAAAGATTCAAGTTGGGGAGAGTTTGATAAGTGAAAAATATGGTATTTGACCATATTAAATCTTGGCACTTATTGGGTTGGTTTACCATTTCTACCATTAAAACCCCCAGAATTATGAATAGTTTGAACAAGGTTGCGTTGTGCTTTTTGATTTTTGTGCAATTGTGTAGGAATTTCATATTTAGACTAAGATAGGAAAACAAAGCATGAAAGAAATTAATTTGCAATTTTTCCAGGAGAGCATCCAGCGAGACTCAAGCGAAAGCTCACCCAGCAAGCTAGCAGCGAAGCTCAGGCGTGGAGAAATAGAAGGAATAATTCTTCTTCTCACTAGGCGAGCCATCTCGCCCAGCGAAGCTCCGGTGAGCACCAGTAGACACAAGTCAGAGACTTTTCATAATAAAAAAATGTCATTCTCACTTGTCGAGGCTGCAGCGAGGAAGCTTGTTAGGCGAGCCTTTTGCTCGACAAGCGAGACGAGGCAGTTTGAGATGTTGATTTGGAAGATACTTTAGGGTGAAGCAACGTTGCTCACCAGGAGAGGCAACAGCTCTCCAGGTGAGAGCAGTAGGGCAAAACTTTTATAAATAGTCCCAGACACATTTAATTAGGAGACTTTTTTGGTTGGAAATTGGGAGAAGACATTTTTTTAGACAAAAATAGAGCAGAGAGAGTGAAGAACAAGCTGGAGACACATAAACCATTGAGACATCACCATTGATGCTGATTCATCTTACTTCTTCTCTTTTGTATCAAGCTACCATGACAATGAGTAGCTAAATCTTCTTTCTTGTTGAGATTAGATATAGTTCACCGTAATAGTATGTATTTATGACGATCATGGCGTTATATATAAATTAGTTTTTTTATTGATATTGATGTTATCCTTGTTTACTTGTTTACTCTATAGATTCGAACCTTTATTGAGAAATACTCTTCGAATCTCGATCTAGGATAATCATCTGTCAGATGTTAAACTCTATACATAGATTTAGGTTTAACATTCACCTTAGTATCGAATCTTAATGCTATCGTATTGGTTAATAAGCTGGGAGATCATTGATTAAATAATACGGTTGAACTCTCATCAGGGTTTAGACATAAACATTGCCAGCGAGCGATACATGATAATATTGATCAAACAACTAATCCATGTATAAATGATCAGAAGAATATGTGGGTAATCGGTGGATGAACCTCAATCCTAGCAAACTGTCATATCTATGATATTTTAATTAATTACCATCTTTACTTTTCACTGTTTATAATCAATTAACTTCAAACAACTTGACAACTTTTCACTTAAACCGCATTAACTGTTGTACGACATTAATATTACACCAGTCCCTGTGGATACGATAAACAAATACTTACTTTTAATGTTGATTACTGCAATAATCACCAGTACTAAATAAATACTAGATCGTGTCATTTAAGGGATTCAATTCATTTCCACTCTCATACTTTTTTACTCAGTAACTGACTTGGGTGTTAGAGTGAATACTTTGCAGGTCCACCTACTCTCTGCCATACTAAATTCTTTCTCCACCGCATCAAGACTTCATTTCACTACTTCACGGCACATTTATAGTTTCTTAAATAAAACAATTGTAAAATCATTATGTTACCCTTTTTCCTTTAAATAGGAAGATGTTCATTAATAGAAGAACAAGTTGATATTTTTTAAACAAACACATGGGTGATTTTGAGAGCTTTGATCTTTTGGTTTTGGAATGGACCATGTTTTGATATTATCAAGAAACCAAGTTTCTTGTGGTGATCTTCACTAAGTATTATCATCATTTCTTATACATATAAATAGTGTGGCACCCCATTTCTATCCTTTTTAGCAACTTTTTTCTTAACTTTTCATAATTTCAATTTTGTCTCAACTCAAATTTCTTAAATTTATCAAAGTATGGGGACAAATTGCTCAAATTAAAATTACTTAACAATGAAGGTATGTGTGTTTTTTGGGTGAATGATTTGATCCCCCTCAACCGTAAGGCTGAGGTATTTATAGAGGCTCCTTGGGTCAAGGTTACAAAGTGGTTATGTCTGCTTCTCCATCGTAAGCATGGAGAATAAGGGAGTTGTTCTTCCTTAGATTATGAAGACGATCATTATCCTCTTTGACCAACTTTTCCAGTCAATTATGATGGGACACATTATCCTCCATGTTCACTGGGTAACAGAGTATTGGGACTGATTTCGGGTGTACTAAAACTAATCGGTTGACGGATACTAAGATCTAGGCAATCTCATGGTCCATTTCAGGTGACATGTGAATTCATAGGGAAACTCACCCCTTGCCACTGTGTTTTTCCTTCCTTAGGTGGTTTTTTATTATTTTTTTAGAGCATAATATAATTATAATGGTACACAATCTCTCAAGCACGAGATTTTGTAAAGTGTGAACTAATTTAGTTTGATCATTTCCAATTTTCCCACTTGGGCTAACCCCCAAAGACCCTTTTTGGTCATCCTTGGAAGAGTACCTTAAGTAGATCTTTTGGCGAGTCCTTTAAGAAGAGCCGGGATTAGACCCTTAAGTATCACAGAAAAACGCACTTGCAACCATAAATGCATCTAATGGGTTTGTCTCAGGAAGCCAAATTGGCATGGGTTCCATGCGTGTGTCTTATATGTGGGTTTTAGCAACCATTAGTGTAGCTAGTGAGAGTTTACTCATGACCGACTAGGCATAGCTTTCAAATCCTTATAACGAGGGTTTCAGCCTCCACTTTTTCATTTTTTGGATACTTTCTTCTCCAAACTCTCTTTTGAATCTTCATAAAGCTTAGATCAAACTCACTTACAAATATCACCAAGCTTAACTCTCATTCCTTCATTTACTGGTATAAATCTTACACTTATTCTCTCCTTTTATTTAATGGCAATCATTAAGGATTTATATAAGAGATGTATGGTGATAGAGCCTTGGAGGAATAGAGAATGGTCAGAAATGTATCTTTTTTGCATGAGGAATGTTGAACGGAAGGATGTCTCAATCGAATATAGGCTCTTAAAATAGGCGTGTTTAGGAGTTACGAGAGGGAGAGGATTAACATGGTTGCCCATTGACTTGACGAATCATTATTTTTACTTACACCTTCCTGTCATTCAAGATTTGGGGGCTCTGGTCCCCTTTGCCTTGTTCGAGGCAGAGGTTTTGGTGACTCTGAATGTCGATCCTTCCCAAATTTCACCCAATTATTGAGGCTTTATTATGGCCTTCAAGACCGTATGTTGGAGAATAGAGTCAACCTTAAGATATGAATACTATTTTCCTTTTATGTAACTAAAGTTGGTTCGAAAAGTGGTTGGGTGACTCTGTGTGCCCTGTCATAGGGGTCAATGTTCAAGGATCACTCATACCATTACAAGAATTAGAAGTAAAGGTTCGTGAGATTCAGGGGAGAAATAACACATCCATGGTCACAACAAGGGAGGATGGCACCCTTCGTTTTCCTCTACCCTAGTCTGAACACCCAAGGGCGGTCATTGGATTTAGCTTTGAATACCTTACCCCTACTAAGTAGGAGGTTGTTCATATTTTGGACGAATTTAAAGTTATGAGATCCAAAAAATGGTTGATTTAGATTATGGGAAAGATAGAAATATCAATGAATGCATACGTAAGCCCGTTATTGTGGTTATTCTTAGTTCTTAGGTTTTTACTCGCCTGTTTTTTTTTTTTTATAATTTTCCTTGTTCTTCTCTACCTCAAAGATGTCGTCCATTCTAGTGTCTGAGATGAAATCCCGTCTTTCCAGGAAGATGGATGAGACGCAAAAAGTCATCTAGGCAGCCTCATCACCAAAGGGGATAAGAGGGGCGTTGAAGGGAACACTGTTAATAATTTCCCTCATAAAGTCTTGAAGCCTTTAAGGACATGACAGGAGTTCCTCCTTTGCACAGAAGGTCACTATAGATCTTAAAGGGGACGAAGAGGGAGAGCAACACACAAGTTTTTCAATTCTTCCTGACATGACCCAACACTCTTTGTTATGAACTGATGTGATGTTTGATGCAAGGAAATATACCAATGCTCGACTCCTCTTCCATGAAGAATTCCTTGGCGACTTCCAGACAATTATTCGGATGTGTCGCTTCCAGGATTTTCATCCAGGTACAAACGCGAGAGTGGCGCAGAAAACAGAGTCGCCAGCCGTGTAAATTTATCCCAAGAGAGGGAAAGGGAACACCGCATAAACCTTAGGAAGAGGGAAAGGAATGGTCATCGCAACCATAACCTGGGTTCGGGAGTCGGTTACGCAAGGGGAAGGTGCTAGCACCCCACGCGTCCATCGTACTCGATGGGATCCACGCTTGTTGTCTATTCTAAGGGTGAGTTATACTATCATCTAGGGCTGTACTAAGACGGAAGGGGAAAACAAAGACAGACTCGGTAGGACGTTGACATCCTAGGCCTACGTACCCCCCTTGTGCAATGGGGAATTCAGAGTCAACGTAGTTCGGACCAAGTTCTTTTTGTGTTTTTTATGAGCGACGTTAAGTTCGCGTCCGGCAGTTAGGGTCGATGCCTGTTTGCGTCTCAGATGGAAAATAACGTGCCCTTTTTGAAAATAGCCTTTAAGTTGAAGGTCCCGAAGGACAAAAAGATTTGAAGTTGGTTTGTGTTTTTTAGGACAGAAGTGGCTTAAGTTAGTTCCTAAGCTGCATTGCACCAAAGTCTAGGGCACAGGGGCGAATACTTAACGCATCGTCCCAAGACAGGACGCTCGCTAAGCACTCTAGAAAGATGAGAGGAAGCCCCTCATTTCTCATTCCCCATACTTAAGGCTCGTGCGCAATACACCTTATTATTATTAAGTGTTTTAAAGAAATTTAAGATGAGAAGAGAGAAGACACAAGGGTAACTCTAAGGGGGACTATGAATCCTAAAGTTATCATGCATGGGTGACCTACGGTTAGTGAGGTTCAACCTAAACCCTAGAGAAAGGAAAAGAGAGAAAAGGGTAAGGGTGACCATGGATACTTATCCATTCCCTTAAGGAACTTACCTTGATCCTGCATAAAAGGTTAGTGAGAAACAGACGTGAATAAGAGAAATGAGGTGGATGACAATCAAGCAATGGCAGACAATAATGAGAATAATCCAAACATGAATCAAAGAAACAAAGAACAGCCCCAAAGCAATTGGCACAAATGCCTTTTCAAACAGATAATCATATAAGGTCAAAGATGCGTCTGCAAGAAAATCTCAAGTGAAAATAACTCCGATAATTAGAAAAATGATTCCTAAAATTCCCAAATTAATCATTAAGGTTCCTCGACCAGAGGAAAACAACATAAAAAAAGTCCCTGCAAAAATCCAAAATGTTAGCCATTCAACTAATCATACAAAGCTCAAGTAAGGGATAGGGTCCAATGTGCCAAAGAGAAGGGACCTAAATGCAACATGAAAAATATTTAAAAATGAAAGAAAAATATTTTTATGCAATTTAATATGTCAATGAATAAATACAAAAGGAACAGGTCAAAAATGTTTTGTAGATGAAGAGAATTAAAATAAAGAAACTTAAGTATGCATGAGATGTGTAATGTAAAAAGGACTTGAATTAAACAATTAATTTAAATGATAAAAATAAAATAAAAATAAAAAATAAAATTTTTAAAAATTTTATAGGATAATAAAAATGATGTATGGATTTTTTAGGATTTTTTAAATGCAATTAGGTATTTTTAATAATTAGAAATGAAAATGTAATAAATAAAATAAAATGAAATAAAAAATGAAATGTGCATGGGGTGCATATAGCAGACGGTTCACGTTGGAAATGAGCGTGGGCTGAAAGGAGGGTGTGTGATTAGTAAGCCCAAACATAAATCCATCAGCCAAAAATAAAATAAAAAATCTGGGGGTGCAGAGAGTGAAAAAGATGCACTGGAAATGTTGATTGGGCTCAGGGGTGGGGTGTAGGAAGCAAGCCCAAACATATAACTCATCAGAAAAAAAAAACAAAAAATGAAAATGGCCTAGCATGGACCGGCCACGCGCATGGCATGTGCCCATTTTTATTCGCTGGCAGTCTACTGGCCGCATGATGCATCGTGCGTTCCCTGATCAGTCAACTTAAACCAAAGTAAAACAAAAAGAAAATCATAATTGGACGTGCACGCTAATTACGATGGGTGAATAACATGGAATTAGTAATTAAAATTCAGAAAAAAAAAACAAAAAGAAAAACACATGGCACGATGAGGATCGTCGGATGCGTGGATCGGACGGCCAAGAAGTCGTCTTCCTCGTTGAGCTTGTCCCTTCGCCGGAGCTTCCCCAGGTCGCCGGAGCCCTAGCTCCGGCCGCCTGCCACCACCACCTGCAACCTACCAAATGCCCAGAAAACCCCAAACCGCATACCATTCGAACCGGAATTCCACGAGGATTCCAAATCCCTCGTCCAAAATCAAAAATAAATAACACATAATGCAAATCGAAAGGATTAGTGTTAGGGCGAAAAATTTCAAATCAACATTACAAGCAATATACACATCCAATCACCAAGCCAACCATACCAGCATGATCAGTGACAACGACACAACAATATTCACGTAAAAAATTGGAGTTTTAGGATCCTCGAAAATCCTACCAACCTGAGACGGTTCCCCTTGTACACTTGCTTTTAGCTATGAATAGTAGTTGATTTGCACTCAATGGACTACCAAGAGAAGCTTTGTGGAAGAAGTTTGAAGAATCTCCTTGTGGATCATGAGTTTTGGTGAGAAATCCTCTTTTAGGGTTTTCTTGAGAACTCCTCCAATTTCACGTGCATGAACCCTAACCAGTGCATCTTTAGGTTTAAATAAGCTAGGGTTTTCAGTTGAATACGAATTGGCCCTGGGTAATTCCATGTTTAATGATTTTTGAATTATTTTGGAATTTTGCATTATGTTGAATAAGTGAAAAATACATTCCTTCCATGCCCTTGAATTCATGATGGATCACTTGTATCTGAGTTGCTACTCACACCACTTTTAACTTGGGCCTTGAGGACAAATGATTCATGAGTTTTAGGCATTTTGGGAAATTTGAATAATGGAAAATAGGTGAAAAATAAACCATGGAATCACTTGATTAAAAAGCCAAAAATTCTCCTTAGGAATTGTTTTTGGATGTTGGAACATGTCTTTAAGCAATGGAATTGATTATAGGTCACTATGCCCAAAATTATGAAAATGGTATCATGAGAAACCCTAAAAACCACTTTGCCTTATTTTGATCATAACTGGAGTTTCACAAATGATATGGAGACCCACTAGTACTTGTTGGAAAGAGGAGAAAAAGATATTCAACTTTCATGTTGGAGAAAAATTCATCTGAAGCTTCTTTGGTAGTTTAAAGTTAAGTTGAATGAAGTGTAGAAACCTGCCAAAAATGGAAACTTTTCATTATAGGTCACTTTCCAAATTTGGAAACTTCGCACCAACTCCTGATTCCTGATAAACATGTATGAAAATTGACCCCTGGAGACCATATGAGGATGTGGGACCTTGAAATTCCTGAAGAGAACTTCAAAATTTCACTGTTGACTTTTCCCCAAATTCTCCTGATTCCCAATCTTCTGGTCAATTGAACCTCTCCTGAGCCTAACTGATGGACAATCTTCCACTCCTAGATACTCAGGGACCCAAGGAAGACCATAGAATCAAGTCTTGCCCAAAAAATCAGAAATAAACTGACTTTGTAGCAAACCCTAGTTGTGGTACCCTCAGTCTAGGAGGAAATAACACAGTCTCCGAATCCAAATTCCTCTGAATATGATGTGTATCCTCTCCAACAAAGGTAAGATATGCCATTTGTTGATGATAAAAACCCAAGGAGCTTGCCCATTGGAGCAATAAACCCAAGAATTTCAACACCCTAATTCATGCACTGGTTAGGAGAGAGTGATCCACCTGAGCTCTCTTGGACAATACCAGGACTCTTGCTTGACCCTCTGAAGCACTGCCTCAGGCACCTTGACCCCATGCTAAGACCCAATGATATGCACACATGATAATGCAAAATGCAATGCAACATAAGCCAGTTAGTAATGAAGTAAGGAGAGCAAATTTTGGGGTGCAACAGCTGCCCCTATTCAATCAACTTGGTCCTGAAGGTATGATAGCAACGGCTCTCAAACATTCCAGGGTACACGGGGATTGAATACCGAAAAGAGCCCTGGAAATTTGCTTATGGTAAGAATAACGAAAAAAGAGTGCGCTAAAAAATAAGGAATATGACCTCAACCATATCCACAAGGAAAAAACAAATACGACCTCAATCGTACCCAAAAGATGAATACAACCTCAAAGGAAGACTGACCTCAATCACTCTACCCACAAAGAAAATAAGAATACGACCTCAATCGCACCACAAAACGAATACAACCTCAATTGCATCCACAAAGGAAGACTGGCCTCGATCACTCTACCCACAAAGAAAATGAGAATACGACCTCAATCGCACCCACAAAACGAATACAACCTCAATTGTACCCACAAAGGAAGACTGACCTCGATCATTCTACCCACAAAGAAAATACGAATACGACCTCGATCGCATCCACAAAACGAATACAACCTCAATTATACCCGCAAAGGAAGACTGACCTCAATCACTCTACCCACAAAGAAGAATACGACCTCAATCGCACCCATAAAACGAATACAACCTCAATTATACCCGCAAAGGAAGACTGACCTCGATCACTCTACCCACAAAGAAAATACGAATACGGCCTCGATCGCATCCACAAAACGAATACAACCTCAATTGTACCCTCAAAGGAAATAAGAATACGACCTCAATCGCATCCACAAAACGAATACAACCTCAATTATACCCGCAAAGGATAACCAACATAAAGTGGACTTCACTGGGGATAGCGTGAAACAAGACTCACAAAAGAAAAAGGCCAAAATGAGGCAAACAAAGACAAACTTCTAACGGACTCCTGATCCATAGATAAGATGACTCCGTTGGGGAAGGTGAAATCTAAATAAAAGGCTCTGCCGGGGAGCACAAGTATGAGGAACGCATCCCTCCAAAATCTCCTGAGTTATGGCAAGGAAAGTTTCGAACCTGGCTTATGCTTCGAATGCAAATGTTTGAATTTTGCCGTAATGCTCCACACGAAGTGGAAATGCTACGCGTTTGAGGATGCAATGCAAATGCTTATGATATGCAAAGAGGGTCTCTCCAGGAAAATAAATGTTGGAGAGAAGAGACCAATTCAGCCGAGGACGACAAAAATAAATTGTCCTCTGAATCTAGGAACTCTGCTGAGAAGTGTCCTACTGACCGACTCCTTGGATCAACAACTTCTGCTGGGGATGAAAGAACTACCGGGGACCCCACCTGTCTGAGGGTAACATCCAACCTGAGGTTTCTCCTCTGCTGGGGGAGTTGAGAATGAACGCCGATAACAGAACCGGAAGTCCATTACTGAAGATTGCTAATATCCAATTGGGCTCAGGACCTGCTGGGGAAAACAGTCCATGATACCATCCTGCTTGGGGATACTGCTGAACTTAGCCTGCTGATGGGGAGAACAACTTTACTCCCACCTTGCTGGGGATTAGAATATAACGTTGTTGGTGAAAGTACACTTCCTGGCTGGATGGGGGAAGTGGGCACCATAAGTCTGTGGGGAAATAACGTCTTGATCCGGAGAAAATACTTTCCAAGTCTTCTGCTAGGGAAAGTCTGCTCTGCTGAGGGAGGTGTAATCTCAATGCTGGGGAGAGCAACCTGCTGGGGGAGTACAATCCTGTTGCCCTGCAAGTCAAATAACAAAAAATAGAATATGCCACAACCTGGCTATCACCGTTAACGCCTAAGTAATTTCTACTGCTTTTCGTTATGCTTCGCAAAGCTCAAAGTTTCATATGCAATGTTTATCAAAAATATCGGACGTTTTTGCAAACAAAACAGTAAAAGTAAAACAAGCAACAAAAAGATCTTTGAATGAAATGAATATTTTATTGAGAAAAACGGCCTGTAAATAGGCATTTACAATGGGAAGCAATTCCTAGAAAGAGGTAATTGCGCAAAAACAAAAAGAAAATACACATGTCGGCAATGTGGGAACAGATATCCACCATGATTCGACTCAGCTATGACCCATACGACTTGCTTATCTACAAATGTCTTGACCTTCGAAGAGACTAACTGTACTGATTCCTTTCTTTCAGAACTTCCAGGTATCGAGAACGTTCACAGATCGAACGCAGACCGTAGCCTTTCGCTTATAAATCCCTAACTTTTGCCTGGATCGCCCTTTTCAGGTTTTCAATCCACCGGGATACCCATTTTTGCCAAAGTCGCCCTTTCAGGTTTTCAACTTTGTGGGTGTACACATTTCTTTTTACATTTTGTCCCTAACTTTTGCCCGAACCTTTTCCTTTTTATGGTTCGCCGGGATGCCCCTTTTTGCCTGGAATTTCTTTTTATGTCCAGCGGGTCTCTTTTATGCGAAGTATTTTTTGACTACGTCTGCGTTCACAGGGGATGTAAAATCTTCGCCATCCATAGTTGAAAGTAGTAAGGCTCCACCAGAGAAAACCTTTCTGACTACATACGGCCCTTCGAGTTTGGAGTCCATTTGCCCCTGTGATCTGTCTGAGGAGGAAGGATTCTTTTCAAAACCAATTCACCTGTCTGAAAATTCCGAGGGCGTACTTTTTGATCAAAGGCATGCTTCATCCTGCTCTGATACAAACGACCATGTGCGATGGCTGCCAATCTCTTTTCTTCAATAAGGTTCAACTGATCCAACCTGGAACGCACCCATTCAGCTTCATCAAGCTTCACATCTGCCAGAACTCTCAAAGACGGAATCTCGACCTCTAAGGGTAAAACTGCTTCCATACCATATACCAATGAGAAAGGGGTTGCCCCAGTTGACGTACGTACCGAAGTACGGTAACCATGCAGGGCGTAAGGTAACATCTCATGCCATTCCTTATATGTCACCACCATCTTCTGCACAATCTTCTTGATATTCTTATTCGCCGCCTCAACAGCACCATTCATCTTCGGACGATACGGTGAAGAATTGTGATGCTCGATCTTGAAACTCTGACATAGTTCCTCCATCATCTTATTATTCAAATTCGAGCCATTATCAGTAATGATTCTCTCCGGGACCCCATAACGACAGATGATGTCCTTCTTTATAAACCGGGCTACCACTTGCTTTGTGACGTTGGCGTACGAGGCTGCCTCCACCCACTTTGTGAAATAGTCAATGGCAACCAAAATGAAACGATGCCCATTGGAAGCAGTAGGTTCAATCTTTCCAATCATATCTATACCCCACATTGCAAATGGCCAGGGAGATGACAACACATTTAGAGGCGTAGGCGGTACGTGCATCTTATCTGCATAAATCTGGCATTTATGGCACTTCCGAGCGTACTTGAAACAGTCAGACTCCATAGTCATCCAATAATATCCTGCTCTCAACAACTTTCTCGCCATGGTATGTCCACTAGAATGAGTACCAAAAGAACCCCCGTGAACTTCCTCCATCAATGAGCTTGCCTCGTGTTCATCAACACAACGTAGCAAGACCATATCGAAGTTCCTCTTATATAACACATCATCCTTGTTCAGAAAGAAGTTCCCTGCCAACCTCCTCAGAGTCTTCTTATCTTTGGTGGAGGCACCCTCTGGATATTCCTGTCTCTTCAGAAAAACCTTAATATCATGATACCACGGTTTGCCATCAGACACATCTTCAATTGAAAACACAAAAGCCGGTCTATCCAGACGCATGATCCTAATCGACGGAGTTTCATTCCAACGGTTCACCTTATACATGGATGCCAATGTTGCCAACGCATCAGCCATCTGATTCTCAGCTCGGGGCACATGATGAAAATCCACCCTATCAAAGAAAGGTAACAATCTTATGGCATAGTTGTTATAAGGTACCAAATTTGCCTGATGAGTCTCCCATTCTCCTGTAATCTAATTAACCACCAATGCGGAATCACCTAGACATCGAGGTTCTTAATTCTCAAATCAATTGCTTCTTCTAACCCCATGATGCATGCTTCATACTCCGCCTCGTTGTTGGTACACACAAATGCTAACCGGGCAGTGAAAGGTATATGAGAACCCTTCGGAGTCGTAATGATTGCCCCAATTCCATTACCATACGAGTTGACAGCCCCATCAAAAATCATCTTCCACTGTGATCCAATCTCAGGTCCTTCGTCAGGCAGAGGCTCTTCACAATCCTTCATTTTCAGAAACATGACATGCTCGTCTGGAAACTCAAACTTCATAGGCTGATAATCCTCGACTGGCTGTTCAGCAAGATATTCTGACAGAACATTTCCCTTAATGGCCTTCTGAGAAACATACTGAATATCGTACTCTATCAAAACCATCTGCCAACGGGCTATCCTTCCAGAAAGTGCTTTCTTCTCAAACACGTACTTAATCGGATCCATCTTCGAAATCAACAAGGTTGTGTGATTTAACATGTACTGCCTTAGGCGCTTGGCTGCCCAAGCGAGTGCACAACATGTCTTTTCCAGCATAGAGTATCTTGATTCGCAATCAGTGAACTTCTTACTCAGGTAGTAAATGGCATGCTCTTTCTTACCCGTCTCGTCGTGTTGACCGAGCACACAACCCATCGAATTCTCAAGAACCGTAAGGTACATAATCAACGGTCTCCCAGACACTGGTGGCACAAGGACTGGCGGTTCCTGCAAATACGTCTTTATCCTTTCAAATGCCTCTCGACAATTTTCATTCCACCTGACCTCTTGGTCCTTTCTTAACAACTTGAAAATTGGTTCACATGTAGCCGTCAGATGAGAGATGAACCTGGCAATGTAATTCAACCTCCCCCAAGAAACCACGAACCTCTTTCTCTGTTCTTGGCTCAGGCATCTCCTGTATGGCTCTTATCTTTGCAGGATCAACCTCTATGCCTCTTTCACTAACAATGAATCCCAGCAATTTACCAGACCTTACGCCGAAAGTGCACTTGTTCGGATTCAACCTCAATCTAAACTTCCTCAACCTCTCGAACAGCTTCTGGAGGTTTACCAAGTGTTTTTCCTCTGTATGTGACTTCGCAATCATGTCATCAACATAGACTTCAATCTCCTTGTGAATCATATCATGAAAGAGAGTCACCATCGCCCGCTGATAGGTTGCCTCAGCATTCTTCAATCCAAAGGGCATCACCTTGTAGCAAAATGTTCCCCACGGTGTTATGAAAGTAGTCTTCTCCATGTCCTCTGGGGCCATTTTGATTTGGTTATACCCAGAGAAGCCATCCATGAAGGAAAACACAGAATATTGAGCAGTATTGTCCACTAACACGTCAATGTGGGGGAGCGGGAAATCATCCTTCGGGCTCGCCCTATTCAAATCTCGGTAATCAACACACATCCTGACCATCCCATCCTTCTTAGGTACAGGTACAATATTAGCAACCCATGGAGGATAATTTGTTACGGCAAGAAATCCGGCGTCCAACTGCTTCTGAACCTCTTCCTTGATCTTGACAGCCATATCTGGTTTCGTCCTTCTCAACTTCTGCTTGACTGGAGTACAACCCTCTTTGAGCGGCAGCCGGTGTGAAACAATGTCGGTGTCAAGCCCAGGCATGTCTTGGTAAGACCAGGCGAAGATATCCATATACTCTCGAAATAACTCAATCAATCTTCCCTTGACAGTGTCTTCCAGGGCAGCCCCAATCTTTACTTCTCGTTTAACATCCTCGGTTCCCAGATTAACAGTCTCAACCTCCTCCTGATGAGGTAGAATAACCCTTTCCTCTTGTTTCAGTAACCTGGCTAATTCTTCTGGTAAGTCACAGTCTTTGTCAGTCTCTTCTTCGGCCTGATAGATGGGATTGTCGAAGACATATCGAACCATAGCTAAGTCATGGGTGGAATCTGAACAAAGGAACCTGCATGATGGATGTTTTATGTTTATTATGAGTGCAACAAACAAGAAAACACATTGCCATTTTGATGTGGGTTAATGCAAAAAGTAAAAATAGAAAGACAGGGATCGAAATATTTGAATGAAAAACGTCCTTTATTGATGATAAAAATAGCAAATAAAACATCCAAGCCCTACAAATAAATATCACTACACCTTGGGCAGAGCACAGGACTCAACATAACAGAAAACAAAAGTAAATTACTCCGGGCGCGTCACTTGGATAACTTTCTCGGAGGACCATTTGCCTAGGCTCTGACCAGGAATGCAGGGACGGATCCATTCATCCATGTCACAATCACTATCTCCTTCATCCTCAATAGCATTAACTCTGTCGAAGAAAACACCGGCGCTGGTGAAACGGACTGGACCATAGAACTTGGGAGGCTCTTCAGAACGTCTAGGTGGCCTGTAACCCAGTCTATGAGTATCTTGCTTCCTTTGAACATCAATAACACTGCCCCACTTCTGAGAACTACCAGCTTCAACTATAGCACGTGCCTCTTTGAAAGAGGACATTGGAACTTCTGGTTGTATGACGACTTAAGGTTGGACAACCGCCTCAGGCTGAATGACTGCCTTTGGGGGTTCCTGGGGAATCTTCACAGCTTCAAAGGCTTGGCATAAAGTCTCCTGTATCTCACCATCTACCTCTACATACTTGAAGGTTGATAGGTGACTTACCATGATGTCTTCTTCACCACAAACAGTCACAACGTGGCCATCCACCATATACTTCAACTTCTGGTGCAGCGTAGAAGTTACTGCCCCAGCACCATGGATCCATGGGCGTCCCAACAAACAACTATAGGCAGGCTGAATATCCATTATGTAAAAGGTGGTATTGAAAACCTCAGGATCCACCTTGATCGGCAGAACTAACTCTCCAAACACTGACCTCTTGGAGCCATCAAAAGCACGTACCACCAAGTCACTTGGTGTACAAATCAACCCACGAGTATCCAACTTCATCAGAGCCTTCTTTGGTAACACATTCAAAGATGACCCAATATCAACTAACACATGCGACATCAAGGAACCACGGCATTCCACTGAAATATGCAGAGCGTTGTTGTGATTCCTCCCAGCCGGAGTCAAATCTAAATCGGTGAAACCCAAACCATTACCAGCATTCACATGAGCCACAACCCCTTCTAACTGGTTGACAGATATCTCCTGCGGTACATAAGCCATGTTCAGAATCTTCAGCAATGCATTGCGGTGTGCCTCGGAGCACAACAGTAAGGATAAGATGGAAATCTTCGATGGAGTTTGGTGAAGCTGGTCAACAATCTTGTAATCACTTTTTCTGATCAACCTCATAAACTCTTCTACATCTTCTGAGAAAGTATCCCCACCTGGCTTTGTCGTAGAATTATTAGCTTCCTGCCTCTGTACAGACTCATTCATCATCTGCTTACCTTTGTCTTGTCTTGTACTGCTAGCTTGATTCTCGGAGGGAATAGAGACTCTACCACTCCTAGTGATAGCCCCTGCTTCAACAAGATTTTCCACCCCTGTGTTCACAGCTGATGTCTTTTCCAATTCCAGCTTCTTACCATTAACAAACACCTCGGCCCCATAATTCCATGAGATGGCCTTGGTACTCTCATATGGAACTGGTCCGGGAACAGTGATAGTGACCGGTGCTGGTCTCGCCGGAGCTGATATAGTTATCGTCTTGAATGAAATTGTTATCGTGGCAACATCAATCTCTCTGTCAGTAACGATACTCTGCTTACAGCCCCTATCAAACTGCAATACCCCTTCGCTGATCATTTTCTGAATACCTGCCTTCAATAAATCACAACCACCTAGCTACGACACACATTTTACACAACCTTCATCACAACCGGGAAATACTCCTCCCTTCAACAGTCTTTCCTTCACCATACCCAAGGGAGTTTGGATTTTGTTCACATCTGAAATCAAACTCAAGTCTTCACAGTCTTCAATAATAGCATTGACCTTCGGCCCACCGTGATTCGGCATCGGATTCTGATTCACATTCGGGACGTCATTGGAGAAATTGATGGCTTTGGAATCCAGCAGATCTTGAACCTGATGCTTAAAAGCTTTACAGTTCTCAATATAATGTCCGGGTGCCCCAGAGTGGAACTCACAGTGGGCGTTGGCGTCATAGCCGGGAGGTGGATTACAAGTAGGTGGAGCCAATGTTCTCTTCTGGATTAACTGTAGCTGTAGCAAGTACTGAAATAATTGAGCGTACGGAAGAGGCGGAGTGTCAAAATGCCTATCCCGCCTAGTCAGAGGCTGAGACCGGCGAGGAGTCTGACTTTGTTGCTGAGACGCTGCAGGCTGTTGAGGTGCTGCTGGGATGGTTACAGAAGCCACCTGCTGATTGTAGTTCTGACGAGGTCCATCTCTACCACGATATGATGACACAGAGTTTGTATCTCCCTCCTTCTTCTTATAACCATTGGCATAAGGCTTCTTACTTCCTCCAGATGAGGACCCATCACTGCCTGATATCTTTCCCGCCTTGATTCCGCTTTCTACCATCTCTCCTACCAAGATCAAATCAGCAAATTTTCCCGACATACACGGTACCAACTTTTCAAAGTAATGACCCTGCAAGGTGGCCATAAACATAGTTATCATTTCACGCTCCAACATGGGAGGCTGAACTCTAGCTGCCAGTTCCCGCCACCTCTGAGTGTACTCCTTGAAACTCTCATTGTTCTTCTGCGACATATTCTGCAACTGTGTTCTGTTAGGAGCCATATCAGTGTTATATTGGTAATGTCTGATAAATGCCCCTGCCAGATCTCTCCAACTGTGCACATCCTTCCTTTCCAGTTGCATATACCACTCCAGGGATGCCCCAGATAGGCTATCCTGGAAGCAATGCATCATCAGTTTTTCATTCTTCGCATATGCAGCCATCTTGCTTGCATATGCCCTGACGTGGGTCCTTGGACAAGTCATACCATTATACTTCTCGAAAGTGGGAGTCTGAAACTTATACGGAATAACAACGCCTGGAACCAGCCCCAAATCTTCTAGATCCATTCCCACAGAATCCTGATTCACAACACCCCTTAGCTGTTCCTCAATCAATCGGATCCTCTGATCCTGATCAGTCTGGGGACCAGCATCCCCACCTGGCAAAGAAAATACATCATCATACCGACGTCCCTGAACTGCGCCAGTACCAGTACCACCTCCCACTGCAGTGGGAATCACAACACTTTCTACTCCGCCCGGAGGAATCACAACACCAGAAGCAGAAACACCTCCGCCAGTAGGACCATTCTGACCATCATCAGTAACACCAGTCTAAAGTACTCCATGAAGGACACCATCATTATCAACCCTCGCAATCAGTGGCTGGACGAGAGTTCTCAACTGTTCTTGTCCCTGAGCAACCCCTTTCATCAATTCCATGAATTGGTTCATGCGAGTCCGCATCTCAATGATCTCATTCTGTAGCTGATCCATGAGTCTCTTTCGATTTTGCTTAGTAGGATACCGGTGAATACGCTGATCTGCAATTCTGAGATGAGAACAAGATAAGAATACCGGAGATAAACACCTGTCATGCAAAATGATTATGCAAAATAATTATGAATATGCAAATGCAAATGGACGTGTTTGAGAATTCACAGGGCGATCCACCCCTTGATTCCGATTTAATAACAAGATATAATGGAACTTCTGCTCGTATATTAAGAAAACCAGAGAAAAGCCAAATGTCAACAATCACAAATCCGAGATAACAAGTCTGAATATAAAAACCATAGGTCCCAACCAACAAGCTTGGTGGTGATCCACATACAATGAAAGAAAATAGAAAACTAAGGCATATCATCAAAGTCCACAAGTGTCAATCCCCCCAATCCATTATGCTTTCTGCACCAGTCTTGAACCTCCTTGAACAACTTTCTGGTATCGGGATGCTTCGGCCTCTAAATTAGTCCTTGAATGAGAAGGTCTCTCCTGTGTATGATCCCATCCAAGTATCGGCAATGTAACTCCCAAGCGTCTTCTCCAGAAACACCATCCATGCTAGTACCCTCATGTCTAGGTCTCTTCACCTCAGCTTGGACTTTCAGTTCTTCCATGGAGGCTATGGCTTCCTTGAGTCGATCTTCGACTACTTGTCTCTTGAATATCCCTGATAAGATCTCGGCGTCTTTCTTCTTGAGCGTCGACTTCAACTGATCAATCTTAGCTATGTAGTCGTCTTTCTTTCTCTTATTCTCAGCCATGGCAGTTTCTCGGTGATCATTGAACCTGTGAATCTTCAACAAAGCCTTGCCTAATTCCTCATCCTTGGACCTGAGAACGCTACCAATACCATCCAAAGCTTGTTTCATTCCTTCTCTGGATGCGACCATGTCAGCGAGCTCTCTTTCTGCTTTAGCAAGAAGCTCTGTCTTCAACTTGGCGATATGAACAGCTTCACCCCGCTCATGCTTCCACTGATAAATCTCTCTCTTTAGCTCACTATTCTCTTCACGCAACCTTTCCTTTTCAGCCCATAATGT
The DNA here is from genome assembly GCA_022829125.1 of Lathyrus tuberosus. Classification (NCBI taxonomy): domain Eukaryota; kingdom Viridiplantae; phylum Streptophyta; class Magnoliopsida; order Fabales; family Fabaceae; genus Lathyrus; species Lathyrus tuberosus. The sequence continues at coordinate 758,183 of JALAZF010000122.1, read as the reverse complement.
GGTATACTTCTCCAACTCAACGGTGGTAGGAGGCTCGATCACCAAAGGATACAAAGGTGGTTCCACCGGGAATGGAAGAAGCTCCTCTTCTGCTCTCTTCTTAATCCACTCTTTATAGGGAGGGAAAACCCGATTGTTACTTTTCCCGAATGGAATCTTACCCTTCTTAGTCACCTGTTTCCAAGCATTCACAACTTTCCTTATCAACCCTTGATCCTCAATACCATTGAAGAATAAGGATTCTCGGACATCTCGCTCTTCGGGTGGATTCTTCAAAGGATAGCCAAACTGTCTGATAGCTAGGGAGGGATTATAGTTAATTCCACCTTTCCTCCCTATCAAGGGAACATTAGGGAATTCTCCGCATTTGCAAATGATCTCCATTCCTAGCAAGTCACGATTAATCCAAACGATGTTATCAGCAGTCAAGCCCATAACCCTCTTAGACCACTTTAGAGAATCTTTCGTATCAACGAAAGCGCCAGATTCAGGGAGACGACTTAGAAACCAAGTAGCTAAGAGCGGCGCACAGCAACTCACAGTTTTCCCACGCCTATTCTCATTCTTATAGTGAACTGAATGGTACACATCACCTAGCAAGGTAGGTATAGGATTTTTCGAAATAAAGATCCTGACGGCGTGCATATCCACCAGATCAGGAATATTCGGAAACAGAACAATCCCATAAATACACACAGCTAAAATAGCTTGGAAAGCAGTCTATTTCTTCTCTTTGACATGTATAAAAGCTTGATCAAATAGGAACTTCAATAGGAAACCCTTAACTCCTTGTTTTTCTGCAATGTTACTGTTCAGAACAAGCTCATTAATATGAAGAGCAACAACCATATCTTTTATACCGGGGTGTTCTTCAGAAAAGAAAACTATATCATGACTAATAGGAATTCCCAAAATAAATGAGAACTCCTCCAACGTCGGAGCCAAGATGTAGTCCGGGAAAGTGAAGCAACGCAGAGGCGGGTCGTAAAACTGAAGAAGTGTGTGAATGACATCCTTCTCATACTGGGAGATATTATAGATAAATTTCAGAAGTCTTCCATACCTTCCACTGAACTCTGTACGAACTCCGGAACCAGCCATATTAATCAGTTTGTGAATCAGTGTCAAAGTCGGCTCTGGGAATGAATAGGGAACAGTCTTCTTTCTCTGAACATCCATACTGAAGTAACCTCAAAAAACCGGAATCAAGAGTAAGATGCAAGCCCTGAAAAATGTCAAACACGTCAGAATGCAAGAAAAATGATATGCTCATGCAAACATGGGGTCAAGGCACACTGCTGGATGTGCTGTGCTGTTAGCTGAACGAGAAACCAGAAAACCAGAACTTGAACCATTGAGGAACCCAAATAATCAGACATTGATGAGAAATCCAGAAAACCGGGTAGGTTGGAAGTCTTGGTTACCTGCAAACCTGCAAACGCCCATCCCCTCTCACATGTGGGTACTAGGATGTTCAGTATCCCGGGCTCTCAGGTCGAGAAATGATGATACGTTCACCATTTCTGGTTTGGCATCATCATCAATCGAGGAGGCCTCAACTGATTCTCCAAAGTGGAAGGTCCTCAGCTTTGGCACTGAGGTCGAGAAACAATAGTACATTCATCCCTTGGGGTACAGTACTAAAGTCAATTGAGGAGTGCCTCCACTGATTCTCTTCAAAATGTAGGGGCCGTCCTATGCGAGTTCCAAAGCGGGCCCTCGGGTGCGAATGGGTTTGCCACAGGATGTGGTCTGCCACTGTCACCACTAAAGAGGGATGTTTCCACTAAGGTCCTCAATGATCGGTCACCAGAGTCGACAGCTCTCTAGATCAACACCCCAACATGCGCAAGACACACACGTTAGAATGCGTCCCAAGATAGCCTCGTCTGGTTGTGAATTTCGTGAACACACAAACGTACCAAGCGGGCATGTAGGTCCCACTACTTTCCACTCTAGTCCTAGGGTATTCTCAAGCCTTGGTATTGGGCTTAGCTCTCGGTCCCACCCAACCTGCAAAACAAAGACAGCCAGCACAACACAGCAACATGACAGTAATAAAAAATGAAATGCAGAAAACGCGGTAAAAAATAAAAAATAAAAATAAAATACAACACATAAAGCAAATCAAAACAAAATACCCAAAGAGAACAAAGACAAGCAAGCGTTAGGATTGACTCGCTTAGGGATGGACCAGCATAGGTCAACCAGCGTCCCCAGCAGAGTCGCCAACTGTCGCTCCCAGGATTTTCATCCAGGTACAAACGCGAGAGTGGCGCGGAAAACAGAGTCGCCAGCCGTGTAAATTTATCCCAAGAGAGGGAAAGGGAACACCGCATAAACCTTAGGAAGAGGGAAAGTAATGGTCATCGCAACCATAACCTGGGTTCGGGAGTCGGTTACGCAAGGGGAAGGTGCTAGCACCCCACGCGTCCATCGTACTCGATGGGATCCACGCTTGTTGTCTATTCTAAGGGTGAGTTATACTATCATCTAGGGTTGTACTAAGACGGAAGGGGAAAACAAAGACATACTCGGTAGGACGTCGACGTCCTAGGCCTACGTACCCCCCTTGTGCAATGGGGAATTCAGAGTCAACGTAGTTCGGACCAAGTTCTTTTTGTGTTTTTTATGAGCGACGTTAAGTTCGCGTCCGGCAGTTAGGGTCGATGCCTGTTTGCGTCTCAGACGGAAAATAACGTGCCCTTTTTGAAAATAGCCTTTAAGTTGAAGGTCCCGAAGGACAAAAAGATTTGAAGTTGGTTTGTGTTTTTTAGGACAGAAGTGGCTTAAGTTAGTTCCTAAGCCGCATTGCACCAAAGTCTAGGGCACAGGGGCGAATACTTAACGCATCGTCCCAAGACAGGACGCTCGTTAAGCACTCTAGAAAGATGAGAGGAAGCCCCTCATTTCTCATTCCCCATACTTAAGGCTCGTGCGCAATACACCTTATTATTATTAAGTGTTTTAAAGAAATTTAAGATGAGAAGAGAGAAGACACAAGGGTAACTCTAAGGGGGACTATGAATCCTAAAGTTATCATGCATGGGTGACCTACGGTTAGTGAGGTTCAACCTAAACCCTAGAGAAAGGAAAAGAGAGAAAAGGGTAAGGGTGACCATGGATACTTATCCATACCCTTAAGGAACTTACCTTGATCCTGCATAAAAGGTTAGTGAGAAACAGACGTGAATAAGAGAAATGAGGTGGATGACAATCAAGCAATGGTAGAGAATAATGAGAATAATCCAAACATGAATCAAAGAAACAAAGAACAGCCCCAAAGCAATTGGCACAAATGCCTTTTCAAACACATAATCATATAAGGTCAAAGATGCGCCTGCAAGAAAATCTCAAGTGAAAATAACTCCGATAATTAGAAAAATGATTCCTAAAATTCCCAAATTAATCATTAAGGTTCCTCGACCAGAGGCAAACAACATATAAAAAGTCCCTGCAAAAATCCAAAATGTTAGCCATTCAACTAATCATACAAAGCTCAAGTAAGGGATAGGGTCCAATGTGCCAAAGAGAAGGGACCTAAATGCAACATGAAAAATATTTAAAAATTAAAGAAAAATATTTTTATACAATTTAATATGTCAATGAATAAATTCAAAAGGAACGGGTCAAAAATGTTTTGTAGATGAAGAGAATTAAAATAAAGAAACTTAAGTATGCATGAGATGTGTAATGTAAAAAGGACTTGAATTAAACAATTAATTTAAATGATAAAAATAAAATAAAAATAAAAAATAAAAATTTTAAAAATTTTATAGGATAATAAAAATGATGTATGGATTTTTTAGGATTTTTTAAATGCAATTAGGTATTTTTAATAATTAGAAATGAAAATGTAATAAATAAAATAAAATGAAATAAAAAATGAAATGTGCATGGGGTGCATATAGCAGACGGTTCACGTTGGAAATGAGCGTGGGCTGAAAGGAGGGTGTGTGATTAGCAAGCCCAAACATAAATCCATCAGCCAAAAATAAAATAAAAAACCTGGGGGTGCAGAGAGTGAAAAAGATGCGCTGGAAATGTTGATTGGGCTCAGGGGTGGGGTGTAGGAAGCAAGCCCAAACATATAGCTCGTCAGAAAAAAAAACAAAAAATGAAAATGGCCTAGCATGGACCGGCCACGCGCATGGCATGTGCCCATTTTTATTCGCTGGCAGTCTACCGGCCGCATGATGCATCGTGCGTTCCCTGATCAGTCAACTTAAACCAAAGTAAAACAAAAAGAAAATCATAATTGGACGTGCACGCTAATTACGATGGGTGAATAACATGGAATCAGTAATTAAAATTCAGAAAAAAAAAAACAAAAAGAAAAACACATGGCACGATGAGGATCGTCAGATGCGTGGATCGGACGGCCAAGAAGTCGTCTTCCTCGTTGAGCTTGTCCCTTCGCCGGAGCTTCCCCAGGTCGCCGGAGCCCTAGCTCCGGCCGCCTGCCACCACCACCTGCAACCTACCAAATGCCTAGAAAACCCCAAAACGCATACCATTCGAACCGGAATTCCACGAGGATTCCAAATCCCTCGTCCAAAATCAAAAATAAATAACACATAATGCAAATCGAAAGGATTAGTGTTAGGGCGAAAAATTTCAAATCAACATTACAAGCAATATACACATCCAATCACCAAGCCAACCATACCAGCATGATCAGTGACAACGACACAACAATATTCACGTAAAAAATTGGAGTTTTAGGATCCTCGAAAATCCTACCAACCTGAGACGGTTCCCCTTGTACACTTGCTTTTAGCTATGAATAGTAGTTGATTTGCACTCAATGGACTACCAAGAGAAGCTTTGTGGAAGAAGTTTGAAGAATCTCCTTGTGGATCGTGAGTTTTGGTGAGAAATCCTCTTTTAGGGTTTTCTTGAGAACTCCTCCAATTTCACGTGCATGAACCCTAACCAGTGCATCTTTAGGTTTAAATAAGCTAGGGTTTTCAGTTGAATACAAATTGGGCCTGGGTAATTCCATGTTTAATGTTTTTTGAATTATTTTGGAATTTTGCATTATGTTGAATAAGTGAAAAATACATTCCTTCCATGCCCTTGAATTCATGATGGATCACTTGTATCTGAGTTGCTACTCACACCACTTTTAACTTGGGTCTTGAGGACAAATGATTCATGAGTTTTAGGCATTTTGGGAAATTTGAATAATGGAAAATAGGTGAAAAATAAACCATGGAATCACTTGATTAAAAAGCCAAAAATGCTCCTTAGGAATTGTTTTTGGATGTTGGAACATGTCTTTAAGCAATGGAATTGATTATAGGTCACTATGCCCAAAATTATGAAAATGGCATCATGAGAAACCCTAAAAACCACTTTGCCTTCTTTTGATCATAACTGGAGTTTCACAAATGATATGGAGACCCACTAGTACTTGTTGGAAAGAGGAGAAAAAGATCTTCAACTTTAATGTTGGAGAAAAATTCATCTAAAGCTTCTTTGGTAGTGTAAAGTTAAGTTGAATGAAGTGTAGAAACCTGCCAAAAATGGAAACTTTTCATTATAGGTCACTTTTCAAATTTGGAAACTTCGCACCAACTCCTTATTCCTGACAAACATGTATGAAACTTGACCCCTGGAGACCATATGAGGATGTGGGACCTTGAAATTCCTGAAGAGAACTTCAAAATTTCACTGTTGACTTTTCCCCAAATTCTCCTGATTCCCAATCTTCTGGTCAATTGAACCTCTCCTGAGCCTAACTGATGGACAATCTTCCACTCCTAGATACTCAGGGACCCAAGGAAGACCATAGAATCAAGTCTTTCCCAAAAAATCAGAAATAAACTGACTTTGTAGCAAACCCTAGTTGTGGTACCCTCAGTCTAGGAGGAAATAACACAGTCTCCGAATCCAAATTCCTCTGAATATGATGTGTATCCTCTCCAACAAAGGTAAGATATGCCATTTGTTGATGATAAAAACCCAAGGAGCTTGCCCATTGGAGCAATAAACCCAAGAATTTCAACACCCTAATTCATGCATTGGTTAGGAGAGAGTGATCCACCTGAGCTCTCTTGGATAATACCAGGACTCTTGCTTGACCCTCTGAAGCACTGCCTCAGGCACCTTGACCCCATGCTAAGACCCAATGATATGCACACATGATAATGCAAAATGCAATGCAACATAAGCCAGTTAGTAATGAAGTAAGGAGAGCAAATTTCGGGGTGCAACAGGATGACAACTTAAAAACTTTCTAATATGGTGGATAACCATATGCTTAGAGACATGTTGATGGAGCGAGTGCTCTGTGAGAAAGACAATCTTGTGGATGAAGAAGAGGTGCCACCCCAAAGGCGTTTGATCCATTTTTTGAAGGGGGTTTAGGTCAAACCAGAGAGCACCAATGTAGGGTCAAAAGAAACACCTAAGGAGGATGGTTCCCAGCAGAATATCATGATAGAAGAAGGGAAACATCAAGAGGATGGCTAATGAGCTTGCAGCTTCTACTTTAAGTGTTATGTTCCTTTAGAGGCCTTTGTAATTATGCCCTTAGAGGATTTAATATAATGATTAACTATTCCCTTAGGGGATTTTACTTTGTACTATTTCCTTTTTGGGACTTATTAAGGACATTATATGCACTTTTTTTCCTCTCTATATCATTCTGCTTATTTCTCTTGAGTATATGGTTTTGAAATACCTTGAGCAGGTTTTCCAACACTATATTTCCCATTAGGAGGGCGAGGATTCCTCATTGAGGATACAAAGTTCTGATAGACTCATGGGTGACAAAGATTCCTCCATGAGAATCTAGTATAAATCATTGCCTCATGAATCAAAAGAATTCCCTCATGAAGATCCAACATAAATCATTGCCTCGGGTCCCAAAGATACCTTAATGAGGATCCCACATAAGTCATTTCCTTGTGTGCAACAAGGATTCCTCCATGAGGACCCAACGTAAGTCATTTCCTCGTGGGTTGCAAGGATTCCTCCATGGGGATCCAACATAAGTCATTGCCAAGTGGGAGGGGCTAATCTTAAACTAATATAGAGTTTTGAGTTGGCTATCCTCCAAATTAAAATAGAGTTTTACATAGGTTGACCGTGAATCAAACTAAAATTTTAATGGGAATAATCTTGAATCTACTAAGATTTTACACCAGGTTGAAATCAGAAACCAAGAAAGATTTTAACCGGTTTGATCTCGAACCAATTAAGCTTTTAAATGGGTTCATCTCAAGAGCTATTGTGGGGATTTTTACTAGCTGGTCTTCATGAATCAAAATAAATCTTTTTCTTCAAGGCATAGCTCAAGAACCAGACAAAGACTTCCTAAGACAATCCCCCAATACAAACAAGAGCTTTTAGCTGGCTTAGCTCACAACCAAAACATAAACTTCCTATGGAAAAATTATTTACACAAGAGAAAATACACTCTTTGTAAACTTACAGCTTTTCCCTCACCCAAAATAAATATCCTCAATCAGACTCAAGAACACTCTCAAAATTCTATGGCTAAAAATGTGATAAAATATGAGAGATTTAGAGAGGTGATGATACAAATGAAAATTGAGGCTTTTCTCATTTTTTGGATGTGAAAAAGTGATAGAGAAGCTCTCTATTTATAGGCCAAGGCGTGGTATAAATTTGGAAACATTCTATGGGCCAAATGAGTGCTCTAATAGATTTGGCTAACTAATTAGGCAACCTAAATAATTGATTTATAAGGCCACAAATGGAAGGTTTTAATATATAGTTGTTACCAATCATTAAGAGACTATACTAATTAATTTTAGACTCGACTAAGCATGATGTAATTGATTAGGAAAAATATCTAATTGATTATTTAATTAAAAATATCCTTTACTAAATCAGACACTCACCTAATCAATTGGCCAAATCTCAAAACATTTTTTAGGAGATTTAACTAAAAGTTAAGAGGCTTATTAAGAATTTTTAGTGTGTGTGTGATTTATCCATAATGTTTCTAGAAATATCCCTGTGTCTTTATAAGACATTGGTCACTCATACGAACATGACCAGGAGAGCTTTCACACTTTTTATCTTTCACACTCTGAAGCTTCAAGTTTTAGCATCATTATCTCTGATTTTAGAATCACGCAAGAACCTTGAGTATTATAAATGAGGCTTGAGACATCTTCATGTTGATTACCATCATCTGAGATTTTGAAAGGTTAAACCACCTGTGATCCTTGAAATCTAAGTCTTCACTTAAAAATTGTTGGATTACAATGCTGAATTTAAACAGATGTCTTAAGCTTGATTCATGCAAATAACTTGATCAACCATCTTGTGTATCTATGATCGCTTGAGCTATCTTCAGTGATGCTTGATTTCAAGTGTAGTAATCATTAAAACTAAGCACTTACTAGTTGACTTGGATCTTTTTTATCCATAAGCTTCACCATCTTGGATCACTTCTTGACTATACCTGCAAACACATAGATTCACATATTGAACATGCTGGTGTTCGACATCCTCCTGTGTGTTCTTGTTGAAAACTGGTGTTCTAATTTCTTTACTAGGTCCTGATAGTTGGTGACTGAGATTCGTGGCAATCTCATTAATGTGACGTTCCTGAAGGTGGTGAAAAGTAGCTTTCCTTTCAGGGAATCTGAGGTATCAATGATTGTCGTCTCCATGTTAATGGAGGTGACATGCTCTGTGGTATGACTTATGCCATTAAATTTTGAAAGTGATGGCGGCTTGAAAAATTTTGGTTCATGGGCTCCCTAAATCTCGTTAGAGAGAGATTAAGGGTCCATAACTTATGTCTCCTCATTGGGTTTGACATTATGGCATTAAGGATATTGTCCTCTAAGGACGTTAGGGTGTTATTCTTAAGGACGTTGTCCTATACAGTCACATTAGGTCATTGTCCTCTAAATTCACATTAGGGCGACACATATCATCCATATCGGCACACATCTTTGTTATGGCATCTTAGGCACCCATAAAGCTGTTGCATTCCAAAGTTGGTGATCTCCCGTTCACCGTATTTAAAGGGGGTTAAAGAGGTGCACATCAAGTTGATCATCTAACACAAAGGTGGCCAATGTCAGTTTTACTAGGGGGCCAAAGTCGATGCCAATTGTACTTAATAAAAATGTATGATAAGGATAACTATGCATTTAGAGGGTTGTTTGTGATGTTTAGGGTTTTGATGATGATTAGACCTAGCTCACATAAAATGATGATAAGCTCTTCATGTGTGTTTTTCTGGTGAATGATTTGATCTCTCTCTCAGCGCTAGGGTTGAGGTATTTATAAAGGTTCCATGAGCCTGGGCAACAGAGTGGTTACCTCAATTCCTCCATCATAAACATAGAGAGTAAGAGATTTACTCTTCGTTAGATCATAATGATGAAAGTTATACTCTTTGGCTCTATCTCCAAGTTCGTTCTGATGTGACACATCATCCCCCACGTTCACTGGAAAAATGGATTATGAGTGCAATTTTATGTTCGATGTGTTTTTGAATGAAGTCAAAACTAGGATAGTTTAGCGTTAATGTATATTGGACGGTATCCTCTAATTCTAGTTGTGCATCTTAGCATCAGGAAGCATTAAAATGGTTTGGAAAGGGTGCATACATCATAAATGTATTGAAAACAAAGTTTTTGTGAAAAATCTACAGCATAGGTCGACACATGCATGTTTAGGTCGACCTATAGAAGCTTTTGCTTCATCATAGGTCAACACATATCCATCTTAGGTCGACACCCATGTATCAATAATAAAGCATGTAGACACTGTCTATGTGCTGACCAACAAAGGCGGACACATGATCGACATAAGACCTTTATAGGTCAACCTAAGACCTTCACAGGTCGACATAAGTGCTTTGATAGGTCGGCTTATAGCTTTTATAGGTCGACACATTTGATGCTTTCTTTCAAAAATTCATATTTTCCTCCATTAATTTGCATTCCTTTTGCTTTATCTTGCATACATATATATATATATATACACTGTTACATTCATGTATTTCTAGTAAGGTTCTAGTGTAAAACCTATACGAAATCGGGATTTCAAAGCATACTCATCATCTTCAACCTCTTTTCTATACATACACACAATCAAACTACACATAATCATTTTTTGATCAGGTGACCATCTAGATTAGGGTTGATAACGTCCAATTAGGTTGGTGTACGAAGAATATTGGTTAAGTTCTTTGAGGGTTTCAAATAAGAAAACCGAACTGGGGTTTTACTTCAAGATCATTGAGGATTTGAAGGTTTTGGGCAAGATTACGCAATTCGGATCCGATCAAGTGAAAGTCTCGGGACAAGTTGGTTCCTTGCAAGGGAGTAACGTGAAACGGTAGATCGTGTTGGTAAATCTTGAGTTCAACAAGTGTGCGTTTGGGATTAATTCGACCGTGTGAAAGCCTTGGGACAAGCTGGTTTCTTGCAAGGAAGTAGCAAGAACTGCTGAACTGAAGCGGCATTGTTGGTGACTTGATCAATCTTTGATCAAGGGTTTTAGAGGTGGTAGAATTAACAACAAACCATAGGGTTTGTATGGTTAGAGTTCTTCATCTCATGTATATATATTTTTTGCAAAGTAAGGTTAAATGTAAGTATCTCAATTCGATTTCAAATAGAGGGCAAACGTACCCATATCGAGGCCGATTGGGGAACTGCCTAAACAAATCCTTGCGTCTCTATCTCTTTCTCTTTTAATTTTTGTGTTTGCAAATTATTTGATTCACTGCTTTTTTTATCAGTTTGTTTGAGAATTATTTTTGAACATATTTTGAATTAGGTTTTGCTGATAGAATCACAATCCGGTTGATTGTGATTAATTTTTGAATCAACAAAACAAATTAAATTTTCAAACGATATCGATTGCACACGTGTTTGATAATTTTCCCATTTGTGTTTTTGTGTGTTTTTTGATGATTGAAAATACGCTTTACATATAGCTTTACATATAGGCTCGGTTAAATGATTTAATTCGGGTTGTTTCCGTTGTGCCATAAAACTTTTGAAAATCATTTTTGCCAAAAGTTTAAATTTTAAAATTGTGATCTATTCAACCCCCTCTAGATTGAAGTCTATAGTGTAACATAGATAATAGAAGTGAGTTCAGATGCATTAAATCAACCGGCAAACGACTACTCAAATCCAAACAATCTCATGACCCATTTCACGCGAACTATGATTTCATAGTCCAAATTACCCATTTCCAATATGTTCTGCCTTCCGTACGTAGGTTATTCCTTCTGAGAGCCCATACGATTATAACAATATATATAACAATATATATATATATATATATATATATATATATATATATATATATATATATATATATATATATATATATATATGCAAATAAAGAGTATATTATATTTGTATCCATTTATCATATGTATAATGTTTAAAATATTGAAATATAGATTTAACTGGTAGAATCATACAATTTAACATTCGGTTCCACGTATCTATTGGAAATTTGGTGTCAATTTGAAATTTATTCGATTGTAAACTCAACGTTTAGCACATTTGAAAGTAGGGATGTTTATAGGTACGAATTAACCTGAGAATTTACTCATCCAATTCAACTTAACTCATACTTTTACCCAATTCAATTATATACGGGTTCAATCCGAACCAATTCATTCAAACTCATTGATATTTGGTTTGGATAATGTTTTTGATATTTTAAATCTACAAACCCGCAAACTTAACCCATTGACATATCATGATATTTTTATTTTATTTTATTCATAAATTATCTAGCATAATTCTTACAATGCGTATATTTTTTTAAAATATAATTATAATTTTTATTAATTGTAAAAACTTTAGTTTAAATCAAATTTAAGAGATCAAAATTTTTTATTCAATGAGAGATATCTTATCTTTTAAGTCATATTTTACATCATTTGTATATTTTTTGAAACCATTTGTATATTTTTTATATTAAATGATAAATTTCATTCAAATTAAATACTATAAATTTATGATTTTTAATTTTTTTTTTAAATAAATGTTTTATTTAAATTGATATTTTATTTAAAATTCGAAAATTATATTTAATGGATGACACACGAATCCAACTCCATCCAATTTGTTGATGACCAAGTTGATTTTTAAAAATACAAGTTGAACACTCAATCTAAACCAAAAAATTTTGATTGAATCCGATATTAGATTTAATCAAATTAGATCCAACTCAACCCACGAACACTTCTATTTAAAAGTGAAATCGAGTTTACTCACTTATATTTTCGGAGTACTTAGTAAACTCCAATTAACTTGCAAGGTGAATTTTTAAGAATTTTTTATATATTTTTTTTATCTCAGTTAGCACATCCGGATTTTCTTCTTCTTTATTAATTTGAATTTGTTCGAGTCCGAGTATTGTTTTATAAATTAAAAATTTTAATTATTAATATATTTCGTGCATATCTCTATAAGTCGAGTTTACATAAATAAAATAAGTTTGGTTAAACTCTTGATTTTGACTACATCATAATTTGATATTTCATGTTCATCTTTTATGATTGCATTGCAAAAATTTAATGAAAACTAAATCTGCCATTGCATTTCATCTGATGAAGATTGCTAAAGAGAGGTATATAACAGAATAATTAAGTGCAAAAGCCAAAAGTTGAACAACTGAAATATATCAAGGCAAACTCATAATATGGATTATATGTTGTTATTATACTAATTTTTCACAAACAATTGAATTTATACCAATACATCCCTTCATATCAAATATTATTTGATATTTGTGAGTAAATATAAACAAGGAGTGTGGTAATACCATATTTTAAGATGTAAAACTATTTACTAAATTATTGTAATCAATTTTATTTAATATTCTCTTTGAATTAGGGACTCAACTGGTTCAATTTTGACCCAAAATATTTTATATATTTTTTTCATGTGTTTTTAACTATTTAAAAGTTTCAAAAGCTTTAATTTTTTATTACTTTCTCTTTTTATATAAACAACCGGCCAAATAAAAGAAAAGGAAAAAAGTTTTGGGTAGGTGTTGATTGAAGATATTAATGTACAAACGTGTTACGTCCCTTGGTTTTATAAAAGAACAGAGAGTTCAAAGTTGTGTATTTGATTCAAGTTCATCGTTATAAAATGCACAAATCAATTGCACTTTAAGTTTATACTTAACTTTTTTTAATATTTTCTCTTATACTTTTGTGTTAGAGTGTTATAAGGGATAGATGAGTATTTGCTTCGGAGATGGGGATGTATTTGGGCATTGGAATGATTAAGATTTGTCTATGTATTGTAACAATATTCATATAGTGTTATTCTCTAATTGTCATTTGACAACAATTGTGGTTTTTCCCTCTAATTTTGGAGTTTCTCTTTTCTATATTGTCATACTCTAAATTTTGATCAGACATTTTTATTTTTCCTCATTTCATCTGTCTATATTTTCATACTGTGTCGTTTGCATATAATATCATATATTTTCTTTATGAATATTTTTTGAATTATCAGCCGGAATTAACTTGTTAAATTTTCAGGTATTTTGGTCAAACTGAAAAGTCATCAGTGCAAAAAGTCGATATCCGGATAATTTTTAAAAATCGAACTTTCAGACATTATTTTTTATTTATTTTTCGCGTACTTTAACCCGGTGTGTTTATTTTAATTTTTTGACTTTCTGGTCATCATATTTTTGATCCGTCTGAGCCTTTTTAGCGGGTATAATCAATTTCAAAATTTGACAAAACTGTGTATTTTTTCAATACATATTATTTTTTACTGATCATTTTGGTACGTTCATTTTTATTTTTTCAAGCACTTTGATACTCGGCGGTATATCCATTTTGTTGTCATTTTATTTTTTATAGTCATTTAATTCAATTTAGATTTTGAGTTTATTTAATTTAATTTCTAATTTAACTAATTATTTATATCTTTTTATTTTATTTTTTTTAGTATATAACGGTATTTGTGTTTCTAAAATTTGTTTATTAAGTTTTGTCAAGGTAAGCTAGCATTATTATAATTGTATTTATCTGCATTACTTCATGTACTCTCTCTGCGTAAAACAAAAGCAACAAATATATTCCTTCAAAGATGCTTGCAAAGAAGTCAAAGATTCTTGTAGGAACTTCAAAGATGCTTGCAAGATGCTTGCTATACGTCACTTTTTTTTCATAAACATACATCATTCTTATGTCTTTTACTTCTTCTCCAAGCTTTTTCTACTATAAATAGGAGAAGTTACCATGATACAGGGACAAACAAACTTGTTTATATACATGTTTTCTAACATTCTATCCCTCTCTACTACAAGCATCACACGCCCTCCCCCATTTTCTTTTCTCTACAAATTTGTTTCTTTCATATTTCCTTCTTCAAATTTTTCAAACACTTCCATAACTCATTTCACACCAATATACCATATATTTATTTCTTTGTTAATTTGTTCTTCACCACCAAATACACTTTACATCTCATGTTCATAAAACACACAAAATCACAACAAACTTTGTTTTGTTTTACTAAGCCAACTCTTCAAAGCCACCGTGAAAAAAAAATAACAAACCATAGTTTTCAAAATTAAGAAATTACACCAACTGCAAATCACAACAACATAATCGTTTCAATACTTTCCACCTTTGCCGACACACAATCAACGCGCAAATTCGCTGACGAAGTTGCAATTGTCCACCAAGCCACCTGCAATCTCATTAATCCACTGCTAGCTATCACAAATAACCCGCAATTTCGCCGACAAAGCTACCGTAAACCTGCAGCAAAACTAGAAACACATAGTAACTCAGTCAATGGATCTGGCTATGTTAACTATAATGTATCGCAATCTGTTAGAGAACAGAAGAGATCAGAAGATGGATTCAATTGGAGAAAATATGGACAGAAACAAGTGAAAGGAAGGGAGAATCAACAAAGTTATTATAAGTGTACGCATCCGAGTTGCTCGATGAAGAAGAAAGTTGAGAAGTATTTGGATGGACAAATTACTGAAATTGTGTATAAGGGATTTCGCACTACCACCCTTTCGCCGAAAAACAATCACCGCCGACAGCACACGGAAGCAGAGGATCGCAGAACCATCAACGGCGGGATCACGCACGGAGGGACTCAGCAAAGCCGCCGAAATTACAAGACCTGGGACGGAGACAGAGCGTCCACCCCAGAAACCACCACCGCCGGAACCGAACGAAGCGAGGACGGCCAGACGCGTGTGGACTGAAGATTCAAGGAAGGAGGAAAGGCCAGTGAAAGCTGCGTTCTTTTCTTAATCAGATGGATATATAGAGCCATGGAAGCTTGCTCACCTGTAAGTTTTTATCAGCTTTCTTTTATCAGCTTTAATATATATAACTGTATTGTGGGAAACTTGCTCACCTATAACTCCTTCTTTCATATCCTTTTTAAATACATGTTATATATCAACTGTATATATACTTTTATATCTGCTTAGAGTTTTCCTCGGCAGCTAGGTCTAGAACTAGGTAAAGCCAGTGTTCATTCTTTCAACAGTCAAAACTAGATCCCCATAGGATTCCAGATACAGTCTTGCCTTCTCTTGGGCTTAAACAATATGGAACAAAGAGAAAGGCATTATTCTTCGTGAAACTTTTCTCAGACTGTCACCCCTAGAAACTGTCAAAGAAATTCTACCCCCCAGAGGTGATATATTCTCGGTGAATAGCATCTTTTGAGTTTCTTTAAACCTCAGAACTATTCATTAAATGATCTATTCTCGGTGAATAGCATTTCTTGAACTTTTCTTTGGTTTGGGACCCACGGACTTCTTAAAAGCATTCCCCGCCTCCTCTTGGGCTTTATACAAGGACCCTCAGGCTTCTTAGAAGTTCTCATGCCTCCTCTTGGGCTTAGTACAAGGACCCAAAGACCTCCTACAAGTATAGGAACAGAACCTAGTCAGCCTTTGCTAGAGCAGTCTTTCTATTGAGTCTAAACCTCAGACCTTTTAAGGGTTGGCTCTCATCCCTTAAAACACCTTCCTCCTTTTGGGCATCATACAAAGATAAACCCAGTAAACTCGGACAGTCTCACCTCATTTTGGATCTCAAGAAACCCTCAGGTTTCCTAAAAGACACAGGAAAAACCCTTTCCTTTTTTTTAACATCCGACGTTTTCCCGGATATTCCTTTTCTTTTCATCTGACGCTTTCCCGGATATTCCTTTTCTTTTCATCCGACGCTTTCCCAGATATTCCTTCTATTTTCATCCGATGTTTTTCCCGGATATTCATTCTATTTTCATCCGATGTTTTTCCCGGATATTCATATCTCAATCTTTAATCTCTTCACTCTTTCAATCAATTCCACAAATAACCTTTAGCTTCAATCTTGGGCTTTGAACAAGACACCAGACATATTTTCCTCCCATAGAATAGGAGGAACTACGATTGCTCTGATTTCCCTATTTTCTTTAAGGGAATACATAGGCATAAGATTGCGAAATCTTAGCGAGCACACTAAACAAAAACCTTAGGTCCAGTACCTTACCAAAAACATCAAAAAAACCCAAAAACAACAAAAATATCTTTTCAACACTCTCTCAACCTTCCCAAATGAGAAACTTTCCTAATTTACAGAACAAACACCATCAAGTAGAAAATAGTAGAACATTACGGAAAATTGCTAACAACCCATGGATAACCATGTATAGGATGGGTAGTTGACAACTCCCCATTGTATAACCTGACCCCGAACTGCCCAATCTCTTAGCATTTGTTAAAGAAAACATTTGCGTGCAAGGTTAGTTTGAGTTAACTTCCCTTTCCTTTCCAGCTTCATAGGATAAATAAGAAATCAGAAAGTAGCACCTAATCCCATCCGCAAGCGGATGTGGGCGGTCACGAAAACTGCGCTACAGAAAAATGGCGACTCTGCTGGGGATCCAAACTAGGATTAGAATTCCTAAGAGGTCTAGGTTGTTAGAAATTTTTCTATATACTATATACTATATATATACTGCTTTTCCTACTTGATATCTGTGTTTATTTTTCTGCTAATGGGACTGCGGGTGATGCCGCATGTGGAAAGTTTGAGTGATACTTGTTAGACGATGGCTATGGATCTAGAAGGGGGGGTTGAATAGATCCCTTGACTTTTACACGCAAATGGTTTCCAAAATTTGTTTTAAAATATTGTTTAAACGGAAGCTACCACTGGATAGAACGTCTACAACGAACCTTCTACCAAAAGGATCGGATATGCACGAATATATCACAGATGAGTATAGAAGAGAAAAAATCAATTTTGAATACTACACTTAAGACACACAATCAACAAAATATCACTTGGTTAATGTATATTCCAATCCAATGAGGTAAAGTGATAAGAAATTTAAATCAATGTGTTCGAATTTTGCTTTGAAACAAATTATCAAACACCTAGTGTGCGTAAACACACTATGTGCAGAATTTCTATGGAGGGTAATGTACAGCTGCTCCAAAACACAATTCAAGGAATTGTATCAGTTTAACAAAAACAATTTATCAGCGTACAATTACTTTACTACAAAAATTTCAATAACTTGCGACTTCACCAATTCGAACCAACTGAATTGTAAAAGAGTTAAGGAGAGAGAGAACAAACACGATTTGATTAGGCAGTTCCCCAATCGTCCTCGCTTTGGGTACGTCTTCCCCCAACTCCACAAATGGAATTGAGATATGTATATATATAGTTGTTGCAAATTGTTTGTTACAAGAGAAAACTATGAACATCCAAACCCCCGAACGTCTTCGATCGTTGATGCAGAATTTTCTCTTCCCTTGATTCAAGATGAATCAAGTGCTTCGAATATGGTTGATTCAATTACCATCCCACGCTACTAAACCAAAAGAATCCACTGCTCTTCGGTTACCTTCACTCGGTTAATTGGAATCATCCAAGAATTCGAACCCAAACCTTCCTTCTACGATCCTCTGATTACAGCTACTAAACTGAACAGTTGTGCCAAATTCCGGTTACCTTTGCCCAGCCGAATCCCTGTAGAAAGAACAGTTTATGCAAAAACCTCCCAAAATCTATCCAATTTTTGGAGGACAAACCAACTGGTTTGATTCAAGAAACACCTGCCAAACTCTCAACCCAGAAGATGAAGATCACACTTCCTAAATTCTGAACGTTATCACTTCGATCAGTGGGCGACACAAACAAAGATGATTATGTGTGATTGTTTGTTTACTCAATGAAGAAGATGAAGATGAAGAGAGAAATGACATATATCTTTCACGTTTCTTGTTTTTTTTTTTTTTTGTAAAAAGGATGACCTAAACAATTTATAGGAGAATAGTATGACCCGCAAAAATAATAACAGAAATAACAAAAAAGAAATTAAGTGAAAAATGCAGAATTTTGAAGTCATGCGTCGACCTCCAACCTTCATGCGTCGACGCATAAAAGAAGATTTTAGTGTCCATTGAATTGTGCGCTTTCCCGCAAGTTTTGGAGGTTAGCGCATGAATTTGGAGGTTAGCGCATGAATTGGGAGGGTCAGCGCATGAAGTGCATTTTTTTCAGGAAATTCAATTTTCTGAGCATTTTCACCAGACCAAGATCAGAAACACATACTAGACACAACTAAAACAATAGTGGATATTTATTTTTGGAGAGGACAAGATCCTATGCATCTAGACACATGAACGATAATGGTTAGACGCTATATGCCTGACACGTGAAGTGATACCTCTCAAATTACAATCTAATATGTTTGTTGACATCATTAAAACAATGGTAGCTAGAAGAATATCCCTCATATACTCCCCCTTTTTTATGATGGCAACACTTTCTTAGCTGTCACGAGATATGTAATTTGAGAGTGAACAAAGCTCCCCCTGTCTTTGACATCTGGTTAATAAAATTTATGCTTGTTATTCTTCTCCCCCTTTGACAACATCAAAAAGAAGAAAAGACGGTGGTTAAAATAACGCACTATAATACGTAGTGAATCATCATATATTTGCAACAACCAAACATTAACATGCATCCACATATGATACCGCTAATGTAAACTTAGGAATGATTAAATAAGGAACAAAAACATACAAGCAAAACATTCACTCCGGAAGAGTTTAAACAAACGGAAGCACACGTCAAAGTTAAGCAACAAAGAAAAAGGAAAATAACCAAACCACAAAACATAAATGCAAACACAAATGAAACATAATGCCCTAAGCTCTATGGTCTTCTCCCCCTAAACGGATGACTTCTTCCCCTATAGTGTTGGCTTGGAGGTGGGAGATCCTCTAGGTGTAGGTTGAGTTCAATCAATGAACTGTTTAGGTTGCCAAGACTATTTGCTAGGTTCAGGTTTTGTTGAGTCAAGTTGGCATCCATCTGATTGAAACGATTCATAGCGGCTTTAGCAAAATTGTTGAAGTTGGTAATGTGAGATGAGACTTGATCAGACAGATTGGTGAACCGTTCTTCCTGAGCAGAGTAGCGAGAATCTTGCAGAGCTTGAAATTCTTGATGCTGAAGAGTCAATTCATGCAACCTAGCTAGAATTTCTTCAGAACCCTGATAATCATGCTGAAACGGTGGAGTTGGAGGAGCAGAATTTTCAGGTTGATGCCATTCATAATCCTCACCATAGGTTGGAGGCACATAGGCGTTTCCAACCACAGTCTAGCAATTTTGTTGCCACTGACCCCAACCCTGATTTTCAGAAGTTTCTTCAGGTTGATAGCCCATCCATGCATCATTGTCCTCTTCTTGGATAGCCACATTTTCTTGCATTACCACATCTTCATCATTAACAGCTTGATTTGCATTTTCTGGAATGCCCTCATCATCACTTCCTTCAAGGTGAACCGGTTCATCATGTTCAGGATGGGTGGATCTTGGTCGATAAAAGAACTTGTTCTCACGTGAATGCCAAAAGTAACGCATCATGGAAAGGGTTTTGGCAAAAAATTGTTGTTCAGCGGTAATATGAATGTGACAAATCTGCGGAATAGGAACATCAAAGTGATTCAAAATGTTTGCATCAACAAATGCATAACCAAGTGCCAGAAATTTGCTGGAGCTGCGAGTAACGAACATCTTATAAGCAAAATAATAAGGCCAGTTAATTTTGATCTTATTCTTGAGAATATAGATGAGGTGAACCTCTGCCTGCTCAACTCTTGAGTATCCTCCTTTCTTAGGCCTCAAGATGCGAGCAATAATTCACTGAAGAATACGGTCTTTGAATTTTAGATGGCCGGTAGTGACACTTTTAGGAAATAATCCACTTGCCACAAAATCATCTAAATACGGTTCTCGCAACATTGAATTCAGAGCAGTTTTGAACTCATAGTTCTGAACAAAGGTTTTATCAGTAACCTTTGGGAGAGTGTCATCAGTATCCAATACAAAAAATGTAGACCATACATCATTGGTCACTTCAAATTCTGTATTATTCATAGAGAATTTAAATTCAGCCCCATGAAATTTGCCCTTGATCCCACAATAGAACAACCGAGTCAAATCTTCACTATACTTATCATCACATTCTACAAATTCACCAAGATTTTGAAAATTTATAAGTTCAGAAATCTCAGGAATGTGAAAATCTGGACCCATCAGAGGATAAAACCCATGTTGTCTTATAACAGCCCAGTTAGAAAATAGTTCCTCAAAAGGAATAGTTAGCCTTTCAGACATTAAAGACTTAAAGGTTACCCGTTGTGAAGATGATGTTCTGGTTGGTGCTGGTTGTGAAGATGAGCCTCTTGTTCCCCTTCTACTAGGATTTCTTCTTGAAGCCATGGTTGAAGAAGAGTTGGAAGAAGATGATGACACTAGATTTTCGCAGAGAGTGAAGAGGAGATATGTGCAGCCCTTAGAAAACCTTGCAGCAGTAATGTAGATAATTTTCTCTTGGTGGGTTTATAAGTTTTTAGGGTTTTTGATGAGGATTTAGTGGAGAATGATGGTTATTGATGAGGTTTAATGGAGGAAGATAAGGAGAGATTGACCACAAAGTCTAATGAGATGACATGCAATAACCATAAATCAACGTGCAATGAGAAAATATAGGGAAAATGAACAACACTAGGTCGGTGCACACGTCCCAGTAAAGAAGGGAGTCTGAACGGTCGAGTTATGCGTCGACCTATGAATCTGTGCGTCGGCGCATGATTCTTGAATTTTCTTAAAAAGTTGAACATTTGGTTATGCGCTATCCCGAGAGTTTTCACTAGGTCAGCGCACAAATCATGCGTTGACGCATGAACATACAGAAGTGAAATTTTGCAATTTTTAAGTTCCAACCAGATAAATAGACATATACACACAGAATAAAACATCCACATGAACGATAAGTGCTCAAAATGCAATAAACATCAAGATTAGAGTAAATAATATGGCACTAAATATTGATAAACATCTATAAATCAGAACGATATTACCTTGATCATCATGACGATAAGATTCCTCACATATAGCTAAATATATCTTCGCATTGTTTGTTAAAAGAATAAACAAGCATGTATATATGTGAATATCATGACTATTAAGCACGATCCGAGATATCGAGAATGCCAAGTTCCCTACGGATGTGAAAGAAAGGCTCTGTAGCTAACGGTTTTGTGAAAATGTCAGCAAGTTGATTCTTAGTGTCAACATGCTCAAAAATCACATCACCTTTCTCTACATGATCCCTAAGAAAATGATGGCGTATTTCGATATGCTTGGTGCGTGAATGCAATACGGGGTTCTTAGTTAGATTAATCGCACTAGTGTTATCGTACAAAATTGGAATACGTTCAAGTTTTAGGTTGAAATCATGTAATTGTTGTTTAAGCCATAAGACTTGAGCACAACAACTACTGCGGCAACGTATTCTGCCTCAGCTGTTGACAAAGCAACGAAAACCTGTTTCTTGCTATGCCAACTCACCAAGGAATTTGCGAAAAAGTGACACGTGCCACTAGTACTTTTCCTATCCAACTTGCACCCGGCAAAGTCGGAATCGGAGTAGCCAACTAAGGAACAAACACTACCTTTGGAATACCACAACCCATACTTTGGAGTACCAGAGAGATATCGAAGTATGCGCTTAACTGCCTTTAGGTGGGATTCCTTGGGATGTGTCTGATACCTCACACACATGCATACACTAAACATTATATCGGGACGTGATGCGGTAAGATAAAGAAGAGACCCTATCATACCTCGATACTTCTTTACCTAAACATCCTTACCCTTTTCGTCACGATCAAGATTAGCACTTGTAGGCATAGGAGTGTCTATTGCTTTACAGTTCAGCATATCAAAACGTTTTAGTAACTCAAGACAATATTTCGTTTGACTCACGAATGTGCCCTCTTCAAGTTGTTTGATTTGCAATCGAGGAAATAGTTGAGATCTCCCATCATGCTCATTTCAAACTCCCCCTGCATCAAACTAGAAAACTCCTTGACCAAGGTCATGTTAGTAGACCCAAAAATGATATCGTCAACATAAATTTATACCAAAATTAAGTGTTTTCCTTGATGTTTAATAAAGAGGGTTGTGTCAACCTTTCCTCTTGAATATCCTTGATCAAGTAGAAATTTGCTTAGACGTTCATACCAAGCTCTAGGGGCTTGTTTAAGTTCGTACAAAGCTCGTTTAAGTTTATAGACATGATCAGGATATTCATGGGATTCAAAACCTGGAGGTTGGGCTACATAAACCTCTTCATTTATGTATCCATTAAGGAATGCACTTTTAACATCCATTTGGAATAATTTAAAGTTCTTTGTGCAAGCATAGGCAAGTAGAAGGCGTATGGCCTCGAGTCGGGCAACCGACGCATAAGTTTCCTCATAGTCGATTCCTTCCTCTTGGTTATAGCCTTGCGCTACAAGCCTAGCTTTGTTACGCGTTATTACTCCATTTTCATCAAGTTTATTCCTAAACACCCATCGGGTTCCGATTACTCGATGATCTCGCGGAGGGGGGACAAGGTCCCAAACCTCATTTCTCCAGAATTGATTTAGTTCATCTTGCATTGATAGAAACCAATGCTCATCGAGTAACGCATCCTTAGCGTTTTTAGGTTCAACTTGGAAACCAAAGCAGAGTAATAACAAAAGTTACTAAGTTTAGAGCGAGTAGTTACTCCCTTAGAGATATCACCAAGAATGTTGTCAATTGGATGGTCTTTTGAAGACTTCCAAGCTGGAGGAAGTTCATCTTTATCAGCATGATGATCATCCTCACTTTTCACTGGTTGGCGATCCTTTTCCTCCTCAATACGCACTGCTTCAGGTTGATCAATTCCCTTATCAGTGTCCTTGAGTATGTCTTCAGTAGGTACACCTGCACCATGAAAAGAACTACCTTCTCCGACATTTCTCGGATAAGACTCGTCAAAAGTAACATGAACTGACTCTTCAACTATGTGTAACCTCTTATTATAAATTCTATATGCTTTAATTGGCTGAGAGTATCCAAGAAAAATACCCTCGTCGGCCTTGGCATCAAATTTACCAAGAGTCTCTTTCCCATTGTTTAACACAAAGCATTTGCAACTAAATACATGAAGGTGAGAGATGTTTGGCTTACGCCCTTTTAAAAGCTCATACGGTGTCTTGTTTAGAATAGGTCGGATGAGCACCCTATTCAAAACATAACAAGCCGTACTTATGGCGTCGGCCCAAAAGTATTTTGGTAATCCACCATCATTGATCATAGTCCTTCCAAGTTCTTCCAAAACTCTATTTTTACGTTCCACTATCCCATTTTGTTGAGGGGTGCGTGGTGCGGAAAAATTATGATTAATTCCGTTAGAATCACAAAATGCTTCAAATAAATGATTTTCAAACTCACCCCCATGGTCACTTCTAATTGACCCAATGTTTATGTTTAACTTGTTCTGAGATAACTTAGCAAATCGTTCAAAGGCCGAAAAAGTATCACTCTTATTTGCTAAGAAAATTGTCCAGCAAAACCTAGAAAAATCATCGACTATAACAAACCCATAATAATTACCACCTAGACTTTTAACCCTAGATGGTCCAAAGAGGTCCATATGGAGGAGCTCAAGGGGTCTCATAGTTGAAACGATGTTTTTAGATTTGAATGAGATCCTTGTTTGCTTCCCCATTTGACACGCATCACAAAGGAGATCCTTTGTGAATTTAATTTTGGGCAAACCGATGACTAGGTCTTTAGAGACAATTTTGTTAAGCAAATCAAAGTTGATGTGAGCCAACCGTCTATGCCACAACCATGAATCTTCATTCATAGCGACTAGACACTTTTCTCCATTCAACGATACCTCATTTAAGTCTAACATGTAGACGTTGTTCACCCAAACACATTCTTTTTGTCGCTATCTTCAACTATGCAACAATCCTTTGAAAAAGATACTTTATAATTCTTGTCACATAGTTGACTAATGCTTAAAAGGTTGTGTCTAAGGCCTTCCACAAGCAGCACATCAGAGATAGTAGTAGATGAGGGGTTACCTACACTACCTTTGCCGAGAATCTGTCCCTTATTGTTATCTCCGTAGGTAACAAACCCCTTTTTTTTGCCACAAAGTCGATGAAAAGAGATATGTCGCCAGTCATATGTCTCGAGCAGCCACTATCCAGAACCCATCTTCTTTCGGTGATCTCAAGACTTTGTACCTACAAAAACAATCAAGGGAGAGTAGGTACCCAATTCTCATTGGGTCCTCTAAGGTGAGTGAAACCAAGACTGCACTTGGGCAACCATTGGTAGATGCCTTTAGGAATAAGAAACCTTCTGAAGCGGCATTTCGCAATAGTATGACCAGGCTTACAACAGTAAAGACAATTACGGTTCATTTGGAATTTACTTTTGCTATCACTATCTCGAATCACATAGGTGTATTTTTTATATGGATTATTCATGCTCTCACGAAAATGTGATCGATCAATAGCAAACGTAACTTTTGGCTAAAGAGCCTTGTCCAATTTGGCCTTGAGGGTTCTCACCTCTCGTTGCCAAATATGACAAATGTCACAACCCTAATTGAACCAAGAGGTAGGATCCTCTTCAACCTTGGCTTTTGATGTGTCCACTATAGAGTTTTTGAGAGCTTCCAATTCCTTTTCGGAATCAGAAACCTTCTTCTCCAAATACGTGAGAATCCTTTTATATGAGGCTAAACGTTGAAATGCTTCCTTAGCCTCATAGTGTAACATGTCAAAAGCCTTTCTTAACTCTAAATGTGACATAGTATTAACATGATCATATTTAGAATGCTTTACCTCTTTTGTTTTGTTGTGGCATGCCATAAGACAAAAGTTAACGGATTCACTTTTGTCACTTGAGGAATCATCTTTCTCTGACTCACTATCGCTTTCCCAAGCGATGTATGCTCGTCGAGACTTGTTGGACTTTTTGTTTGAGCGACTCTTGTCATTATCCTTATCTTTTTCTTTCTTTAGAGATGGACAATCCAGCTTGTAGTGCCCGGATTTTCCACAGTTGTAGCACGTACCTTTTACCTTGCCATTTTTATTCCCTTCGCTTCTAGATTGCTTCCTAAACTTGACTAGATTTCTGTCCGAGTGTTGAATATCAAATAAGCCCATATCATCACCAGATTCTTCATCTTTGTCATTATTGGTTTCATCATCACTTAGCTCTTGATGTGTGGACTTTGAACAAGAAGCCTTAAGAGCTATCAACTTCTTCTCTGTATCTTTTGCCTTCTCTTTTTTGATACTGTTTTCATGTTTATCCAAGCTAATGAGCACTTGCTCATGCTCATCGAGTTTACCAAAGAGTGTTGTGAGGTCTAGTGTAGCAAGATCATTGGCCTCCTTGATAGCGGTGACCTTCGGTTGCCATTCCTTGTTAAGACACCTCAGAATTTTGTTAGTAGAAACCTCATTTGGAATTGGTTTACCAAGAACATGCAATTTGTTGATAATGTGAGTAAATCATTTTTGCATATCCGCAATGGTTTCCCCTTGCTTAATGTAAAACAAATCAAACTCTTGCGTTAGTGTATTAATACGAGCCATCTTAACATCATTAGTGCCTTCGTGAGCTACTTGTAAAGCATCCCACATGGCTTTGGCCGTTTCACAATGGGAGAGTCGATAATACTCATCAACTCCCAAGGAGGAGATGATCATATTACGAGCCTTCCAATCATAGCTGTATTTTTTCTCATCCTCCTCAGTCCATTGAGCTTCGGGTTTAGGAACGACAACGCCTTCCGCGTTAGTCATAGTAATTTCCATGGGACACGTTCCAAACTTTCCGATCTATGGAATTAATATGGACGCACATACAATCCTTCCAGTAGCTGTAGTTTTCACCTGTAAAAACTGGAGCTCTATTATAAGCCCCCTTAGGTTTGTTCGCCATGATCTAAGAAGTTTTACCGAAGCACCAGAATTAACCGGAGCTCGTGATACCACTTGTTAGACGATGGCTATGGATCTAGAAGGGGGGGTTGAATAGATCCCTTGAGTTTTACACGCAAATGGTTTCCAAAATTTGTTTTAAAAAATTGTTTAAATGGAAGCTACCACTAGATAGAACGTCTACAACGAACCTTCTACTAAAAGGATCGGATATGCACGAATATATCACTGATGAGTATAGAAGAGAAAAATTCAGTTTTGAATACTACACTTAAGACACGCAATCAACAAAATATCACTTGGTTGATGTATATTCCAATCCAATGAGGTAAAGTGATAAGCAATTTAAATCAATGTTTTCGAATTTTGCTTTGAAACAAATTATCAAACACCTAGTGTGCGTAAACACACTATGTGCAGAATTTCTATGGAGGGTAATGTACAGCTGCTCCAAAACATAATTCAAGGAATTGTATCAGTTTAACAAAAACAATTTATCAGCGTACAATTACTTCACTACAGAAATTTCAATAACTTGCGACTTCACCAATTCGAACCAACTGAATTGTAAAAGAGTTAAGGAGAGAGAGAACAAACACGATTTGATTAGC
The DNA here is from genome assembly GCA_022829125.1 of Lathyrus tuberosus. Taxonomy (NCBI): domain Eukaryota; kingdom Viridiplantae; phylum Streptophyta; class Magnoliopsida; order Fabales; family Fabaceae; genus Lathyrus; species Lathyrus tuberosus. The sequence continues at coordinate 731,235 of JALAZF010000122.1, read as the reverse complement.
CAGTTCCCCAATCGTCCTCGCTTTGGGTACGTCTGCCCCCAACTCCACAAATGGAATTGAGATATGTATATATATAGTTGTTGCAAATTGTTTGTTACAAGAGAAAACTATGAACATCCAAACCCTCGAACATCTTCGATCGTTGATGCAAAATTTTCTCTTCCCTTGATTCAAGATGAATCAAGTGCTTCGAATATGGTTGATTCAATTACCGTCCCACGCTACTAAACCAAAAGAATCCACTGCTCTTCGGTTACCTTCACTCGGTCAATTGCAATCATCCAAGAATTCGAACCCAAACCTTCCTTCTACGATCCTCTGATTACAGCTACTAAACCTAATAGTTGCGCCAAATTCCGGTTACCTTCGCCCAGCCGAATCCCTGTAGAAAGAATTGTTTGTGCAAAAACCCCCAAAATCTATCCAATTTTTGGAGGACAAACTAACTGGTTTGATTCAAGAAACACCTGTCAAACTCTCAACCCAGAAGATGAAGATCACACTTCCTAAATTCTGAACGTTATCACTTCGATCAGTGGGCGACACAAACAAAGATGATTATGTGTGATTGTTTGTTTACTCAATGAAGAAGATAAAGAGAGAAATGACATATATCTTTCACGTTTCTTGTTTTTTTTTTTTGTAAAATGGATGACCAAAAAAATTTATAGGAGAATAGTATGACCCACAAAAATAATAACAGAAATAACAAAAAAGAAATTAAGTGAAAAATGCAGAATTTTGAAGTCATGCGTCGACCTCCGACCTTCATGCGTCGACGCATAAAAGAAGATTTTAGTGTCCATTGAATTGTGCTCTTTCCCGCAAGTTTTGGAGGTTAGCGCATGAATTTGGAGGTTAACGCATAAACTGGGAGGGTCATCGCATGAAGTGCATTTTTTTCAAGAAATTCAATTTTCTGAGCATTTTCACCAGACCAAGATCAGAAACACATACTAGACACAACTAAATCAATAGTGGACATTTATTTTTGGAGAGGACAAGATCCTATGCATCTAGACACATGAACAATAATGGTTAGACGCTATATGCCCGACACGTGAAGTAATACCGCTCAAATTACAATCTAATATGTTTGTTGACATCATTAAAATAATGGTAGCTAGAAGAATATCCCTCACAATACCTAAGATAAGTGATGGCATTAGACTGGTAATCTTACAGGGAGTGACTCCCGAATAAGCGACCCCGGTAGACCATCGAATCAGTTGAGATACCCTTTGTGGATTCAATGTCTAAACGACTTCGGTTGTTGAAAGCAGATTGTTTGATTGTGGTATCCATGAAACTGGGGATTTAGTAGATTGAGACCATGTTACTATTTTTCTAGTGTGGAAGCTATTGGAAATAGTTGTCACACGATACTACCCTCATTTGAGATTACTCTAAGATACTACAGCTCACTCGGGTGAACCAGCCTGCTGTTGTTATCCCAAGGGGGTCAATGATTTTGAGGACAAGTACAAAAATTCACCATAGAAAAACCTTGGGGATGGGTAGAGCCTTGACTTCATGACGCTGAACCTTTGAACCTATGTTTTCCACATGTTTTTGTTTGCTGCATCCATGCATTGCATTTGCATCCCTTGCATATTTCATACATACGTCTGGGTCATCGTCAATTCATCCCAACTGTCTTTCTTTCAGTCATCTATAAGTTGTCAAACTGATTCCTCATCACCGATACAGAACTGAAACTCTATCAACTTCAGCTCAGTTACTTCCCAAAGACAGGACAACTCATCCTTGTGTTTGATTAGTCACTGACCTTGTTTCTGTCTATTTTTTATTTTCCTTGTTTGTATCATATTTATTTGCTTTCAAACTTCTTTATCTTTAAATGTCAGTTTTAATGAAAGGAGCATGTACAGTATTTTGATTCAAATCATCTGTTTATTTGCATCTTTATGCTTTCTCTTTCAAAAAACAAAAACTTTCAAAAAAAATGCACCTCTTTTTCAAATTTTTGACTATGCAAATATTTGTGGGAGGATGATAAAAATATAATACCCATAATTGTTGTCGGTACGCTTTCGAATAAACTTTGCTGACGATGTAAGGCATTTTTTCAATTCCCAAACATCGGAGATATAAGGAAGATAATCCCTCGTTAACCCCTTTGAGCCTTGAAGTAGGAGTTTCTTTCTTTATAAAAAAAACCTGCAATTTTAACCAGGGGCAGGGTATTTCTCAGTTTAATTTGGTTTGTGTATTCAAGTTCAAAAGTTTACATACAACAAGCAGATGCTGAAAACATCTTTCAAATAAAAAATCAGTGATGGTCCATCGTAATCATCAAATCTTGAAATCACTTTCTTTCTAAGAAGAAATAAAAAATAAAAAAGCTCGCTAAGTCAAAAAGCTTAGGCAAAAACTATGGCATCCCGTTGACTATAAATTTCAAAAAAAAAAAAAGGTCAGGCAAAAGTTAGGGATAATACAGAGAAGAGGTCCTTAAATCCTCGATTTTCAAAAAATCCACAAGGATAAAAACAACTAAATGTTGTAAAGAAGCAGTAGTTGTCGTCTCAAGACTTTTGAACCATCGCCATCACTATCATCAGTACAATTTTGAAACCTTTTGGAACCTGAATGCACAATTTAAGTTTAACTGAGCATAAGACTGGAGAACATCACAAAGTTGGGGTGGGCACAAACAAATTTTGAGCCTTTATCTTTTTTTTTCATAAACCGTGAACCAGGCCACGTTATAACCCTCAAAAGACCTAATTGAAGCAAGGTTATTTCGAAAGTATACTACAGCAAGGTTGCGTAATTTGACTCCAAAATCATTTTTTGCAAATCATTTGTTTCGGCATCATACCTCCGTTTTACTTTTCATTCAAAATATTTTAAACCACCGTGTTTTTAATCGGTAATTCATATTACTGTGATTTTTTGTAAAGCAATGATTTTGTTTTTAAAATTTTTACATGCACTTTACATTAAATTTGCCATGTTTAAATAAACATTTTTGATTGCAAACTAGCTTTCCTCTCAAGGAATTTTCAAAACGGTTTAGAAACTTGGCCAGTGATCCTATTAGGGGCAAGTTCTTTCCATAGCCTGTTAAGAATCAATTCAAGATTTGTTCAGTGCAAGTCCTTCTCAGAATTGGTTTATTCAAAAAAACTTTCAAGACTCATTACTGGGGCAAGCCTTCCTAGTATACAGCATACATTCATTATCATTCAAGCTGAAGCAATAATCAGTTCATCTACAATAGTCAGCAAGTCTAGGGCAATTTATTTGGAAAAATCCCCAAGCAGGCTATCCAGATTTCCTCCGAGGATTATAAACTTGATACAGTTTATTAATATGGCGGAGATGTGTTTAACGAACCGCATTTTCAGTCCCTAAGTAATGGCAGTGATCTCTGTGTTGAGGAATTAGTCTTGTTTGTCACTCCCCAAAAGAGTATAAACTTGTTGATTTTCACTCCTCAAAGAGTCTAAACTTGTTGTCAGCATTTTCATTTGCATTACATACATTTAATCATACATCATAACTTTTTCATATACTATGCATTCAAAAGTATTTTAATCCTCATTTGCATTCATCAGTGGTCGTGTTATTATCAGCATCTTACCTTTCTACAAAGTCAAACTTATCTGGAACCTATACTTTTATGTCTTATCTGATGTTTTTTCCAGATATAACTTTCTTTCTATCCGATGTTCTTCCAGATATGTCTATCTGTTCTGATGCTTTTCCAAAACTTTTCTCTGTGTTTATCCGATGTTCTTCCGGATATGTCTGTCTGTTCTGATGTTTTTTTCAGAACTTTATTTCTTCATCCGACGTTCTTCCGGATATGTCTCTTTTATTCTAACGCTCTTCCAGAAACTCCATAATGTCTATCTGATGCTCTCCCAGATATGACTTTCCTCATCTGATGCTTTTCCAGATGCAACTTTTGTTCAGATGTCTTATCTGATGATTTTCCGGATATGTCAATCGTTTTGTCAGTCTTCTAAAAAATTTCATGTACATTTAACGCTTTTCTAAATGTTTCAGATTTACACTCAAAGTTATTTTTAATACATTCAACGCTTTTCTGGATGTCAATAATATGCCTTTAAGTTTGTTTCTCATTCATCCAATGTTTTTCTGGATGTGCCTGATTTATTTTTCATACTTCATTCAATATTCTCCTGAATGTCTCTGATTGATTTCCTGATATCTTTAAATATTTGCTCTTTTTCCAGATTTTATTCAATGCTCTTCTGAATGTCTTTTACGGTTGTTATTGTTCTTTTTCAGGGTTTTTCAATGCATTTATGAAAACCTCTGATGACTGTAACATTTTTCCCACTAAAGTTACCTTCGTTTTCTGGATGTTCCCGTGTATTCCACAATAAAATTAAACTACTTTCTCAGAAGTCTCTGGCATATTCTCAGATCTGGTCTCATTCCACATCTAATGTTTTCCTATATATTTCTGATATATTTTCCAGAGTATGACGCTTCTTTTGCATCTGATGTTTTTCCGGATGTCTGAATGTCTGTTCCAAGGTTTATCCCTCTTTTTCCAAATACTGCTGAATACTCTTTGTCGCCTCTGCAAGTTTCCACAATATCTTATATCCTCAGAAAATTCTGTTGGTCTGTCTCCTGTGGCATCATTCCCCACAGTGTTCAAAAGTCTTTCATTCATCCCATATCATTTCATCTACTCTGATATTTAATCCTCTTATACCTCGAATGTCTAAAACTCTTTGCTATTCATACCTTCAGGTCTAAGAAGATTAAATAGGGGCATCTGTCATACCCTAAATTTTGACCAGACATTTTTATTTTTCCTCATTTCATCTGTCTATATTTTCATACTGTGTCGTCTGCATATAATATCATATATTTTATTTATGAATATTTTTTGAATTATCAGCCGGAATTAACTTGTTAAATTTTCAGGTATTTTGGTCAAACTGAAAAGTCATCAGTGCAAAAAGTCGATATCCGGGCAATTTTTAAAAATCGAACTTTCAGACATCATTTTTTATTAATTTTTCGCATACTTTAACCCGGTGTGTTTATTTCAATTTTTTGACTTTCTGGTCATCATATTTCTGATCCGTCTGAGACTTTTTAGCGGGTAAAATCAATTTCAAAATTTGACAAAACAGTGTATTTTTTCAATACGTATTATTTTTTGCTGATCATTTTGGTACGTTCATTTTTATTTTTTTCAAGTACTTTGATACTCGACGGTATATCCATTTTGTTGTCATTTTATTTTTTATAGTCATTTAATTCAATTTAGATTTTGAGTTTATTTAATTTAATTTCTATTTTAACTAATTATTTATATCTTTTTATTTTATTTTTTTAGTATATAAAGGTATTTGTGTTTCTAAAATTTGTTTATTAAGTTTTGTCAAGGTAAGCTAGCACTATTATAATTGTATTTATCTGCATTACTTCATGTACTCTCTCTGCGTAAAACAAAAGCAACAAATATATTCCTTCAAAGATGCTTGCAAAGAATTCAAAGATTCTTGTAGGAACTTCAAAGATGCTTGCAAGATGCTTGTTATACGTCACTTTTTTTTCATAAACATACATCATTCACCATAAATCATGCTTATGTCTTTTACTTCTTCTCCAAGCTTTTTCTACTATAAATAAGAGAAGTTACCATGATACAGGGACAAAAAAACTTGTTTATATACATGTTTTCTAACATTTTATCCCTCTCTACCACAAGCATCACACGCCCTCCCCTATTTTCTTTTCTCTGCAAATTTTTTTTCTTTCATATTTCCTTCTTCAAATTTTCCAAAAACTTCAATAACTTATTTCACACCAATATACCATATATTTATTTCTTTGTCAATTTGTTCTTCACCACCAAATACACTTTACATCTCATGTTCATAAAACACACAAAATCACAACAAACTTTGTTTTGTTTTACTAAGCCAACTCTTCAAAGCCACCATGAAAAAACAAACAAACAAACCATAGTTTTCAAAATTAAGAAATTACACCAACTGCAAATCACAGCAACATAACCGTTTCAATACTTTCCACCTTTGCCGACACACAATCAACGCGCAAATTCACTGATGAAGTTGCAATTGTCCACCAATCCACCTGTAATCTCATTAATCCACTGCTAGCTATCACAAATAATCCGCAATTCCGCCGACAAAGCTACCGCAAACCTGCAGCAAAACCAGAAACACATAGTAACTCAGTCAATGGATCTGGCTATGTTAACTATAATGTATCGCAATCTGTTAGAGAACAAAAGAGATCAGAAGATGGATTCAATTGAAGAAAATATGGACAGAAACAAGTGAAAGGAAGCGAGAATCCACAAAGTTATTATAAGTGTGTGCATCCGAGTTGCTCGATGAAGAAGAAAGTTGAGAAGTAATTGGATGGACAAATTACTGAAATTGTGTATAAGGGATTTCGCACTACCACTCTTTCGCCGGAAAATAATCACCGCCAGCAACACACAGAAGCAGAGGATCGCAGAACCATCAATGGCGGGATCACACACAGAGGGAGTCAGCAAAGCCGTCGGAATTGCAAGACCTGGGACAGAGACGGAGCGTCCACGCCAGAAACCACCGCCGCCGGAACCGAACAAAGCGAGGACGGCCGGACGCGTGCGGACTGAAGATTCACAGAGGGAGGAAAGTCCAGTGAAAGCTGCGTTCTTTTCTTCATCATATGGATATATAGAGCCATGGAAGCTTGCTCACCTGTAAGTTTTTATCAGATTTCTTTTATCAGCTTTAATATATATAACTGTATTGTGGGAAGCTTGCTCACCTGTAAGTCCTTCTTTCATATCCTTTTTAAATACTTGCCATATATCAACTGTATATATACTTTTATATCTGCTTAGAGTTTTCCCCGGCAGCTAGGTCTAGAACTAGGTAAAGCCAGTGTTCACTCTTTCAACAATCAAAACTAGATCCCCATAGGATTCCAGATACAGTCTTGCCTTCTCTTGGGCTTAAACAATATGGAACAAAGAGAAAGACACTATTCTTCATGAAACTTTTCTCAGACTGTCACCCCTAGAAACTGTCAAAGAAATTCTACCCCCCAGAGGTGATCTATTCTCGGTGAATAACATCTTTTGAGTTTCTTCAAACCTCAAAACTATTCATTAAATGATCTATTCTTGGTGAATAGCATTTCTTGAACTTTTCTTTGGTTTGGGATCCACGGGCTTCTTAAAAGCATTCCCCGCCTCCTCTTGGACTTTGTACAAGGACCCTCAGGCTTCTTAGAAGTTCTCATGCCTTCTCTTGGGCTTAGTACAAGGACTAAAGACCTCCTACAAGTAAAGGAACATAACCTAGTCATCCTCTGCTAGGGCAGTCTTTCTATTGAGTCTAAACCTCAGACCTTTTAAGGGCTGGCTCTCATCCCTTAAAACACCTGCCTCATTTTGGGCATCATACAAAGATAAACCCAGTAGACTTGGATAGTCTCACCTCCTTTTGGATCTCAAGAAACCCTCAAGTTTCCTAAAAGACACATGAAAAACCTTTTCCTCTTTTATAACATCCGACGCTTTCCCGGATATTCCTTTTATTTTCATCTGATGCTTTCCTGGATATTCCTTTTCTTTTCATCCGACGCTTTCCCGGATATTCCTTCTATTTTCATCCGATGTTTTTCCCGGATATTCATTCTATTTTCATCCGATGTTTTTCCCAGATGTTCATATCTCAATCTTTAATATCTTCACTCTTTCAATCAATTCCCACAAATAACCTTTAGCTTCAATCTTGGGCTTTGAACAAGACACCAAACATATTTTCCTCCCATAGAATAGGAGGAACTACGATTGCTCTGATTTCCCTGTTTTCTTTAACGGGAATATGTAGGCATAAGATTGCGAAATCTTAGCGAGCACACTAAACAAAAACCTTACGTCCAGTACCTTACCAAAAACATCGAAAAACCCGCAAACAACAAAAATATCTTTTCAACACTCTCTCAACCTTCCTAAAGGAGAAACTTTCCTAATTTACAGAACAAACACCATCAAGTAGAAAATAGTAGAACAGTACGGAAAATTGCTAACAACCCATGGATAACCATGTATAGGATGGGTAGTTGACAACTCCCCATTGTATAACCTGACCCCGAACTCCCCAATCTCTTAGCATTTGTTAAAGAAAACATTTGTGTGCAGGGTTAGTTTGAGATAACTTCCCTTTCCTTTCCAGCTTCAAAGGATAAATAAGAAATCAGAAAGTAGCACCCAATCCCATCCGGAGGTGGATGTAAGTGGTCATGAAAACCGCGCTACATATATGAATTATTTTTTTCCCAACACATCAAAGGAGGAAGAAAGGGAAACGTGGCACTGTTTTTGTAAAAATAGGTATGACTTGTTGTTATTCATCAAGCAAATGAATATTCACTCTCTCTCCACTACCTTTTAATGTGTAACCTTTCAACCCTAAACAATTAAGATAGAGTAGTGGGCTCAATTTGTAGTATTTCATGAGTTTCTATTATTGTTCGGGGCTATCGGCAAGACCCACAAAGATTGCCCAATAACAAGCATTCAAGAGAAAGGCACGCATGATAAATGAGCCTTTGTCTCTTCCAAGGACACACGATTATGCCCTCCATCACATCATATCTTATAGTTGAGATCTTATCAAATGGAAATTCGAACCTGGTGTGGAATAAAACGCTGACGATTTTAATCATCCATACTATATAAAGACTAAATCACACAATTTCAGGTATTTAATTTATTCTTAATCTCATACTACTTTTCATTTAGTAACTGACTAGGGTGTTGGAGTACAAACATTGCAGGTCCATCCTCTCTCCGTGGTACCGAATGTTTGCTCCACCGTACCAAGACTTCATTTCACTACTTGACTACATATTTCTAGTTTATTATACATAAAATTGGCATCTTATATGGGAATGGACTCTCGATTCTTTAACGTATCTATGAAGACCATCGTTATTTGCTGATGATAGATCAGCGATATTCCTTGCCAAACACTTATTTCTTTCTCAAACCAATCATATAGATAACTATTGAAGCCAAGGTAACATCAAAGGTTACCAGCTATTCTGCTCAATGTCACAACACTACTTTGAATGTTGAAACTAATAAAGAATCATCTCTCCCTCCATGAGACAACGGTATAATTTTAGTGACTTCTGTGATTGTTCCCGTATAAAAAGATCTTGATCCTCCAAGAATTGACATGGGAACATTCCAAGCCTTTCCTTTCTCAAAACATATACAAAAACTATGACAAGGACAACCTTTGCAGCAACCTCCTTGATAACCACTAATTCTTGGACACAATATGCTATTGAACATTGAAAGACTACTAGCCAATGTAGGGATGTCTACAACCTGGAACAACATCAAAATGGCAAAGCCTTAGCAGATAGGATACTCTGAATTGAAAAGAACTTGAAATACCCTCCTCCAAGACTTAACACTACTATATGGCGACTTCCCCCGGTGACCATGGAGTCATACCACAATCAACTTTGATAAATGCAACCTCACCATATGGAGTAGTTTCGAAGTTGCCAAGTCGTAGCTAAATCAGAAGACATCATACTCTCCCACACGACTTTAGAGGAAGTAGTGACCGCTACACTCCACTTGAGGTTCACCATCCTCTTAGATCTCAAGCACACCGCTCTTGAAGGATGGAAAGGCACAATACAGATGCCTTAACCATTTAGTGAAAGAGGAACCAACTTTTTGTACGCATTCTCGACACCAGGATCCCAAGGTCCCTTAAGAACCCCCCAAATATGGAAAGTTGTGATGATATTGGGGATACAGATGAGTACGTCGAACATATAGACAATAGCTAGACTATTACTATGCTCATTGAGTTGTGAAATGTAAGTTCTTTGCATTAACTCTTAATGAGTAAATATAAACAGTGAATAGCTTAATACCATATTAAGTTTTAATATTGAATCTGTTGTAATTCTTGGAATGATGAAATTTGGAATGGGAACTTGGAATAATTGATTGGAATTAAATGAACACAAGTAAAAGCTAGTATGAATGGAATTGAATTTGAGCTTATATAGGTGTTGGTTGAAAATATAAACGTTGAAAAGGTGTCGCGTCCCTTGATATTATCAAGGAAGAGGGAGTTCAAGCTTATATATTTGATTCAAGTTCATCGTTATAAAATGCACCAGTCAATTGCACTTTAAGTTTGTATTTGACTTTTTATATTTTCTCTTATATTCTTGTGTTAGAGTGTTGTAAGAGGTATTTGATTATTTGTTTTGGAGAGGATGGATGTATATGGGCCTTGGAATGATTAAGAATAGCCTATGATTTGTAACAATTTTCATATAATTTTATTCTCTAATTGTCATTTGACAACAATTTAGTGTTTTTCTCAAATTTTGGAGTTTATATGTTGAACTGTTCTATTGTGATTGTGTTTCTCTTTTCTCTATGCATTATTATTTCCTGAAATTCTGGTTAAGCAGATCACTAAGATGTCGGACAGGATGTCGTGACACTTGATCTCTGCTTCACACACAAGGATATTTAAGAACAGAATAAACAACAGAAAGAAAACAACACACAAGAATTGTTAACCCAGTTCGGTGATCAACAACACCTACGCCTGGGGGCTACCAAGCCAGGAATGAAATCAACTAAGTAGAATTGGTTCTAAGCTAAACTCCAAGGTTTACAACTTAGCACCTAGAAACTACCCTTCCTAGATTTCTACCTAAGGCATTCCTAGGTATGAGACCCTTCTCAATTCCCTTTCAATCACAACAGTGACTGAAAATTACAACTCAATAAACTGTCCTACTCAGGTATTCACACAATACAAGAGAAGCTCACAAAAGTACAAACCCTAGTACTCTATAACAGCTGTAAACTTCCACACCTATTCTAGGTTAAATCCATCTTATTTATATTCTAAAACAGGACTTGATTTAGGCTTCCAAATCGCAGCAATCCAACTCCAAAGAATCTGCGACCTATTCTTTTCTTCAATCTCAAGTTTCCAAAAATGTTTCATTACGTGGAAACCGCATATTCCTTCTAGAATCAAAATCTCCGATTCCTCAATCTAAGATGCCACCTAGGATCAAATTAGACTCCAATCACACCTGGAAAACAAATACAGTTATTCCAAAACTGTAACAGACAAAGATGTCGAATCAACATGATATGACATCTTGTCTAACACCTTAACCTGTAGTTAGTCCATCATGTCAGGACATCTTGTCCAACATCTTTCTGCTAAGTTAGTTTTACCAAAATTGATGCCAACCTCAAGGGCTTGGACTCATCAATCTCCCCCTTTGGCAGATTTTGACTAAAACTAACTTCAACTTCAAATAACCTGCAGAAAAATCAGGGAGACCATCATCAGAACAGCAGCGGAAATACAGCTTTGCCTCCCCCTCAACCAGTACCTTCTGCAAGCAGCACCAGAGCTACTCCCCCTCAATGGTTAGTAGCATATTAGCAGTGGTTAGTGATGTTAGTGTTACTCCCCTTTTTTAGCCACAATAAGACAAAGGCAGAAGGACTAACTCAAGAACCAATTTATCAGTTCATAGTAATTAAAGTACACACCCAAAAGTAAAAATTATCCTGGGCAACCAGCCCTTACACAACCAAAAAACCATAAGACATAAAGTGAAGAAAAGGCAACTCTCGGAAGTTATCTTCAGTTTCCTCATCATCTTCATCTCCTGCACTCTCACCAGAACCATTATCAGTATCATCATCCTCTTCAACTGCATCCATGTTCTCCTCAGCAACATGCTTCTCAGCATCTCCAGTGTTGACACCAATGCCCTTGTTCTACTCAGTAGAAAAGGCTTGTATCAATCTTTGCAGCTTCTCCTTTCTGGCAGTGTTGGCCTTGATAATATCATCAAGCTCCTTGCAGGTTGCCTTCAGCTGAGCAATGGTGTCCGCCTCTGAAGGTGTAGTGGCAGATGTTGGAGCAGATGTTGAAGCAATATTTGGGATATGCTTTCCAACAAATAGCTTATAGTGCAGAGTCAGAGGAGGCTTCCTTCTCATGAACTCATCACCAGGTAAAATTATTCCCAGATATTGTTGAAGAATTACTCCACAGATGAGTGATGGAAAGTAAATTGGTAGCTTGACAGCTGAAGAGACAGCCTGTTTCAAGATTTGTTCAAAGATGTATTCACCAAAATCAAATGGCTTTCTTTTTTCAACAGCATAGATAAACTTTCCAAGCCCAGTTGAAATAGTTGAAGTGTGATTGGTAGGGACCCAGTTCACAGTACCAATTATGTGAAGAATGGCATATTTAACACTTACCTTCCCAGCTGACAATTTCTCTTTGCTGGGCCAATTTTTCACAGTATTCCCAGTAATTTCCCTACAAATTTGATCATCAGAATCTTCAACTTCAGCCCGAGGACATTCAGGTCTGCCAAGGAACTTGTTGATCTCCGCAGGAGAAAATGTCACAACATTTCCCCGGCATATACCTTTAAGTAGTCCTCACTTTTTAGATCATTACATCCTTCTGGAATATTAACCATAAACTCTTTGACCAGCTTTTCATAGCATGAGTCAAAGTGAGATACAATCTTTAGCAATCCAACATCTTTAATCAAATCCATTACTTCCTTACACTTGAATACATTCTGTCCCAGTTATCTCTCTAGAGTAATTTTTCTGTGATAAACATGCTTCCACCTGTTAACACTTACAACATCATGAAAGAAGATGTTGTCTATGGGAGCTTTAGGAAGTGCAACAGCCTTCTTCTTAGGGACTAGTTTCTTTATGGGCATGATGTTTTATCCTTCCTTTGTGCCATCATAGTCTGATTCATTGTCAGACTCTGCCTTCCTCTTCTTAGACCCAACAACAACCTTCCTCCAAGGCCTATGGGGTCCAACTGCAGATTTCTTAGTTTTCTTGTCAGAGATGTTTTTAATGTCTACACCCCTATCTTTCCTATTCTTTAATCGTTCAGCCACACTAGGCTTGAGACTTGTTTTAATGACTTCATCATTAGAGGGCACATCATCTAAATCGATAATTTTTTCAGTATGTTTTGAAGCCCCTTGTGTAGATGAAGATATTTCATCATTTGTCTTAACATTTCTCACCACAGAGTCAGCAAGGGTGTGTAGATTCCCGTCTGACACTTCATCATCATCTCCACCTTTATCAGCGTTTCTCTCGGTCACATCCTGATTCAGGGCTGAGCTTGTTGGCATAATCTGAGCAAGAGGTATGGTGATTCCAGTAACACTCATCCTATCCCCCTGACTTATGATTCTATTCACTATTTTATCAATCCTTTCATCCGTGTTGAACTTTTCTATTCTCTTCCTAGGACTAGAGAAAGCACCAGAAGTGTTCGAGGAATTACCTGGTGGGATGTTTTTTGATCTTCTGACTGGAATTTTATCCGTTTTGCATGGCATGATAGCAAGAGGAGCAACATCAATTGCATCCTCAACATGTAGCTCTTTAGATTTTGACCTAGAATAAGATGTCGCTGCAGTATCCTTCTTGGTTGCTCTTGTCGGTGATTGTTGTTGCGACATTGTAACGTGAACACGATTTGACGCCTCTTTAATCTTAAGGGTGAGAAGTTTGAGAGGATCAATGCAGAGTGATGGTATCTATTACTGAAACGGTTTTGATGGATTTGATTTTCAAACCATGCGTACCCTTAAATAGTGTTCCAACTAACAAAGTAAAACCCTAATTTGTCCTTCAGAGTTTTTCTTTGAGTTTCTGTACCACCAATGAAGTTCAAGATGTCCCAACAGGATGTCATGACATCCTGGATGACACTCACGATTCCAATTCCAGTGGTCTGAAGGTAATCATTTTTGCACTTATTTCATGGGTTTCTATGATTGAGTCCGTTGTGATTGCATAAGAACATCTATTTTCAGCAATTTCCTTAATCATAGAGGCTTTTTGAAGAAGATTCTCAATCCTTGTGATAATCTGGTGTTGCAGTCTCCTATGTGTCATCTTAGTTAACCAGTGTAATTCACCCATGTTCAGATCTGAGGAGTGTTTCTGATGTTTCTCCATCTGCAAAGTTGTCCATACATAACAGTTGTTCTTTGATCTGACACCTTTCATGATAACCCTATCTTTATCATCCACAACTAGACATTCAGATATGGTAAAGTTGACCTTTAGACCTTGATCGCAAAGTTGTCTGATGCTAATCAAATTTGCAGTTAATCCCTTGACAAGCAGCACATTGTCAAGTCTAGGATTCCCAGCTTGATCCAATCTCCTGACTCCTTTGATCTTTCCATTGGATCCATCTCCAAAGGTGACATAGATAGAGGAATGAGGCTCTAGATTCACCAGATAGTTCTTGACACCAGTCATGTGTCTTGAATATCCACTATCAAAGTACCACTTCTCTTCAGTGTACTCCTTTTGAGTGGAATGAGCTATCAGGGCCATAGACTCATTCTTAGAACTCCTTCTCTTTCCAGCAAGCCTACCCTTAGGGTATCCATGTAACTTGTAGCAATAACATTTGATGTGGCCATACTTTCCACAATAATGACATTTCCATTCTTGTCTCCTCTGATGTCTGTAGTGATGTTGCGACATTCTGTTAGACCTCTTTTGTCTTCTGAGGCTACGTTCTGGATTTCTTTTCTTGCTTGACATTTCTTGATCATTGTACCCAAGTCCTCTGACATCTCCAGCATTCCTCCCAACTTGAAGGATCTCATCTAGTATACCAGAACTATTGTTGAGCATCCTAACATTTTTGGTTACATTGTCAAGTTTAGAGTTAAGTACAATGACTTCCTCCTCGAGATCAGATATAACACCAAGATGTTTTACTCTTTCAGTCTCAAGGAGCATAATAATCTTGTGTTACCCTTCTCCTAGTTGACAAACTTCAACACATCTCTTGTAAATCTCCTTGAAGGATTTGACTAGATCAGCATATGACATATCTCCAATTTCTGATTCTATATTATAGTCAAATATTCATGTAAGAGCAGAGACTTGTTTAGGTTATTCTTCATCACTTGCAGAATCATCTTCGGACTAAGATGTAATAAGGCCTTTCTTTTCTTTCTTGAGAAAGATAGGACACTCATATTTGATGTCTCCATATCCCTCACACTCGTAACACTTGATCCCTTTTCCTTTGTCATCATTTTCTTCATACTTAGAGTTTCTTCCATGATTATTTCTTTATAGTTGTTGAATGGCTGAGGCTTGGCATTCGATCTTGATTCCCCTTCCATCTTCTTCAGCAATTGACTGTACTGTTTTCCAAGAAACACAACAGCCTTAGACATCTCTTCTTTGGAGTTTGTTCTTCCTTCATCATGATCTGACACTAAGGCTAAGCTTTTCTTTTTCTCAGAGTTTTCATTCAGAGACATTTCAAAGGTTTGTAGAGAACCCATGAGTTCATCTACTTTCAGGGTGTTTATATCTTGAGCCTCTTCGATGGTTGTCACCTTAATGTTAAACTTCCTAGGAAGCGACCACAAAATTTTCTAGACAAGCTTTGTTTCTGGAATCTTTTCTCCAAGATCACTTGAAGTGTTGCAATGTCCACAATATTCATATGAAATTATTGAATACTCTCATCCTCCTTCATTCTCAAATTCTCAAACTTAGAGGCGAGAAGTTGAAGTCTCGAGGATTTAACACGAGAAGTTCCTTCATGAGCAGTCTTCAAGATTTCCCAGGCATCGTTTGCAGCAGTGCAGTTTTTGATGAGTCTGAAGATGTTCTTGTCCACACCATTGAACAAGGCATTCAAAGATTTTGAATTCCCTTGAGCAAGCTTATCATCTTCATCATCCCAGTCTTCCTCAGGTTTCAGCTCATTAGTGAGCTTCCCATCTTTGTCTTTGATCTTTGGTGGATCCCACCCTTTAACCATAGACTTCCATGCTTTACCATCCATGGACTTGATAACCGCCACCATGCGCACTTTCCAATATTCATAATTAGAACCATCAAGTCTGGGTGGTCTATTTAGAAACCCCCCTTCTTTATCCATCAAACCAGAAAGTATCGTCCCTGAATCTCACCCAGATACAGAGCAGGATGCCTGCTCTGATACCAATTGAAATTCTGGTTAAGCAAATCACTAAGATGTCGGACAAGATGTCGTGACACTTGATCTCTGCTTCACACACAAGGATATTGAAGGACAGAATAAATAGCAGAAAGAAAATAACACACACAAATTGTTAACCCAGTTAGGTGATCAACAACACCTACATCTGGGGGCTACCAAGCCAGGAATGAAATCAACTAAGTAGAATTGATTCTAAGCTAAAATCTAACGTTTACAACTTAGCACCTAGAAACTAACCTTCCTAGATTTCTACCTAAGACACTCCTAGGTATGAGACCCTTCTCAATTTCCTTTCAATCACAGCAGTGACTGAAAATTACAACTCAATAAACTGTTCTACTCAGGTATTCACGCAATACAAGAGAGGACATGTCTGATAAATTATTCAAGTTTGAGGACCTTCACTTCAATTATTGGAAAGCTAGGATGGAATTTTTTCTAACCTTAAAGAAGTTTGCCAAACATAATAATATTATGGGTAAAAGAAAAAATTACCCACTTAATATAAGATTGGGTAAAAGAAAAAATTACCCACTTAATATAAGATTGAAAAAAATAAAGATTCAAGTAAGAAGCTAATAAAATGGGACTTTGTGATTTTTTATTTTCTTGACAACTCTACGTCCAACACTTCTCGAGGTCTAAGGAGAATTTAAAATTAATACTTAATAATGTAATGGTAATATACCAATAAATTTAATATATTTTTGTTTAAATTTTATTTTTTTGGATTTTTTAAGATGTAAAACAATTTACTATATTATTGTAATCAATTTCATTTAATATTTTCTTTGTGTTAAGGATTCAAATGATTTAATTTTGACCCAAAATACTTTATATTTTTTCATGTGTTTTTAAACATTTAAAAGTTTCAAGAGCTTTAAAAATTTATTACTTTCTCATTCTATAGAAATAACAGACCGAAAAAAAGAAAACGAAAAGTATTATATAGGTGTTGGTTGAAAATATAAACGTTGAAAAGGTGTCATGTCCCTTGATTTTATAAAGGAAGAGGGAGTTCAAGCTTATATATTTAATTCAAGTTCATCGTTATAAAATGCACCAGTCAAATACACTTTAAGTTTGTATTTGACTTTTTATATTTTCTCTTATATTCTTGTGTTAAAGTGTTGTAAGAGGTATTAGATTATTTGTTTTGGAGAGGGTGGATGTATATGGGCCTTGGAATGATTAAGAATAGCCTATTATTTGTAACAATTTTCATATAATGTTATTCTTTAATTGTCATTTGACAACAATTGAGTGTTTTTCCTCAAATTTTGGAGTTTATATGTTGAACTGTTCTATTGTGATTGTGTTTCTATTTTCTCTATGCATTATTATTTCCTGAAATTCTGGTTAAGCAGATTATTAAGATGTCGGACAGGATGTCGTGACACTTGATCTCTGCTTCACACACAAGGATATTGAAGGACAGAATAAACAACAGAAAGAAAACAACACACAAGAATTGTTAACCCAGTTCGGTGATCAACAACACCTACGTTTGGGGGCTACCAAGCTAGGAATGAAATCAACTAAGTAGAATTGGTTCTAATCTAAACTCCAAGGTTTACAACTTAGCACCTAGAAACTACCCTTCCTAGATTTCTACCTAAGACACTCCTAGTTATGAGACCCTTCTCAATTCCTTTTCAATCACAGCAGTAACTGAAAATTGCAACTCAATAAACTATCCTACTCAGGTATTCATGCAATACAAGAGAGGCTCACAAAAGTACAAACCCTAGTACTCTATAACAGCTGTAAACTTCCACACCTATTCTAGGTTAAATCCATCCTATTTATATTGCAAAACAGGACTGGATTTGGGCTTCCAAATCGCTGCAATCCAACTCCAAAGAATCTGCGACCTATTCTTTTCTTAAATCCCAAGTTTCCAAAAATGTTTCATTACATGGAAACCGCATATTCCTTCTAGAATCAGAATCTCCGATTCCTTAATCTCAAATGCCACCTAGGATCAAATTAGACTCCAATCACACCTGGAAAACAAATACAGTTATTCCAAAACTGTAACTGACAAAGATGTCGAATCAACATGATAGGACATCTTGTCTAACACCTTAACCTGCAGTTAGTTCATCATGTCAGGACATCTTGTCCAACATCTTTCTGCTAAGTTAGTTTTACCAAAATTGATGCCAAACTCAAGGGCTTGGACTCATCATTTTCTAACACATCAATGGAAGAAGAAAGAGAAATGTGGCATTGTATTGTTAAAAATTAGTATGAGTTGTTATTATTCATCAAGAAAATGAATATTCACTCTCTCCACTATCTCTTAATGTGTAACCTTTCAACCATAAGAAATTAAGATAGAGTAGTGGGCTCAATTTGTAGCATTTCATGAGTTACTATTGTTGTTCGGGGCTATCTGCAAGACCCATGAAGAATGCCTAATAACAAGCATTTAAGAGAAAGGCACACATGATAGGTGAGCCTTCATCTCTTCAAAGGACACAAGATTACGCTCTCCATCACATCATCTTTTATCGTTGAGATCTTATCGAATGAAAACCCGCACAATGTGTGGAATAAAGTGCTGACGATTTTAGTTGTCCATACTATAAGACTAAATCACATCATTTCAGGTATTCAATTCATTCTTAATCTCATACTATTTTTCACTTAGTAATTGACTTAGGCTTTAGAGTACTAAGATTATAGGTCCACCCTCTCTCTGTGGTACCGAATGTTTGCTTCATTGTACCAATACTCCAGTTCACTACTTGACTACACATTTCTAGTTTCTTGTATAGAACATTGACATCGTGTGTGGGAATCAACTCTTGAATCCTTTGGCGTATCTATGAAGACCATCATTATTTGCTGATGTTAGATCACTGATATTCCTCTCTCCAAACACTAATTTCTTTCTCAAACAAATCATACAACAAACTCTTGAAGCCAAGGTGACATTAAACGTTACCAGGTCTGTTGCTCAACGTCGCAACATTACTATGAAGTTGAAATTAATAATGAATCATCTCTCCCTCTAGCATAAAATGATCTAATTTTAGGGACTTCTATGATTGTTCCCGCGTCCTCTTAAAATGATCGCTACACTCAACTTAAGGTTCATCGTCCTCTTAGCTCTCGGCACACCTCTCTTGAAGGAGGGAAAGGCACAATACAAATGCCCTGACCATTTAGTAAAAGAGGAACCAACTTTTCATATGCATTCTCGACACTAGGATCCCAAGGTCCCTTAAGAAGCCCCTTAAGATGGAAAGTTATGACGATATTGGGGATACAGATAAACACATAAAAAACATGGACAATAGGCTAGACTATTACCATGCACATTGAGATGTGAAATGTAAGTTCTTTGCATTAACTCTCAATGAGTAAATATAAATAATGAGTACCCTAATACCATATTAAGTTTTAATATTGAATATGATGGAAATATTGGTATGATGAAATATGGAGTGGGATCTTGGAAGAATTGATTGACATTAAATTGGAAACAAATAAGCACAAGTAAGAGCTAGTTTGAATAGACTTAAATTTTAAAAGATTCATTTTAGTCCCACATAGGAAGGACAACACATATTAGTAGTGCTTCTATATTTCAAGTGGGGAACTTGGGCTTGGCCCAATGGGTACCCTATTTTGTAAAGGAGTGAGAAATTCATTGTTATAATCACTGAAATCAATGTGGTTGGTGGAAGTGATGGATGGTGGATAGACACCGGTGCCTCTCATCACGTTTGTAATTATGATCGTGCTATATTCAA
The DNA here is from genome assembly GCA_022829125.1 of Lathyrus tuberosus. Lineage (NCBI taxonomy): Eukaryota > Viridiplantae > Streptophyta > Magnoliopsida > Fabales > Fabaceae > Lathyrus > Lathyrus tuberosus. The sequence goes on along the minus strand of JALAZF010000122.1, from coordinate 711,344 downwards.
GACATACACGAATGTTAAAGATAAGAATGTGTTGTTAGGAGATGCCTACACCACTAATGTTGATAGAACTGGAGACGTTGAACTGAACTTCACCTCTGGAAAGACTTTAATCTTGAAGGACGTCATGCATGTTCTTGAAATTAGGAAGAATTTTGTTTTTGGTTTTTTTTTAAATAAAGTAGGGTTTAGTCAGTCTATCGGGGCAGATTTGTACACCATCACTAAGAATGGTATTTTTGTTAGGAAAGGGTACGCCACTAATGACATGTTTAAGTTGATTAATGTTGATTTAAATAACATTTCTCCTTCTGTTTACTCTTTGTGTGATTTTAATATTTGGCATGCTACACTTTGTCACGTTAATAAACGAATTATTTCTAATCTAAGCAATTTAGGCCTAATCCCGAAATTGAATGTCAATGATTTATAAAAATGTGAATATTGTAATCAAGCTAAAATATCTAAGACTTAACACATATCAGTAATTAAAGAATCTGATCCCCTAGATCTTGTACACTCTGATATATGTGAATTAGATAAAACCTTAACTAAAAATAGTAAACGTTATTTTATCACTTTTATTGACGATTGTTCTTATTATATTTATGTGTACATAATGAAGAATAAAATTTAAGCGCTTGACATGTTGAAAATCAATTTAGTAAGAAGATTAAGAGACTTCACAGTGTATGCGAACTGAGTACGATTATGGGTTATTTAATGAATTTTATAAACAACATGGAATTGTACATGAAATAACTGCACCATACTCTCTTGAAATGAATGGTAAAGCAGAAAGAAGGAATAAAACTCTTACTGAACTTGTTGGTTCAGTTATGTTGAATTCTTGTGCTGCTCCTCATAAATGGGGGGAAATTTTATCGACTGTTTACTATGTCCTGAATAGAGTTCCCAAGTTAAAAAGTAAGATATCTCCTTATGAAATATTAAAGAAAAGACAACCAAAATTGTCTTATTTAATAACGTGGGGTTTCCTGGCTTATGTCAGAATTCTGGATCCGAAGCGAGACAAACTCGCTAGTAAAGCCTATGAATGTGTATTCATTGTGTATGCAGCAAACAGTAAAGAATATAGGTTTTATGACCTAAATTCTAAAGTGATCATAGAATCTAATTGAATTATATGAAAACAAATTTCTTTTCAAATTGAGAAATAGTGGGGGCACTGAATCGAATCACATTCATGTAATAAAAAGCACTGAAAGCAACAACGAAGTAGAAATATAGCTTAGACGAAGTAAACGAGTAAGAGTTCCTAAAGACTATGGGACATATTATGAGGCCTATATAATAGAGGAAGATCCAACAAATCTTTAATAAGACTTGTCATATCTGGACGCAGATTTATGGAAAGAAGCAATTAATGATGAGATAAATTCTCTAGAATCTAACAGGACCTGGCACTTAGTAGACTTGTCTCCTGGTTGCAAACTAATCGGTTGTAAATGTGTTTTGAAAAAGAAAATAAAACTTGATGGAGTTCTTGATAAGTACAAGGCTCGCCTTGTAGCCAAATGTTTTAGGCTAAGAGAAAATATAGATTTCTCCAATCACTAGAATTACATCCATTAGGGGTTCTAATTTCAATTGTTGTTATTTATAACTTAATAGTACACCAAATGGATGTAAAGACAACTTTTTTAAATGGTGACTTAGAAGAAGAATTCTATATGTACCAACCGGAAGGATTTGTGATTCATGGAAAAGAAAACAAGTTTTGTACGTTAGATAAGTCTCTGTAGGTCTAAAATAAGCTCCAAAGCAATGACATGAAAAATTTGTAACTTAATGATATCAAATGGGTACGAAGTGAATAAAAGTGACAAATACGTTTATTACAAATCCGAGAAACACAACTACACTATCATATTTCTCTATGTAAACGGTCTACTCATATTTGGATCAAACATTCAGACCATTAATGATGTGAAATCATTGTTGGGAAACAACTTTGATATGAAATGCCTCAGAGAAGTAAGCGTGATTCTTGGTATCAAGATCACGAGATCTGAGCGAGGAATCTCTTTGGATCATTCACACTATGTGGAAAAGATCTTAAATAAATATAATTATTTTTACTATAGACCTGCGAGCACACCATATGATCCAAGCATGAAACTATTTAAGAACACTAGTGAAAGTGTCTACAAACAGAGTATGCGAGCATCATTGGCAGTCGTAGGTATGTCACTGATTGTACTAGACCTTACATTGCATATGTCGTAGGATTGCTGTGTAGGTTTACTAGTATACCGAGTAACCAACATTGGAAATTTATTGAGCGAGTCATGAAATATCTTAAAAAGACTCTAAATCTCAGTTTGCATTATTAGATACTTCCTGTTATACTTGAAGGATACAGTGATACATATTGGAATACCTTATCAGATGATTCCAAAGCAACTAGTGGCTATATATTCAATATAGTTGGAGGAGTTGTATCATGGAAATCAAAGAAACAGACTATCCTGGCTCAATCCACGATGGAGTCTGAGATGATAGCATTCGTGACTGCTAGTGAATAAGCAAACTAGTTAAGATGCTTTCTATATGAGATTCCAGTGTGGGAAAAACCTATGCCAATTGTGTTGATCCACTGCGATAATACCGCGACTATTGCAAAAATTGAGAACCATTATTATAATAGTAAAGGATGTCAAATTAGAAAAAAGTGCAACATTATTAGAGGTTGCATCTCTAAAGGAGCTGTAAGAGTGGATCATGTACGCACTAATGCAAATTTAGCAGAACCTTTGACGAAAGGATTAGCTAGAGAGAAAGTTTATAATACGTCTAATAATATGAGACTAATGTCTATAGAAAAATGATTTTCTCATGATGGTAACCCGACCTAAATGACTGGAGATCCCAAGAAATAGGTTCAATGGGTAAAAATAAGTTTTGAGCAATATAAGGTGATCATGCTAGAGTAAATAAGAAAAGCATGGATCTTGAAGTGATAAGAGGATGAGATAATAGAAACTCTTAATGATATCTATGCTCTGTATGAGGGAGTACCTAGGCTACAAGAGTATTGTTGATAGACTCACCTATGTGATTGTGAAACTTAGGTTGGTTCCTATGGAATATCGAGACAAAATTCCTAGAGCCTTCACTAAACCGGGATACACATCACGACTATTAAAGCACAGGCTATTAGAATACACCTTAAGAAAAGGTTGTGTGCGGGTTTGATGTATGAGATAGAGTTCAAGACAATGGTGTCACTCTTGTTGAATTAGAATTTTACCTACTACAAAGAGGTTCAAGTCGTAGACACTTTTGCTTATACACAGTCTTAAAAACGTTTGACGTTACTTCTAAAATCACATGTTTAAATTCAAGTTGGGGATTGTTAGAATTCTTGGAATGATGAAATTTGGAGTGGGAACTTAGAAGAATTGGTTGGCATTAAATTGGAAATAAATGTGCACAAGTAAGAGTTAGTATGAATGGAATTGAATTTGAAAAGATTCATTTTAGTCCCACATAGGAAGAACAACACATATTAGTAATGCTTATATATTTCAAGTGGGAAAATTGGGTTAGGCCCCAAGGGGTATCCAATTTTGTAAAGGAGTGAGAACACACCACCAAGCCACCATCATAAAAGCACGTGTGCCCTGCTGTCTATTTGGCCGACTCGACTCGGTTCGGTCTGGTCCGGGCTTGGGCATGGGCTTGGATCTTGACCATTTAATATTTGGAACCAGAATTGGTGGAAAATTAATTAATATGAATTTAACTAATTTGGTGAAGTTAATTATTATTAATTAATTAAAAATGAAAATAAATTAATATTGATTAATTAATTAATACCAAGGTGACGTGTACTCTAGAGAAATTTAATCTTAATTTAGTTTTGACTGAATTTGCTTGTCCTCCAAGAGTCAATGAATAACTTGCTGACCAAGTGAATAACAACTAGTTTTGATTGGGTTGGTTTCACTCTTCCACGATTTCTCTCCATTCGAGTTGGATCCTTAGCTATAAAAAGCGTCATTCCTATAACTTACAATTCACACCAGATTTCACAATCTGAAATCTCTCTCTTCTCTCCCATATTCACTTCTTCTATTTTCTTTTTTCTTTTTTTTGAGTGGCTTGTCCGAGCCATCAAAGACTGATTATTTTAGAAATTGTGAGTGATTTTAACGCCATCAGAGAGTGTATCACTAGTACGATACCTACCATGCAAATAATTATTGTACAGTTGAACTAAACTGTTTTATCTTGAAGGCGTCGTGGTAGTTAGACTGTTTTGTATAATGTACAATATCATAAAACATTTTTAAGAGAACAAATTATTCCACAACTCATTCCAATAATTTCTTCTGTGATTATTTTCAAAACCGTGTTTCAACATAATCTACTTAACTTTCAAAATTAGTTATTGAAAAAAACACAATTGAAAGGAGAGACTTTTCTCATAAAGTTGACATTCATATTATTTGATGAAGATTAATATTTATGGACAAAATTGATATCTCACACCTATCAATCTATCATGTAATAACGTATGAAAACATTCATCAAAAGTCATATAAAAGATTTTATTTTTCTTTGTTTTTATTTGTAGAAATTTCTACCAAAGAATTCACTATAGCAATCAAGCTCTCGTTTTCACAACTTTCAACAACAAAGAAAATAATGCAAACAAATTCAACTTGATAGGTCTCGCATATCCATTCCATGTCTCTATTCTTGTAGTTTTTTTAAGAAAAATTATTTTAAAGAATATCCATTTCATATCTCTATTCTTGTCATTTTTAATTGAAAATTAAACTATTCTAAAAAAATTAAAAATAAGTTTTTTTTATTTTTTATTTAAAATGAAGAATTCATTTTCCATTTTTAGAAAAAATAATTTTTCTCAATTATTTTTTTAAAAAGAAAATACAAATATTCTGATTTTTTTCATAACATTTAAAAAAAAAAATGGGATCTTGAACACTTACCCAGGTCCCCAAAAAATAATAACATTAAGGGGTAAAAGAAAAGAAAAAAAATCTTACTCGACACAAGATTCAGAAATAAAGCATCAAGTAACAAGCTAACAAAATAGGATTTTATGATTTACGACATTTGTTTTTTTTTACACCTTTAGGTCTAACATTTCTCGTGGATTAAGGTGAAATTTAAAATTAATTCTTTATTAAGTAATGGAAATATATTAGTAAAATTAAATTTTTAATTTTAATTTTAGATTTTTAGATTTTTAGATTTTTAGATTTTTAAGATGTAAAAATCATTTGCTAAATTATTGTAATCAATTTTATTTATTTATTTTTTGTTAATGATTATTCAATAGGGGGATTATTGGAGTTGGATTGGACTGTAAAGGTTTCACATACTTATGGATGCATTGACTAAAATAGGGTGCTCTCTTGATCACGAGACCATGTTTTTTAATGCTTGTTTGTCTGAGTTTTGTGAGCTTTGATCAATGATAGTTTGAGTTTTACTATCTCTAGATTGATTTATGTAAAGTTGTAAAAATGACTACCCGACTCTAAATGGGCCAACTTGTGGTATTGGATTTTTTAGGATTTGGTAAAAGTATTCATTTTTAATATGTACTAAAAAATTATTATCTATTCCGGCCCTAGATGTGTTTTAGACTAACCGACCCTAAATGGATTTTTTTTAAATAAAAATGTCATAATATTTATTATAAATAAAAGGTCATTTACGTTGTCAAACAGAATCAAACAAGTCATTTCCGTCAAATATTGATAAACGGCGTTAGAAATTAGGGACGTGGTAGTTGAGGTGGCGATAGACAGGACGTGGCAACTGAGGTGCCAGAATAATTTTTTATTATTACATTTAATAATTAATTTTCACACACTTGAATGTAAAATAATTGAGCTAAAGCCCATGTTCTTTAAAGTAGTAGCCCAATTATCAAGATTTACATTTATAGTGTTAAAAAGTGCTTTATAAACACTTGATATTATTACTACAAATTCGATGTGGGACTTCAATAGAAAATGTAGTTGCCAAATATTGCCACTTACTAAGCTTCAAGTTCTTGCTACTGTAACGCATACTCCATACTCAAATCATGTATCTTGTGAAACTTTCAACTGTTGTTATTACTACTGTAACACATAATCCATGTTGCTATTGTAACACATACTCCATTTTCAACATTTTTTCACGAATATAGCTGTCTAAGTAAACATTATAATCTAAACATTCTGCCGCATAGAAATTTTTGTATGATAAATATTAACCTTATTGACTGCCTGGTGTATGAGCACTTGTGCTTAATCTTGTGAATCATCTTCCTTTATCACATTGCCATTTTTCACTTACAAGTCTTTTGTTTTGTTGCATTTGGTAAAGAAGAGCAGTCATTGCCATATTTACTACTTTTGCAAGGGGGACCTGTGTTGATCAAGTGTGTTTTTCTGGACACCTGTGTTGTATTATTATCTTTTTGGTGGCGTGATAACTTTGAGTAACCTGTTCCATTATTTATGCACTTCTATGCAGCGAGGTACAGGCTTATCAATTCCTTTGTCTGTGTCATCAATGTCACAGTTCAAGTCTGCATTTGACCTAGCTGACTTCTTGAAATATTTTCGAGCTGATAGTATAGTAAATGATGCAGAGTTTATTCGTGTTCGCCTAGTTCCAGCATCACCTTAAAAAAGTAATCCAATGTAAATTATGACTGCTATAACTAACTGGTAAGAATTATTTTCTTTTTGGTTATCCAATGTAAATTATTATGTAATAGTTTTACAGGTGAGTCCAAAATTGCCATTTGTTTATTTCTCTGAAATGATAAAAGACGTACATGTATTATTAAGAACTTATCTCGTCAAATAAATAAAACTTGTCACTTTATTATAAGTTTGGCAAAAACTTGTCACTATAATCAAACTAGAATATTCAAATCCTTCTTGATTTTTTATTTATTACTGTTACTATATTAAATTGACAATACTAAATGTAGACCACTTGCTAGATTTTTTAGGTGAATTAAAGATGGGCTTGTAATTATAGATCTCTTATTAGGCTTCCAAATCTTGTATTGTCAGAAAGGGTATATGATGACAAGACATATACTTATAGGTGATGAGATAACAGTACCCTAAGCAAATGCTGCCATAATCACATAATTGTATTTTCGCAAGAAAAATACAAGAGTATATGCTGCCATAAGCAAATGCTGACATTATATAGGTCATACAAGATCAAGTCTTTGTACTTGCTACTTGAAAATATGAACTTATCCTTTGGAATTGATATTAAAGGGACACCCAAGCTATATGAGATTTGGATGATACCCAATGTTATGAAAGAATGAACGACAAGGCACAGGGAATAATTGTGAGCCATGTGTTTTCACACTAACCCACACATTGTTTTCTGTCATGCGAATGAAAGACAAAGCACGTGGAATAATTGTAAGCTGGTAGGGAATAAGAGATCTCATGACTACACTTCATCTTGGTAATATATATAAAATGTTAGATACAATTTCACAGTGGACAAGTAGCTTAGATGGTTGGTAATTTGTCCTTTATTCTCATTGACATGAGTTCGATCCTTGCTTGTAGCAAATTTTTTCTTGAACTGTAATACCCCAAAATTTAACCTCTTATTTTTCTCAATAATTGGCTTATGTTTTATTCATTTGCATTTCATGATAGGTTATAATAAAAATCATACACATCATTGGTTGCAAGGCATGGGATCAGGTGTTTCAAAGCATAAACAGCTCAAAGGCAAAGGACAAGAGAAAAGTTTTTCCAAACAAGCCACAAGGGCTTTTCATATCTCAATTCATCTCATTTGAGTCCTCAAGTCATCACAAGATGAGAATTCAACAAAAGATTGAAGGAAATTATACTCTCCTAACCAGTGCAAACTAGGGTTTTGGAATTCTGAAGTATAATACTCCAATAGGTAAGATTTTTGAGCTTTTATCATATCCAAATGGCACATCTCATCTTTTTTGGAGAGGATGCACATCATACTCAGAGGAATTTGGATTTGGAGGATGTGCTGATTTCTCCTAGACTGAGGGGTCAAAATTAGGGTTTGCCATAAAATCAGTTTATTTCTGATTTTTTGGGAAAGACTTGATTCTATGCTATTCTACATCTCCTCAAGGGTCTAAGGATGAAGAATTGTCCATTAATTTGATTTGGAAGGGGCTCAATTGACCAATTTATTGAAAATCAGGAGAATTGGGGAAAAGTCAACTGTGCAGAGGAAAAAGTCAACTCTTGACTTTTTGAGGTCAAAACCATGTTCCTCATGTCAAACATGATCATTGGAGAGGGTTTGGTCAAGAAATAATGAAAGATTCATCAAAAATCAAGAAATGTGCAAAGTTGCCAAAAATAGAAATTAGGGTTTCTATTTGTGGCAAGTTTTGGCAAGGTGAGAGGTCAACTTTGGGGCTTTCTTTCTCCATGCTCCAAGAACCAAATGGAAGGGCTAGGGAGGCCTATCAAAAGTTCATGTTTCAAGCTTCATATCCATACCAAGAACATCCCCATTGGATCAAAATTGAAGGAGTTATGATTGATTAAAGTTGGAGGTTTGTAGGGCATTTTGACCAGCAAGGCAAGTCATGGGCGAGCCAGCACGCAATCATTTCATCAAACATCTTGTGTGCATGTTTTTTACAACTTCCAAGCCAAATTTCTCATTGATGCAAGCTCCAAATGGAAAATTCTACAACATCAATCTTGTTTATTTCCATCTCCTCTTCAACTTTCATGTTGGACAATTTTTCATTTGATCAATGTATGTGGAGTTATGATGAGTCAAAGTAGGTGTATTCACACTGATTTCTTCCACACGCCATGGCAGGTCAAGGCCAGGTCAAGTTGATATGCTACAACAGTTGTGCACACACATTTTCATGGCCATTTTTGGGGATTTTAGAGGCTTTATTTGCATTTATGTTGAACACCAACATTGCTCTACTCTATGTGCTCTTTCCAAAGAGCCAAAAATCACTCCATTTCACCCCATGACCATAGAGATCCACATGCACAAACTTACCATCATGCCACTTGATTTCCTTCCTTGCCAAGAATACAAACTTTGTTCTTTCTTCATTCTCATGCGTATGCCTTACACATTCAGTCATGACATGTCCCAAAGCATTGCTATTTTTAACCAAACATACACCTTACATATATTACATGATGATGCACATCCATTCCTCATATGTTCAAACATAAAATGAAAAGGGAAGCTTGTGAAGCAAGCTCTGCAAGCTCAGAACCACATCACCACCTCTCATTGCATGCTAATCCCCACCATAACTCCATGGTCTCTCTTCACTCTAACCCATCACCATAACTCGTGCTCAACAAACTTAACTCATTCTGTTAACTCACTAACTCATTTAACCACACTCAGATTAACCTTAGTTCTAACTGTCAACCATGACAGTTAGAAACTAACCAGAGGTATATAAGCTTTCCTCTAACAGAAATCAAAGGAATTTTTGGCTCACTCTACACTTTTCATTCCTCTGAAGTTTCACATTCTCTCTCTGAGTTTTGGTTCTCTCTCTCTCGCAATCATTTTTTTTCTGCAAGTTGCTCAAGGTGCATCAGAATCAAGAGATCTTGAAGCATTAAATCCTCAGGTCACCTTGTTCTCCAAGTTCTTCACAACAAGTTCCATTGATTCAAAGAAGTTTCTTAGCCTTTATTTGGCCAAAATCAAGTTCAAGGAAAGAACATACTCCTCTGGTTTTCTTGTGTTGAAAGAGTTCTTCAATAGAACAGGTTTTGATTCAAAACTTTTCATTCTCAAATCATTTTGTTTTGCTTGTTTCATGTGTTGTTGAGGTTAATAGAAGCAATGCAGATATCCGGCTAGTTGATAGGCATCTTAGATGCTTAGTTGGAATTTCTAGGGCAAATTGTTTCTCTTCGAATCCCTTGTGTGTGATTTGTTTACAACTTTCATTGGTGGATTTGTGATCTATACGACTTAAGGATTATTTTGATGTGCGATTTGTCCATTTCTGATGACCTGCGACTTGAGCCACGGCGGAGAGGTCACCGGAGAAGGTGACCGGAGAGACCAGTCCGGCCACCATCCATAAACCCTAGCCTGAATCCAGATTAAGTCATGACCGTTAGATGCTTTTGATCCAAGGGTTTACATGCTGCCAGTGAATTAATGGAATACGCTCCCTTTCACGTAACTCTATTTTTATGGCTGATGGCTTGTGTGTGTGTGTTCCATGTTAATTACCATGCACGTGTGTTGTGATCCACTCGTTTGTGTTATTTTCTTTGATCATCATGTTGACATCATCCAATGGTTAGTATTGAGTCAAGGATTTGACTGAACCACATGGCATGGACCTCTTCAGACCATGTACCCTAGGCCTTGAGTTTTTTTTCTACGCACACCCTCCTTTTTTAAGCCCAATTGCATTTGAACTGGATCTTTGCTAATGGTGCACCTCCCTGCATTATTTTCTTGTTTTTTATTTCTTTTTCACATACATGTTTGGTTTTTAATTTTAAAAAATACTTTTAAGCATCATAAAATTACACAAAAATTCACGAGACATCTAAACACATTTAAATAATTTTTTACCATTTTATTTTCTGATTTTATGATATTTCACCATATTTTCATGAATTTTCTTGCATTTTCTTTTGTTTGGGTTCCTAACATGACTTTGTTTCATTTGGATTTTGTTTGACATAGTTGTATGATGAATTTTTGTCTAATATTTGGTACATGTAGTCATGATATGTTGAGGCTTGTTATACATTTCTTGTGAATTTTCTAAGTCATTTCTTGATGTCTTTTGAGTGATGTTTTGAGTCAATTATTTATGTACTTTGTATGATTTTGTGAGATTTCTTTGAGCATGTTTCTCAATGATTGTTGAGCCATCTTCTTGTAACATGTTTACCCCCTTATTTCACTTCAAATAACTTGAATCTCACAATTTTGTTGAGCATTTAAATTCCATTTTGACCCATTAAAATGCATGGGTGTTTGTGTAGGCATTAGAGAATTTGTGCCTAGGTTTTGACTTGTATTATGTGCCAATTTTCTTTGACTATTTGTTGAGGTCTTTAATTCATGTTGTATGAATGTTATAGATCCTTTTTACCACGGCATAAGTCATCGAAAGTTCATTCTCATATGATGTTGGTGCACATGTTCTAAGGTGGAATATCTTGTGTAACTGTGTTTGCTTCTTTAATCTTATTTGAATACATGTTTGCCCCAATACATGAGTGATCCCAAATCATTCCTTGATCATGATTCACTTCTGTTTTCAAGAATTTTCAATCATATTCCATGACCTATAATCTCATGTTACATGTTCCTAAAGCTCACAAACTTTTGCGTACTTTGTTTGAACTTGTTTGACCTAACTTGAACTTGTTTGTTCTTCATATTCTAAGTGCTTCAACATGACAAGTTGTATAAATTTTGTGATTACATTCTTGACCTCTAAATGTCATTTCAAATGTCCTAAAATACTGACTTGTATTCATTTTGTTTGATTATCCAATTTGTATATTCATTTCTTACTTGCATGTCTTGTATGATGCATTGTTGGAACCTTAATGATGTTTGCTCCCATTTTTTTTGCTTGCTTGATCAATGCTTATTCTTGTGAATCATATGCCATTTGAATAACATTTTCACTCATTCTTAAATGTCTTTTACTTCTGACATGGGTGTTTACATATGCATTTATTCATGTTTACTTTCCATTTGTATTCATCTTGCATAAGTAATACATAACTTGCATTTGTGTGATTTCTTAGTGCATAGTTTGACATTATTTGATTTCTTTTGGCATGTTTACATTGGTATGGACCCTTTACATGTACATAATGACTTTGATTGTCCCTTAACCATTAGGACCCGTCCTTTTTGGTTTGAACTTCATTTTCTTGTTAACTTGTCTTCTTGAATCAAATAGTCTTGTTTGGTTTAGGTTTCTTGTGCTAGTTATCATTACTTGTGATAATAATGCACTAACATTTTGTGTAAGGGCATAGGTAATCACTTGAGTAAGTGGATGTTAATTCATACTCATCTCTTCTCTCATCTCTCATCTCTTTTACTTATCATTCTCTTTTGTGAATAGCATGATATAATGTTTGATTATGTAGAACTTTCTCACATCCCTTAGGGATCCTAGCCCATCCTTAATTTTTTATTAAGGTGAGGTAGGATAAGAATTAGGTAGTGCTATCCCTTTCTTTTCTTTAGGCTTATGTGGTCCTTATACCTCACACAACCATAGGATCTTCATGCATGATAACTTTAGGATTATTAGTCCCCCTCTTAGACTTTGTCCTTTCTTCCTTTTGAGTATCTCTTTCTCATCTCAAAACAAAAAGCAAAAACACCTAATAAAGGATTAACATATATTGCACATGATCCTTGCATGTGGGAAATAAGATAGTGGAGGGTCTTCTTCCACTTTCTTAGAGTGTTTAGCATACGTCCCGTCTTGGGTCGATATGCGAGGCATTCGATCCTATGTCATAGACTTTAATGCAATATGTGTTATAAACACATCATAATCAAAACACTTCTCTCTAAAAGACAAAAACAAAAAAAAATTCTTTTTTCATCTCCTCACTCCATTCATAAAGGATTCGTCACATCCGTTCTACCGCAAACAGGTAAATGCCTAAGACTCCGTACAACGAGCTGCGACACCTAACTGCTAGAACGCGCGCCTGGACGCCTTCCACTAAAAAATACAAACAAAACAATCTATCCCTAGTGAGGGGAACTACGTCTCTCTGATTCTCGTGTGCGAGCGGGATACGTAGGCAAGAGATCGTGCGAGATCTCTCCGAGCACAATCCCTTCTCTTTTCCCCCAAACCGTAGTCCGAACTACGTTGACTCTGACTTTCCCGCTCCCGAGGGAATACGTAGGCCTAGGACTCCGAGGACGTCCTACCGAGTCACTTCTTTTCCTTTTCTTCCCCGTTTCCTCGTTCCTTCTCGTACCTGTTCCTTTTCCTTTCCAGTAGCAGTGGAGCTCCAGATGACGACACCCTTTGATCGAGACAACAAACGTGGATCCCATCGAGTACGATGGACGCGTGGGGGTGCTAATACCTTCCCCCCGCGTAACCGACTCCCTTACCCGTTTCTCTTGGTCGCGAGACCATGCTTTTCCTTTCCCTCAGGTTTACGCAGTGTTTCCTTTCCCTCTCTTGGGATAAATACACATTGCTGGCGACTCTGTTTCCGCGCCACTTTCGCGTTTGTACTTGGATGAAAATCCCGGGAGCGACAGTTGGCGACTCTGCTGGGGACTAGGTTGACCTCTTGCTGGTCCATCCCCTCTTGCGAGTCAATCCTAGTGCTTGTTTATTTGTTTTCGTTGGGTGTTTACTGTTGTGCTTTATTTTGCTGTATATTACTGTGTATTACTGTTTTACTATTTTTACCGCATTTATTGCATTGCATTTCATTATTGTGCTGGACTGTACTGTCATGTGCTGGTTTTCTGTTTGGCAGGTTGGGATTCTTTGAGAGATAAGCCCAATACACAGGCTTGAGCATACACTTAGGACTAGAGTGGAAAGTAGTGGGACCTACGCATCGTCTTGGTGCGTTTGGTGTCCACGAAATTCACATCCAGACGAGGCTATCTTGGGAGATATTCTGACGTGCGTGTCTTGCACATTTCAAAATGTTGATCTAGAGAGCTGTCGACTCTGGCGACCGTTTCTCCGAGGACTCAACAATGCCTCTCCTCCCGAGATGTGATAATGGCAGACCAGAAATGGCAAACCCATTACACTTCTCGATCCGAGGACCCAATACTGGGAACTTGCTATAGGATATCCTTTTTTAGGGGAATCAGTTGAGGCCTCATCATTTATCGACCTAAGAGCCCGTGATATTGAGGATCCTCGCCTTTCTAGTACCCACATGTGAGAGGGACGGGTTGTTTACAGGTTTGCAGGTAACCTTGACCTTCATCCTACCTGGTATTCTGGTTTTCTTATCAGCGTGGACTTATCAGCCTGGTATTCTAGGATTCTGATTATGCCGATATGTTGGTATTCTGGTATTCTGATTATTCCGGCACCCTGGCATTCTGGTATTCTGATTATTCCGGTATGCTGGCCTTCTGGTATTCTGATTATTCAGATATTCTGGTGTTCCGGTATTCTCTTCAGAGCAGACCTGTGAACCTATTCAGATAGTAGCACAACACTTATCCAGAATGTGTGGAAGCCTTGATCCCATGTCTCTGCACCCGTATCATCATAACATGGTTGCATACATGTTCTAGTATTTGCAAGGATCTTAACTTTGAGACTCGTTGCTGATCATTTCCATCTATTTCTTGTTGTTCTTATGTGAAAAACTTGAATCAAAGCATAATGATTCCTTGGAAATATTCAAACATGGAATTTCCATAGCATTTTCATACTCATTTGCATAACAGGTGTTTGAAGCTGGTTATTCTCACCCTGATCTGGTTCTCTTCAGAATTTTGGACTTAACTTTTCAAAGAAGTTGGAAGTTGACCATGGATCAGGTTCAAGCGGAGCTGAGGGAAATGCGAAGCCAAATGGGGCAGTTTATGGGGGACATGCAAGCTTTGACTTAAGACCAGGAAATTCTGAAGGAAGAGGTCAATCAAATGAAGGCTCATATGGGTTTGATCATGGAAGTCCTGAGAAACGTGTTGAGAAAGAATGATAATCCCATGCCCGAGGCTGCGGCAGAAGTTTTCGTTCCACCATTGCTTGGGGAATCTATCCCAAAGTGTGATCTACCTCACGACTTTTCTGCACAATCTGGGGTTCCGGAGTTTCCTCGTCAGCAGCTATTTCCTGCCTCCCAAGACAATCCCAAGGCTAAGCAGTACGAACAAAAGCTGAAGAAGCCTGACCGACATTTTGATCCACTACCTATGTCTTATGCCATGTTGTTTTAACAGTTGCTCAAACTAAATCTGGTAGAACCTCGTGCAATGGGTTCCCCTCCAGTAAAGCTCCCAGCTGGATATGATGTTAGTACCCGGTGTGAATTTCATTCAGGTGGCCCTGGACATACTATTGAGAGGTGTCGAGCCTTTCATCATAATGTGCAAGATTTAATCGAGACTGGGGTCATTACATTCACTGCCGATGGTTTGCACATCAACTGAAGCTTCCCGAGTGAGCACTCAGATTGCGAGTATGTCGTCAAGAGTAATAAGTCCAGACGGAGTCAAGTCTCCTCAACAATGGCAATCATCAGTTTCTTTACTGCATCTTCATATGTAGCGTTCATTTGTCTGTTTAAACATTGTTTGCATGTAAGAACTTGTTTGTTTTTTGAATGACAATCATAATATAATAAGCATGTTTTTCTTGAAGTAATCCATTCCTGATCATCCTTAAATGTTCATGTGCATTGCAATACTGACTTTCTTGCTTAAACTCTTTGAGGGAGGATGATGATTTGAAAACGCAAAAATCTCTAGGGGTGTGCTTTTGAATAAGAACCCTGTTGAGGATGTACATGCATTATTTCGAACCCCCAAACACTGGAGATATAAGGGAGATAGACCCTCGTTAACCCCTTTGAGCCTTGGAGTATGAGTTTCTTTTCGTATGAAAAAACCCTCACATTTAACCCAGGGGTAGGGTAGGCGTCAGTTAATTTGACCGAGCGTTCAAATTTCAAAAGGAGTGTGCATCTGAGGATCCATTACCTTCTATTCCACCGTCAAGAGGTCAAGATATGTGAAACCATAATGGTTATCCATCAACAGTCAAGGAGTGAGGCAGTCATAACCCTTTCAACAAAGTCAAGACAAGCCAGTGTCACACGATTTGTTCTAAAAAAAAGAATAAAAAAAAAGAAAAAAGCCCGCTAAGTCGAAACTTGAAAACAAGCGACTTAGGCAAAAGTCAGGGCATCCCGCTGGACTTCAAAATCTAAAGATTCAAAAGAATCAGTCCAGGCAAAAATTAGGGATCAAAAAGCAAAAGAATGCGAAAGCGAAAAACAAAAGGATTACAAAAGAAAATTCTCGAGCAAGAACAAATTCGTGTGGCTACGAACAAAAGACAAAGGGGTGACTGTCACTCCAAAACCTCATTAGGTGTTAAACCATCAGATACATGGGTTCCTTAAAGATCACAAAATCTTTTAGAGAGGCGAGGCTTGTGCAAATTAGCTGAACGTAGGACTGGAGAACATCACGAATAGTGGGTGGGCACCAATAAACTTTGAGCCATAAACCTTTTTCTCAAAACCGTGAACCAGGCCACGATACAACCCTCAAAAGTCCTAATTGAAATAGGGTTTATTTCGAGAGTGTGCTTCAACGAGATAGTGTTCCTGACTCCTATGAGTTGAGTTAAAAGACGTTTGTTGGTATTGCATATGCATGCTTTCTTTCATTCAAAAAAATCAATGTCGTATCCTAAGCAGTGATTCGTTCACATGGCTTTACGACAACTTTTCAATAAAGACTTCAAGATTAACATGTGTGTTGCATTAGAGTAATCATTTTTAGAATAAATATTTTCTGCTTGCATACATTTGTGTGACATCAAAGAAGCTTACATGATGAAAATCAGTCGAGGAGCTTAATTATGCCAAGTTGAAATGCTTGGAGACTCCAGAGGACATGTTGCTGAAGGATTATGTGGGGCAAAGGCGTTCCCAGCCAGTTGTGTAACCAATCAGGGGCAGTCACGTCGAGAAATCTCTTCGAGGCTCAGCTAATCTGGGGAAATCACGTCGAGATTCGAAAAATCTCCCCAAAAGCAGTGTAATCATGGGCAGTCAAGTCGAGAAATATCTTCAAAGTTCAGCCAAACTGGGGGCAACCACATTGAGATCCTTTGAATCTCTCCAAAAGCGTTCAAACTGGGGCAATTATGTTGAGATCCATTGAATCTATCCAAAAGCGTTTAATATGGGGTAATCAGGTCAATTTGACAAATCTCTCTAAGATCAGTCAGGGGCAAAGCTTCTTCAAGACTCGAGGCAGGCCACCTCAAGAGTACGAGAAGTTGTCCTTTTCAAAAGATGACTAGTCAAAAGCACCTGTCAAAGAGTTTGAAGACACTGGGGCATTTTGAATGCTACATCTTCTGTAAAATCCTCTCGAGGAGAAATTCTTTCATAGATCTTGTAGTCTGGGGCAAATGAAGAATTAAATGAGTCGTCGTTCACTCATGACGATTAATGGGCGGTTGATCAACTCAGAAGCTTGAAACAGAGGTCATTCCCAGCATGAGGCGTCTTTGATCTCTTTTCCCAGCAGAATTCAATGGAGTTTATCTTCCCAACAAAGTATCAGAATGTCTCCCCTAGCAAGACATCAGGAAGTTTGATTTCCCCTGTGGAGTCCATGGTCATGGCTCTCCCCAAGCAGAAGTGGGTCCCTCAACAAGAAAGTTCTTCCTTGAGGTTGTCATCCCCAGCAGTATAGAAGAATTCCTCACTCCCATGCAATGTGAAATGATGGAATGTTCCCAAGCAGTTTTGAAAATGGTGGAAAGTCAGAGTATTCCCCTCCTTTAGCATATAAAATCATTGATGTTCCTGCAATTAAAGTCCAATGGTTATTGGCAATTCAGACTCATCGGTTGTTCAGAGGTTATCCCTGCCTGAGTTTTGGTTGATTTCAGTCCCCTAGCAAGTGTTTCTTCCCTTAGCAAGAAATATGGTTGATCTCAGTCCCTCAGCGGGTATTTCCTTCCTCGGCAAGAGTTCATTTGATCTCAATTCCCCAGCAGCCAGGTCAGGAAGTTTAATTTTCCCAGCGGAGTTCTATGGTTATAGTTATTCCCCATGCAGACTGGTTCAGATGATGCCTCCTCAGCAAAGTTATCATTTCCTACAGCAACCTCAACAGGTTTGTCAGGTCAGAGCCCAGATCAGGAGATCAGGTCAATTTGTCTTCCCCAGTACGGTTTTACGACCACGAAGTCAGTCCAGCTTGTTATCCCAAGCGGAGTTGCCTTCTTTTCCTCAGCATTTATTTTGCTAAGGAACCTCTTTGAATCTTGCATGTAGTATGCATTGCATCCTCAAAAACGCGTAGCATTTCCATTCGAGATGGAGCATTACGCCATAGAAAAATTCAAACATATGCATGTGAAGCATAAGCCAGTTTTGATGCCTCGTGGGAGAGCCCAAAGCTATTTCTCTTCAATCACATCGACAAAGCAAAAGAATTCCTCTTTCATTCCCCACCAGACATTTCAAAGCAGTACGAGGGTTTCACTACTTTCCTCCCCAACAGAGTCCCGGTTTTTTGGTTTGTAGATATTTTGATCTTACATCTTAACCGTATATTTTAGGAACCATTCCAGATAGGATTCCTACCGCCATTCCCGATAGGCACCTTCTAAGTTTTGAACCTTAGTCATTCCCGATAGACGTATATGTCAACTTTAGTTCTTAGGAACCATTCCAGATAGGATTCCTACCGCCATTCCCGATAGGCACCTTCTAAGTTTTGAACCTTAGTCATTCCCGATAGACGTATAGGTCAACCTTAGTTCTTAGGAACCATTCCAGATAGGACTCCTACCGCCATTCCCGATAGGCACTTTCTAAGTTTTGAACCTTAGTCATTCCCGATAGACATATAGGTGAACCTTATTCCTTAGGAACCATTCCAGATAGGATTCCTACCGCCATTCCCGATAGGCACCTTCTAAGTTTTGAACCTTAGTCATTCCCGATAGACGTATAAGTCAACCTTAGTCCTTAGGAACCATTCCAAATAGGATTCCTACCGCCATTCCCGATAGGCACCTTCTAAGTTTTGAACCTTAGTCATTCCCGATAGACGTATAGGTCAACCTTATTCCTTAGGAACCATTCCAGATAGGATTCCTACCGCCATTCCCGATAGGCACCTTCTAAGTTCTGAACCTTAGTCATTCCCGATAGACGTATAGGTCAACCTTATTTCTTAGGAACCATTCCAGATAGGATTCCTACCGCCATTCCCGATAGGCACCTTCTAAGTTTTGAACCTTAGTCATTCCTGATAGGCGTATAGGTCAACCTTAGTTCTTAGGAACCATTCCAGATAGGATTCCTACCGCCATTCCCGATAGGCACCTTCTAAGTTTTGAACCTTAGTCATTCCCGATAGACATATAGGTCAACCTTAGTTCTTAGGAACCATTCCAGATAGGATTCCTTTAGCCGTTCCCAACAGGCGACCCTTAAGTTTTAGACCTAGCCGTTCCCGACAGGCCCATTTACCATTCCCGATAGGTAAGCCATAGGTTTTCAACTTTAGCCGTTCCCGACATGCGACCTTTGAGTTTTAAACCCAGCCATTCCCGACAGGCCCATTTACCATTCCCGATAGGTAAGCCATAGATTTTCAACTTTATCCGTTCTCGACAGGCGACCTTTGAGTTTTAAACCTAGCCGTTCCCGACAGGCCCATTTACCGTTCTCGACAGGTAAGCCACAGGTTTTAGACTTTAGCCGTTCCCGACAGGCTTACCTTGACCGTTCCCGACTGGCCCATTTACCATTCCCGATAGGTAACCAAAGTCCAAGCTCATCCGTTCCCGACAGGTTATTTACTGTTCCTGATAGGCCCCTTTATCGTTCCCGACAGATTGTTCACCATTCCTGACAGATTGTTAACCATTCCCGATAGGTAACCTTAAGCTTTAACCTTAGCCATTCCCGACAGGCGACCTTTGAATCTCATTTGTTTCAGACTCTTTCCCACAAATCTTTTACCATCAACTGCTGTGTGTCATATATCTTTCCCTTTTGTCCACAGAGCGCAAATTTTCTGGTTATTTTTTTGTATTCAATCCCTATGTACCTTGAATTTCTGACAGTCGTTGCTCTTCTCCCTTCAGGTCCACAGTGGATTGAATAGGGGCAGCTGTAATACCCCAAAATTTGCCCTCGTATTTTTCTCAATAATTGGCTTATGTTTCATTCATTTGCATTTCATGATAGGTCATAATAAAAATCATACACATCATTGGTTACAAGGCATGGGATCAGGTGTTTCAAAGCATAAACAACTCAAAGGCAAAGGACAAGAGAAAAGTTTTTCCAAACAAGTCACAAGGGCTTTTCATATCTCAATTCATCTCATTTGAGTCCTCAAGTCATCACAAGATGAGAATTCAACAAAAGATTGAAGGAAATTATACTCTCCTAACCAGTGCAAACAAGGGTTTTGGAATTCTGAAGTATAATACCCCAATGGGTAAGATTTTTGAGCTTTTATCATCTCCAAATGGCACATCTCATCTTTGTTGGAGAGGATGCACATCATACTCAGAGGAATTTGGATTTGGAGGATGTGCTGATTTCTCCTTGACTGAGGGGTCAAAATTAGGGTTTGCCATAAAATCAGTTTATTTCTGATTTTTTGGGCAAGACTTGATTCTATGGTATTCTACATCTCCTCAAGGGTCTAAGGATGAAGAATTGTCCATTAATTTGATTTGGAAGGGGCTCAATTGACCAATTTATTGAAAATCAGGAGAATTGGGGAAAAGTCAACTGTGCAGAGGAAAAAGTCAACTCTTGACTTTTTGAGGTCAAAACCATGTTCCTCATGTCAAACATGATCATTGGAGAGGGTTTGGTCAAGAAATAATGAAAGATTCATCAAAATTCAAGAAATGTGCAAAGTTGACAAAAATAGAAATTAGGGTTTCTATTTATGGCAAGTTTTGGCAAGGTGAGAGGTCAACTTTGGGGCTTTCTTTCTCCATGCTCCAAGAACTAAATGGAAGGGCTAGGGAGGCCTATCAAAAGTTCATGTTTCAAGCTTCAAATCCATACCAAGAACATCCTCATTGGATCAAAATTGAAGGAGTTATGATTGATTAAAGTTGGAGGTTTGTAGGGCATTTTGACTAGCAAGGCAAGTCATGGGCGAGCCAGCACGCAGTCATTTCATCAAACATCTTGTGTGCATGTTTTTTCCAACTTCCATGCCAAATTTCTCATTGATGCAAGCTCCAAATGGAAAATTGTTCAACATCAATCTTGTTCATTTCCATCTCCTCTTCAACTTTCATGTTGGATAATTTTTCATTTGATCAATGTATGAGGAGTTATGATGAGTCAAAGTAGGTTTCTTCACACTGATTTCTTCCACACGCCATGGCAGGTCAAGGCCAGGTCAAGTTGATCTACAACAGTTGTGCACACACATTTTCATGGCCATTTTTGGGGATGTTAGAGGCTTTATTTGCATTTATGTTGAACACCAACATTGCTCTACTCTATGTGCTCTTTCCAGAGAGCCAAAAATAACTCCATTTTACCCCATGACCATAGATATCCACATGCATAAACTGACCATCATGCCACTTAATTTCCTTACTTGCCAAGAATACAAACTTTGTTCTTTCTTCATTCTCATGCGCATGCCTTACACATTCAGTCATGACATGTCCCAAAGCATTGCTATTTTTAACCAAACATACACCTTACATATATTACATGATGATGCACATCCATTCCTCATATGTTCAAACATAAAATGAAAAGGGAAGCTTGTGAAGCAAGCTCAGAACCACATCACCACCTCTCATTGCATGCTAATCCCCACCATAACTCCATGGTCTCTCTTCACTCTAACCCATCACCATAACTCGTGCTCAACAAACTTAACTCATTCTGTTAACTCACTAACTCATTTAACCACACTCAGATTAACCTTAGTTCTAACTGTCAACCATGACAGTTAGAAACTAACCAGAGGTATATAAGCTTTCCTCTAACAGAAATCAAAGGAATTTTTGGCTCACTCTACACTTTTCATTCCTCTGAAGTTTCACATTCTCTCTCTGAGTTTTGGTTCTCTCTCTCTCGCACTCATTTTTTCTGTCCAAGTTGCTCAAGGTGCATCAGAATCAAGAGATCTTGAAGCATTGAATCCTCAGGTCACCTTGTTCTCCAAGTTCTTCACAACAAGTTCCATTGATTCAAAGCAGTTTCTTAGCCTTTATTTGGCCAAATTCAAGTTCAAGGAAAGAACATACTCCTCTGGTTTTCTTGTGTTGAAAGAGTTCTTCAATAGAACAGGTTTTGATTCAAAACTTTTCATTCTCAAATCACTTTGTTTTACTTGTTTCATGTGTTGTTGAGGTTAATAGAAGCAATGCAGATATCCGGCTAGTTGATAGGCATCTTAGATGCTTAGTTGAAATTTCTAGGGCAAATTGTTTCTCTTCGAATCCCCTTGTGTGTGATTTGTTTGCAACTTTCATTGGTGGATTTGTGATCTATGTGACTTAAGGATTATTTTGATGTGCGATTTGTCCATTTCAGATGACCTGTGACTTGAGCCACGACGGAGAGGTCACCGGAGAAGGTGACCGGAGAGACCAGTCCGGCCACCATCCATAAACCCTAGCCTGAATCCAGATTAAGTCATGACCGTTATATGCTTTTGATCCAAGGGTTTACATGCTGCCAGCGAATTAATGGAATACGCTCCCTCTCACGTGACTCTATTTTTGTGGCTGATGGCTTGTGTGTGTGTGTTCCATGTTAATTACCATGCAAGTGTGTTGTGATCCACTCGTTTGCGTTACTTTCTTTGATCATCATGTTGACATCATCCAATGGTTAGTATTGAGTCAAGGATTTGACTGAACCAAATGGCATGGACCTCTTCAGACCACGCGCCCTGGGCCTTGAGTTTTTTTGCTACGCACACCCTCTTTTTTTAAGCCCAATTGCATTTGAACTGGATCTTTGCTAATGGTGCACCTCCCTGCATTATTTTCTTGTTTTTTATTTGTTTTTCACATACATGTTTGGTTTTTAATTTTAAAAAATACTTTTAAGCATCAGAAAATTACACAAAAATTCATGAGACATCTAAACACATTTAAATAATTTTTTACCATTTTATTTTCTGATTTTATGATATTTCACCATATTTTCATGAATTTTCTTGCATTTTCTTTTGTTTGGGTTCCTAACATGACTTTGTTTCATTTGGATTTTGTTTGACATAGTTGTATGATGAATTTTTTCCTAATATTTGGTACATGTAGTCATGATATGTTGAGGCTTGTTATACATTTCTTGTGAATTTTCTAAGTCATTTCTAGATGTCTTTTGAATGATGTTTTGAGTCAATTATTTATGTGTTTTGTATGATATTGTGAGATTTCTTTGAGCATGTTTCTTAATGATTGTTGAGCCATCTTCTTGTGACATATTTACCCCCTGATTGCACTTCAAATAACTTGAATCTCACAATTTTTTTGAGCATTTAAATTCCATTTTGATCCATTAAAATGCATGGGTGTTTGTGTAGGCATTAGAGAATTTGTGCCTAGGTTTTGACTTGTATTATGTGCCAATTTTCTTTGACTATTTGTTGAGGTCTTTAATTCATGTTGTATGAATGTTATAGGTCCTTTTTACCATGTCATAAGTCATCCAAAGTTCATTCTCATATGATGTTGGTGCACATGTTCTAAGGTGGAATATCTTGTGTAATTGTGTTTGCTTCTCTAATCTTCTTTGAATACATGTTTGCCCCAATACATGAGTGATCCCAAATCATTCCTTTATCATGATTCACTTCTATTTTCAAGCATTTTCAATCATATTCCATTACCTATAATCTCATGTTACATGTTCCTAAAGCTCACAAACTTTTGCATACTTTGTTTGAACTTGTTTGACCTAACTTGAACTTGTTTGCTCTTCATCTTCTAAGTGCTTCAACATGACAAGTTGTATAAATTTTGTGATTACATTATTGACCTCTAAATGTCATTTCAAATGTCCTAAAATACTGACTTGTATTCATTTTTTTTGATTATCCAATTTGTATATTCATTTCTTACTTGCATGTCTTGTATGGTGCATTGTTGGAACCTTAATGATGTTTGCTCCCATTTTTTTTGCTTGCTTGATCAATGTTTATTCTTGTGAATCATATGCCATTTGAATAACATTTTCACTCATTCTTAAATGTCATTTACTTCTGACTTGGGTGTTTACATATGCATTTATTCATGTTTACTTTCCATTTGTATTCATCTTGCATAAGTAATACATAACTTGCATTTGTGTGATTTCTTAGTGAATAGTTTGACATTATTTGATTTCTTTTGGTGTGTTTACATTGGTATGGACCCTTGACATGTACATACTGACTCTGATTGTCCCTTAACCATTAGGACCCGTCCTTTTTGGTTTGAACTTCATTTTCTTGTTAACTTGTCTTCTTGAATCAAGTAGTTTTGTTTGGTTTAGGTTTCTTGTGCTAGTTTTCATTACTTGTGATAATAATGCACTAACCTTTTGTGTAGGGGCAGAGGTAAGTCACTTGAATAAGTGGATGTTAATCCATACTCATGTCTTCTCTCATCTCTCATCTCTTTTACTTATCATTCTCTTTTGTGAATAACATGATATAATGTTTGATTGTGTAGAACTTTCTCACATCCCTTAGGGATCCTTGCTCATCCTTAATTTTTGATTAAGGTGAGGTAGGATAAGCATTAGGTAGTGTTATCCCTCTCTTTTCTTTAGGCTTAGGTGGTCCTTATACCTCACACAACCATAGGATCTTCATGCATGATAACTTAGGATTATTAGTCCCCCTCTTAGACTTTGTCCTTTCTTCCTTTTGAGTCTCTCTTTCTCATCTCAAAACAAAAAGCAAAAACACCTAATAAAGGATTAACATATATTTCACATGAGCCTTGCATGTGGGAAATAAGATAGTGGAGGATGTTCTTCCACTTTCATAGAGTGTTTAGCATACGTCCCGTCTTGGGTCGATATGCGAGGCATTCGATCCTATGTCATAGACTTTAATGCAATATGTGTTATAAACACATCATAATCAAAACACTTCTCTCTAAAAGACAAAAATAAACAAACAATTCTTTTCTCATCTCCTCACTCCATTCATAAAGGATTCGTCACGTCCGTTCTACCGCAAACAGGTAAATGCCTAAGACTCCGTACAACGAGCTGCAACACCTAACTGCTAGAACGCGTGCCTGGACGCCTTCCACTAAAAAACACAAACAAAACAATCTATCCCTAGTGAGGGGAACTACGTCGCTCTGATTCTCGCGTGCGAGCGGGATACGTAGGCAGGAGATCGTGCGAGATCTCTCCGAGCACAATCCCTTCTCTTTTTCCCCAAACTGTAGCCCGAAATACGTTGACTCTGACTTTCCCGCTCCCGAGGGAATACGTAGGCCTAGGACTCCGAGGACGTCCTACCGAGTCACTTCTTTTCCTTTTCTTCCCCTTTTCCTCGTTCCTTCTCGTATCTGTTCCATTTCCTTTCCAGTAGCAGTGGAGCTCTAGATAACGACACCCTTTGATCGAGACAACAAGCGTGGATCCCATCGAGTACGATGGACGCGTGGGGGTGCTAATACCTTCCCCCTGCATAACCGACTCCCTTACCCGTTTCTCTTGGTCGCGAGGCCATGCTTTTCCTTTCCCTCAGGTTTACGCAGTGTTTCCTTTCCCTCTCTTGGGATAAATGCACATTGCTGGCGACTCTGTTTCCGCGCCACTTTCGCGTTTGTACTTGGATGAAAATCCCGGGAGCGACAACTTAAAATAAATAAAAAAGAAAAGAAAATATTACGTGGAATGCCACGTCATTAAAATAGATAAAAAGAAAATAAAATATTACGTGGAATGTCATGTCGGATGCCACGCATGCAAACATTGACGCCGTTTGTGAGAATTTAACGGAAATGACTTGTTTGATTCTGTTAGACAACATAAGGGACCAACTTGAAACTTTTAAAAGAAAGAGGACCAAAATGGACCCCGAGACATAGGTACGGGACCAAAAAGGGTATTAAGCCTAAATAAAATTAAAAATTATATTATTTTAAACATAATACATTTTTAAGTACTATATTATCTTTTATAAATACTATAATGTGTTTTTAAATACAATACATGTCTAAATTGTATAAAATAGTATTTGAATATTTAACATAAGAGAAACTAGTAGAATACGAGAAAAGAGCATTGATTATATTAATGTATAATATTTAAACGATAAAGATTGAATAGAATAGAGATAAAATTTAGTAAGGTGAGAAAAGTCAATGTGTTATTTTGGAGTAAGACAATATAAGTATTAATATATATATATATTTTTAATTTAGAGCGATGTGGGCCTAATGGGCTATCCACGGTCCATATGGGCTAGTCCTAATGGGCAGCGAGCTTTTTAGGATTGGGCTATTTAAAATATGAGCTCTAATTTTAAGACTCAAACCCTATGATTTTTCTGGCCTGACGGGACAACCTATATGGGCCAACGCATTTTGAGAGCTCTAGATTTATGTGTAATCTTTTCTCTTTAGGGCTTAGGCCCTCATTTATTATAAAAAATAAAATAGATATAATAAAGTAGAGAAAAAGAAAAATATTATGGTTTAAATAATGTGAATAGCATAACTTATGAAATTAAGGGTCAAAATAGAATATATAATAAAATTTAAAGAGACTAAAATATCCTTATCCCAAGTATAATAAATGTATCGTTATATATTATTTAACATCTCCCCTCAAACTCATAATGCATTAACATGAAGCATTGAAAGTTTGAAAAAAAAGCATACACAATAATAAACAATATAAATCTAAAAGTCTAGGACTCCCCGCGAAGCTAAGCTTTGTTAAACTTTAAGTTTGTTACAAATTAATTCTGAAAATAAGAGATTAAACCTAATCAAACCAACTAATATTATAACCATCAGATAGAAGAACTAATTAGAAGAACCATCACAGTGAGAGACAACAACCAAAGAGAGGAGAATCAACTGAGTAAGCCAAAGAGAGAAACCAACTGAGTGAAAAGAAACATAGACAGAGAAGGCCAAATTAATAGAGAGAGGAATAGCAAAGAGAGGACCAAACTAATCCAAGCAGAATAAGCATCCAAAGAGGAGTAACCAAATAAAAGAACTCATACAAGGAAATAATCAAACATAAGAACAGAGAGAGAGAGAGAGAGAGAGAGAGAGAGAGAGAGAGAGAGAGAGAGAGAGAGAGAGCCAAATAAAAAGAAGAACCAATAGGGAGATGAGTAGTCAATCCAAATAATCAATAAAGAGCGTAACAATCAAATAGAAAAGTCAATTGGAAAAGGAGTAATTAAACAAAAAGTTCAATAAATGGGGATACACCAAACAGAAGAAATGAAATCAAACAAACTGAAAAAAATAAAACCAAACCGAATAAAAAAATAAAATAGAATCATTCCAAATGTAACCAAACAAATTTGAACCAAATCATACAAGAAAACTAAGTGAACAAATTTGATCAAAATCATATCAAATTAAACTTAATCAAATCACACCTAAGAGAGAGGAAAATGAATGTTGTGCATGACTAATAACAGAACCAACACACACACACACACACACACGCACACACACACACACATACCACACACATACACACAGGGGGAGGGGGGGTAAATAAGGGTATATGTGACTAGTATCAAAATCAACGATGAGAGAATTAAAAAAATGTCATATGTGATTCAATTTTGATCTTCAAGCACATAATGTGGAAGACGACTTGTCGAAAACAATTTAGCAATTCAATAAAAATAATTTTTCTTCAATAGAACAAATCATTAAAAATTAAAACATACATATTTTTAAGGCTCAATACCCTTTTTGGTCCCGTGTCTTAACCTCGGGGTTCATTTTGGTCCCTTAACTTTAAAAAGGTCCATATTGGTCCCTTAACTCTTCAAAACGTTTCATATTAGTCCTTTTTGTCCTATTAGCGACAGAAAAATTCAAAAATCAGTCGCTAATTAAACAAAAGGGACTAGTATGGAACGTTTTGAAGAGTTAAGGGACCAATATAGACCTTTTTAAAGTTAAGGGACCAAAATGAACCCCGAGATTAAGATACGGGACCGAAAAGGGTATTCAGCCCATTTTTAAACTTTCAAGAACTCGATAGAAGAAGTGACGGGTAGCTCAAGGAGGATCAAAATAAGCCATAGATACTATGTTAACAATAGATATAATAAAGTAGGAAAAGATAAAGAGACCGAGGTTTCAATAATGTGAATAACATAACTTATAAAATTTAGGGTTACAAAGAAAATATATGATAAAACGTAAATATATTAAATTACTCTTAGTTGAACTATAAAATAATCATCAATACATATTATCTAATATTATTTTCAATCGATAATAAAATAAACCTATCAAAGCACTATTTTAATCATTTTTTAACATCGCTTAAATATCTAAAAGTAAAATGAACTAACTATCAATTCTTCTAATTGTTGGGTCAAAGAGTATATTCATCCAAGCCCCACATCAGGTAGTAGTAAGAAAATAGAATTTACGTATTTATATAAATAGTGATAGTTAGTTTTAGTTTTCTACATAACAATAAAATGTAGTATTTTTGGTGTACTGGGGATTTGGGTAGCTGTGTGTTTAGGTAGGGTGTTATAGTTTTCCGTTCAAAAATAGTTTATTTAGAGGGTTTCCTATTTCTCCATTCAAAAATAGTTTATTGAGAGAGTTTGTAATTTTTCCGTCCAAAAATTGTAATTGAGAGAGGGTTTACAATTTTTTTGTCCAAAAATTTTTATTGAGAGAGGGTTTAGAATTTTTCCGTTCAAAAATTGCAGTTTGATGGGTTTGCAATTTTCTCCTTAAAATTGCACTTTAATGAGAGAGTTTGTAATTTTGTTTTGAATAGATTAGAAGTTGAATAATGAATTTGTGAGTTTTGTTTTTGAATTTTTTTTTTCTCATTTTTTTGTGGGTATGTTTCTGCGTGCGTAGAAATTTATTATTTTTTGTTGTATAATACGTAAGATGACTTAAAATTTTATTATCTATTGAAATAATCTTTAAATTAATCCTCATTGAAATACAATACACATTTTAATATTTACTTATCAGTTTGAACTTTTATCACAAGATCATCCCATAACCTCCTTACACAAAGATTTTACTCAGGTTCACATTGCAACCTTTATATCAATTATTATCACAACAGAACAAGACTCTTGCTTTATAGTTACAACACGATCTAATCAAACAGAAAATTACACAACACTTAGTTTAAACTATTCGCTCTCTCAACACTAAAATAATGGAAAATGTATAATATAATTTCTATGAAGAGATTGAGCGAGTGAGAAAAGTATAAAATTAATTTTTTATGATTAGAAGTTAAGTAAGGGCTCTTTATATAGAAGAAGAAATTTTTTCAAAAAAGGAAATAATTCATGAGCCAAGGTCGTTCTCTAATCTATTTGCCTACAGAGATAACCAATTAGACCAAGCTAATTAGGAAAGACATTAGGCATATTCGAAGCCTAATATATTAAGAGGAATCTTAATTGATTAGGTGGAAAGATCGCTCCATAATTGATTGGATACATGTTCTAATTGATTAGAGATCGACTTTTAGTTTTTCTAATTGGTTATGACGTTTCTAATCAATTAGCGAGTTTCCATAAATGATTTTTATGAAGCTTTTGAAAGTGATGAAGTGTGTAAAATCATTTTGAGTGTCTACGTGCATTACTTTAGTATCTTGATAGCTACTCTCATTTAATTACACACTATTGATCCTAAATATATAGAAATACTCTAAGGCACAAAACCAGGCGAGCTATCAAGGTCTTCAGTACCTTTGATGTTGATTTTTAGTATTTGACTTTCTTTGCTCTAAATATTGTAACCTTCTTAGTTTTTTTTATGAACTTCATTATTTGTATCCTTTGATGAAGCTCATTATTGTAATACAGAAGCAAGTGTATTTTATTGTCTTCATATGGATTGGTTGTGTTTCAAAGATTTTTCAATAGTTTCTGTGATTATAAGGATGATTTATAAATAAAATATTATTATTTATGAAATTTTGAAATGAAAGAAAGTAAAATGATAGAAAGTAAATTGAACTTTGGATTTAACAGTTGAAAAACTTGTTGGGGTTAGATTTTATCGATATGTCCTTATGTATGATTGTGACTAGTAATATGCAATTCTAATAAGTTATTAGTATTATTGCCCATCGCTCTACGTCATAGCTCATGTATGAATCAACAACATGAGATTCGTCATATTTCCTAATAGATGATCCCTTAGCCTATTAACCAATACACTAACATTAAGCTTCAATAGTTCATACAGATACTAGACCTAAATCTATTTGTAAAGTTTGGAATATCTAATAGATGAAAAGCTTGGATCCAGTAATGAAAAGTACCTTTAAAATATCAACTCAAACCGTTAAAACATGCTTTAGGTAACTATTCTAAATAAAAACATTATGAACAAATAATTCATCAATATTAAAGCATAAGAAAAATTACATAGAATTTCATGATCACAACAAAAGAGAAATTAGCTACGCTTACTCATTGTAGCTACGATTCCTCGAATAACACTTATTCCCTCAATCTTCATCTTTTTTTTCTCCCGTGTTGTGTTTTTAGTATACAATGGATTTCTTTTAATCTTTACCAAGAATACTACCAAAATATTATGATCTCTCAAATGAACTGACTAAACCCCTATTTATAGGTTCTTATCTGGTCTTCTCGCTAAGTAAGGCTTGTATTTTGCTTAGTGCGCCTACGTTATTTTCCCCTAAGTTTTTCCACCTCACTTACAAATTATCTTTGCCGCATATCCTCAATTAGTGTGTCGCCCAAGCTCTCTTAGTTAGCAAACTATTCCTTGCCCGTGAAGTAACCTAGCCTTGAAGTCAAGAAGTGCCATACCTCGGTTATCGAGTTTGATATTGTGCTAAGCGAGTTTTGTTGTTTAATTTTGAATTTACTTGACTCTGAAGTCTTGTTTTTTCGCCATTGCTCACTTAGAGAGACCCCACACTTGGCTTAGCGAGCTTTGGTTGTTTGGAATGTGCTTTTTGACTAATTTTTGTGTTTTCATGAAGACTGAAGTTAAAAGATAAGGAAAAACAAGGAGCATACTAAAATTATATTGGTTCAGACCAAAACCCAGGCCTACTTCAGTCCTCAAGGATCATAGCTTGATATTTTTACTACCATAAAGTTTTTAATATAAGATCAACCCATAAGCTTCTTTCACTAGCTTTAATTTCAGGTTTAACTTGCAACTTTTATATCTTATCAGAGTTCAAGAGAACAATTGTCTTTTGATTTATAATTACATATCAGAAAGTAAAACAACGATTATACAAGAATATCAACCGCATAGTGAATATTATCGAAAGTGTAATTCTTTGTGTCAAAGCATCATTTCAATAGAGTCTGTTGTTTTTTGAAATGTTGTGCGCATAAATTGTATAGATATCAAAATGTCGAAGAAGTGTAAATAGACAGAATGTTAACTTAGCTTTATCTGTTTGTTTTAGCTGAGTTAGTTAGGTTAGTTGGAGATTACTTCTCAGCCTATAAATAAGGAGGTACCATGTCATTGTAATGTAGTTGCATAGAGAAAAGTTGAATAAAAAACTTTAGTTTGAAAGCAGAGAGAGAAACTCTGCAAAAATATTCTTCTTCTTTCTCTTTTCTCCAAAATCCTAATTTCTATTTTCTTTTCCATTCATCTTTTCTTTTCTTCTTCAATAATCATTGTGCAGTAGAATCATCTTGCAACCAAGGTGTGGTTGATTCACTCGAGTGAAGAGTGAAGAACAAGAGGTGAAATCAATCCAAAATAATTTATTCTTTTTTGTCAAGATTGATTCGGAATTCTCCATAGTTTTGTGTGTAATTCCAAAATTTGGTATCTAGAGCACTGGCTGTGTGATTCTTGGGAAGCATAGCAGAATGAATCATCACAATGGGTATTTTCTAGCGAGTCTCCCAATTCTGAAGAATCGGAATTAAGAGAATTGATGCAAGCAGATAAAGATTGTTTTTTTGCTATCAAGATCTTTGGGATCTTGTGAAGGAGGGAGTGACGCAGCTTGCAGAGTACGCGACAAATGAAGAAAAGGCTTTACACAAGGAATTGAAGAAGAAAGATTATAAAGCTCTCTTTATGATTCATAAATGCGTTAATTCAGATAATTTTGAAAAGTTCAATGATGTATAATCGGCGAAAGAAGCGTGGAAAATCTTGGAGAAATCGTTTGGAGGCGCTGAAAAGGTGAAATA
Source organism: Lathyrus tuberosus (assembly GCA_022829125.1). Classification (NCBI taxonomy): domain Eukaryota; kingdom Viridiplantae; phylum Streptophyta; class Magnoliopsida; order Fabales; family Fabaceae; genus Lathyrus; species Lathyrus tuberosus. Next base: position 679,199 of record JALAZF010000122.1, on the reverse strand, counting down.
GGTGAGGTTACAAACTCACAAAAGAACGTAAGAATTGCTTCAGATGGAAGAAAGTGAAAGAATAATTGATTTCTTCACTAGGGTTTAGAAACTAGTGACTCAAATCAAGAGATGTTGAGAAACGTTGACATCAAGATCAGTTGTCACAAAGATCTTGAGGTCATTGGCTCCAAAATTCAATCATGTGGAAGTAGCCATAGAAGAATCGAAAGATATATCAAAATTGATAAAGGAAGAGCTTCAAGGGACACTTGAATCTCATGAACAAAGAATGGCTGAAAGAATTGCAAGCAAGCCGGAGAGTGATGTGGCTTTGCAGGCGTAATCAGCAAGAGAAAAGAAAGGAAAAGGAAAATGGTTCGACAACAAAGGTAGAGGAGGCTACAACAATTTGACAGGTAGAGGAAACCAACAAGAAGGAAATTTTTTGAATCAAAGAAGATCCTCATACCAAAGCAACCACAGAGGTGGTATCGTAGGTAGAGGAAGAGGTAGTGGTGGAAAACCTGACAAAAGTCACATTCAATATTTCAATTGTTAGAAGTATGGTCATTACTCTGGTGATTGTCCTAAAAACCAAAAGTATCGAGATAATGATGCAAAGCTTGCAAAGCAGGAAGAATAAGAGATGTTGATGATGGTTACAACAAGAAATGAATAAATATTCAGGGACCAATGGTACTTGGAATCAGGATGCTCATCACACATGTCTGGAAGGAAGGATTAGTTTGTCAACATAAAACCCTCAATTAAGAACATGGTGAAATTTGAAAATGACAATACTCTAGCAGTTGAAGGTATTAGTGCTATTCTGATTATGAGAAAAGATGGAAAAAGGTAAGTAATTTCCAATATATTGTATATACCAGGCCTAAAAAGTAACTTGCTCAGCATAGGATAGTTGGTAAAAAAAATTACAAAGTGTTGATTGAAGACACGATGATGAGAGTTATCGACTCAGGTGGAAGGCTAATATTGAAGGTTCCCATGTCTCTGAATATAACCTTCAAAATTGAACTTAATGTGATGGAACACAAGTGCCTTGCAACTGCAGCTAGCAGGGATGAATGGATATGACAATACATAATTGGCCATCTCAACTCTAAAGATATCAGAGATTTGAAAAGAAAAAATATGGTTTCAGGGTTACTAGAAAATGACATTCCAAATGAAGTATATGAGGAATGTGTGCAGGCAAAGCAACATAAGAACAACTTTAACAACGATGCAAGATGCAAGTCGAAGGCAATTCTTGAAGTCATATACTCTGATGAATGTGGTCCTATCATGGTGGATTTGGTTGGAGGTAACAAATACTTAGTCATATTCATAGATGATTTTAGCTGAAAACTGTGGACTTACTAGATCTAGAAGAAAAGTGAAGTGAATGAGGTATTTTCTAAGTTTAAATCTATGGTCGAAAGACAAAGTGGTCAAAAGCTCAAGATTCTAAGGACTGATGGTGGTGGAGAATATGTGTCGAAAGATTTTGACACCTTATGCGAGAAAAAGGAATTATGCATGAGGTGGTGCCACCCTACACTCCATGGTAGAATGGAACTGCATAAAGGAAGAACATAACCATTATGAATATGGTGAGAAGCATGTTGAAAGGCAAGAATCTACCAAAATAATTATGGGGAGAAGTTGTGTCAACTACAACACACATTTTGAACATATGTCTGACGAAGAGGATAAAAGGAATTATGCCAAAAGAATGTTGGTCTTGTGTCAAGGCTAGCTTAAGTCATATGAAAGTTTTTGGATCTATAGCACGTAGACATGTGTCTGATCAGTTGAGAAGAAATCTTGGTGACAAGTCGAGTCAAATGATCCTAATAAGATATCATTTGACTGGTGGATAAAATTTGTTCGACCCAATGGACAAGCAAGTAGTGATCAACAAGGACGTGATCATAAATGAGCTTAAGGAATGGGATTGGACTGAAAATGACAAGAAGGATTCACTGAGAATCCTATGTGAAGAACCAGCAAGTGAAGTCGAAATAGAAGTTGGACAAAAAGAAGTCAGAGGTCAAGCAAGCACAAGTAGACCTCAAAGAACAAAACACATGCTTGCAAGGTTACAAAAATGTATGATTACATTAGATGAGTTGGTCGACGATGAAGGTGATATGGTATATTATGCTTTCTATGCAGATGTCGAACCGGTTAATGCAGCTGAGGCATTGAAGGATTCAAAGTGGATGAAAGCAATGAATGAGGAACTAAAGTCAATTAAAGTCAACAACACTTGGTCACATGTTGAATTGCCTTAAGGGAAAAAGGCAATCAATGTGAAGTGTTTATACAAGGTGAATTTGAATCCTATAGGAGAAGTAACTCGACATAAGGTAAGACTTGTGGCGAAAGGATTTCTTCAGAAAGAAGGAATCAACTTCGACAAGGTTTTTGCACTTGTTGCTAGGATCAAAACAATCAGGTTGGTTGTTGGTCTAGCAAACATAAACAAATGGCATATGTGTCAGATGGATGTGAAATGTGCATTCCTTAATGACCCCTTAGATGAAGAAGTTTATGTTTCACAACCAGATGGATTTGTGAAACAAGGTGAAGAAATCAAGGTATACAAGCTGCATAAAGCCTTGTATGGACTTAAACAAGCTCCAAGAGCTTGGAATAAGAAGATAGTTGTTTTCTAAGGGAGAAGGAATTTGTAAAATGCTTAACTGAGCATGGATTATATGTAATAAGAAGTAAGAGTGAATTGCTTATATTGTGTCTTTATGTTGATGACTTGTTAGTAACAGGTAGATGCAAGAAAGAGATCAAAGACTTCAAAGATGATCTTAGCAGGGAGTTCAAAATGTCTGATCTGGGCAACATTTCATCCTTTATTGGTATCGAATTCTACAAGAGTAGTAGAGGATTGATGATGCATTAAAGAAGATATGCAAGCGAGATACTAAAAATATTTGAGATGGATGACTACAATGTGACTTTGACACCTACTGAACCAAGACTGCGATTGTCGAAAACCTCAGATAAAGATGATGTTGACCCAACACAGTACAGAAGACTTATTGGGTCATTAAGTTACCTTTGTTACACAATGATTGATCTATAATATAGTGTAGGTATTGCGAGTAGATTCATGCAGAAGCCAAAGGTATCACATCTAGCAGCGGAGAAGAGGATACTAAGGTATCCGAGGGGAACTCTCGACTATGGAATTTTCTTTCCTGTAACTAATGAAGGAAAACAATGCAAACTAATGGGTTACACAAAGTTGGTGTAATGATGCTAGGGATAAAGAATCCACAGGTTGTTATGTGTTTATGTAAGGTGGTGCACCAGTTGCTTGGAGCTTAAGAAAAGAACCAATAGTAGCATTATTGTCGTGTGAAGCAGAGTACATAGCTGCTTCCCTTTGTGCATGTCAAGCAATGTGGATGGTGAATTTGGTCGAAGAAATTACACGGAAGAATCATGGAGAAATTACCATGAAGATCGACAACATGTCTACTATCAATGTGGCGAAGGATCCGATAGCACATAAAAGAAGCAAACACATGAAAATGAAGTTCCATTATCTTTGAGAGCAAGTAGCGAATGGGAAGCTGAACTTGGAACACTGCATAACTGAGAATCATATTGCAAACACCATGATAAAAGGAGTGCAAGTCGAAGTGTTCAAGAGATTAAGATCTATGATGAATGTAGAAAGCTTAGCCACAATGAATTATGAGGTGTGTTGAAAGTGTAATTCTTTGTGTCAAAGTATCATTTCGACAGAGTCTGTTGTTATCGAAATGCCATGCGTAGAAATTGTATAGATGTCGAAATGTTGAAGAAGTTTATATCGACAGAATTTTGACTTAGCTTTATTTGTTTGTTTTAGTTGAGTTAGTTAGGTTAGTTGGAGATTTCTTGGTGTGCAAGCTTATAAATAGGGAGGTACCCTATCTTTGTAATGTAGTTGCATAGAGAAAAGTTAAATAAAATTTCAGTTTGAATGCAGAGAGAGAAAATTAGCAGAAATATTCTTCTTCTTCCTCTTTTCTCTAAAACCCTAATTTTTCTTTTCTTCTCCAATTCATATTTTTTTCATCAATAATCATTGTGCAGTGGAATCATCTAGCAGCTAATATGTGGTTGATTCCCTCGAGTGAAGAGGGAAGAACAAGAGGTGGAATCAATTCGAAATAATTGATTCTTGTTCGTCAAGATTGATTCGAAATTCTCCATAGTTTTGGGTATAACTCCAACATCTGGTATCTAGAGCATTCACTGTGTGATTCTTATGAAGCATAGCGCAATGAATCATCAGAATGAGCATTTTCCAGTGAGTACCCCAATTCTAAAGAATCGGAATTGCGAGAATTGGTGCAAGTAGAAAAAAATTGTTTTTTGCTATTGAGATCTTTGGGATCTTGTGAATGAGGGAGTGACGCCGTTTGCTTAAAATGTAAGGATGAAGAATAGGTTGCACACAAATAATTAAAGAAGAAAGATTATAAAGCTCTCTTTATGATTCATCAATGTGTTGATTCAGATATTTTTGAAAAGGTTAGTGATGTAGAATAAAAAAAAGAAGCATGGGAAAACTTGGAGAAATAGTTTGGAGGCGCTGAAAAGGTGAAATACATGAGGTTACAAACTCACAAAAGAACGTATGAATTGCTTCAGATGGAAGAAAGTGAAAGCATAACTGATTTCTTCACTAGGTTTACGAAACTAGTGAATCAAATCAAGATATGTGGAGAAGCGTTGACATCAAGATCAGTTATCGCAAAGATATTAAGGCCCTTGGCTCCAAAATTAGATCACGTAGTAGTAGCCATAGAAGAATCGAAAGATTTGTTAACATTGAAAAAGGAAGATCTTCAAGGGACACTTGAATCTCATGAACTAGTAATGGCTGAAAGAGCTGCAATCAAGTCTAAGAGTGATGTGGATAATGATGCAGAGCTTGCAAAGCATGAAGAAGAAGAGATGTTGATGATGGTCATAACAAGAGATGAATAAAGATTCAAGGACCCATGGTACTTAGACTCAGGATGCACATCACACATGTCTGGGAGGAAGGATTGGTTTGTCAACATAAAACCCTCAATGAAGAACAGGGTAAAATTTTCTAATGACAATACTCTAGCAGCTGATGGTATTGGTGATATTCTGATTATGAGGAAAGATGGAAAAAGGTCAGTAATTTCTAATGTATGGTATATACCATGCATGAAAAGTAACTTGCTGAGCATAGGGTAGTTGGTCGAAAAAAATTACAAAGTGTCGATTGAAGACAAGATTATGAGATTTCTCGACTCAGGTGGAAGGCTAATATAGAAGGCTCACATGTCTCAAAATAAAAACTTCAAGATTAAACTTAATGTGATGGAGCACAAGTTTTTTGCAATTGCAGCTAGCAGGGATGAATCGATATGGCACTACAGACTTGGCCATCTTAAATTTAAAGACATCAGAGATCTGAAAAGAAGAAATATTGTTTTAGGGTTAACAAAATTTGACATTCCAAATGAAGTATGTGACGAATGTGTGTAGGAAAAGCAGCACAAGAACAACTTCAACAAAGATACAAGAAGCAAGTCGAAGGAAATTCTTGAAATCTTATACTCTGATGTATGTGGTCCTATCCAGGTGGATTCGAATGGAGGTAACAAATACTTTATCTCATTCATAGATGATTTTAGGACATGAGTATGAAGTATATGTAAGAACAAGCAATGGTTAATTGCTTATATTGTGTCTCTATGTCAATGACTTGTTAATAATAGGTAGCGGCAAGAAAGAGATCAAAGACTTCAAAGGTGATCTTGGCATGAAGTTCTAAATGTCTGATCTGGGAAACATTTCATCCTTCATTGGTACCGATTTCTACAAGAATAGTTAGGGCTTGATGATGCATCAAAGAAGATATGCAAGAGAGATACTCAGAATATTTGAGATGGGAGACTGCAATGCGACTTTGACACCTGCTGAACCAAGACTACAAGTGTCGAAAACCCCAAATGAATATGATGTTGACCCAACACAGTACAGAAGACTTATTGGGTCATTAAGATACCTTTGTCACACAAGGCCTGATCTTGAATATAGTGTAGGCATGGTGAGTAGATTCATGCATAAGCCAAAGGTATCATATCTAGTAGCGGCAAAGAGGATATTAAGGTATCTGAAAGGAACTCTCGACTATGGAATTTTGTTTCTTGTAGCTGATGAAGGAAAAGAAGGCAAACTAGTGGATTACACCTACTCAAGTTGGTGTAGTGATGCTGAGGATAGAAAATCTACAACTGGTTATGTGTTTATGTAAGGTGGTGCACCAGTTGCTTGAAGCTCAAGAAAAGAATCAGTAGTAGCATTATCTTTGTGTAAATCAGAGTACATAACTCTTTCCCTCTATGCATGTCAAGCAATGTGGATGGTGAATTTGGTCGATGAAATTATAGGAAAGAATCATGAAACAATTACATTGAAGATCGACAACATGTATGTTATCAATCTGGCGAAGAATATGATAACACATGGAAGAAGCAAACACATCAAAATGAGATTCCATTATCTTTGAGAGCAATTAGTGAATGGGAAGCGGAACTTTGAACACTGTAGAACTGAGAATCAGATTGTAGACATCATGACGAAAGGAGTACAATTCAAAGTGTTCAAGAGATTAAGAACTATGATGAATGTATACAACTTAGATATAATGAATTATGTGGCATGTTGAAGGTGTAATTCTTTGTATCAAAGCACCATTTTGACAGAGCCTGTTGTTGTCGAAATGCCATGCGTAGAAATTGTATAGATGTCGAAATGTCATAGAAGTGTATCTCGACAGAATTTAGATTTAGATTTATTTATTTGTTTTAGCTGAGTTAGTTAGGTTACTTGGAGATTTCTTAGTGTGAAATCAATCTCAACCTATAAATTAGAGGGTACCCTATCATTGTAATGTAATTGCATAGAGAAAAGTTGAATAAAATTTTAGTTTGAAAGTAGAGAGATAAACTCTGCAGAAATATTCTTCTTCTTCCTTTTTTCTCCAAAACTCTAATTTCTCTTTTCTTATCCAATTCATCTTTTCTTTTCTTCTTAGATAATCATTGTGCAGTGGAATCATCTTTCAACAAAGGTGTGATTCATTCACTCGAGTGAAGAGTGAAAAACAAGAGGTGAAATCAATTTGAAAGAGTTGAATCTTGTTCGTCAAGATTGATTCAAAATTCTCCATAATTTTGAGTCTAATTCCAACAAATATGAGGTATCACCAAATCCAAAGACCTTACCTTGAACCTTAATGTTCTGGACTGGACCAATGACTAGAATTGGCCCAATCCGCCTCAGCTCCAGAGCGGCCCAAGTTGCCTAAGTCCAATCCACAAAGGGGGGCGAAAGTTACCTTTCTGCCCCTCAAACCGGGCAAGAACGCAACGTTCCTCCCCGGATTTTGATGCCCGTCACGCACAGTTTCCTCACTCCCCGAACAGCCAAGGGCAGGCGCCCGAAACCATGCCCGTGCCCGGTACAACGGCTAGTTTCGGGCACCCTGCCCGACGTAACGACTAGTTTGGGTAGTTACCTATTCTTTGGGGGAAACGGTTATGTCTCCCCGAAAATAGGACTGTTGGCCACGCACTGGGGGCTCTATATAAACCCTCTCGTTTGAGAGGGTCAGGTATCCAATATTCACCCTAAGAATTCATACTTTGTACTTGCTCCTTTTCTCTGACCTTTTCTAACTTGAGCGTCGGAGTACCTTGCAGGTACACCCCCTCCTCTCCATACGACCAGCTTCCCTGACGCACTTGGCAGCTTGATTCTATAGGATTTGATCCTGTATTCACGATCAGTGGCGCCATCTGTGGGAAACTTTGTTCTCCCCATCTTTCTTTCCTCAGTAATCGAAGATCAAAATAATTCTCAAACATCATCACGATCATGGCCTCCCAAGATCGCTCCAAGGATGCTCTCCAAACCACCATCCTCCCCGTCAACAAATCTGACGTTGACGGCCAGTCATCTCTCCTCCGAGATGCCCGTTTCCTCAGGGATGGAGCCACTGCTTCTCCTTCCCCTACCCCTACTGATCGCAACAACGTTCAACCATCACTTGACGTCCAGCCTGTTCCTGTTCCGCCCAATGTCGACCCGACCGTAACAGCCCTCCTGGAGGCGATCAACAAAACTAACTCCCTGATCCTGTAGCAAAACGAAAGGATCGGGGCACTGGAAGAGTCTCGCCATCCAAGATCCCCTCCTACGCGGAGGAACCAGCGACGATCAAGAAGTCCGCAGCCCCGAAGAGAAACTGACCGAAGGCTGCGCCAAGAGCCTGACCCTCGCGTTGCCCGAAAGCGCGACCAGATCTAACCACGTGACTAGTACGCTCATGACTACAAGAGGACTCGGAGGAACGAGCTATCTCCCCCGATCAAGTCCAAAGGACGGGCCCGCTCACCTTTTCCTCGAAGGAACCGTTCACCTTCTCCTCGAAGGAACCATTCACCTTCTCCTCGAAGGAACCGCTCACCTTCCCCGCGAAGGAACCGCCGACGCGAGCATCCCGTCCGGTCCCCATCATACACCAGTTCTAGTGACGATGACGAGCCTCGCGGCCCGTTGTCCCAGGAGATCTTGGCTACCCGTCTCCCAAAAGGCTTGGAGAAACCCCCGTCACTTGGCACATACGACGGGACCACCGACCCCGACGAGCACATCGAGAACATCAATGCGCTATTAGACTACCGCGGCATACGGGGCGCCATTAAATGCAGACTGTTCCCGACCACGCTTCGGAAGGGAGCAATGACATGGTATAAACAACTGCCCGAGGAGTCCATCACCTCATGGAGACAACTGGGCAGGATGTTCTCGCGACACTTTACAGCATCTCGCCGCCACCCCCAAAACTGAGGCCTCTCTGGCAGCCATAATCCAGGGTAAAGACGAACCTCTCCGCGCATATATCGAGAGGTTTAACAAAGAAGCAGTGCAGGTCCCGACGACGGACGAAATGAAGAAGTTTTTGCTCGAGCAGGGGCTCTGCACAGGCTCCGAGTTTTCTAAAGCCATTAGCCTCACGCCGCCGAGGAACTTAGACGCCCTCCTCCTCAAAGCCCAATCACACATTCAGTATGAAGAGAAAGTTTTGGCCAGCCACGTCCGAGCATCGCGCCATCAGGAGAACGCTCGGGCATCCAAAGGAGAAGAAGCCTCGACATCTCGTCGAGGTGACCGGAGGCACGAGGACCGTCCTCGTGATTCCTGTGACAGCAAGGGCCCCTCCGGGCGGTTCCATGACTACACTCCCCTGACCGTTTCCAGGGAAAAGATCTTGTCTGAATGTGCCAATTCGGAGTTCAAACAGGTTGGGGTCCGCTTCCCCAAATAGCTTCCGAACAGACCAAACGTGCACAAATCGAAATACTTCCATTTCCACAAAAGTCACGGCCATACCACGGAGGAATGCATCCATCTGAAGGATGCCATTGAAACACTAATTAGGGACGGCCACCTGAAGCAGTTCGCGAAGAAGAAGGACACTCCTCGGTAGGACACCCAGGAGTCCAAGAAGGTCGAGGAGGAGGTGCCCTCCTCGGAAGACGCCAACATACAGGTCTCTATGTTTATATCGCGACCCGAGGACTTCAACGTCCCTGACGGGCTCAGCGCCCCTGCATATTTCGTGGTCCACTGCCCGTGGGAGACATTTCCCTCCGCCATGGTCATCTCTGGCGGGGGTTTCAACAAAGTCACCATGGGCTCCATGAAACGGAAGTTCGAACACCTGATCAACACAAGCTCCAGTAAAGTGACCACGCTTGATCGGGCACAGAAGGGCTCCGTCCCCATCTCCTTCTACTGGGAGGAACTCCTCGGCGGCTCCCCGAACTCAAGTATACCATTGCTCGTCAGAGCCCGGATGGCAAACTTCGACGTTCGCAGGATACTCGTCGACCAGGGCAGCTCGGTCGACATCATGTACTCCCAACTGTTCTCAACACTTCAGCTGGACGAATCGCACCTTACCCCATACGTAGGGTCCGATTTACAGGGATTCAACGGATCTGTAACCAAGCCGTGGGGATACGTCGAGCTGATCGTGACCTTCGGTTCAGCTGAAACAGCCAGATCCATCAAGGTGCAATTTCTGGTAATCGACTGCCCGTCGCTCTACCAATGCATTTTCAGAAGGCCGACTCTAGCCGAGTTGGTAGCAGTGCCCTCAACCGTCCACCTGAAGATGAAGTATTACACTTCGAAAGGGATGGTCGCCACCCTCCACGGCGATATAGAAGCTGCCCGACGGTGTTTCGAAGCAGCTACGAAGGGGCTCAACAACATTGCGCCCAGGCCAAAAGCGTCGAGCAAGCCAGCACTACCAAGCAGCTCCGAGGAGGCTAAGCCCCTACCCCAGGTCGACTCTATCGACCTCGACAGTCGCTTCCCCGAGGACCAACAGGAGGAACGAGCAGCTTCAGCAGGCCCGTCCATGTCGTCCAGCAGCAGCTCCCATCCGACGCCCCCAATCCCGGATGGCAACTTCGAGATAGTCCTGTTCGGCGAAGACCCCCAACGAGGAATGAAGATCGGAGCAGACCTGCCTGACATCGCGAGGAAGCAGCTCAAAGCATGCCTCCGAGAGAATGCCGACCTCTTCGCATGGAGCGCCTCGGAAATGCCCGGCTTGGATCCATCCGTCGCTTGTCACCAACTGACCATCGACCCGACCGTCAAGGCCGTAGCACAACGTAGGAGGAAGCAGTCTCCGGAGAAAACGGAGGCTGCTGAAAAAGCTGTAAAGGACCACCTCGAGGCCAAATTTATTTCGGAAGCCAAGTACACAACTTGGCTGTCCAACGTTGTATTAGTTAAAAAATCTAATGGAAAATGGCGCATGTTCATTGATTATACCGATCTCAATAAGGCATGCCCGAAGGATGCCTACCCCCTCCCCAATATTGATAAACTTGTTGATAATTCTGCTGGTTTTAAACTTTTATCGTTCATGGACGCCTACTCGGGCTACAATCAAATCCCAATGGCAATGTCCGATAAATAATATACGGCCTTCATGACCGAATCGGGCAACTATTACTACAACGTAATGCCCTTCGGCCTGAAGAACGCCGGAGCAACGTACCAACGAATGATGAACAAGGTGTTTCGGGGAGAAATAGGCGACATGCTCGAAGTCTACATGGACGACATGATCGTAAAATCCCACGAGGAAACCGATCATACCACCCACTTGAGAAAGGTCTTCGAACAGGCCAGGAAATACAAAATGCGTTTTAATCCGGAGAAATGCACGTTCGGTGTCCGGGCAGGAAAATTCCTCGGTTTCTACTTAACGGAACGAGGAATCGAGGCCAATCCCGACAAATGTTGGGCGTTCTCTGAGTTTCCTACGCCCAAGTCCAAAAAATCCATCCAGTCCCTCAACGGGATGCTCGCGTCACGATCTCGTTTCGTGGCCAAGTCCGTCCAGCACGCCATGCCATTCTTCAAACTCCTCCGCAAAGAGGCAGCATTCGAATGGACCGAGGAGTGCGACAAGGCCCTTCTCCATCTGAAACGGGCACTCTCTGAGCCACCGGTCCTCTCTCGACTGGACAATGGCGAAATGTTATACCTATACTTGGTCGTTGCGACCGAAGCAATGAGTGTCGCTCTCATCCACGAGACGCCCGACGGACAGAAGCCCATCTATTTCACGAGCAAAGTGCTGCAAGGACCAGAGTTAAGATACCAATAGATAGAGAAGGTGGCACTGGCCCTCATCAACGCAGCCAGAAGGTTAAGACATTACTTCCTGGCTCACACGATCGTGGTTCGAACAGATCAGCCGATAAAGCAGCTGCTCGGACGACCAGATATGGCCGGCCGAATGCTCAAATGGTCGCTGGAGCTGTCCAAATTTTTCATCCAATACGAAGGCAGAAAAACCCTCAAGGCCCAAGCTCTGGCCGACTTCATCGCCGAGATGACGTTCGCAGACTCCCCCGCGAGCGAAGCACGTAAATGAACCATCTTCGTCGACGGTGCCTCAAGCTCGGCAGGAAGCGGTGCGGGCATCATACTGGAGAGCAACGAAGGAATTATCGTCAAGGTGTCACTCACGCTGTCTTTCCCAACCTCCAATAACCAGGCTGAATACGAATCCTTCCACGCCGGGCTACGCCTTGCCGAGGACCTGGGCGCACAAGAAGTCGTCATTTGCACGGATTCACAACTCGTGGCCCTCCAGGTCCGGGGTGAATACCAAGCCAAAAACGACAACCTGACCGAATACTTGGCCCTGGTGAAGAAGGAAATGGCGAAGTTCACAACAGTGGAAGCGAAACATATTCCCCGCGAACATAATGTGCGAGCAGACGTGCTATCTAAACTAGCCAGCACGAAGAAGAAAGGCGGAAACAAGTCCGTCATACAGGAAGTACTTCCTCGACCCAGCATCGAGAAGGCCTCCGCGACACTCGACGTGCAAGTGATCGGCGACAACAACTGTTGGATGATCCCAGTCTACAACTATCTCGCCAAAGACAAACTCCCGTCCGACCCAAAGGAGGCCAGCATAGTCAGGCGAAGAGCCTACTCTTATGTCTTGGTCGAAAATAAACTCTACAGATGGGGATTCTCCATTCCGCTGCTCAAATGTGTCGAGGAGGAAATGGTCGCACATATCCTGCGCGAAATCCACGAAGGAATCAACGCCCAACATCTTGGCGGAAGGTCCCTTGCTCGAAAGGATCTCCGTGCAGGATATTACTGGCCGACCATACAAAACAACGCGAAAGAACACGTGAAGAAATGCGACAAATGCCAACGGCACGGGGACATGCACCTAGCTCCGCCTAACGAGCTTAAGGCTATGTCCTCCTCGTGGCCATTCGCCTGGTGGGGCCTAGACATCCTAGGACCCTTCGTGGTAGGATCAAGTCAGAACAAATATCTCATAGTGGGCGTGGACTATTTCACAAAATGGATTGAAGCAGAAGCTTTAGCCAAAATAACTGCCCTCAACATCCTGCGTTTCTACAAACGAAACATCCTTGCACGTTTTGGTATTCCCCAAGCGATAGTAACGGACAACGGGAAACAATTCACGGACAAGAAGTTTCAGGACTTCGTCACCCAACTGGGCACGAAGCAACACTTCGCATCCGTCGAGCACCCCCAAACAAACGGGCAGGCTGAGGCAGCTAACCGAGTCATCCTTCGAGGCCTCAAGCGAAGGCTGGACGAAACAAAGAAGGCATGGGTCGAGGAACTACACAGCGTGCTCTGGGCTTACCGTACAACTCCATGCTCAACGACCGGGGAAACACCTTTCTGCCTAGCATACGGAACCGAGGTTGTAATCCCCGTCGAAGTTCACGTGCCCTCTAGGCGGACAGAGTCTCCCCTGGACGAGGAGATGAACGACGAATCTTTAAGAGAAGAGCTCGACCTCATTGAGGAAATCAGAACCGGGGCAGCCCTCCGCGAAGCCTCACTAAAACAAAAAATTACCATCAGGCACAAAGCCAAGGTGATACGGCGAGAGTTCGACGTGGGAAGCCTCGTTCTAAGAAGAAACCACAAAGACTCTCGCGAAGGCAAACTAGCAGCAAATTGGGAAGGACCCTATCGCGTCCGGGCAAAGACGAAAAATGGGGCCTATTACCTAGAACATCTCACTGGGGAAGAACTTGCTCGACCATGGAACGCTGAAAAGCTAAAACAATATTACAGCTAAATCCCCGGTTCGACCCGTCGCAACGACGAACGTCAGCCACCGACCACTATGCGCGTCTAGGTACAAGCGTCGCATACGATTAAAGCAGAACCTCGCTCAGTAACGAGTCGGATAACTGCTCGACAGCGGTCCTCGATCGAGCATCGCCGTCATCAAAGTACCATGATTGGCAAAACCCCAACTCGAGATGGGACGTTCACGCCGCAAATTCAGGCCTCAAACGCGACCCGAGCTCCGCTCCCCGGCCAGGATATTCCCCGTCCGTTCCACCAGTTCCCCTCACTGCCGAACACATCTATTACGAGCAATCCCCCTAGAATATTGCACTAGTCAAATACCCCCTAACACGGGCGGGTATACATTCACAGCGAGCATGCATACAACACTTAGCAAAAACAAAAGCAAGTAAAATCATGCAGAGGACAAAGCCAGAAACATAATAGGTTAACATAATGGGTGACCACGAGGGCCACAATTGTGCTTAATTACATCAAACGGGGGCCAAGCCCCCCCCCCCCCCCCCCCCCCGAAAATAAAATAAATTACAATGGTTCCACGGCACGCAGGCCGGACAAAATACAACAACATCAAAATAACAACCTCCTCACTCATCAGCATGCTCGGCAGGCTCTGGCTAGGGTTCCTGATCCTCTGCGGGCTGATCCTCGGGAGTACTTCCAAGGAGACCGTCGGGCACGACGATACGGCCATTCTCAAATGCGCCAGGTAGTGAGTACCCTCGGCAGAAATTTCAAGCCCAAGGTTCACCACCCGCAGCTGAGCCACGGCGTTTCTGAAGGACTCCTCCGCAACGGCGATGCCATCATCTTCGGCCAGCAGCATACGAGCAACCAGCTCGGATCTAGTCTTCAAATTTCTCTCATCTTCCGACTCGTCGACACCCGGGGCATTGACCGCCCTCAGCTCCCTGATCAGCTCCTCGGCAGCTTTTTTCTCCGCCGCCAGCGTAGAGTTCTCCTCCTTCAGCCTAGCCGTCTCCTCTTCAGCCTTCTTACGAGCCTCGCCAGCACCTTTAACCTCTTCCTTGAGGGATGCCACAGAAGCACGGGCAGCACTGAGTTCGGACTCAGTTGCAGAGTCCCCTTCAGCATAAACAGCTGCCATCTCTACCATCCTGACCAAGGCAAAAGCGTCTTGGGCCACCAGCTCCCTCTTGCTCGGGCGTTCCATACCTTCCAAGCGAAGAGATTCCGCCCGGGGAACGACTAAAGAATTACCTTCAAAAAACCTCCTATCGAGGATGCATGGAGGAAGCTCGAACTTCCCTTTCTCCACTACCCGAGTAAGGTCCACGACATCAGTTATCCTTGGCCGCTTGGGACGCCCGGCTAAAGGCAGGGGAGATCCCCGGGAAGCAAGAGTGGGAGAAGTGGAGGTCCCCGCAGCAGATTGTGCCGGAGGAGGAACTCGGGCACCAGCAAACCGAGATTTCGAAGGAGTCGTTCCAACTTTGTTCCTCGCCAGAGCATTCCTCACAACCCGATCATGAGCCTGAGGTATCTCACCTACACAAACAAAACACGAACGCGTTAGATACGAAAAAGAGAAATGACATGAACAAAATCTAAATAACTAAGACTACTGAGCAGCTCCTCAGAGTCCGCAGGAGTCTGGCTCCCGTCCTCCTCGAAGATCGGATTGCCCTTGCTCGTCCAGCACTCAGCAAGCCGGAAGGAGTTGACCCAGTTCACCAGCGCCTCATACGCCGTGGCGTCCTGCCCGAGCAGCTCGCTCGGTTGGAAGACATAATCACTGGGCTCCTTGGTGAAGTGGATGGGGAACTTGTAAAGTCTCCGCCCAATATACCTCCCTTCCTCGTCGTGCAGCTCGTTCCCGTCCTCGTCAGCCTCTATCTCCCAGACGTATGTGCTGTCCTGAGCAGATTCGGACAAGGGTTCAACGACATAATAACGTTCCTTGAACGTCCTTATTGACTCCGAAAAAGGCTTGAACAGCTTGCGGGGCTGCTTCAGTGAAACCCAGCCGTATTTGCTCCCCGACAGCTGCCGCTGAAGATGGAAGACAGTGAAGAACAGAGGGAGAGTAGTCCCTATAGCAAGATGCTCGCACACCAACTCAAACGCCCGGATAAAGGCCAGAGAGTTCGGATGCAGCTGCGTGGGGGGCAACCTCAAATGCTCGAACACTGACTGCTGGAAATCGGTGAACGGCAGCCTCAAGCCCAGCTCCTTGAAGGCATATTCGTACATCGTAAAGCGGTCCCCGAAGTTTGTGCAGAACCGCTCATCCTCGGAAGGGAAGTGCACCTTCCACTCTCCCTCCGGCCCGACATCAGTAAAGACGTCCCCCACAAGCTTGGACACGTACTCAGCAGGCTCGGCCACCTCTCATTCCTCCGCAGAATCATCAGCGACATCCTCGTCCATATCGTCCCGGACCTCTTCTTCCCCGACATCACTTAGAGAGCTCGAAGCCGTCGAGCTACTGTTGTCTGAGGATCTTGTTTCCTCCTTAGAGGTGTCTAAAATAACTTCTCTATCTGGCCCCGTCGCCATGTCGATCACCAGAAAAGCAGAGAAGAAATTGAATTCGACGACAAATCAAATCCACCCTTCCACCGCTAAGTCAAGTGAAAGGGCGCGCAAAGGGCTGGGGACAAGGTCCCCGACCTAAGCCCTAACATCAAATATGGAGCTGAAACCTCCCCGCGAGGAGATGCTCGAAACGAATCATCCCCCAGCGAGGAGCTTCCCCGCACTCATACCCAGTTTCCGTTTGAACCTTCGCCGGAAATCGCAAAGCTTCACCGGAATCTAGGAGCGTTCTACCGGAAAACTCATCATTCACCCAGAAGACAAAAGGTCACGACGGTTACACAAGCGTCGCCATCGCGACGACGCCGTCAACCAAAACATGCGACCAACTCCGGTGACATGTTAGAAGTAGCAAAATGGCACAACCACCGTCCACCACAAACAATCGCCGGAGACTCAC